>CM057340.1:130365228-131565228 GCA_030015575.1 Agapanthus africanus | reverse complement strand
AATGATACTGAAATTTAGTAAAACTGGTACCATTGGAAAGCTAATTTTTTTTATATGCAGCGTAATTGTCTCCACACACTATCACAATTAAACATTGAGGTTTCAGGTGTAATAAAAGCATGTCAAGGGGTAAGTTCCTGCACTGGACTGCGGTCCAAGGTCAGGTAAGTTCTATGTTTTCGATAGTCAGAGGATACATCTGATAGTAAAGCTACACGTCGTGTTAAATATTATGTAGTACCCTTCTCAACGAACCCAGGCACGCTGCGATTGGATTTTTTTGGGATTAATTATGAAGTTAACGGTATCAAGTGTTTGGTAAAATGCAAGTTTCGGTATTACAGTTAGGGCATCACTTATGTGTGAAAATGACATTGATTTGCCACAAAATTTGTAAAAAGCATTTTTAATAGTGTTAAGATCTAAATATCATGAGTTTTGCCATTTTAGATTTTATTTTCGCTTAAGGCTCGCATCGAGCACTTAACACATCATTTCGAAACTATAGCGGATTTGGTTTGTCTCACAAACATGAATGGGATTCGATCTCTGTGAACTATCTACACCAACCACGGGATATTATACTTCTTATTTGTTCATATCGTCGTGGGACGCACGAATACGGGTCGCCATGTTTATCAGACTCTAAAAATATAATTAAACTTCGGCTATATATATATATACATAGTATAAATAGCATGTAAAGCAAGTGTTTAACTTGCCTTGACGATGTAACGATGGTGATGAGGACGCGGAAGTAGCTATGACGCAACACAGCACGGGCACGGCAACTACGACGAGTGCAACATGGGCACGATCATGGCACGACGACAACACGCAAGCAGTAGCAGCAACAACAAGCTACATCTCGGCTCTGACCCGAGCTTGTGGTGCGGCTTCGGCATGGCGTGAGCTTGGCCTCGATGATGGAGATGAGGCTTGACGACCCGGAGTTCGACGGTGGCTGACGACGCAGGGACGAGGAGCTGGAGGTACTAGCGCGACTTGGGGGTGCGGCAGTGAGAGGAGCTTGAGTCGAAGGAGGTGAAGGAAGTAGGGTGGAGTCGTGTCTTTTGATAGGTCTTAGCGATGTGGTGGTGCCGGGGGTAGATGATGAGGAGCTAGGTGGTTGCTGTGACAACTGGGGCTCGTCGGCCCGGAGTCAGATGCGGGGCTCACGGAGGAGGAAGGCGAGGGTGTAGTGGGCGGCTATGGGTGTTCGGGCGTGGGTTGGTCGAGGCAACGATGTGGAAGCAGGGAGGAGGTGCAGTGATGGGTAATTGGAGTCGGGGTTGAGTTGGGTTGGGCTGTGATATGTTGGCGAGGGTCTCGGGGAAATGAAGTCGGCAACGGTGAAGGCTTGGGTGCGATTGGGAATGAGCAGAAGATAGGGTTGGCAATAGTGTCGGTGGGTTTTGATGAAGAAGGAGGAGGTGGCCGGTGGGTTTTATGGCGGGGTGATGGCCGAAGTTGGGCTCTCGGGTGCAAGAGGAAGAGGGAGGAGTCGATAGGGATGAGGTTGAAGGAGGAGGTCGTTGTAGGTGAGTGCGGGCCGTGCGGGGTTGTTGGGATCGTGGGCTTCGTCGTCATGGAGGTGGGCATGTGATTCGTGGTTAGCGCGAGGGAGATGGAGGACGTGGGGCGAGGATGAGAGAAGGAAGCTGTTGGGGGGAGGAGATTTGGTGGAGGGAATCGCGGGGGGTTCATTGGAGATGAGGGCGCGGTCGTCGCGGCATGGGCGTGGGTCTCATGGCATGGGCGTGAGGAGAGGGAGAATCGTGGAGGGGAAAAAGAAGCCGGAAAGGAAACAAGGCGAGGAAGAAGAAGTGGGGTGAGGGAGTTGGGTCGGGTTGGGCGTGGATCGGGTCGGGTAGGTTTAGGATTGGGCTGAGGGAGTTAGGCCGGGGTTAAGAAAAGAATTAGGAAAAATAAATAAATAAAAGGTTAGGGTTTGGGCTTAGGAAAAGAATATAATAATGGTTTAGGGTTTAATTAGGGTAAAGGTTTAGAAGTTAGGTTTTAGAAAAATATAGAAAATTATGTTGGTAAATTTGGGGAAAAATACTTGAAAATTATTTATTAAAATACGGTTACGGTATATCGAAAATGGGTATTACACCTACAACTACTTCCGCTGACGGACTTATGGTTAAACCCATTGCCAGCGTACTGTCGAGTCCTTAGAGTCCCATACAGAGGGTTTTCCTGATTCAGGCGAAACGATGTAGAGGCCGTATGGTCTTACGGCAGGGTTCCGAACATATACGTGTACTGGCTATACGGATGATGTTCGGACGGATAATACTAGTGGGCTTTGGTTTAATCCGGATCCTAATATTATATTATTGGATTATTCTTATCTCATTGTATTCGTATTTTTCGGAATACGAATACGGGTATGTATATACGGTGATGGCATTCTTGTAATTCTACAAGACATGCTTCTAGAAGGAGACACCTCATTATTAGATTTATCCATTTTTAGAAATGGACTAATGAGTTGGAAATTGGAGATATTTGTGGCATGGATGAAAGAATGGCTAGGTTATTTATTTATTCATTTGACTTTACTATTCAAGCATGGTTGGTTATTTTCTATGTAAAATAATTCCATGCTTGGTAATTCTATTGACTTAGCCATTCTCTCACACACACACAACCTAGCTCATTTTGCATTTGCTCTTTCTCTCTCCAAGTTTTCTCCTCCTTCTTCCTAAAGCCCTAACCCTCACATGAGTTGTGATCCCTAGGGCTTTTAAGATAAAATACTCCACACATCATTCTCTACATCTTCTAAGTTGTCTAGCCTAGCAAACTAGACATCTTCTAAGGACGTCTCGGTCCGTTGATCACCAGTTTGGAGGTGAGATTTTAGTTTAAGGACGCCTCGGTCCGTTGATCACTATTTTGAAGGTGAGATTTTAATTTAAGGACGTCTCGGTCCGCTGTCCATCTTACGCGCACGTGTATTTGTTACATGACGGGATGAACAACGATGATATGGGATGCACCCAGTTTGGGGTGCAGTCTGATTTGAGGTATGAGTAGGGTTATGTAGTGCAGCAGCAAGGTTTCGGGAGGTATCGTCCATGCCGATTTCAAATTTTTGCCGTTCTAAAGAACCCTAACCCTAGAATCTTAACTAGAGAATTAAACAATACAACATGCAAACAACTTTGCATACAAAGTGAATGAGGAATACAACCTTTGTAGACCGGTCCTTCACTTCTAAAGCTCCGTGTAGTAGTCCCTTCACTCCAAGTAGTGAACACCCGAACTCTAGTAAGGGTTCACATGAAGAAATGAACAAGCTTGCTCGAAGTCTTCGAGGCCAAAAATGATCTACGTCGAGGAGACTCAAGCTCATGCTACCTCTTCACTAATGGTAGATTAGTGAAGCAAACACCCTAAACTAAATGACTAATATAGTAGAGGATGATGAAGTAGGAAGTAGGCTCAATTTAGATTTATTTTTCTCACAATATTTCTTCATCTCTCTAAACCCTAGAAAGTTTTTTTTCTTGTGGAAGAAGAAGATGAAGTGAAGAAGAGAATGAAACTCATGTGAGATGAGAATGGAAACCATGGGTGAGTTAGTGTTATACACTAACCCATATAGAGACTTAACCATGGCTGAGGATTATGGTTAGGTTAATAAATATCTACAAGTGAAACAAAAGGAGTGGACTTGGTCAATGGTTCCAGAAGCTTCTACAAGCTTGTAGCCATGAAAAGTATCCATCCAATTTTGAATTACTTATATAAATATAAACCCTACATTATATCAAGCATGGTGTAGGTCTCATACACCCATGAAGCATGTGGCATCAAGCATGACACAAATAAAATGTACATTAATATATATCACATATATATTATATGTATACAAGTGTGAAAACGAATACTTAGTGAGCAAATATTAGTTAATGTAAGTTAATATATCAAATATATAATTATACATTAAATTATCAAATCAACACTTGATTTAATAATCCGGCTATATCACATACAACCGACTAATATCATATGTATCAACTTATCGAATCAACACTTGATCCGATAACCCGGCTATATCTCATATAACCGACCGATATCACAATTTGATCAGTCAAAAATATTGCATTCTCAACACGTCAATTTTCCTAGTCTTATCAATCATCTAAGGGTGTTTATTGTAAATATAACACGGATTACGAATTCATCTGCAAAATACCAAATAACACGTGTTATAGTTATAATCAACATTCTAGAGGGAAATTAAGTGTTTATTACTACACGCATGATTTTGTATATCTCAACACTGTTTATCGAGATTGCGTGCAGAAAATCTTTCAGGTCAAAGAGCCGGAATCACAAAAGTGCCGATAAAATGCATCAAGTCAAAGTCTTGAGATCTGGCAGCAACCAAAAAATAAGTAGAAGATTCCAGGAATAAGAAAAGTATCCAAATACCAACATGAATCAGATCCAGAAAAATGAGCTTTCAAGCCCACTATATGGCCGCGGATCCGCGGCCGAGTTGGCCGATCCGCCGCGGTTCCGCGGCCTGGTTCGCTCCTTGGCACTCCAAAATCCTCTGGAATATTCCCTGTAACAACCCTAAGACTCTCAATTACCACGTGGTTTCTTCCAGAAGGCTCTGCATAACAAACTCATTCTAGAATATTCCCTCCAACAAACTTCTTCTAGAAGTCTCTCTCTAACAACCTAGCTTTGGAGGGAAGATTCAAATGAGTGGTTATAAAAAGGGATCTAGATCTAGAATTTTGGGGGTTGTTGATTAGTTGTTGATTAATGGTTGATTAGTTGTTGAAGAAGTTGTTAAAATTGGAGGGAAAAATTGAGAGCCACAAATTCAAATTCAAGTTGAGTGACACAACTTGATACCAAAACCCTAGCCCAAATCCATTTCCAAATCCAAATAAAGATCATTTTGAGAAGCAAATCAAGCAAGCAACCATCGATCCTTTGAAGCAACGCCGATCTTCATCCGAGCAAGAGATCCACGACGATCCGCGACTGAAGAAGACCGAAGCGAAGCTAATTTCGACGATTTAGTTCTCTCCTCAAATCTTGTAACCTCGACTCGAGTGAATTGTAACTAATCATCGATTAATAAAGTTGAAGATTATAAATCTTGCTTATCTTTACATTCTTGTATTATGAAGAGTGATCGATTCTTGATTCTTTTCTTTTTCATGATGTTTGAGTGAAAACTCCGCTTGTAGCGGAATCGAAAGAATAGGTAGATGATGTTGATGAAATTCTTGAACGATTCTTAAGTCTTATGAGTTTTGTAAACTTTAGGAAATTGAATCATTAAAAACCTAATTTGAGCGAGATCATTTTCTTAGCGCCAAATTAAAGATCAACAATCGGTGATTCAACTTTCTAGAGGCTAGAATTTGAATGATAATCAATGAAAGGTCAAGGGATGATGATGAAGAAACCCTAGTTTCTTCAAGAGATCCCTAAAACTCATTGATTGTCATCGATCTAGCAACAAATCTTCAATAGATAAGAATTTGTAATCATTAGTATTCATCATCACTATCAATTGGATCGATTCCGACAAGCTTCTTTACAAATCTTGATAATTCAAACGATTGAGACATTTTTTGATTCTTGATTCTAGATCTTTACTTTCTTTATGTTTCTTGAAAATTAAAACTCACAAATCTTGAATCAATTTTCTTGCAAATTTCTTTACTATTTTCATTTCAATTCATCTAAAACAAAATCAATCAAAACACACATCTCAGTGGACGATCCGTTCTCATTGACGAAACTACAATAGACACCGTCAATTGATTGCGGTATAAATTTCTTTGGTTGTGAAACATTTTACATACACACGAAGATATGATCAATCAAATGGCGTCGTTGCCGGGGATGTGTGCTATTTTGTTCGTTTTTGTTATTTGAGTTGAAAAATTATTATTCCATCAATTTTTCATCCAAGATTCGCTTCAAGTGCTTAACGATTAGTGTTTGAATTTTTGCGAGGGAATCTGGAATCATTTCAGCTGTGAGATCAAGATTCAGAGAACATCTGAAGAATCTAGAGAAGCAAAGGGACCTGCACAAAAATTTTGAAACCCTAACTCCTCCTTCTCACAGCGGATCCGCGGCCATTAGCAGGTTTTTGCGGCGGTTCCGCCGCCGTTTAGGGTGTTCACTGTGCCAAATTTCTCAGGTTTGCTCTCTGTTTTCTCCTCTTCTCTCTGATCTTGTCCAATATCATTTTCTGCAGGATTTTTTGCAAAATTCAGCACCGCTAAAAATTAAATTTGGTTTTCTGTTGGTACTCCGAGTGAAGATGCCCCTAGACGCATGTCCATTGCTGAGCATATAGCTTGGGCTAAAGGCCAAAATTTCAACTCGGACCAATATCAACCATATCCTAATTCTACATCTGTTTCTGTTGATACTCCGAGTGAGGATGCCCCTAGACGTATGTCCATTGCTGAGCATATAGCTAGGGCTAAAGGCCAAAGTTTCAACCCGGACCAATATCAACCATCACCACCACTTTCCAAAGAAGAGTTTGATAAGCGGTTTATGGCATGTATGATGTCTAGAGAAAACAGCCAACCGACCAACCAATATCAATATTCTTCTTATCATAATGTTGATCCTACTCCTACCCAATTTTCGCAACCATTCTATTCCTATCAATCCAATCTGACTTTTCCACCTTCTCTAGACAGTCCTTCTAATCAGTCATTTGGGAGTTTTAATTATCCACAAGAATTTCAATCTTATACTAAAACCCCTTATCGACCCAAGTCTAGTCTTGAGCAGACATTAGAAAAATATCTGGAATTGTCAAACCAATTTATGAAGGAAATGAAAGAATGGATGCAAGCAAATACTTTCAAACCAGCCCAAAAATTTTCAGTACATAATATGGGCATAGGACAAAGTGAGAATTTGGGTAGTGAGACAGAATTATACACCCTTCCTAATCAAACCTTCCATTTCCAAACGGAAATCCACAACTCCAGTTTCACAGATTCATCGAGTACACCAAAAGATTCACCAATTGACAATAGAATGTATGAGAAGTTGTGTAATAATGCATTGTTTGATTTACCCGACTGTGAAGGGTCCATTTCAAGTGAAACCATACCAAATCCTTGTGATCTTTACACCTCCATTCTTCAACCAAAATTGATTGAAAACCATAATTTGAATGAGGTGGTAGAGAATTTTAACTTTCACTGGAATGAGAAGATTGACATTGGGGATATATTGAACGATGTACCCGAAATTTTGGATGAGTTTGTCCTACCAATTCATCAGATCCTTTCACTTCCTTGTGGTTATTATCTTGAGCCTTTAATTCTTCCCGAACCCCAAATGCTTCTCGATGTTAATAATGGTATAACCGAACAACAGACCGAAATTCAGCCTCCATCTCCTATATCTGGTTCTGCAATACTCGACACACCAATTTGTTTGCCCATTTCACCTTCTACTCTCTCCGGTTCTTCTTCTGTTCCTATAGTTTCAGTGAGTTTTGATGAATCACAATCCGATAGTTCAAGTTCGACAATCCCAGAAAGCCAACTTGATTTGGATATTTTTGAAATTGAGGTAGATGTGTTTTTCGAGTCTTCTACCTCCATGTGTTTTGACAAATCAAGTATGATAAATTCTGGCACAAAACTTATTGACAGCAAAATGTTCGATCACACCATTGATGAAAGTTTTGAAGAACTTTTTGCTGACGAACTTGCATTCCTAAACAACACAGATTTTGTGATTAATCAACCTCCACTTATAGAAGTTGAACCGCCATCACTCTTTCTTCCTGATCATTCACATTCATCCTCATTCTTTCATTTCTCTAGTTTAAAACTCAAACCCTTTCCAGACCACCACTTATCTCTTCCTCATTTCTTCTTGACTCTATACAACATGTTCTTCCACCGACCTATATGCTACACTGATAAAATCTTTGAATGGTTGGTATTAATTTTTGGTCTTTGTAAAGTCTTATTTTGACCAAATGACTTACCCCATCTTAAAATGTTTAATATTTTCTAACTCTTGTTTGAGGGGGGGGTGGTTATATTTTTGGCTCTTGAAAATAAAAGTTGTCCTCAAAATTGTGAGCCAAAAATAAGTTTGGGGGAGGATTTTCACTTTCACTTATTTTTACCCCCATTAATAATTTCCTCCCAAGCTTACAGGTTTTTGAGTTTTAGCAGAAGACAACAGTGAGGACACTGTTGAAAACAAGTTTGGGGGAGGTTTGTGCTTATTTACACATACTTTGCATAAGCACAAAACATATAAAAATAAAAAAAATAAAAAAAAAATAAAAAAAATTTGTACATAAATAAGATAATAAAAGATTAGATAGTGAAAAATTACATCCATAAGATTAGAATAATTTAAGAAAACCACGAAAGTTAGAAGTTTTCTTAAACGAAACTAGTAATAAGCAGTTATGAGCCGTTGTCCCAAGGGTTAGTAAGATGAAAGAAGTCACTAATCTGAGGATAAAAATAAGTCTGAAAAATAGCTTCTATTCTGAAAGCCAAACATTTGAAAGTTGATACCCTACTATTCGCACGTACACACGTCTTGAAACTCGGGACAGTAGAGGATACCTTGAAATGCTCTTGTCTAAAAGCCAAAGTATGAAAGAAATAATAAATGGAAAATAAAAGTTAAAATGGTGAAAAAAAATGAACACTGGTTTTGTTATCACCAAGGAAGCAATAAAAAAATATAGCAAGGGTGCTTCATCACCTAGTGCCTTAGACCAACTGGTTTGGGAGTCACTGCTAAGCCTTAGGTGTTGCAAAAAGAGGAAAATATTAAATACACCTATTTAGCAAGCACATGAGTAATCGGTCGGTTAGTACCTAAAGAAGTATTAACGGTCGCATGAAAAATGTGTGAGCAAATTCCATCAAATATCAATTAAAAAAGTACTGAGGTAGATGGACAAGAGTATGATTGCTTGAATTGAATTCTCCGAGTGTAGGGATGTTCTTTACACACACGTAGGGTTGTATGATCGATGTTTGGAAGAAAGGTAGGAATGAAAAATAAAGACGATGTTTTATCGAGGGATGATGTGATTTCTAATATCTTTTCATGACTATTAAGATATGGCTCATGAAAACTGAAAAGCTAGTGTAGTTGGAAACTCTAATTTTCAAAGTCTTTCTTTTACAATTCTTATCTTTATATGTAACTTTCACAGTCTTCCTTTTATTATTGGATTTTGTGGGTGCAATCCGCTGAAAACCCTCAGGAGACAACACTCCTCTTATTAGGGACACCTAGAGGTTTAAAGGCTTGTTGCACGTGCTCAGTACAATCGTGTTGTCTATGAAAGTGTGCTAGTTAGTTTTTTCTCTTTCTTTATTTTCTCCTTCTTTTAAATAAAAATAAAATGTTTGCTCGAGACGACCAAAATTAAGTTCGGAGGAATTTGATCAGTCGAAAATATTGCATTCTCAACACGTCAATTTCCCTACTCTTATCAATCATCTAAGGGTGTTTATTGTAAATATAACACGGATTACGAATTCATCTACAAAATACCAAATAACACGTGATATAGTTATAATCAACATTCTAAAGGGAAATTAAATGTTTATTACTACACGCATGATTTTTAATATCTCAACACTGTTTATCGAGATTGCGTGCAGAAAATCTTTCAGGTCAAAGAGCCGGAATCACAAAAGTGGCGATAAAATGCATCAAGTCAAAGACTTGAGATCTGGCAGCAACCAAGAAATAAGTAGAAGATTCTAGGCATCAGAAAAGTATCCAAATACCAACATGAATCAGATCCAGAAAAATGAGCTTTCAAGCCCACTATATGGCCGAGGATCCACGGCCGAGTTGGCCGATCCACCGCGGTTCCGCGGCCTGGTTAGCTCCTTGGCGCTCCAAAATCCTCTAGAATATTCCCTGTAACAACCCTAGCTTCCTGAAGACTCTCAATTACCACGTGGCTTCTTCCAGAAGGCTCTGCATAACAAACTCATTCTAGAATATTCCCTCTAACAACCTAGCTTTCGAGGGAAGATTCAAATGAGTGGTTATAAAAAGGGATCTAGATCTAGAATTTTGGGGGTTGTTGATTAGTTGTTGATTAGTGGTTGATTAGTTGTTGAAGAAGTTGTTAAAATTGGAGGGAAAAATTGAGAGCCACAAATTCAAATTCAAGTTGAGTGACACAACTCGATACCAAAACCCTAGCCCAAATCCATTTCCAAAGCCAAATAAAGATCATTTTGAGAAGCAAATCAAGCAAGCAACCATCGATCTTTTGAAGCAACGCCGATCATCATCCGAGCAAGAGATCCACGACGATCCGCGACTGAAGAAGACCGAAGCGAAGCTAATTTCGACGATTTAGTTCTCTCCTCAAATCTTGTAACCTTGACTCGAGTGAATTATAACTAATCATCGATTAATAAATGTGAAGATTATAAATCTTGCTTATCTTTACATTCTTGCATTATGAAGAGTGATCGATTCTTGATTCTTTTCTTTTTCATGATGTTTGAGTGAAAACTCCGCTTGTAGCGGAATCGAAAGAATAGGTAGATGATGTTGATGAAATTCATGAACGATTCTTAAGTCTTATGAGTTTTGTAAATTTTAGGAAATTGAATCATCGAAAACCTAATTTGAGCGAGATCATTTTCTTAGCGCCAAATTAGAGATCAACGATCGGTGATTCAACTTGCTACAGGCTAGAATTTGAATGATAATCAATGAAAGGTCAAGAGATGATGATGAAGAAACCCTTGTTTCTTCAAGAGATCCCTAAACCTCATTGATTGTCATCGATCTAGCAACAAATCTTCAATAGATAAGAATTTGTAATCATTAGTATTCATCATCACTATCAATTGGATCGATTCCGACAAGCTTCTTTACAAATCTTGATAATTCCAACGACTGGGACATTTTTTGATTCTTGATTCTAGATCTTTACTTTCTTTATGTTTCTTGAAAATTAAAACTCACAAATCTTGAATCAATTTTCTTGCAAATTTCTTTACTATTTTCATTTCAATTCATCTAAAACAAAATCGATCAAAACACACATCTCAGTGGACGATCCGTTCTCATTGACGAAACTACAATAGACACCGTCAATTGATTGCGGTATAAATTTCTTTGGTTGTGAAACATTTTACATACACACGAAGATATGATCAATCACATATCTTGAGAATAGAATGCGGTATCACATACGCGTATTAATCTCGCTCCCGCACATATCACATATGTGCTCCTACTTCGTTTCACATGAACCAGGAAACCTCCGTGTAGGACTCTAAAGACTCGTCAATACGCCGACAGTAGGTGATGATCATATCAAACACCCACAAGCTGCAAGCGGTCTGCTAAACGTAACGACCACCTAGGTATTGAGCGATCAGAAGATCAATAAGCAAGCCTGCTTATACTCCTACGAATCCGATCAGTAACACTACCTTACAGTCCGGTCTCTTCGTCTGATATGTTGCATATCGTAGCCTGGGGGTGGTATAACGTCAGACCCCAATAGCCTGATAAGTCATGCTGATGCAAGGTCCGTAACGGTTCGAGAAACTACTGATAACACTTATCAGAAGATCTCAGCAACCCTGGCCAGGGATTTCCTGTTATGGCCAATCGAGCATAGCGCAACATCAACTCCTAATACCGGGAGAGACGAATCCCCTCCTATCGCTCATTGCCTCCATGTGACTCGGGATTGTACCCAAAAACCACCTTTTTGCACGATCTCTTGACCGAGGTATGGTGGAAATAAAAACACAGTGGGAATCACACAAAACTCTATGACGATCTCGGGTCGACAGAATAACCTGTACCAGTGTCACCAGAGAACTGCTATCTGACGATAGGTATAATACCATCCAGGAGTTCTCAGCGAGCCGTTCAGTGTACGTAGTCTCCACTGAGCACCCGTATACCTTCTCTGATGTCTAACACCAATAGATATGGGATCATCCATCGCCCATCATATGGTCAAGAAGCGCATACGCTAGTCAATTCTGGAGTATCGATGCCTTGTCTCGATACTCCCACGACTAGAAACATTTGAAGGATGTACTTACCGACTACCCTGTCCCCACTAGTATGATCCGCATCATAATCCTTGTAGTCAAGTACTCATCCTAAGGGCTTTATCAACATGTAATAGAGAGACAATAAGTGTACATGTTAAGATAAAGAGCAACCAGATAGCATACTATCATGTCGAGCACGAAAGTCCTCCCTATATATGTCCAAGCATCCACTACAATATACATCGCATGTACAGTAATGGCCTCTAGGGCATACATATAACTATCAATCTCCTACTTGCACTAAGGCTATTTGTTGCAGTATCATATACTCAACGTCCTATAGAAGTCTCTGTAGGGTAAGGCTTTTGTGAGTTGATCCGCCGTGTTATCCTTCGTGTCAACTCTCCTGACTTCGATCCCTTGGAGATCAACCATCTTCCTGATCAGGTGATACTTGCCTCAGAATATGTCTGGAACGCTGATGGGACCGGTGTTCCTAGGCTAAGGCCACAACTCCATTGTAGTCATAATAATAGTTATTGGACGCTCAATGGTAGGAACCATGTTCATCTCATGAACAAGAAATACCCAGACAGCCACTTTGGCAGCATCGTTGGTAGCGATGTATCCAGCATTTATCGTCTAGTATGTCACGGTATCTAGCTTGGAACTCTTCCAACTTACCGTCCCTCCACTGAGGGTAAAGACAATGCCTGTGATTGACTTTCAGTCGACCTTATCACTCTGGAAGATCGAACCAAGAACATTCTTTTAGTGCTTCTCAAGTACTTAAGAATGTCCTCCACAGCTGTCCAGTGATTCTCCCAAGATCCGATTGATTCCTGATCACTATACCTAATGAGTTAGCTATATCTGGTTTGGTACATAATATCGCATACATGATAGAGCCTACTGCCAAAGCATAGGGTATGCCTAGCACGCGAGCTCTCTCCAAATCAGTCTTGGGAGACTTCTTTTTGGAGAGAGTGATCCATGAGTAAGTGGGCGAACCACCACGCTTAGAATATTCCACACTAAACCCCTTTAGCATGTTGTTAATGTACCTAGATTTGGGATACTCCCAACATCCAATTAGATCTATCACCATAGATCATAATCCACAAGATGTAGTAGGTATCATCCGGATCTTCCATGGAGAATCTTTGTGATAAGAGGAGCTTGACCGAGTGTAGCATAGGAAACCATTTCCTATCAAGAGTATGTCATCTACGTACAATACGTGTAAGAAAACCTCACTCTCTATAACCTTCTTGTATATACAAGGTTCATCTACCTTTTTGATGAAGTCAAACTCTTTGATTGCCACATCAAAACAGATGTTCCAACTCTGCGATGCATGCTCTAATCCTGATGGACTTAAGCATAGCTTTGAAAGTCTTAACTTTTCCATCTGCACCAAGAATCTTCTCAAGATCTATTTGTTCCCAATGGGTTTTACCCCTTCAGGTGCAACATTCAAAGTCATACTTTGTTGGTGTACATGGATTCCATCTTTTATCGCATAGCATCCAGCCATTTCACAAAGTCTCCACTTGTGATGGCCTGCCTGAACCTAGTTGGTCTATCATCTACCATGATGCAATACTCGCTCCCACTGTTACCGAGAAGACCGTAGTATCTCTCAAGTGGATGAGGAACCCACCAGATTCGCGGAGAGGCCGAGGTTCGTTGGAGACTATTGAATCCTTTGGTTTTACCAAATCATCAGCTGTTAGTTTGTATAGATGGATCTCCTTCCAGTTCTACCTCATGACCACAAATTTCTTCACAAGAAATTCCTTTTCTAAAAAGGTGGCATGCTGAGAAACAAAACACTTTTTGCTCCTCAGTTAGGTAGAAGATATACCCTCGCAAATGTTTGGGATATCCAACAAACTTACAGAACTGACCTTGCCTCGAGCTTGTCCGGATTTTACTTTTCAACATAGGCCGAACAACCCCATATCTTAACTCGTTTAAGATATGGTCTCTTTCCATTCCATATCTCATATGGAGTGGTAGACACTGATTTGGATGGAACCCCATTCAATAGGTATGCAACTTTTCAAGTGCATAACACCAAAAGGAAACAGGTAACTCAGTATTACTCATCATAGAGCGCGCCATATCTCATAGGGTGCGATACCTCCGCCCCTATACACCGTTGTGCTATGGTGTACTCAAAGGAGTAAGCTGAGAGAGAATCAAATTCTCCTTTTAGAAACTCCAGGATCTCCATGCCCAAGTATTCTCCTCCTCGATCATATCGAAGGACTATAATACTTCTACCCTTTTGGTTCTCAACTTCAAGCTTATATTCTTTGAATTTCTCAGAAACTTTAGACTCGTGTTTCAACAGGAACACATGTCCGAATCTTGAGAGATCGTCGATGAATGTAATGAAGTGCTAAGAACCAACCCTGGCATTTGTAGACATAGGACCGTATGCATCATCATGTATCCGTCCCAAGAGTTCAATAACTCTTTCTTTGTTTCGAGTAAACAGAGTATTGGTCATTTAACCTTTGAGACAAGACTGGAAAGTATCATAAGATGAAAATCGAACAGATTCTCATATTCATCCTTATGTAACTTAGCTGGTCGTGTCGCATTGATATGACCTAGTCTACAATACCACAAGAAGGGTCCGTTCATTTCTGAACTACTCTTCTTGTGTGTGTTCTAGATACCTTGAACTATGGTTTGATTTATAACATATATGCCATTTCATAACGTGCCTGATCCAATCAACTCTTGATTAAGGAAAATGTTCACAACATTATCCTGCAATACAAAATTATATCCTTCTTTAACTTAATAAAGAAAATGACGTAATGTCGTATACACTACTACAATATGGGGTTGCCCCTACGGACTCAGAAATCCGTAGGGGCAAATATTTCTTGCCCCTACGGATTTATCCGTAGGGCCACATCGTTGTCCCTACGGTGCCTTACGTTCTAATTTTTTGTTTGGCCCTACGGAGCCGTAAGCCGTGGACCTACTGTTATATCCGTAGGGGCATCTAAATAGGTTATTAATAAAAAAAGCACAGAAAAATTATTCATCGTTCCCAAAATTTCTCTCTCTCACTCCCGCGCCCTCTCATCGCCTGTTCCCGCGCCTCGTCGCCACCGCGCTTGCGCCTCGTCGCCAGCTTCGTCGGTCGTTCCCACACCTTCGTCGACTTCCCGCGCCTCGTCGCCACCTTCGCCGAACGTCGTCGACTACCAATTTCTACCGTCTCCTCCACCGCGCGCACGGTTTGTAAGTAAATCTCAAATAATTTTTAATTTTGACGTTGTAGTCTAGGGTTCAGGCCAGGTTCGGGTAGGGGTGAGGGTTTGGCATCGACGTCGGCGTCGGCATCGGGTTTGGTTAGGGTTAGGGTTAGGGTTCGGTTGTGGGGTTCAGTTAGGGTTGGGGTTGGGTTTAGGGCTGGAGTTGGGGCTGGGGTTGGGGCTGGGCTAGGGCTTGGGCTAGGGTTTGGCTGGGCTGGGCTGGGGCTGGGGTTCGGTTGGGGTGGGGCTGGGCTGGGGCTGGGGCTAGGATTCGGTTAGGGTTAGGGCTGGGCTGGGGCTGGGGCTAGGGTTCGGTTGGGGTGGGGCTGGGGATATTGCTATATGGGATAAACTAAAAGGGGTTTTTGTGCAATTAACAGAAAACAAGAAAGATGTTAAAAAATAACAATATGTAATATTACAATTATCCAATCCAAATTTCTCGTTTTCCTTATCCTAATATAAATATATATTTGTTGATTACCTTGACATTTCCAGCTTCTTTAATAGCCTCTATGATTTTAACTTGATCAACCAACTGCTCATGATATTTGTAGCCCAGCATAGAGATCACCACATCAACTTTTTTTATTGCCTCCACCAAGCTCTTGTGATCATGCATATCACCCTACATATATTCAACATATATATCATCAGGTCTTTCTAAAATCAATGACCTTTAATTCAAAAAAAAAACAAACACACACACAGGGAGTGAATTAATGAAGAAAAGAGAGTCCACTTTTCGTTAGGTGTCGTCAAAAATTTATATCCTCCATCAATTATCAAGCTACCGAGGACGAAAAGCCACCTTTGTTAGTCGAGAGTCATGGTAATAGACTTGTCATTATAGATCATAGTCAATTGTTTTTCCTATCATTTTCTTGATCCAGATGCTAATCAACTTGTTAATTGGTTACTGTTTTTGTGACGTATTTATCTATATTTATTGACAGTGGCCTTGTTTTTTTGGAGCCGCTGGAATTTATGAATCCAGCTGGAAGCCTCTGCATGAGTTAGTAGTCATGAAGATTGATTATAAAAGAAATAGAGAGAAGATAATAGAAATTTTAGATAGTAGAATAGCACACTCATTTCAAAAATTGCACTTTGATCTTTATGTCAACTTTTTTTTTAATTACCAATGTGTCTCGATTTTATTCGCAAAATATCCTTTTCTGTGCGGCGGCTGGCTGGCTCAATTTCATACAACATAATAACTGCGCCGGGCTTGAAGTTGCACATTGCCCTCAACTTTAATCGCCACTAATTTATGGTTTCGCAACTTTGTAGTAATCCCGAAACATGATTTATTTTCTGCAAATGCTAGGAAATTTCACTCCTCAAATTTTGCATCTTTACTCTATGTTTCACAACGGTTAATGTGTTATGTTTCACAACTTGGGTATTTGAGGAAACATCTTTTATTTTCTAGTATTTTTCTGAAATTGCATGTTTTATACGTCAAGATCGATACGGTTGAAAATAAGACAATAGCATAACCTTAAGAAAAACAATGACCCTTTTTTTAATTAATTTGGAGGGGGTAATTATCCCAATTTGAAGAAACGGAGTCCATAGCATTCTCATCATCATCATCATCCATGATCCTTTTGATGAGCTTATTTCGGCCATCCTCTGCACATTTTAACTTGGCCCTTTGAATACTCGATAATTACCTCTTCACTATTCTTTTTGTTGCCGCAGATATTTATGAATTCAGGTGGAAGCCTCTGGATGAATTAGTAGTCATGGAGATTGATTATAAAAGAAATAGAGAGAAGAAAATATAAATGGTAGACAGCAGAATAGCACACTCATTTCAAAAATTGCACTTTGATCTTTATGTCTATCATTTTTTTTAATTACCAATGTGTCTCAATTTTATTCGCAAAATATCCTTTTCTGTCCGGCGGCTGGCTGGCTAAATTTCATACAACATAATAATTGCGCCGGACTTGAAGTTGCACATTGCCCTTAACTTTAATCACCACTAATTTATGGTTTCGCAACTTTGTAGTAATCCTGAACCATGATTTATTTTCTGCAAATGCTAGGAAATTTCACTCAAATTTTGCATCTTTACTCTATTTTTCACAACGGTTAATTTGTTATGTTTCACCACTTGGGTATTTGAGGAAACATCTTCTATTTTCTACCATTTGACTGAAATTGCATGTTTTTATTGAAAATAATACAATTGCATAACCTTAAGAAAAACAACCACCCCTTTTTAAATGAATTTGGACGGGTAATTATCCCAAATTTTTTTAAAACAAAAAAAACAGCGACCTATATACAAAATGGGTAAATGTCGTGATCAATAAATTACTTACCATTTGCCGAGACATGTATTTTTGCAGCATCCATACATCCTTTTCCTCTTCTTTGATGTCGTATTCTCATTATCTTCGTCTAATCCATCTGAAACTGCAATTAAATTTAATTAAACCAAATAAAATCAAAAATTAAAATCAAACAGCAACAACAAAATCAATGAAATTTATAGCCTACCAGAGTCTTCAAGAATCTCCACACATGAATCCTGGGCCTTTTTCTTTTTCTTCAAAGATCTTTTAGAAGCAGAGAATTTTGTTTTCTGGCAAGTGCTTTGATCAAAAGCTTTGAAGCTAAACACCATATTGCCTTTGTATTTGAAAACCAAAAAATTCCCAGTTTGCAGATTATTGGCTACTTAAAATTCATGCCACCCATCTCCACTCATGGAAGCAACTTTGTTCTCGATGTGAAGATCAACATGCCATATTTTTCCATTGTGGCTCACTAGGTTAGCCTTTTCTCTTCTCTTAACCATCTTGCTAATCTGCTTGGTAAATTTATTCGGAACCGGCTGCGAATCATTAAATGACATGCATAAGAAAGAAAGCTAAAATACAGATATATAGCATACCGATACATCGAAACTTCAAAGTTGCGATGATAATCCAGAGATATTTATTTCTACACACGTGGTGTACGTGCGAATGCGTCAGGCATCATGGACAAATATTTGAGAACATGGAAAGTATTATTAGTATAAAGTAATTAAAGCTTTTAAACACCTTGGGTAGATATTTTCTTAGTTGATGCAATCATATCATGATGACTAAATTTAAGCTATTATACACATGCATATGTATTTTTCTAATCTAATATATTACACACACACACACACACACACACACTCAGAGAGAGAGAGAGAGAGAGAGCACCAATTTGGTAGAGAAATCAGGTAGCAGGACCCTGAAGAAATGGAGTCCATAGCATTGCTCATCATCATCATCCATGATCCCTTTGAAGAAATATTATCAAAAGGGGAGAATAAATACTACAAGCAGTGAGAATTATTATATAAATTGGTTGAACGCACGTTTCAACTTCTTGCAAGCATTAACTAGCAGTAACAATGTATAGCAACTTTTATTTTTTTGAATTTCAAACTCGTCAATGAGATCGGATCCTGACTTCTCAACACCCCCTTATTGATAATTCCTATATGTGGTTTATAGGAAGGAAAAAAAATAACTAATTATCGAGATGATGTGAGTTTCATCCTTATCTCTTGCATTGTATGCATGCGGAATGGTAATTAATAAAGTAGTATTCGATATTACTGCCTTTAGTTATTTTTTTCCCTTCCTATAAACCACATATAGGAATTATTAATAAGGGGGTGTTGAGAAGTCAGGATCCGATCTCATTGACGAGTTTGAAATTCAAAAAAATAAAAGTTGCTATACATTGTTACTGCTAGTTAATGCTTGCAAGAAGTTGAAACGTGCGTTCAACCCATTTATATAATAATTCTCACTTCTTGTAGTATTTATTCTCCCCTTTTGATAATATTTCTTCAAAGGGATCATGGATGATGATGATGAGCAATGCTATGGACTCCATTTCTTCAGGGTCCTGCTACCTGATTTCTCTACCAAATTGGTGCTCTCTCTCTCTGTGTGTGTGTGTGTAATATTAGATTAGAAAAATACATATGCATATGTATAATAGCTTAAATTTAGTCCTCATGATATGATTGCATCAACTAAGAAAATATCTACCCAAGGTGTTTAAAAGCTTTAATTACTTTATACTAATAATACTTTCCATGTTCTCAAATATTTGTCCATGATGCCTGACGCATTCGCATGTGCACCACGAGTGTAGAAATAAATATCTCTGGATTTTCATCGCAACTTTGAAGTTTCAATGTATCGGTATGCTATATATCTGTATTTTAGCTTCCTTTCTTATGCATTTCTTTTAATGATTCGCAGCCGGTTCCGAATAAATTTACCAAGCAGATTAGTAAGATGGTCAAGAGAAGAGAAAAGGCTAACCTAGTAAGCCACAATGGCAAAATATGGCATGTTGATCTTCACATCGAGAACAAAGTTGCTTCCATGAGTGGAGATGGGTGGCATGAATTTACAGTAGCCAATAATCTGCAAACTGGGCATTTTTTGGTTTTCAAATACAAAGGCAATATGGTGTTTAGCTTCAAAGCACTTGCCAGAAAACAAAATTCTCTGCTTCTAAAAGATCTTTGAAGAAAAAGAAGAAGGCCCAGGATTCATATGTGGAGATTCTTGAAGACTCTGGTAGGCTATAAATTTCATTGATTTTGTTGTTGCTGTTTGATTTTAATTTTTGATTTTATTTGGTTTAATTAAATTTAATTGCAGATTCAGATGGATTAGACGAAGATAATGAGAATACGACATCGAAGAACAGGAAAAGGATGTATGGATGCTGCAAAAATACATGTCTCGGCAAATGGTAAGTAATTTATTGATCACGACATTTACCCATTTTGTATATAGGTCACTGTTTTTCTTTTGTTTTAAAAATATTTGGGATAATTACCCATCCAAATTCATTAAAAAAGGGATGGTTGTTTTTCTTAAGGTTATGCAATTGTATTATTTTCAATAAAAACATGCAATTTCAGTAAAATGGTAGAAAATAGAAGATGTTTCCTCAAATACCCAAGTGGTGAAACATAACAAATTAACCGTTGTGAAAAGTAGAGTAAAGATGCAAAATTTGAGGAGTGAAATTTCCTAGCATTTGCAGAAAATAAATCATGTTTCGGGATTACTACAAAGTTGCGAAACCATAAATTAGTGGCGATTAAAGTTGAGGGCAATGTGCAACTTCAAGTCCGGCGCAGTTATTAGGTTGTATGAAATTGAGCCAGCCAGCCGCTGCACAGAAAAGGATATTTTGCGAATAAAATCGAGATACATTGGTAATTAAAAAAAAAGGTAGACATAAAGATCAAAGTGCAATTTTTGAAATGAGTGTGCTATTCTACTATCTACAATTTCTATTTTCTTCTCTCTATTTCTTTTATAATCAATCTCCATGACTACTAACTCATGCAGAGGCTTCCAGCTGGATTCATAAATAGCAGCGGCTCCACAAAGAACAGCAGCGTCTCCACACGTTAGGTCCAGACGCGACAGGGTACATCGTCCGAGGCATCTCCTTCGGCTGCGGCTCCGCAAGCCGCTACATCGGCTGTGGTTCCGCAGACAGCTCCTATAGCTCCACCGCCCGCTCAGACTCCCGCAGCCGCGGCTCCGCAAGCTACTACCTCGACGGCGGCTGCGCAGACCACATCGCCAGCTCCACAGGCCGCTCAGACTCCCGCACGCGCCGAATTGCATGGTTTATTAACCGAGGAGCAGGCGCGCCAGATTTTATCGTTCATCAGAGGTGGAGCTGGACCGAGCTAGGGTAGCTTTTTGATTCTTATTTTTTGAAACATGTATTTATTTATATGATACATATTGTACTACATTTTGAAACGATATTGATATTGATATTAGTTTATATTTATATCATATTCAGTTTTTGGGTTTCTTTTGTATATTATATGCGTGAGATGTGATTATGAATACTGCGATATATGTTGCGTGATGATTAATTTTATATTTGATTGATATATATTATTGTGCACAGGGCGAGAAAAAATCAGGCAGCCCTTTTTAAAAAAAACAGATAATATGTACCTACGGATTAATCCGTAGGGGCAACATGTTGCCCCTACGGCTTAAACCGTAGGGGCAAATTTCAGGATTTCTGATATTTTGCCCCTACGGATAAGTACCTACGTAGGTATCTGTAGGGGATAGTACGTGGCCCTACGGCTATCTCCGTAGGTACAGTTAATATATTTAAAAAAACCGTAAATAATATAACTTTTTTTACCCTACGGCCTACTCCGTAGGTGAAACAGGACCTACACAGAACTCCGTAGGGGCAAGATTTTGCCCGTAGGGGCAAGTTCAGGGCTTCAACTTGCACCCGCGGCCTTTGCACCTACGGGGTCTTTTTTGGCCCCTACGTACATCTCCGTAGGGGCAGGGGGTTGCCTCTACCGATAAATCCGTAGGGGCAACCCTTATTTGTAGTAGTGATATCAGGTTTGGTATCTAATGACATTTGATCAGAATCAATGTATTTACCATTTGGTAATACAATGTGATATTTGCCAACTGATTTGGCTGCAACAATTGCACCATTCTCTAACACTTAGAGATATATCACCCATTCTCAGTTATTTACCTTTCTTTAGCCCATGTAACTCTTACATATGTGGGATCCTGATCCGGTATCTCATACCTAGGACATAGATGATACTGAGAAACTGTTCTCGGTAACGAACACACCCGAAGAATATGCATCAACATGCTCATTCCTCGATTGGGTCGGGTAGGAATCCGGATATTCCCCTATTTCCTGCTCGGACTTATAACAATTATAAGACAGAGCGGAACCAGCGTTCCCTAACTCAGTATAATAAGCAGGTTCGGTCAATGCATCCATATTATTATCTTGATTAAGGCGTGACATGGTCGCTACCAGGAGAGAGAGAGAAGAAAACACTCTGTGCGCTCTTGCAAGATTAGATTGGTTATTATTTTCTCTAATCAGGATGGCTCCGACTGTTTTTATCAAATCTTCCTTCAAACCCTAAAAGGTAAGATTAGCCGGGATTAATTACACCTTACAAGTTAGCCAATCTTTCGGCCATGCCAGTGTCTGTACTTTGAGGGAGGTTCCCCGTGCTTTCGCACGGACCTAATTAAAATAAACCTCATTTTCCCAGGGGTGTAACCTCGTTAACACCTTTCTAGACACCTACTTGATCGGTTAATTGTAATGTGTAAAACTCTCCCATAAGTAACTCTTACTCGCAGTGTGTATTGGGATCCAATTATCTCATAGAAAGTATGCAATCACATTGCAAATTTCAACACTTGAAATTCCCGATAATATTTTGGCCCAAGCGATCTATGACCTTGACAAGGTCAACAAACCATAGACCGCAAGTCAAGTTCAACCCGTCATTTCCTAATTGAATTAAACCCACCCGTACGACCCTTGACAAGGTCAACAAGGTCGCACGACTACCCTAATCCAATCGCATCATATGCTAGCAGATAAGCACTAATCAGCTACCGCACACTACGCCTTGATAAGGTCAACAAACACAGCACAAATACTAAATACTACTTATCTGAAATGACAGAGGGCTACGACAGGTTTTTAAGAAAACCCTTTGCATAATGAACTTGATATCGTCGTAGAATCGAGTGATTTTGAAAAATGAGTGTTTTTGAGGCTTTTACTAGTTTTGCTAAAGTGGTCACTCCCGGTGAAGGGATCTCGGCTCTTTCCTTATCGAATAAGGTGTAGAATATTTCACAAATACCACTATGCAAAGCAAAAACTATAGAAGCAATCAAAAGACAAACCGAGTGGGTTATAACATCTGCTAGTTTCGCTAAAGAGGTCACTCCCGGTGAAGGGATCTCGGCTCTTTCCTTATTGAATAAGGTGCTGGATATTCTACAAGGAATACTGCTATACAAAGTAAGAACTAGAGCTACCAGTTTTTAAGACAAGTTTCTACAACATCTTTAGGTTTCTTTTATTTCATTAATCTCATTAATGAAGTCCCATCAAATTATGCTTCCTAAGCATCACAGAAAAAATGAAAGCATCAATATTTATTATATATCATATATATAATATAGGCATTCGTCTCAGAACATATCAAGTGATCACATCACAGAATATTAGCAGCAGAAGAACACATATGAAATATTCGATATACTAGGAATTCCGTGTTTTAATTTAGCCACTAAAAAACGCGGATTCCACGGTCGTGATGAATAGACAAACCCACATCCATAGACCCCTATGAGAGCGGCAAGCAACTCTCCCAATTCTAGAGTTAGGAGACCCGGTCTCAACTCCTTGAGATGGTCTCCCACTGGACCCTAGAACCCGGTTACTTGTGCTCTCCTCCTTGGGTCTATTCTAATGCGGAAAAGTAAATAATATACATCAATGGTGACATCATCCTCAACCCGGAAGTGCCCCAATAAAAGAATATTACATACAAGCTTTTACATGAATGAAAATGAAAAACTCTCATCTCACATAAAAAACCCCGGCTATTCAAAAACACGACGATCCAATATAACATATCACATCAACACATAACATCACATGTCATCAACGTAAGTAAATATGCGTATCCCAATTGTCGTTGACATATAGCAACGAAACCGGTGATACACTACATATTACATTTATGGTCGCAGAAAAGAAAGTGAAAAACTACAACAATTGGAATCCGCAACCACCTTAGACATCATAAATCTAATGTATCTCATACTTTGGATTTCATGCCTAATCAAATGAATTCCTTAGACATCACATGCCTAACAATTATAAACCCCGCATTTTAGTCTCGATATTGAAAACACTTTCCAATAAACAGTCGGGTATTTCAACAAGATTCCCGATTACCTGATCGAATGCTCGTCGGAAACTTTAGTAGACGGCCGCACCCCCGATACCGTCGACGAAGTGCACTAAGGCGGAACACCGCGGCCGCGAGCCCGAACGGATGCTTTTGGCTACGGGGTTCTCCTACAGTCACTTGGTCGGGGCTATGGGGCATGGCTATCTAGTAAGGTTACCCGGCGAGTACCCGTGTACACTACGTAATTGCGACGGACTTTTGATCCACATCAAAATTCCATGGCAACCGATGAAATGAGACCAAACTTCTAGATTTATAAAATTCAAACTTGTTATCTCATAACTAATTTTTTGGATTCCAAATATTGTATCACAATCACAAACAGCTAGACGAAGTTAAACTTTTCGATCGAATAAACAAACACCTAAAATTTCCCAAAGAGCTTAACACTTGAGCGGAGTTCAAAAAGTACCTAGAACATGCCACAACATCTATGAACCATCCGTAGAAGGGCCGACCCATGCCTCACTCATGTCGGCATGGAACTGCCGCAAACCCTAAGGTATGACCGCGGTTCCACGATCCAAAAAGTCGAGTTTGGGTATTGTTCTTCTAGAGGGTCCACAGAATCGCTTGCATGATTTTTTGAAGATTTTAAACTTGAAAAAAAATCCAACTCTTGGAAAATTTCCAGCGAGGGAAAATATGGGTTATTGATATCCGTTCGAATTTTTTAACATCGTTTAAATAACCCGAATAGATGTTAGAATTACGACTACGAAACACTCCGATTTGCCTTTGCAGAAAGTTAACATCACATGCAATTTTAGCAAAAACAAGCAACACCTGAAACACTAAAACCTAGAGACTAGAACACACTAAAAAACTCAACCCCTAACTGCTCCAAAAAACCGAGCAGGACAGTTTTCCTCTTGATGTGGCCGGCCAAATTCTGGCGACAGGGGCTAAATTTTCTACTGTGTTCATGTAACATCACATGTAACATTTTGCAGTTGCTAAAATAACTTTTAGAGGCCATTTAAAATTCAACAGAAACTAGGATTGCATATCGGGTGTTTCGGAGTTGTTTCGGTTTCGTAATCTAACAAACATCGTTTAAATCTCTAGCATGGCTCTGATACCATTGTAGGGTTATATAGCGCGGCAGCAAGATTTCGGGAGGCATCGTCCATGCCGTTTTCAAATTTTTTCCGTTCTAAAGAACCCTAACCCTAGAATCTTAACTAGAGAATTAAACAATACAACATGCAAATAACTTTGCATACAAAGTGAATGAGGAATACAACCATTGTAGACCGGTCCTTCACTTCTAAAGCTCCGTGTAGTAGTCCCTTCGCTCTAAGTAGTGAACACCCGAACTCTAGTAAGAGTTCACAAGAAGAAATGAACAAGCTTGCTCGAAGTCTTCGAGCAAGAAGATGATCTACGTCGAGGAGACTCAAACTCATGCTATCTTTTCACTAATGGTAGATTAGTGAACCAAACACCCTAAACTAAATGGCTAATATAGTAGAGGATGATGAAGTAAGAAGTGGTCTCACTTTAGATTTATTTTTCTCACAATATTTCTTCATCTCTCCAAACCGTAGAAAGCTTTTTTCTTAAGGAAGAAGAAGATGAAGTGAAGAAGAGGATGAAACTCATGTGAGATGAGAATGGCAACCATGGGTGAGTTAGTGTCATACACTAACCCATGTAGAGACTTAACCATGGGTGAGGATAATGGTTAGGTTAATAAATATCTACAAGTGAAACAAAAGGAGTGGACTTGGTCAATGGTTCCACAAGGTTCTACAAGCTTGTAGCCATGACAAAAATCCATCCAATTTTGAATTACTTAGATAAATATAAACCCTACTTTATATCAAGTACGGTGTAAGTCTCATACACCCATTAAGCATGTGGCATCAAGCATGACACAAATAAAATGTACATTAATATATATCACATATATACTATATGCACACAAGTGAGAAAATGAATACTTAGTGAGCAAATATTAGTTAATGTAAGTTAATATATCAAATATATAATTATACATTAAATTATCAAATCAACACTTGATTTAATAATCCGGCTATATCACATACAACCGACTAATATCATATGTATCAACTTATCGAATCAATACTTGATCCAGTAACCAGGCTATATCTCATATAACCGACCGATATCACATATCACGAGAATAGAATGCAGTATCACATACACGCATTAATCTCGGTCCCGCACATGTGCTCCTACTTCGTTTTGCATGAACCAGGAAACCTCTGTGCAGGACTCTAAAGACTCGTCAATACGCCAGCAGTAGGTGATGATCAATCAAACACCCACAAGCCGTAAGCGGTCTGCTAAACGTAACGGCCACCCGGTTATTAAGCGATCATAAGATCAACAAGAAAGCCTGCTCATACTCTTGCGAATCCGATCAGTAACACTACCGTACAGTCCGGTTTCTTCATCTGATATGTTGCATATCGCAGCCTGGGGGTGGTATAACGTCAGACCCTAATAGCCTGATAAGTCATGCCGATGCAAGGTCCATAACGGTTCGAGAAACTACTGATAACACTTACCAGTAGATCTCAGCAACCCTGGCCAGGGATTTTCTGTTATGGACAATCGAACATAGCGCAACATCAACTCCCAATACCGGGAGAGACGAATCCCCTCCTATCGCTCATTGCCTCCATGTGACTCGGGAATGTACCTAAAAACCACCTTTTTGCACGATCTCTTGACCGAGGTATAGTGGAAATAAAAGCACAGTGGGAATCACACAAGACTCTATGACGATCTCGGGTCGACAGACTAACCTATACCAGTGTCACCAGAGAACTGCTATCCGACGATAGGTATAATACCATCCAGGAGTTCTCGGCGAGTCCGTTCAGTATACCCAGTCTCCATTGAGCACCCGTATACCTTCTCTGATGTCAAACACTAATGGATATGGGATCATCCATCGCCCATCATATGGGTCAAGAAGCGCATACGCTAGTCTACTCTGGAGTATCGATGCCCTGTCTCGATACTCCCATGACTAGGAACATTTGAAGGATGTACTTACCGACTACCCTGTCCCCATTAGTATGATCCGCATCATAATCCTGGTAGTTAAGTACTCATTCTAAGAGCTTTATCAACATGTAATAGAGAAACAATAAGTGTACATGTTAAGATAAAGAGCAACCAGATAGCATACTATCATGTCGAGCAAGAAAGTCCTCCCATATATGTCCAAGCATCCACTACAATATACATCGCATGTACAGTAATTGGCTCTAGGGCATGCATATTGTTGGGTTCTTAGGCACAACCACAAGGTTTCATAAGACATCAAACATGCCGTATTTAAAAATTTAGTGTGCCAAACAACCCTAACCTAGGATCTAACTAGAGTATTAGGGTAAGAAACAACAAGCAAACAACTTTACTTCTAAGTGAATGAGGAATATAACCTTTGTTGACCGGTCCTTCACTTCTAAAGCTACGTGTAGTAGTCCCTTCGCTGGGAGTATGGATCTCCCGAACTCTAGTATGGGTTCTCCCGGAGAAATGAACAAGCTTGCTCGAAATCTTCGAGGCCGAAGATGATCTACGTCGAGAAGGCTCAAGCTCATGGTACCTCTTCACTAATTGTGAAATTAGTGGAGCAAACACCCTAAATTAAATGGCAAGTAGTAGAGGATGATAAAGTAGGAAGTGGGCTCTCTTTAGATTTATTTTTCTCACAATATTTTCTCACCTTGAGAAAAGCTAGTGATCTTTTCTTATTAGGAAGAAGAAGCTCAAGTGAAGAAGATGAGAGAATGAACTCATGAGGTGAGAATAGCAACCATGGGTGAGTTAGTGTCATACACTAACCCATGTAGAGAATAAACCATGGCTAAATTATAATGGTTAGGTTAATAAATATCTTTAGTAAAAAAAATTAGTGGACCAAGTCAATGCATCCATAAGCTTCTCAAAGCTTCATGCATGTGACCAATTAACCACTAATTTGGATTTACATTAAATATTTAAACCCTACATTATAATTAGTATGGTGTAAGTCTCATACACCCATGTAGTGTGTATCAACAACCATGACACAAAAGTAGTACATTAATATATATCACATATACACTAATGCACACATGTGAGAAAAGAAATCATAAGTGAGCTAATATTAGTTAATGTAATCTAGTATATCTAATATACAATTATACATTAAATTATTAAATCAACACTTGATTTAATAATCCGGCTAACATATAACCGACTAATATCAAATGCAACAACTTATCGAATCAACACTTGATCCGATAATCCGGCTATATCACATATAACCGACCGATGTCATAAATCACGAGAATAGAATGCGGTATCACATACGCGCATCAATTTCGGTCCCGCACATATCACATATATGCTCCTACTCCGTTTCGCATGAACCAGGAAACCTCTGTGTAGGACTCTAAAGACTCGTCAATACGCCGGCAGTAGGTGATGATCATATCAAACACCCACAAGCCGCAAGCGGTCTGCTTAACGTAACGGCCACCCGGGTATTGAGCGATCAGAAGATCAACAAGCAAGCCTGCTCATACTCCTGCGAATCCAATTGTTTCCCTCAATCAGAGCAAAGCTCTGTTTTAAAATTTAAAATTTAAAAATTGAAGCAACGCTTTAGATTCAACGCGAGACGCGCTACGCGCCACGTGTCAAACACAGATGGGCTAGCGCCTGTTGGTGATAGTGCCCTCAGAGTCGATTATTGGATCACAGGCACGTGATTGCAATGATTGAGGGAGGACCTATCCCGGTAGGACAGTCTTACTCGAGATGATAGTATGCTATCTGGTTTACCTTTATCATCGTGTACTGCTTTAGGTGACATGACAGGTCGCTATTGCATGTTGATAGAGCCCCTAGGATTCTTGCTTGACTACCGGCAGTATGAGGGCGATCATATACGTGGGAGCTGGTAGTCTATAAGCACATCCTTAAAAGGTCCCTAGTCGTGGGAGTTTCAAGATAGGGCATCGATACTCCAGAGTAGACTAGTGTATACAGTCGAGACCCCGACGAGGGGCGGTGGCCGGTCTCACAAGCCACTGGTGTCAGTTGGTTCACCTAAGATGTATACAGGTGCTCATTGGGTTATGAGTACACCGGACAGGACTCGCCGGGAACATGCTAGTTGGTCTTATACCTGACGTCAGATAGCAGTTCCCTGGTGACATGTGTACAGGTTAGTTCATCGACCTGGGGATCGTCATTTGTCTCGTGTGAGTTCCCACTGTACTTTGATTACTACCCTACCACGGCTCAAAGGAGTCGTGCAAACAGGTTTTAGTTGGGTACAGTCCCGAGCCACATGGAGGCAGTGAGCGGATCTTCAGGGGTTCGTCTCTCCCGGTATTGGGGGTGAGGTAGCGCTGTGTCTAGGAGAGCCATTACACGAAGTCCTTGGCCAAGGCAGGAGATTTACTGGTAGGTATTCCAGTAGTATCTCAGGGTGTTCTGGGCTACACTCCGACACGACTTGTACCGCTTTTGGGGGTCTGACTTTTACCAACCCCCTAGGCCCGACATGCGATGCTCATAGACGAACGGACCAGACTGTACGGATATTGTCACTGACAGGCTCAGTAGGGTGTCAGGATGAGTTCGCTCATCGACGTCCCTTTTGGTCAATAGCTGGTGGCCCGTCACGTATTGGCTAATACCTCTGACGTGCTAGTGGTTAAATCCACAGCCATAGTATTGACGAGTCTTTAGAGTCCACCACACTTACAGTTACTCAAGCTTTCGGGCGAAACGCTGTAGAGGCCGTATGGAGATATGGCAGGGTCCGATCAGATACGTGCGGTATTGCACGGATCAGGATCGGACGGTTTGTACTAGAGGCCGTATGGTTATATGGCAGCGTTCGATCAGATACGTGCGGTATTGCACGGATCAGGATCGGACGGATATTACTAGCCGGCTTTGGTTTAAGCCGGATCCTAGTATAGTACAGTGTAGATTTTGTCTCATTGCATTTGTATCCGGACGGAATACAGATGCGGGCGTGTATGCACAGTATCGGGGTTTTTCCTGTAATTTATTACGGGACCAGTTTTCTGGAGTTGCCAGTTTGCATTCCGTTCCGGCCGGTTTTCCTTTGTTCTTTCCCGGCCGGACTTTTCCGATGGAGGGGGTTATTTGCAAGTTTGCAAATAACACATTGTGGAGGTTTTTCTTGCAAATGTATTTATTATGAAAGCATCTTTTGATACCATTCTTATCCATCATTATCACTTGCTTTTTGTTGATTAGAAGTGATTAGAGTTTGATGTGAGATGGTTATGATGATGTTTTGGATGTGGTCACAACTTATGCTCCTACCATCACCTCCCTTCATGCTTCATATTCTTTCCTCCACCATTTCTAAGATGATAAGTTTTTTTTTCATGGTTGAGAGAGAAGAAGATGAGAGCTTCATTTTGAGTGTAGCAATTTGATCTCTTTTCATGTTAAGAAAAATGCAAGCACCATTTTTCTTATCTTGTTTCCTCCATCATCTTCAAATGGCAACGAACCCAAATGAGACATAGCCTCTACACTACACTTCCTACAGCAAATCTTGGACGCGTCGACTCGCCAGCTTTGCGCCCGAGTTGCCTCGGTATTGAGGTGGGAGCCCGTAAAAGATGCAGGCGATGTGGTGCCCTTCCGGCGAAGAGGCGACAACGAGGAGATGAAGGACGAAGCATCCTCAGGAGATCGGAGTGGAGACGAAGACCGAAGGACTCGGATCATTCGGTATATCTCTTCCCCTTCTTGTACTTTGCTAGATCTAGTTTAATGGCCCGATCCGGGGTTTAGTGCGTGGTGGTGCCGGTTTGCTAAATCCGCAAAATTAAAGTTTATCACCGCTTCCGCATTCCGGCGTCGGATTGACGGCCGGGGCGCCGCCGTGCACTTACACTGGTATCAGAGCCTCGCCATTAACTTCGTCTAGCTTTGTGTGATGTGTTTTTCAGTTCCGATCGACCAAAATTCCAAAAACCCAATTTTAGTTCACATCAGTTTTCTGTTGAAATTTTTTGAAGTCTAAAAATTTTTCAGGTGGTCTCAGAATGATGTGCAGGGAGTTCTAAGAACTCTGGGAAAATTCGAGACAATGATCCCTCAGCTCGAGCGCGGAACCGCGGCAAAACCCCCCTTGTTGCCGCGGTTCCGCCGCAGGTTGGTGGGATCAATGCTTCGAAATTCTCTAGTGGGCTTCTGGGCTGTAATTAGGGGTTTTGGAATATTAATTTTGGGCCCAGAATTTCTGTGAGTACTACAGTATTGCTTGGGGGCCCACTTGTTAATTTTTGATCGATCAGATATTTTAAACACATTTTTCACAGTATTTACATTATATCTGCGACCGTGAATGTCACTTGATCGGTAAATCCAGTCTAACTGCTATAGCCCGGTTAGACGGATTTGCGAACGTGACTTTCACGTTGATGTTATGTGTTTATGCTGTGATGTTGCGGATTGGTCGTAGGGGATAGCCTGGATGCAATGCTAGTACAGTGCTGTTGTATTATGTACATTTGATATTGCGGGGCGAGCGTCCGACATGTGGACTGCCGTCACTGCCTGTTTGTATTATTCTTTTGGGGCACGACCTGGTTGTGGTCGATGTACCCGGTGTATGTATATTTTACTTTCTGTACTAGGATTACCCCGCGGTGGGGTGCACGGATGGCCGGGTTCTAGAGGGCAACAAGCCCGCATCTCATGGCATTGGGACGGAGGGGGCTTCACTCTAGAATTGGCGGGCTATTCGCCGCACTCGTAGGGGGTACAGGTTGACCCAGGAGGGGTGCCCAAGTTGCCGGATTCCGTGGAGTGCTGGGTGGTCCATTCACGGAGCTGAAGGGGGCTGCCTCGCTTCAGGTTTTGGCGGGTAACTTGCCGTGCCCGTAGGGGTCTAGGATTTCATTGCACAGGCTATCCACACGACCAGGGGAACGTCGGGTTTCAGTAGTGGCTCTGTGAAACCCGGGGATCCCAGATATCTGTATTGTTCTGTGATGCTGTACATTTCTGTGTTGTTGCATTTTATCACGCCTTGAGCGAATATAATATATTGGTATATATATTAGTAGATGTTGTATATGTTTTACATCCACGCTAGTCCAGTCCCCGCTCTGCCGTTAGTTAGCTAACCTAACGGGTGATGACGGGACCCAGTGGCAAATGCGGATGGCATATACGTACGTCAGTATATTTTCGTTCTTTGTGGTGTGATCAATTGATTGGACTGCGTTGATTCGGATCAATGCAAGTTAAAACAAACCTATTCTGATGTTGTTGGAACACTTTTCAAAAAGCTGTTATTGCAAGGATGTTCACTTTTGTTTTGCATCGTGGTATTCATTTGGAATATCCTGCTCCTCAGTCGACGAGGCAAGGGCCGAGATCCCTTCACCGGGAGTGACCCCTTGGACAGAAGTTTGCGTCAGGGCATTAACTTCACTATAGCCGATCACTTTTGCTTTGCATCGTGGTATTCATTTGGAATATCCTGCACCCCATTCTACGGGGAAAGAGCCGAGATCCCTTCACCGGGAGTGACCTCTTTAGTAAAGGTTTTCGTCACTATATTTTCTAAAAAGCTATCCGTTCCTTCAACGATATCAAGTTCACTACGTTAAAGGTTTTCGCCAGAAACCATTCGTAGCCCTCCGTCGTTTCATATGGGTAGTCAATAGTATTCAAGCTGTGTTTGTTGGCCATAGTCAAGGCACAGTGTTTGGTAGCTATTGGGTATTCATATGCTGCATAGATAGATGCGTTGGTTTGGGACAGTCGTATAGCCTTGTTGGCCCTAGTCAAGGGCTTGTACGGGTGGGTTCAAATCAACCTGGACAATGACGGGTAGAACTTGACATGTGACTTATGATTTGTTGGCCTTAGTCAAGGTCATAAAAGCATGGGGCAAAAATCCACGTCGGGAGTTTCAAAAGTACTGAAACTTGCCAGATATGCGCATACCTTCTAGAGTGTGATACCGTGAGCGAATTCCGTCACGTTGTCATGCGATGATAGTTGGATCTCGATTCCCACCGATGAGTTGGTTTACTCCTCGGATGACCCCGACTAATTCTTCTTTCAGGTTTGGAGGAGAATTTGAGGTACAGTGGGAGGTTTCCAGATTAGATAAATTGGTAACCATTCTGATCTAGGATAGAGTGCACGCTGAGTGTTTCTTTTCTCTCTCTCTCTGGCAGCGACCATTGACCCGACCCTAGACTATGACTCAGTGACCAAGTTAACCGAACCTTCTTAACACTGGCTTTTGGATTGTCAGAGTTGCAAACCTCATTGCCACTCCTACTTTTACCCTTTTCTCCAGGACACCCCGTATTACTGCGAACGTCCACTTCCATTGGACAAAACCATCGTATGGTTAGATACGAACTCGAAGGAATTCGAGGATGGTTTCCGGTTCTGGAGAAAACGGATAGGATTATTCAGTTGTCTTTTCCCTTTTACCTTCTCTCAAGTTGTGAGTACTCCTTGGTTTAGGATATAGTACACCTATTGCGCAAATTGGATAGTCTTCTTCCAAACTTTAGGCTGGTGCCGAACAGTGGGGAATGAAGAAAACCAATTAGCATAACGATGGTGTGCAGAAGGTATTAAGATTAAGACAAAGCAAGGGATTAGTAAGAGGGCAAAGTAAATTGCGACTGATATTCACGAATAAACCAAGTATTTCTTCGCCAATCCTAAAATCACCTTTGTATTTCTCCAGGACACTCCGTATCACTATGAAGATCCCAGTTTATTGGATAATCCATCGTATGGTTATATACGAACTCGAAAGGAACTTGTTCCAGTTCGGGGATGGATCCTGGTTCAGGAGAAATAGGAATAAAGTACATTTAGGTGTCTTTTATCTTCACCTTCTCTCGCGTTGCGAGTGCTCCTAGGATTAGGACAGTACACCCATTATGCTTATTGGATAGTCTTCTTCCAAACCATAGGCTGGTGCCGAACGGTAGGGAAGGAAGAAAACCATTTGGCCTAAGGGGTGTGCAGAAGGTAATGACTAAAGACATATAAAAGGATTTGGAGAGGTGGCAAAGAATTATACGATTATAGTTGTGAATCTGGATAATGGTAGAGGCATTACTAGGAATACCAGGATACCCCATCGAAACATTTCAATGTTTCAGTTCAACTGTGTACTGTTAAAAGGAAACTGATTTCCCGATTAGACACTTGCTCCAGGGTATGTATTTACCAGGTTTGATTCTCACATCTGTATGGTTTTACAGATAATGAGTGGGAGTAAGTCATTGGGAATTGGGTGATCATCCTCATTATATCGGGATTCGTTGTAATCGGTGATATTTGAGGAGATCACCTGGGCTGTTTGCCGGTCGGCAAATATTTGGTTTTGAATATCCGCTGTTGTGCACCAATTTCAAATTGATATATCTGTACGTCTATTTTCATAGAGTGAGATATACCTTTTGATATTATGTCGATGACATTTACCTATATCAGTGGATGGTTAGGTAAGGAGTATTAAACAGCGGTGTAATTCTTCTTAACCATAAGTACAGTTTTCAACCTGCGACACACAGTGAAAGAGTTGTTAGACTCAGCGGACTTATACAGAGTATTGTATGTTGTCCAGTGTCCATTAGGACAGAGGGGTTGGTCCTCTTACTATATTCTGTTTACTTTTAACTTCTCTAGTTCTTAGACATGTGTTTCGTAGAAACACAGGGTCTAAGTTTTGAGGAGTTATAGGTATTTGAATAGAGTAGAGAAACAGGTGTAGCAAGTATCAGGATTCTTCAAAGTGATCGAAGATGTAGATACTTGTGTATGGTATTCAGTTGATAGTAATGATAAAGAGAAACTGCTTCTCTTTCAGGTTACTCATAATTGGAAGCATTCCTAAGTTGAGTAACGCTGATCGGCCTCTCTCCATTTAGTTGACATGCACTGGAGACAGCTGCATGATTTGAATCTGGTTAAATTAAATCAGTGCCTCTGATTCTATATTGGATATAGAACAGTTCATATCTTAACGATGTTAAGGTACGGGGAGTTGTCCGGCTTATGATTAAAACCAGACACTGGACAACTCAAGGCATGTTTCTGTAATGGCAGTTTGTGGGTTGACCCAGGCTATGACGAGGGTTGATTTTCTACCATCTGGCAGATCAATAGAAATATTGTTCTAGACTCGCCACAGTTTTATTAAAAATGGATTTTTTCAAAAACAGTAGTGGGAGTATGGTAGAACTGGAAGTGATTCCAGAACCGCAAACGATTACTGAAGATTTGATAAGGAACCTAAAGATTCAATCTGATTTGACATTCCATTGGCCACTCCGCAGATAAGGTGGGTAACTTCAGGCACCCGAGAGGTACTCCGGTAGCCTCAAGGACGGTGACAGGGAAGTTCTTGTTTACCCACACTTGCCATTGTTGTTGTTCCAGGCTGCGAGACCTGGCAGGAGGATGAGTATAGCGTTGTTCTAAACTTGCTTTAGAAGTGCACGTCTATATGACTCTGCCAGAGGGTTGTCGTAGTCAGTGGGAGCAGCGGAAGCATTGGTGGACATCAGGCTTATGTCTATTTATAGACTAAAGCAGATGTAGCGGAGATAGATCATCTATTTCTGATGTGACAGTCATAGGTTTGACGTCATCAGACTAGGGGATGGATCTGTTGAGAAGGTAGTAGAAAGTGATATTCCTATACTACGATCGGTTATACTTTGGTCGTCACACAGTGGTTTCTCCACAAAGGACTTGGACATTATATCAGACATACTGGTTACTAGATCTAAGGTTTTAGATCTAGATTTGGGTGGTTTCCCAATCAGGGTACTTTGACAGCATTCTAAGAATATTTAGAATGAACGACTCCTGGCACGGTAGTGTACCTGCAGGTGATGGAGTCACCCTCTCTAAAGGTGTCTTATAGACTAAAGTAGAGAGGGATGCGCATGATTGGCAGATCACTTGCTTAGGCAATTGAGTCAATCATGAGAGGTCAAGTACCACACCAGATGTTGTTCTTGCACTAGATGCAATAAGTTGACATTGATCCAATCCTGGAGAAACAGTCGGAAGCAGTTTTAGAACATAAGTGGATGTTCTAGGGATATGATAACGACAGCCTCATTTGGGAGACAATTATCATTCCAGGCTTCCAAGGTGACATGGACGACAAGGAGGTTGTCAGAGTTATATTTTTCCTTCTGACGAGGGGCAGTATTTTGGACAGGTGGTCCAAGGCAATACTGAGGGTGGCATGGCGCAGGAAACTGATTAAGTTCAGTTGACGATACAGTCTAAGAAGTTTGGATTTGGAGTTCATTTATGAGCTAGGTCCCATCAGACATCCAGACATTCTAAGACAGGTATTGCTCATTTTGGGAGATGGCTTTCTCCGCGAACATGAGATATAGAGAGACATAGAAAGAAACACCACAGGCGGATCCACTCACTGAGGCTATTCCTCGAACGCAATAGTTTCACAAACGAGTTTTGTGAGACTGACAAGTAGAGGAGTTGGGTGTTCGGTATCACACGGGCTGTAAGTATGCGACATTGCAATAATTAGCCTTGAGTGCAAGTGGGAGATTGTTGGTGATAGTGTCCTCAGAGTCGATTATTGGATCACAGGCACGTGATTGCAATGATTGAGGGAGGACCTATCCCGGTAGGACAGTCTTACTCGAGATGATAGTATGCTATCTGGTTTACCTTTATCATCGTGTACTGATTTAGGTGACATGACAGGTCGCTATTGCACGTTGATAGAGCCCCTAGGATTCTTGCTTGACTACCGGCAGTATGAGGGCGATCATATACGTGGGAGCTGGTAGTCTATAAGCACATCCTTAAAAGGTCCCTAGTCGTGGGAGTTTCAAGATAGGGCATCGATACTCCAGAGTAGACTAGTGTATACAGTCGAGACCCCGACGAGGGGCGGTGACCGGTCTCACAAGCCACTGGTGTCAGTTGGTTCACCTAAGATGTATACAGGTGCTCATTGGGTTATGAGTACACCGGACAGGACTCGCCGGGAACATGCTAGTTGGTCTTATACCTGACGTCAGATAGCAGTTCCCTGGTGACATGTGTACAGGTTAGTTCATCGACCTGGGGATCGTCATTTGTCTCGTGTGAGTTTCCACTGTACTTTGATTACTACCCTACCACGGCTCAAAGGAGTCGTGCAAACAGGTTTTAGTTGGGTACAGTCCCGAGCCACATGGAGGCAGTGAGCGGATCTTCAGGGGTTCGTCTCTCCCGGTATTGGGGGTGAGGTCGCGCTGTGTCTAGGAGAGCCATTACACGAAGTCCTTGGCCAAGGCAGGAGATTTACTGGTAGGTATTCCAGTAGTATCTCAGGGTGTTCTGGGCTACACTCCGACACGACTTGTACCGCTTTTGGGGGTCTGACTTTTACCAACCCCCTAGGCCCGACATGCGATGCTCATAGACGAACGGACCGGACTGTACGGATATTGTCACTGACAGGCTCAGTAGGGTGTCAGGATGAGTTCGCTCATCGACGTCCCTTTTGGTCAATAGCTGGTGGCCCGTCACGTATTGGCTAATACCTCTGACGTGCTAGTGGTTAAATCCACAGCCATAGTATTGACGAGTCTTTAGAGTCCACTACACTTACAGTTACTCAAGCTTTCGGGCGAAACGCTGTAGAGGCCGTATGGAGATATGGCAGGGTCCGATCAGATACGTGCAGTATTGCACGGATCAGGATCGGACGGTTTGTACTAGAGGCCGTATGGTTATATGGCAGCGTTCGATCAGATACGTGCGGTATTGCACGGATCAGGATCGGACGGATATTACTAGCCGGCTTTGGTTTAAGCCGGATCCTAGTATAGTACAGTGTAGATTTTGTCTCATTGCATTTGTATCCGGACGGAATACAGATGCGGGTGTGTATGCACAGTATCGGGGTTTTTCCTGTAATTTATTACGGGACCAGTTTTCTGGAGTTGCCAGTTTTCATTCCGTTCCGGCCGGTTTTCCTTTGTTCTTTCCCGGCCGGACTTTTCCGATGGAGGGGGTTATTTGCAAGTTTGCAAATAACACATTGTGGAGGTTTTTCTTGCAAATGTATTTATTATGAAAGCATCTTTTGATACCATTCTTATCCATCATTATCACTTGCTTTTTGTTGATTAGAAGTGATTAGAGTTTGATGTGAGATGGTTATGATGATGTTTTGGATGTGGTCACCACTTATGCTCCTACCATCACCTCCCTTCATGCTTCATATTCTTTCCTCCACCATTTCTAAGATGATAAGTTTTTTTTTCATGGTTGAGAGAGAAGAAGATGAGAGCTTCATTTTGAGTGTAGCAATTTGATCTCTTTTCATGTTAAGAAAAATGCAAGCACCATTTTTCTTATCTTGTTTCCTCCATCATCTTCAAATGGCAACGAACCCAAATGAGACATAGCCTCTACACTACACTTCCTACAGCAAATCTTGGACGCGTCGACTCGCCAGCTTCGCGCCCGAGTTGCCTCGGTATTGAGGTGGGAGCCCGTAAAAGATGCAGGCGATGTGGTGCCCTTCCGGCGAAGAGGCGACAACGAGGAGATGAAGGACGAAGCATCCGCGGGAGATCGGAGTGGAGACGAAGACCGAAGGACTCGGATCATTCGGTATATCTCTTCCCCTTCTTGTACTTTGCTAGATCTAGTTTAATGGCCCGATCCGGGGTTTAGTGCGCGGTGGTGCCGGTTTGCTAAGTCCGCAAAATTAAAGTTTATCACCGTTTCCGCATTCTGGCGTCGGATTGACGGCCGGGGCGCCGCCGTGCACTTACAGCGCCAGGTGCGCTGCGCCCTAGGCAGTGCACCTCAATCAGAGCAAACCTCTGTTTTAAAATTCAAAATTCAAAAAAAAAATTGATTGAAGCAACGCTTCAGATCCAGCGCTCTGCGCTGCGCGCCACGTGTCAAACACAGGTGTACTAACGCAGGCTGCGCTGCGCTCTGCGCTGCGTGCCATGTGTCAAACATAGGTGCGCTAGCGCAAAGTGCACTTCGCTCTGCGCTGCACGCCATGTGTCAAACGTAGGTGCGCTAGCACAAAGTGAGCTAGCGCTGGAATTCAAAATTCCCCACCGTTAGATTAAAAGATCTAATAATGATAAATCATTGATCAGAATTAAAATTCTGTTTTGGAAAGATTTTTCCAATCTTGTTAAAAACAAGAAGATTGTCTTCTGTAAAACAGAAGCTCTAGGATCAAAGATCCAACGGTGGGGAAACATCCCCAAATCAATCAGAGAAAGATCTCTTTAACTGATTTAACAAATCAATTTGCCCTATAGAAAGGCCCCAAGACTTCAAGTCTGAAAGAGAGAAATCCCCCTATAAACTTTGGGAAATTCAAAGAAAGAAGAGCAAGCTCTCAGCAAAAAGAAGATTATTTCTTCAAGGTAAAGATCATGAACGATGAACAAAGAGATGAAATCATCTCATTAAAACAGAAAAATATCTTCTTAAAAGATCATAGATCTACAAAAGACTAAGGTCTTTTATAAAAAGAGATCAAAAGATCTCATCATCAAAAACAAAAGAAGTATTTACTTCATTTACAGATCATTGATCTACAAAGGCAAAGCCCTTTCAATAATAAGAACTGTTGTTCTTGAATGTTGAGGCAAAGCCTCTTTTAAAAGAACATAAATTTGATCACAGATCATAAATTTGATCAAATGCGCTTTGCTCTATTGAAAAGTGCCTTGCACTCTTGAACTGCGCTTCTGCGCTCCTTGGACCGGCGCTCAGCGCCAAAACGTGCCACGTGTCAACCACGTATGCAACTTGCGCTTTACGCTTCTGAAACAGCGCACTATGCTCATGGGCTGGCGCAAAGCGCCAAATGCACCACGTGTCATTCATGTGTGCACCATTGAGTTAATAGCGCAACGCGCTCATAAATTGGCGCAACGCGCTCATCATCTGGCGCTCAGCGCCAAGCGCGCCACGTGTCATTCACGTGTGCGCTGCTCAATAGAAGCGTACCGCGCTCTTTAATTGGCGCAAAGCGCCTGACGCGCCACGTGGCGCGCTGTCGGAACATAAATTATTCTGATGAATGCTGTGCATTCAATACAAGATAAAAATATGTCACGATCAAAATGCCCAGCATTATTAAGAGGGGCCAAGCCCAAATAAAGGCTCAACAGCCCAGAACAAAAATATTAAACATTTATTGGACTTAGCCCAATACTGCCCATAAGTCCTCAACTTATATTTAATTGAGCCCATCTGCTCATGAATATTTAACGGATCTTTGTCCCAAAGTGGACTACAGATCTTTCAATCAGCTCACACCGGTTTGAGGGTACATCTCTTTACTCCTCTGATATCTGTCGTTGTAATCCTTCAACGTCTTCAGAGAGGTGACGGGTCCCGACAACTACACATTTCACGGACTGTGGGGTCCTTTTAAACCCACGGACTACGATGTCCTTAACCTCGGACTGTGGGGTATTTTTAAACCCACAGACTACGATGTCCTTAACCTTGGACCACCATGTCCTTAAACTGGCACTGGACCACTATGTCCTTAAACAGGTCATCGACCGCAATGTCCCTAAACTAAACAATTGAGTCCAAATGCTCTCTTGTTGGATATAAACGATCCTGTTAAGTTGATCTTAGTCTAAAATTAGACTAACGTATCCTTAACAAACGTTTAAGTTGATCTTAGTCTCAAGTGAGACTAACGTATCCTTAAACCCAAACCAAAACCCAAATCTAAGAAAATACGGATTTGGACTAATCCACGTCCTACGGGCGATAACACAAATTAGTCTTCGTATACAATCCACGGGCAACCAAAAACAAAACAAACACCCATGACACGAAGTGACCATCTAGTGAAGGAGAAAGTGGTTACCGTGATGCGGTAGCGTAATTAACTGCAGGGGCTTGCGCCTGCAGGGAAGTGCGTCCCCACAATTAAAACCCCCTCAACAAGGGGGAATTTGACGAAGTCTGTTACATCGGCCGCATCCGTTTAAACCTTCGATATATGGTGTCGTAAATCAACTTGGCATCTTCGGAGAGGTGGACGGATAGCACAAATTAGCATCTGTCCCGAATTCAGGCAAGACAGACCTACTCGGTCTCGTCTCCGTGTTCGGAAGGGAACAGATTCTGGCACGCCCGGTGGGACCTTTTCCTCTTTCCACTCCTCACTTCGTGTGTCGTGTTTCTCGAACAAATCGCGGTTTGATATGGTTGCCCTTGAGATCGAGGTACTAAGATTTGGTGTCTTTCTTGGTGCAGAAAACGAAAGATCAATGGCGTCTACTTGCACGAAGTGTTTCGGCTGCAACTGCAACTCACGTTCCGCCTCATCTGGAGGTATAGCTTACGGGCCCCAAGCGGCCTCCCTATTCACAATGCCGATAGAGCAGGTGACACAGGCTACCACCGGATTGTTCTTCGGGACCATGCTCCCACCAGTGAGCATTAACATCCCGCTGCAACAAGAAGCGCAAAAGAAGCTGGTCTTTGATCGCCTCACTACCACCACGACCCCTCTCAACGAGTCGTCCAATGTCAAGCCAGCAACATCCGTTTTCGATAGGCTGAGCCTGAACTCCAATGGGCCCGTCAAGAAAGCCCACGATACCTGAAGCGGCCACCTCGAAACGGATATCCATTCCTGCTCTCGAGGTCACTAAAGAAGCATCTCCCGTCAAGGGATCAGTCTTTACGAGGCTAGCCGCTCCGGCTCCCGTTCCTGCTCAAAGGTCTGTCTTTGACAGACTGGATACTACTGCTCAATGGACATCGGTCTTCAAGAGGCTGATACCAGCAGTGCCTCACCAGAACAGGGGGCATGACGAAGTCACCCCTAAAGCTGAAACAATCCCAACGGCTCGACAAGCTTGACGTCACCATTGGCGCCGAGTAAGGAAGGCTGGGGGCAACTCCCCCTCTGGGCTAACTCCACCAGCCCCAACGGTGGAAGTCAATGCTGTTGTTCCAACTGGGAACAGCTTCGAGCTGCTTAATAGGGTGCGTAGGAATTCACCCACCGCCATACTGAAAAGATCTCCTCCACCCATGGAGAATGTTACAGAAATGAAGCCGGAGCAGTCCCCTCAGCGGCTGTCCTCCAAAATTTACAATGTCTGGCGACAGGTTCAGGACTCAGTAATTGATCAAGATTACTCTCGCCGACAGAAAAAGATAAAAGTTCGACAAGAAAAGAACCGTCTTGTCAAACCACAAAGGACGACAACTACCTGGGTGCCCGCTGCAACGGCCCCCTCAACGTCAACTTCTCAGAAGAGAAGGAGGCCAGAGAAAGCCTCTATGACTACAGCAGACCATAAAGACGCTGAGCCCAAACACCCCAAGTCTGGAGGCATAATGGTGCATACTGTTTATATGGCTTCTGGAAAAGAGGAAAGCCATGCTTAGACGGGTCACCGACCGCTCACTCGGTCCATGACAAAATCCCAGGAGCAACAACAAAAGCTTCAAGAAATGCTAACGCAAATGGCCGCACTCACTGGGCCAAAAGAAAGCCCGGAGGCGTCATCAGAGCAGCGTCACGAACAAGAAACCGATGCTGACTTCCTCCGCAGGGTCCTCGAAAAGAAGGACAGAGAAGCAGAAAAACAAGCGGCTAATATAAAATGAATGGCGCTTCTCTTCCAAGACATGGTCGGGATGATGTTACAGCCGGAACCTCCAGCTGAAGACCTCCCGATCATCATTGAAGACGACAGATAGGAGACATCGAACCCTCCTCCGGCCCCTTCAGCAGCCAAAGAGGAAACTATTTCCAAAGCCGCTCTGGATGACTATATTGCTCAGCAAATACAAGCTCACCAGGCGAATGAAGCGGCTGGCCAAGTCATTAAAACCGGGTGACCGTATCCAGACTTGTATGACCAAATAAAGTACCCGCCGGGATACAAAATCCCCAAATTCCATGTGTACAAGGGGATAGGCAATCCCCATCAACATGTCGCTCAGTTCAGGGCTCTTTGAGGCAACACCGGGGGTGATGATAAGATTTTGCTCCGCCAATTCGTCGGCAGCTTGTCGGAGACGGCATTTGAGTGGTACTCCAAACTTCCAAACGACTCCATCAAGACTTTCGCGGAAATGGAGTTGTTATTCACCCAGCGATTCGCGAGTGCTTGTGAACGCACCCCAATAACGGCATTGATCAATGCCAGGGTGAAGCCAGGCGAGACATGGGTTCAATACGCAATCCGATGGCGGAATCTGTAGTTGAAATGCAAACAGCGCATCGAAGAAGCACCGGCGGTGGGCATGTTCGTGGGCACCCTAAACCCTCATGCAACTATTTCACAATTCATGATGTTTTTTAAGACGACCACATTCCAAGCCTTGATCGATAAACTGGCCCAAATGGACCAGATGAGTCATAGACCGTCTCCTCCAAAGCCGGACTCTCGAAATGAGAAAGGAAAGGGGAAAGCGATCGTCGTCGCCAATGCTCAACAGCAGCCTGGTGGCCCGAGACCAGTTGATCGCCAAAATAACAGAACTCGATCTCTCGAAGATAAAATGAGAGGCCCTTACTCGTTCCATCGAGATAAGACGAAGAGGTTGTTCGAAGTTGCACTGTGCAACAGGCCTATTACTCTGCCAGAGCCAAGACACCCAGTGCAACCAGGCGGCTCTAGCAATCCTAACTATTGCCCTTACCATCGAATGTTGGGCCATCCGATCGAGGATTGTTTCATCTTCAAAAGCTGGATAGAAGATCAATACCAGTAGGGCAAATTCGTATTATCTGAGAATTGGAAGGTGAACCCGCCTCAGCCACACATTCCAAAGAAGACGGATACACCGGGGGCATCATGCTCTTTCGTAGAAGAAGCTCCATGGGAGGTCGCTCTCTCAGCCAAGGTGAAAAGAATGCTGAAAGACCTCCAAACATGCCCGGCGATCAGGTGGAAAAATCCACTCAAACCCGAGATCATCGAAGGAATGTTAAAACCGCGCCCAATTCCAAAGATTGGCGGTGATAGTCAAAATGCCCACGGCCAGCTGTCAAAGTCTTCAAAGATGAAGAAGAAGAAATCCAAGAAGCTCATGAAGCCTGGTGACAGGCGCACGAACCTACAAAAGCAGATTGACGCGCTGGAAGAGTATAACCAGAAGGCACGGACTCCGGTCACACTTCAAGAGTTTCTCAGCCACGTCCTTGAGGAAGGACATGATGGTAATGGAGAGGACTCGTCGGATGAATCTGAAGATTACGTGGCACGTTGTCATGTGATCTCTCACTTGTCGATAGACGATGAAGAAGCTCCTTGCACCGAGAAACTGGGGGCAACTCCTGAACCGGACTTTCTAGGGCCATCAGATGAAATGATTGATGCATTCCTGGACGAAGCTCGTCTTAAAGCAAAGCTGATCGGGAGCATAAGATGGCCATATTTGAAAAAGCCAAACGCCGGCGACTGGACGAAAGAGTTGAAGATCTCCCGCCGGATCAAAGTACATCCATCGCAAATAAAAACAAGTTCAAGATGAGGAAAAGGTTCGCTAAAACCATATCGATGGGAATGAAGCTGCCACCCTCCAAAGAGAACACTCTTGGTGAAGCGGAGACACATCCTAACTACTGCCTATATCATAGAAGGATTGCGCACCCTACTGAAGAGTGCAACGCTTTTGAAAGATGGTGGCAGGGATATGTTTCTCACCGGCAACATTTCAAGAAGATGAAACACAAAACTGGTCGGGAGCAAAGAAATACGACCGAGGATCGCAAAAGAATTACCGGCAACTGTCGCATGGTCGAAGCTGGGGGATCACAAATTCTCACCTTCGGGAGCGGTTCTGATGAAGAAATAGCCCTTGGCCCTCTCTTCAAAGAACCCACCTCCGAGGCGAAAGAAATGAAGACCTGTGAGAACATTCAGCTGCATAATCGCACGCTGCCCGAAAAGAATCTTGGGCCTTCGAACATTGGGTCGAATAGAAAAGATAAGGGAAAAGAAAAAGTCCCTGAGGACATCGCCTTAGATGATCAAGTCGTCAAGGAGCTGACAGCCAAGGAACCGCCTAAGAAAATTAAGGTGGACTACAACGTTCTGGCACACCTGAGAAAGCTGCCTTCACAACTAAGCATTCTTGATGCCCTTTTGCTATCCAAAGAAGCGAGAGATTATTTGATCAAGGCATTACAAAAGCCAGAGCAATTCCAAGCCTTCCTCGCCGAAGAAAGATGAAGGACGAGCTGGAAGAAGTGCACACAGCCGGTATCACCTTCGGCGATGAAGATCTCCTCCTTGGGACGTGCGAGCACAACCGTCCCCTTTATGTCTCCGGATACTGTCATGACATTAAGATCAGCAAAATCCTGGTCGACAATGGGTCCTCTGTCAATCTCCTTAACGTAAGAGTGTTGAAGGAAATCTGCATGAGCGTTCAACACCTCGCTCGGGATAAGATTACTATCTCCGGGTTTGACTCCCAGTCATCACGGACGCTCGGGTCTGTAATTTTGACGTTACGCTTTGGGATGCTCGTCACGGACATCAAGTTTCATGTCATTGACGCCAAGACATGCTACAATACTTTACTCGGCTGGCCTTGGTTACACGAGTACAACATTATCCCTTCTACACAACATCAGTGTATGAAGTATTTCAAAGATGGTCTCGAGTACATTGTGACAGGGGAACTGAACCCATTCTCCGTGAACGAAGTCCGCAAATACGAGGATGCCAAGTACTTCCTGCCAGATTTCGAAGAAACAGAAAGATGTCGCAAACCGGAGGACAAGAACAAAGCTATCACTACTATTCCGGTCTTCGGGAGTGATACCGAGGAGGAAGAAGAGATAGTTTATTCAGGACCTCCCCAATACAACAAGCCGGGACCGTCCGCTCCTATGTTGATCTTCGGCAGCGACTCGGAAGATGAGGTCAATGCTGTATTCTCCGCTCGGCCATCAATACAAGCCTTCGCTGATGAAGATCAAAGTTTGCAAATCGCTATGGTTCCGCGGCAGCACTATAAAGAGCTCGACGCGCTTGATACCTACAGTGTGGAAGAACTGCAGACATTCTACGTCCCTCCCACGTGAAAAGGTGAAAAGGCAATCCTATTCTACCGATCCAGGGAAGCCAAAGTGGAGAGAGAAATTTAGCATGGTGCCGATTCTACACTTGATAGACTCCAGCCCATCCGTTTTCCCAGATACTACACAGACGGATTAAAAAGGCTGTTGAGGTGCCAATGCGTATCCTTTAAACAGACTGCTCGACAAGCTCGGTTCTACAACAGCATCTGGAGCGTCCCCGGAACTCAACGAAAACTGCCCAACGGGAGAATGGAAATGATCGGGCTTGGATATGTTCGATCCAAGAAACGGGAACTATTCCGCGACTGCTACGTCATACATGACTTTGATGAAGAAGGAGATGCTCTGTGGGAAGATGCTAACCCTGAACCAGAACGAGCTCCCGCCGTGAAAATTCCAAGTTCGTCGTTTGAAGAATAGATGGGCAATATTATAAGGGAAGATGGTCAAAAGGTTCGAGACGATCATAATCGCGAAATGGCCATCTATGAGAAAGCTAGAATGAAGCGCCTCCTTCAACAGGTCGCGAAAAATGAAAATGCTCTTCCTTGTCAACCCGTCATACAAAAGCCCGACGCAGAGGCAAAAATGAATCAAAGAGAAGGAAAGGTGTTCGACAGCGACAAAGCGGGACCAAGAAGCCACGCGATCGGGAATCGAGCAATCCGGATTCGTCTCTTATAAAGAAGATGGGGCGAGCATACTCTTTTCCGCAAGATAAAACACAGAAGATACTTGATCTTGCCATAAAACATCAGATGATGACGCTCCCGGAGTCTAAGCACCCCGAGCAAGCAGGCGAAGTCTCTCACCTGGACTATTGCTCTTATCACAGGGAAATAGGACATCCTCTCGAAGACTGCTTCACATTCAAAGACTGGATAGAAGACCAGTATCAGCTCGGTAGGTTCGCTCTATCCAGCAGTTGGAGGGTAACCCCGCCACAGAAGCATGAACCAAAAGCCGCGCATACAACGAGAGCAGAACCAGATCAACATCGGTCTTGGAAGCGATCTTATACCTGCCACGTGATAACGCTGTCAAAAGAAGAACCCGAGAATATGGATGACCTCCCTCGGTGCTTCGAAAATGATAATAACGAGTTAATCTCAGAAATTCCACCGGCGACAAAAGAGCTGGAAGATGGGATACATACTACTGCAGATAACCTCAAGAAAATCGACTTGGGAACGGCAAACGACCCACGACCAACGTTCGTCAGTGAGCTGTTATCTGAAGAAAAAGTGGCTACGCTCATAGACGTGCTCATGCGGTATAAAGACTGCTTCGCATGAAACTATTCCGAAATGCCGGGACTAGATCCAGAGATTGCTGTGCACAAATTGGCGGTATCTTCGGACATCAAGCCAGTCAAACAAGCGCCGAGACGAATGCGGCTCGAGCTTGAGATGAGTATCAACGTCGAGGTCAAGAAGCTAATTGACTCCGGCTTTATCCAAGAGGTTCAGTACCCTGATTGTATCACCAATATCGTCCCAGTGATGAAGAAAAATGGGACGGTTCGCATATGCGTGGACATTAGGGATCTCAACAAAGCTTGTCTAAAGGACGACTTTCCAGTTCCGGTCACCGAGCTGATGATAGATAATACGTCCACTCACGAAATCTTTTCTTTCATGAACGGCTCATCAGGATACAATCAGATAAAGGTGCATCTTGAGGATCAGAAGCATACCGCTTTCCGGACCCCTTTGGGTATATTCTGCTACAAGGTGATGCCTTTCGGTTTAAAGAACGCCGGTGCCACCTATCAGAGGGCCATGACGAAGATCTTCGATGAACTCATACATATAATCGTCGAGTGTTATATCGACGACCTCGTGGTTAAAAGCAAATCATACGAGGAACATCTATAGCATCTGAAGATCGTGTTTCAGCGCCTTCGGAAATACAACTTGAAGATGAACCCTCTCAAGTGCGCGTTTGGAGTTTCCTCGGGCAAGTTCTTAGGATTCGTCGTCCGACACCAAGGCATCGAGATAGACCCGTCGAAGATCAAGGCGATCATGGAAATGCCTCCGCCAAGGACTTTCAAGCGACTACTGTCTCTCCAAGGAAAGCTCGCGTATATCAGGCGATTCATATCTAACCTCTCTGGCAAATGCCGTCCCTACAGTCACTTGATGAAGAAGGGAACTCCGTTCGTCTGGGATCGCAAATGCCAAAGCGCACTGGACGAAATTAAGCAATACCTACAGAATCCTCCAGTGCTAACCGCTCCAGTCAAGGGAAAGCCTCTCATTCTGTATACAACCGCCCTCGAAGGTTCTTTAGGCGCGCTGTGGGCACAAGAGAATGACCAAGGGAAAGAGAGAGCCCTCTACTACTTGAGTCGAGTTCTACCGGGGGCAGAAAGCAATTACTCCCCCATAGAAAAACACTGTCTAGCGTTGATCTTCGCAATAACGAAGCTCAGACACTACGCGTTAGCACATGAGGTCCATCTCATATCAAAGGTGGATCCACTCAAATACTTGATGTCGAAGGCTATATTAACAGGGCGGCGCGCTAAATGGGTCCTGCTCTTGATGGAGTTCTCGATAACTTATCGGCCTCTTAAGGCAGTGAAAGGCCAGGTCATAGCCGACTTCCTCGCCGAGCATCTGATACCTGCCGATTCTATTTTGAATTGCGAACTTCCAGACGAGCACGCGTTTGACACGATCGACGGTGAGAAAGGAGAAAGTGACACCCGATGGGAACTTTACTTCGATGGGGCATCTTCCATGAAGAAGCGCAAACAGATCACCCCCATAATCAAATCAGGGGTAGGCCTCATCTTCGTGACTCCCCAAGGAGGGATAATACGCTTTTCCTTCTCCTTAATAGAGCCGAGGACAAACAATGAAGCCGAATATGAAGCTCTGATAACAGGCCTCGAGATCGCTATCGACATGGGAATTGAAAACCTTCTCATATACGGAGACTCTCAACTGGTCGTTAGTCAAGTAAACGGTGACTATCAAACGTGCAAACCAGAGTTGGTGAAGTACGGCGAGAGAGTGCAGCAGCTGCTGACTCAAATTCCCTCCTACACCCTGGAAAGCATACTGCGTGCAGAAAATAGCAAAGCGGATGCGTTAGCTAAGCTCGCTAAAGAACTGGCTGACGAAAACCTCGATGACGTGAGGATCGTTGTGCAAAGCTGTCGGGTTCTCGTATCGGCAGAAATACCCACGGAGTCGTCCGAAGAAAAAGGATCGACCGAGAAAACGGCTTTACAAATAAAGGACCAGGGAGATGCTAAGGATTGGAGAGAGGTCTTTATAGACTACTTCAAATCTCGTCGAACACCTGGAGACACGTCCTCAAAACATCAGCTCTTGAAGCGAGCCCTATCTTTTGCCTTCGTCAATGATACTCTGTACAAGAGGTCATTTGATTCTCTGTGGTTAAGATACCTGGGACTAGACGAAGCAAAGAGAGTCGTCAAGGAAACTCATGACGGACTCTGCGGTTCTCACCAAGCCAGGCCGAAGATGAAGCTGAAGTTCAAACGGATGGGTTATTATTGGCCCACGATGATCCAGGACTGCCTCGAATATGCGAAGCAGTGTTACTCGTGCCAGATTCATTGGGACTTTATCCATCAGCATCCAAATCCACTACATCCAACAGTGGCTAGCTGGCCGTTCGAAATGTGGGGAACCGACATAATCGGGCCCATTGAACCAGCATCGTCCAGAGGACATTGATTCATTTTGGCGACAACCGATTACTTCTCCAAATAGGCAGAAGAAGTACCGCTGAGGGAAGTGAAAACGGAGAATATCCTCCATTTCTTCAAGACGCATGTCATTTACCGGTTTGGAACTCCATGACGGATTATCTCCGATAACGGGCCAGCCTATAGAAGCCACAAGATCATCCGCTTCGCACAACAGCATAACATAGACTGGAGATACTCTTCGGTCTATAATCCCCGAGCTAACGGTCTAGCTGAGGCTTTCAACAAGACCTTGACAAAGATCGTGAAAAAGACAGTGTCTCGAAATAAGAGGGACTGGCACAAGAGACTGCATGAAGCTCTCTGGGCATATCGAACTACGTTTAAAACGACCATGAATACAACGCTGTATGCATTAGTATTCGGCACAGAAGCGGTACTCCCACTTGAGATAGAGTTACCCTCTCTACGAGTGGCAGTCCACTACGAGCTAACAGACGAAGAAAATTCTCACCTTCGGCTTGAGGAGCTCGACGCCCTTGATGAAACCCGGCTCATGGTGCAACAAAATCTGGAGGCTTACAAAGCAAAAATGACGCGCTCATACGAAAGACGGACTAGGCCGAGGACATTCCGTCAAGGTAAACTCATACTAGTGGTCAAAAGACCTATGATCCCCAATCGTACCAAACGGGGGAAATTCAAGTCAAACTATGAAGGCCCGTATATCATAGATAAAGTCTACCAAAGTGGAGCCTATCTACTCATGGACATGCATGGCGAAAGGCCCTTCAGGCCAATAAATGGTTGCTTCTTGAAAAAGTACTACACCTAAAGAGTCACGGCTTAGGTCAACGATAGATGACGACACCTATGTCCGCTCACTATCTTCCTAAGCCCAAACTCTGTAAGTAGTAGCCGGCTTCCTCTAGCGCCAGACCGAAACGTCGTTAAACTAACAATGGACCACTATGTCCTAAAACTAGCTGTTGACCGAGACGTCGATAAACTACTGTAGACTGCAGTATCCCAAGGCTGACAAAAAAAAAGAACAAAGAAAAATAAGAAATAAAAAAAGGAAAAAAATCGGTATGTCCATAAGCAAAATGGGCATGGATGAAAACCCGAAAGTGCTTCGTCAGTAAAAACAGCAGGGCTACCGGCGAGTTTTGTGAAAACCCGAAAGGGCGCAATCTCGTTAAAAGACACTTGCAAGGTCCTCTCGACCTTGTGAGGAGAAACCACCTGCGTGAGATCCTTACGACTCATAAGGGAACAACACACTTAGGGGTCCCCATGATTCCTAAGAAGAAATTACACTTGCGAGATCCTCACGACTCGTAAGGAGAACCCTCTTATAAGACCCTCACGGCTCGTATGATTCAAAAGTCTTAAGTTACAGAGATCTGAACCTGTTCTTAAGCAGCCACCACAACCTCCGACACTGCCCTACAAGAGGTTCAAAGCTGATCCTTGTATACAATCCACGGGCGCGAATAAACATTTCCCTAACAAATTCCCACCCGCTGAACAACCCTTGTAAGTCCTCTCGACTTATAAGGAGAAAACACTCTTGTAAGATCCTTACGACTTACAAGAAGCCATACACTTGGGAATCCTCATGATTCCTAAGGAGAAAACACACCTACGAGGTCCTCACGACTTGTAGGGAGAAATACCTTTATGAGACCCTTACGGCTCATGAAGTCAAAAGCCTTAGTTGACAGGATCCTAACCCCGTCTGCTTAGCCCCCTTTGTTCGACATCGACAAAGGCAAAATCAGCAAGTAAAAATGTATGCACGCAAAATAGCCGAAATGATTGGTCACCGCGAAAAATAGCCGAAATGATTGGGCAATCGCGACCTTCGCGATATAAAAGCTGAAATGATAGAGCATCGCGGAAAGAAATGAAATAAAATGAAACTTTTCGCCCTACAGGTGAGATCACATCGATCCCTGTATACAATCCAAGGGCACAAACAAAGAGGGAACCATACCTTCCCACCAGGCTTCATCGAAACGAAGCCAAATCTCGACGGTCCGCAGACAGCTTAGAGATCATCAACATCGTTCTTCCTCATTCCAGTAGGATTCAGACGCTGCAATCAACCTTGGAGTCATGGCAACATCCCTACTCTAAGTCTTGACGGTTAACAGACAACCTAGAGATCACTTCGATATTCGTCTCATTACAACAGACGCTACGTCATCCATATGACCCCGTCGCGGAAATACGTCATCCACATGACCCCATCTCGGAAATACGTCATCTAAATGACCCCGTTGCGGAAATACGTCATCCACATGACCCCGTTGCGGAAATACGTCATCTACATGACCCCGTCTCGGAAATACGTCATCCATGTTAGTGTATATGCCCTAGAGGCCATTACTGTATCATACTAGCTTGTATATTACTTAATGGAAGCTTGGGATATTCACAGTTGTATATACAATCTTGCTCGAAATGGTAGTATGCTACTTGGTTTGTCTCTGCTTTAATATGTGCATGTGTTTCTTTTAGCATATTGCTGGTATACATATTAGTAGAGCCCTTAGGATCTTTGCTTGATTACCAGCGTTGTGATGGCGCTCGCACTCGTGGGAGCTGGGTAATCTATAAGCACATCCTTATACAGGTCCCTGGTCGTTGGACTATCGAGACAGGGCATCGATACTCCGGAGTAGACTAGCGTATGCGCTTCTCATCCCAGTGTGGGAGACGGTCTGTCCCACAGCCGTTAGTACGTCGTACTTGGGATAGTATGCGGGTGCTCGTTAGGTTACGAGTACACTGGACAGGACTCGTTGGGAACTGTTGGTTGGTAATATACCTATCGTCAGTTATCAGTTCCCAGGTGACATGAGTACAGCTTAGTCCGCTGACTTGACACTGTCACTTCGCCTCGAGTGTGTTCCCACTGCACTTTGATTACTACCCTACCACGGCTCAAAGGAGCTGTGCAAACAGGTAGTTTTTGGGTGCAGTCCCGAAGCACTTGGAGGCAGTGACGGTTAGACAGGATTCGTCTCTCCCGGTATTGGGGGTTGACATCGCGCTGTGTCCAGGAGAGCCATTACACGAGTAGTCCCTGGCCAGGGCAAGCGAGATATACTGGTAGGCTTCCAGTGTTATCTCAGGGTGTTCTGGGCTTCACTCCGACACGACTTGTACCGCTATTAGGGGACTGACGTTCACCGCCCCCCTAGGCCCGCCATGCGATGTATCAGACGAACAGACCGGACTGTACGGAGACTGTCACATACAGGCTCAGTAGGAGAGCAGATGGGGTTCACCTCGTCAGTCTTCTTATCGACATCTACCTGGGGACCGTTACGTACAGCTAGTGCCGCTTGCGGTCTGTGGTTAAACCCACTGCCAGCGTAGTGTCGAGTCTTTAGAGTCCCACACAGAGAGCTATTCGCCTTTAGGCAAAATGAGTAGAGGTCGCATGGTTTTGCGACAGGGTTCGTTCGCATCCGCGCACTTGTGCACGTTTGCTGTCCGGACAGTCTATACTAGCGGGCTTTGGTTTAAGCCGGATCCTAGTATATGATTTGAGATTGGTTTTTCTCATTGTGTTCGTGTTCCTCGGATCACGAATGCGGGTGCGTATGCACAGTTGCTTGAGATTGAGGGAGAGGACCTTGATTAGGGTTAATGGTTGTTGTCATTTTATTAACCCTAATATTTATGTGTGTGTTATTGTTAATTAGTAATTAGTTTAATAATTATCCATGGTTGTGGTTTTTGACCTTTTGACTTCTTTGACTTGTTGACCAAGGTTGACACTTTGACCATCATAATTTCTTTTGGAAGATGCTTTTTGATCTTTGCAATTTGAAATGATAATGGTCATGTCATGATTTACCATGATAATTATCTAGCTAATTATTCAATTAAAAATATACACACATATTAGTGAGAAAGGCTCACAAATAAATCATTCTCTCATTTCTTTTCTCTCTCTTGCTCATCCTCTCCCTCAAGCTCTCTCCCTCTCATGTGTTGAGAAACAAAAAGCTTGAGAAAAACCCTCTCTTGATCTTCTCTACTCACTTCTAGGGTTCAAGTCTTAGCATTTCTTGCACTCTAGTTACTCCTAGCTTGGAGTTGAAGCTAAAGGTGGTGGCTTTCGGGTGGATCCTTCTTTGACGGGAGAAGACAAGCAAGGTGATCCTTTTCTACCATACCTAGGAGCAAGGAGAGAAGGACTAAAGACCAAAGGTATAACCTTTCTACAACTTTGTTAGTTGTTAGTTTACTTTAGCTAGTTTTAGTTTAGCAAAGATCCTCACAAGCTTAGTCCATGTTGCCTAAGTCATTAAAAATCCGATTTTTATTATGTTTTCCGCCTCCCCGTAAGCACCGGGGTGGGCAACACGGACTTACAGTGGTATCAGAGCCTAACTAAACTCAAACTAGCTAAGTAGTTAAGTGTAACGAAGTTTCGAAACCGAAAAACCCTAAAACCAAACTTTTTCAAAATCCAACTTTCTGTTGAAATTTTTTCTGCTCAAAATAAAAAACTGTATACTTGTAAAATTGTCTCAGGGTTTTGTGTGAAACACCACCAAATACGAACCAGAGAGGAGCCAAGAGGACCGCGGTTCCGCGGCATAAGGAAGCTCTTGCCGCGGAAGCGCGGCCGTCTTGTCAACTCTCTGTATCGTTTTTGGTGCAGATTGTTTCTGAGTTGGTTTTAGGATTTTTAGGATATATAATATGTGCCCAGATTTTCCAGAACTAAAATTTACTTTTGGGGGCCTATAAATCCGTATTTTTCGGAACTTCACTACACTTTAACTATATCGGTTATATCTGTGATGCTTGTATGTATTGAACGTCGGCTAATCGCTATAAGTCGATTAGTCGGGGTTATACATCTCTGTGATCTGTGATTGTTGGTTTGTGGATATGAATGGATTGGATTGTCGCGGGTGAATAGCCGGGTTGGATGTGAGATGAGTGTTATTTTCTTTCATTCATTTGTAACATGTAAATTGATGTAATAATATTCTTTGTATGGCCGCACAACCGGGTCGGGGTTGTAGCCGTCATTGTATAATTCTTTTTACTGTTTTTGCTCCTAGGATAGACCCATGGAGGGGGTGCACAAACTACCGGGTATCTCGAAGTGCCGAGTGGCCTACTCACGGTGGTGAGGGAGGTTGCTTCGCTTCGGGTGCTTGGCGGGTAGTTTGCCGCACCCGTAGGGGTCTTGGGTGGGGTATTGGCTATTCACCGCGACCGTGTAATCCGCTTTGCGTTGCAGGCTCGAACGCATTGCGGATTCCTAGTATATCCAATGTATTCATCTGTGATCTGTAATGTCTATCATTGCTATATATTTATATATAATAACTATTTAGGCGTTGCTTATGTTTTACAGCCGCGCTAGCCCAGCCCCCGCTCTGTCGTTAGTTAAGTAACCTAACGGGTGATGACGGGGCCCCGTGGCGAATGCGAATGGCATAAGCGTACGTCATATTTTGGTTGTTTTCTGCAATGGTAGGATTAAATGATGGGACGCATTAAAAGAACTAATGCAAGAAATAAACCAAGTAAAAGTCGATTGGAACACTTTGAAAACCACTCGGTTCTTTTCAAAACTAAAACTTTTAAACGCGGAGCTTGAACCACTCCTTTTAAAAGCTATCTCGTTCCATCGATTATATCAAGTTCACTACGTTCACGGTTTCGCCAAAACCATCCGTAGCCCTCCGTCATTCCACATGAATGGTCAAAAGTATTCAAGCTATGTATTTTGGCCAAAGTCAAGGCATAGTGATTGGTAGCGTTTGGGTATTCATGTGCAGCATAGATAGATGCGTTGATTTGGGACAGTCGTGCTGCCATTTTGGCCAAAGTCAAGGGTAGGTACGGGTGGGTCCAAATTAACCAGGAGAATGACGGGTAGAACTTGACATGTGACTTATGATATTTTGGCCAAAGTCAAGGTCATAAGAGCATGGGGCAAAAATCCACATCGGGAGTTTCATAAGTACTGAAACTTGCTAGATTTGCATACCATTTGGAGTGTGATGATTCTGGTAGGATTCCTTCGGTTTTATCACGCGATGATATTTGGATCCCGATCCTACTGTGAGTATATGCTACTCCTCGGGAAAACTCTCACTTAACGATCAATGCTATAAACCTAGTAGGTGCCTAGAAAGGTGTTAGCGGGGCTACGCCCACAGGGAAAAGAGGTTACTTAATTAAGGAACTTCGCGAAAGCGTTGGAAAACCTCCCTCGAAGTACCGACACTGGCCTGGCTGAACGGTTAAGCAAGTATTGTACGGTGAGAATGATCCCGGCTAATCCTTTTCTTTACGGTTTGAGAAGGGATTCGAGAGACAGTGGGAGCCATCCAGTTTAGACAAACTAAAAACCACTCTAAACTTGCAAGAGCATCATGCTAAAGTGTTTCTTTTCTCTCTCCTAATTGCAGCGACCATTCAAGATGACCGGACTTAAGTTACTGTTAGATAAAAACATATTGACAGGGCCAAACTACAAAGATTGGCTCAGGAATGTCAAGATGGCTATCACTTATGACAAGCTGGGGTATATACTTACCACCAAAGCTCCCCCCGTCCCAGGTCCCACCTCCAGCGTCGCGGATGTAGAAATCCGTAAGACATGGGAGATAGATTGCGCGAGGGCCAAATGCCTCGTATTAGCCTCGATGGACAACGACCATCAGAGGAGGCACGAGAATATGGACCTAGAGTCCATATTTCTCCATACAAAAGAACTGTATGGAGAGCAGTCTCGTATCGCAAGATACAAAGTGTCGAAGAAGCTCTTTTCGGCAAGGTTGGCCGTCGGATCATCGGTAGCGGACCACGTGCTTAAGATGATCGGCTATATAGAGGAGCTCGCGGACCTTGGGACCACGTTGGAGAATGAACTCTATACCGATTTGATTCTCCAGTCCCTTCCTTCCACTTACGCCCAGTTCATTCTTAACTTCAACATGCAAGGAAAGGAGGTTGAACTTGCCGAGCTTCTGAACATGTTGAGGACTGCTGAGGGCACCCTACAGAAGGGTAGGGAGACATCCACTTTGTTTGTAGGAGGATCTTCCTCTTCTAGGTCCAGGGCGAAAGCCAAGGGCAAGAAGAAGAAAGCCCCCGCCAAACCAAGAGGCGGTGTCGGTAAAGTGGATACGAAGGGAAAGGGTAAAGCAACAAAGGTAGCGGGGAAGCTGGTGGGGAAGGAAGAATGCTTCTATTGTCACAAAAGTGGCCACTGGAAACAAGATTGCAAGGCTTGGAAAGCCAGAACACAGGATTTGAAGCGAGTTGCAGCTTCAGCTTCAGGTGTGTATGTTATTGAAAATTGTCTATCAATAAACTCTACTTCCTGGGTATTGGATACCGGATCAGGATCTCATATCTGTAATTCTTTGCAGGCGTTGAGAAAGCGTAGAGTTTTGAAGGCAGGTGACATGACCCTCAGAGTTGCGAACGGTGCTAGCATGGATGCAGAGGCCGTGGGGGACTATCACCTGGGATTATCAGATGGACACTTTTTGGTTTTGCGTAGTTGTTATTATGTACCAAATGCAACCTGTAATATCATTTCTGTATCTTTATTATCTAAAGAAGGTTATGAATTTGCATTTGTAAGTAATGTAGTGAACATTCACCTTAATCAAGTTTTGATTGGGTCAGGTACATTGAACAACGGTATATACGTTTTAAACCAACCACAGATTTTCAATATCCAGAATACACACAAAAGAAAGTCTCCAGAAATTAATAAAACTTTCTTATGGCATTGTAGACTGGGTCACATCAACGAGAGAAGATTGACTAAGTTACATACTGAAGGATATTTAGATTCGTTCGAATATCAATCGTATGCAACTTGTCAATCCTGTCTCAAAGGAAAGATGACAAAGGCTCCGTTTTCTGGACACGGAGAAAGAGCGAGCGAGCTCTTGGGACTCGTACACAGCGACGTGTGCGGTCCAATGTCTACACATGCGCGAAGCGGTTTTTCTTACTTCATTACCTTTACGGATGATTTTTCAAGGTACGGTTATGTCTTCTTAATGAAACATAAATCCGAGGCTTTTGAAAAATTCCAGGAATATAAGAATGAAGTAGAAAAACAAACAGGCAAAAGTATCAAGATCCTAAGATCGGATCGAGGAGGAGAATACTTAAGTGCCGAATTCCTGAACTATTTAAAAGAGAATGGAATTCTCTCTCAGCTTACTCCTCCATACACTCCGCAACATAACGGTGTATCGGAGAGACGGAACCGAACCCTATTGGATATGGTACGGTCCATGATGAGTAACGCTGAGTTACCGCGATCTTTCTGGGGGTATGCGCTAGAAACAGCTGCATATCTTTTGAACCGTGTTCCCACTAAGACTGTGCCTACCACACCATATGAGTTATGGAGTGGGAAGAAACCCTATCTTAATCACATTAAGACATGGGGATGTCCAGCTTTTGTAAAAAAGCAGCATGCGGACAAGCTCAAGGCACGCTCAGTACAGTGCAAGTTTGTGGGATATCCAAAGAACTCCAAGGGATATTACTTCTATTGCGAAGAGGAACAAAAAGTCCTTGTTTCTCGCCATGCCCACTTTCTAGAACATCAGTTCATAGAAAAAGAAATAAGTGGGAGCGCAATAGAACTGGAAGAAATTCCAGAACCACAAACTATTACTGAAAGTTTAGTGGAACCAGAAAGTTCAAAAGAACAGGACATTCCTATGCCGCTCCGCAGGAGTAGTAGGCAGTCTCATCCGCCCGAGAGATACTACGGTTTTCTCATTGACGGGGATAGAGAAGACTGCATCCTGGATTGTGATGAGCCTACTAGCTTCCAGCAAGCCATTCAGAGCGTCGACTCGGTAAAATGGCTGGATGCAATGCGGACCGAAATGGAGTCCATGTACACCAACAAAGTATGGACGTTGGACATTGCTCCAGATGGGGTAAAACCCGTAGGATGCAAGTGGATCTTCAAAAGGAAGATTGGTGTAGATGGACAGGTTGAGACCTATAAAGCTAGACTGGTAGCAAAGGGTTTTCGTCAGCGACCTGGTTTGGACTATGACGAAACCTTTTCTCCAGTAGCTATGCTGAAATCCATTCGGATCCTTCTTGCCATTGCTGCTTTCCACGATTATGAGATTTGGCAGATGGACGTAAAGACAGCTTTTCTAAATGGTCATTTAGAGGAGTGTGTCTATATGGACCAGCCAGAGGGTTTCATTCAGGGTGGGAGCAGCGGAAAGGTGTGCAAGTTGCTCAAGTCCATTTATGGACTCAAGCAGGCATCGCGGAGTTGGAACATCTGTTTTGATGAGACGGTCAAAGAATTTGGCTTTATCAAAAATCCAGATGAACCATGCATCTATTGTAGATTTGTAGCGAGAACTGTAGTATTCCTCGTTTTATACGTGGATGACATTCTCTTAATAGGAAATGACATTCCTATGCTACAATCTGTCAAGGGGTTCTTGTCACACAGGTTCTCCATGAAAGACCTGGGTGATGCCTCCTACATTCTGGGTATCCGGATCTACCGTGACAGATCCAAGAGGATATTAGGACTCTCGCAGTCCAGGTACATCGACACCATACTGAAGAGATTCAGTATGGAAGATTCCAAGCGCGGTAATCTACCGGCTTGTCACGGGATCACCCTCTCCAAAGAGATGTCTCCCAAGACTGATTTGGAGAGGGATCGCATGTCTATTATACCCTACGCTTCTGCGGTAGGCTCTATAATGTATGCGATGTTGTGTACCAGACCGGATGTGGCTTATGCACTGAGTGTGGTAAGCAGGTATCAGTCAAACCCTGGGGAGAAACATTGGATAGCAGTAAAGAACATTCTCAAGTACCTGAGAAGGACTAAGGAGATGTTCTTGGTGTATGGCGGAAAAGACCTGCAGGTTGAGGCCTTTGCTGACTCCAGCTTCCAGAGTGACAAGGATGATTCCAAGTCCATGTCGGGTTTTGTCTTTACCCTCAATGGAGGGGCGGTGTGTTGGAAGAGCTCCAAACAGGAAACCGTTGCTGACTCGACTATGGAAGCGGAATACATCGCTGCATCTGATGCCGCAAAAGAAGCTGTCTGGATGAGGAAGTTCTTGAAAGAACTTCAGGTGGTTCCGTCCATTGTTGACCCAATACCTCTGTATTGCGACAACAACGGGGCTATAGCTTTAGCGAAGGAACCCAGGTCCCATCAGAAATCCAGACACATCTTAAGGCGGTATCACCTGATCAGGGAGATCGTAGATCGCCAGGAGATCGAGGTCCGGAGAGTTGCATCAGAGGATAACACAGCAGATCCATTCACCAAGGCCTTGCCCCAGACTCAGTTCGAGCGGCTGATCGAGATGATAGGTCTTCGATACGCCAGTACATGGCCTTAGTGCAAGTGGGAGATTGTTAGTGTATATGCCCTAGAGGCCATTACTGTATCATACTAGCTTGTATATTACTTAATGGAAGCTTGGGATATTCACAGTTGTATATACAATCTTGCTCGAAATGGTAGTATGCTACTTGGTTTGTCTCTGCTTTAATATGTGCATGTGTTTCTTTTAGCATATTGCTGGTATACATATTAGTAGAGCCCTTAGGATCTTTGCTTGATTACCAGCGTTGTGATGGCGCTCGCACTCGTGGGAGCTGGGTAATCTATAAGCACATCCTTATACAGGTCCCTGGTCGTTGGACTATCGAGACAGGGCATCGATACTCCGGAGTAGACTAGCGTATGCGCTTCTCATCCCAGTGTGGGAGACGGTCTGTCCCACAGCCGTTAGTACGTCGTACTTGGGATAGTATGCGGGTGCTCGTTAGGTTACGAGTACACTGGACAGGACTCGTTGGGAACTGTTGGTTGGTAATATACCTATCGTCAGTTATCAGTTCCCAGGTGACATGAGTACAGCTTAGTCCGCTGACTTGACACTGTCACTTCGCCTCGAGTGTGTTCCCACTGCACTTTGATTACTACCCTACCACGGCTCAAAGGAGCTGTGCAAACAGGTAGTTTTTGGGTGCAGTCCCGAAGCACTTGGAGGCAGTGACGGTTAGACAGGATTCGTCTCTCCCGGTATTGGGGGTTGACATCGCGCTGTGTCCAGGAGAGCCATTACACGAGTAGTCCCTGGCCAGGGCAAGCGAGATATACTGGTAGGCTTCCAGTGTTATCTCAGGGTGTTCTGGGCTTCACTCCGACACGACTTGTACCGCTATTAGGGGACTGACGTTCACCGCCCCCCTAGGCCCGCCATGCGATGTATCAGACGAACAGACCGGACTGTACGGAGACTGTCACATACAGGCTCAGTAGGAGAGCAGATGGGGTTCACCTCGTCAGTCTTCTTATCGACATCTACCTGGGGACCGTTACGTACAGCTAGTGCCGCTTGCGGTCTGTGGTTAAACCCACTGCCAGCGTAGTGTCGAGTCTTTAGAGTCCCACACAGAGAGCTATTCGCCTTTAGGCAAAATGAGTAGAGGTCGCATGGTTTTGCGACAGGGTTCGTTCGCATCCGCGCACTTGTGCACGTTTGCTGTCCGGACAGTCTATACTAGCGGGCTTTGGTTTAAGCCGGATCCTAGTATATGATTTGAGATTGGTTTTTCTCATTGTGTTCGTGTTCCTCGGATCACGAATGCGGGTGCGTATGCACAGTTGCTTGAGATTGAGGGAGAGGACCTTGATTAGGGTTAATGGTTGTTGTCATTTTATTAACCCTAATATTTATGTGTGTGTTATTGTTAATTAGTAATTAGTTTAATAATTATCCATGGTTGTGGTTTTTGACCTTTTGACTTCTTTGACTTGTTGACCAAGGTTGACACTTTGACCATCATAATTTCTTTTGGAAGATGCTTTTTGATCTTTGCAATTTGAAATGATAATGGTCATGTCATGATTTACCATGATAATTATCTAGCTAATTATTCAATTAAAAATATACACACATATTAGTGAGAAAGGCTCACAAATAAATCATTCTCTCATTTCTTTTCTCTCTCTTGCTCATTCTCTCCCTCAAGCTCTCTCCCTCTCATGTGTTGAGAAACAAAAAGCTTGAGAAAAACCCTCTCTTGATCTTCTCTACTCACTTCTAGGGTTCAAGTCTTAGCATTTCTTGCACTCTAGTTACTCCTAGCTTGGAGTTGAAGCTAAAGGTGGTGGCTTTCGGGTGGATCCTTCTTTGACGGGAGAAGACAAGCAAGGTGATCCTTTTCTACCATACCTAGGAGCAAGGAGAGAAGGACTAAAGACCAAAGGTATAACCTTTCTACAACTTTGTTAGTTGTTAGTTTACTTTAGCTAGTTTTAGTTTAGCAAAGATCCTCACAAGCTTAGTCCATGTTGCCTAAGTCATTAAAAATCCGATTTTTATTATGTTTTCCGCCTCCCCGTAAGCACCGGGGTGGGCAACACGGACTTACAATCCATATGACCCAGTCGCGGAAATACGTCATCCACGTGACCCCGTCGCGGAAACACGTCATCTACATGACCCCGTCTCGGAAATACGTCATACACATGACCCCGTCGCGGAAATACGTCATCCACATGACACCGTCTCGGAAATACGTCATCCATATGACCCCGTCTCGGAAATACGTTATCCATATGACCCCGTCGCGGAAATACGTCATCCACATGACCCCGTCTCGGAAATACGTCATCCACATGACCCCGTTGCGGAAATACGTCATCCACATGACCCCGTTGCGGAAATACGTCATCTACATGACCCCGTCTCGAAAATATGTTATCCATATGACCCCGTCGCGGAAATACGTCATCCACATGACCCCGTCTCGGAAATACGTCATCCACATGACCCCGTTGCGGAAATACGTCATCCACATGACCCCGTCTCGGAAATACGTCATCCACATGACCCCGTCGTGGAAATACGCCATCCACGTGACCCCGTCGCGGAAATACGTCATCCACATAACCCCATCTCGGAAATACGTCATCCACATGACCCCGTCGCGGAAATACGTCTTCCACATGACCCCGTCTCGGAAATTCATCATCCATATGACCTCGACTCGGAAATACGTCATCCATATGACCCCGTCGCGGCAATACTTCATCCACGTGACCCCGTCGCGGAAATACGTCATCCACATGACCCCGTGTCGGAAATACGTCATCTACATGACCCCGTTGCGGACATAAGTCATCTACATGACCCTGTCTCGGAAATACGTCATCTATATGACCCCGTCGCGGAAATATGTCATCCACGTGACCCCGTCTCGGAAATACGTCATCCACGTGACCCCGTCTCGGAAATACGTCATCCATATGACCCCGTCGCGGAAATACGTCATCTACATGACCCCGTCTCGGAAATACGTCATCTACATGACCCGTCTCGGAAATACGTCTTCCATATGACCCCTTTTCGGAAATATGTCATCCACATGACCCCGTCGCCGAAATACGTCATCCATATGACCCCGTCTCGGAAATACGTCATCTACATGACCCCGTCTCGGAAATACGTCATCCACATGACCCCGTCACGGAAGTACGTCATCTACATATCAATCTCATTAAACAATTACGGGTCCTCTCGATCGTAAGAAAGAAAACTCTCTTATAAGATCCTTACGACTTATAAGGGAAAACACACTTAGGAATCCTCACGGCTCCTAGGGAGAAAAATCTTTATGAGACCCTCACGGCTCATGAAATTGAAAAGTCTTAGGCAGAAGATCTGAACCTGCTTTCTAAGCCATCACTACCTCTCGAAGAAGCTAAAATAATATGCTCACTCTATCATCTTCCGGCTACGCTTGCTAAGGTAACATGCTGATAACAAAAGAAAAGAGAAGAAAGCAACAAGGAGAACATCTGATTCGCATTCGGTTAAATGTTCGAAGCATACCCATTCATGCATGTGCAAAAGATTTAGTACATAAAATAAACACACTGAAATGAGGAATTTTCCATTCATACTTTGAAAAGTTCTTACAATCATGAAAGCAGTAAACGAAAAACATCATCAAATGGTTACAATGGTAAAACCTCAGATCTAGGGCATGGATTGAGGAATTCGAAAGTAAGGCCGTCTAGAATCTTTCTGGCCTTTCTGACCATTCTCGTGTGCATCCTCTCGCGCTCACGAGTGTCGAGGTTCTCGCCAATGTCCTCCTCCCTTTGATAAGAAGCGATTATCGTCATCTGTTGGAAAGTTTGATGCAGAATATCAATGAGGTTATCTCGCTGCTTCTTCGAGATCAGGCTCGATAGGTACACTGAATGCACCTTGTCTTCGGCATCATCCAGCGCATTAAGCGACATGGCTTCATGAAACCCAGAAAGTGCTCCCAAAATTGCTCCCACTACGATTTTCAAGAGAGCGGATCGGCGAGGAAGCAGCCGACCGACGTATGCATACAGACGATCCATAATCTCCGCACATTGGGCATCTGTAAACTCTTGGTTCTGGCGACGGCCCTGTACGCGAATATCCTCATAAGAGATAAACTCGTTCAGACTATATAGATGAATAGCCATAGTGCCTGAAAAGAAACATCATTAAAAGATTAGTAATGAGGAAAAACAAGCACAGGGATTTAAACGACTATTGATATCCCCATGGAGAAAATAAATTCTAATTATGACACCTAACAAATTTGAATTTGCAAGAAATCCTTTAAAAAAATCCTCATTGAATGAGCGACCCCTCGGGTCTGGGAGTTAAACTCCTCGAGAGCAATGCTCTGCAGACAAGAGTGACACATGTCAAAATCAATTATGAGAGGAATTTAAAAAAATTCCCCGAGAATGCTAAGAGTCATGCTCTGCGAGGAAGATGAAATAACCCATCAGGAACCCTAAAAGCAAAGCTTTTAATGAATTTGATATCCATGAAAAAACTCTTAAGAGTTCTTCATCAAAGATTAAGAAATCTACAGAGCAGAGCTCTGATTCATGGTCTAAGAAACCCCAAGAAAAAATCTCTTTAGATCTATGGGATCATGAGAGCAAAGCTCTGTTAATGAAACCCTATATGGGTTTTCTTTAGATCAAAGATCTATGAAGAGCAAGGCTCTGTTAATGGGTAAAACCCTGATTTATTAAAAAAAATTAAAACTTTACCTATGTTTTGATAGAGTTCTGACTCTTAAAAAGTTCTTAAACTGAAGAGCAATGCTCTGAATGAAAATTCTCAAGAAGAAGATGAAAATCATCTAAGGGACCAAAGTTCCTATTTATAGGCATTGAACCGCCTCTTCAACTTCTGAGTTGATCCAAAGGCTTAGATGCTGCCACCGCTGCACTCACGTGTGCGCCACGTGAGCGCAACGGTGGGGGGGGCATTTGTTTCCCCAAATCAGAGCAAAACTCTGTTTTAAAATTCAAAATTTAAAAATTGAAGCAACGCTTCAGATTCAGCGCTAGACGCGCTGCGCGCCACGTGTCAAACACAGATAGGCTAGCGCTAGGTGCGCTGCGCCTTAGGCAGTGCACCCCAATCAGAGCAAACATCTGTTTTAAAATTCAAAATTCAAAAAAAAATTGATTGAAGCAACGCTTCAGATCCAACGCTCTGCGCTGCACGCCACGTGTCAAACACAGGTGCGCTAACGCAGGCTGCGCTGCACTCTGCGCTGCGCGCCACGTGTCAAACGTAGGTGCGCTAGCGCCGAAATTAAAAATTTCCCAACGTTAGATCGAAAGATCTAATAATGATAAATCATTGATCAGAATTAAAATTCTGTTTTGGAAAGATTTTTCCAATCTTGTTAAAAACAAGAAAATTGTCTTCTGTAAAACAGAAGCCTCAGGATCAATGATCCAACGGTGGGGAAATATCCCCAAATCAATCAGAGAAAGATCTCTTTAACTTATTTAACAAATCAATTTGCCCAATATAAAGGCCCCAAGACTTCAAGTCTGAAAGAGAGAAACCCCCAATAAACTTTGGGAAATTCAAAGAAAGAAGAGCAAGCTTTCAATAAAAAGAAGATTATTTCTTCAAGGTAAAGATCATGAACGATGAACAAAGAGATGAAATCATCTCATTAAAACAGAAGAATTATCTTCTTAAAAGATCATAGATCTACAAAAGACCAAGGTCTTTTATAAAAAGAGATCAAAAGATCTCATCATAAAAAACAAAAGAAGTATTTACTCCATTCACAGATCATTGATCTATAAAGGCAAAGCCCTTTCAATAATAAGAACTGTTGTTCTTGAATGTTGATGCAAAGCCTCTTTTAAAAGAACATAAATTGTTCACAGATCATAAATTTGATCAAATGCGCTTTGCGCTATTGAAAAGTGCCTTGCACTCTTGAACTGCGCTTCTGTGCTCCTTGAACCGGCGCTCAGCGCCAAAACGTGCCACGTGTCAACCACGTATGTAACTTGGGCTTTACGCTTCTGAAACAGCGCACTGCGCTCATGGGCTGGCACAAAGCGCCAAATGCACCACGTGTCATTCATGTGTGCACCATTGAGTTAATAGCGCAACACGCTCATCATCTGGCGCTCAGCGCCAAGCGCGCCATGTGTCATTCACATGTGCGCTACTCAACAGAAGCGCACTGCGCTCTTTAATTGGCGCAAAGCGCCTGATGCACCACGTGGCACGCTGTCAGAACATAAATTGTTCTGATGAATGCTATGCATTCAATACAAGACAAAAAATGTCACGATCAAAATGCCCAGCATTATTAAGAGGGGCCAAGACCAAATAAAGGCTCAACAGCCCAGAACAAAAATATTAAACATTTATTGGACTTAGCCCAATAATGGCTATAAGTCCACAACTTATATTTAATTGAGCCCATCTGCTCATGAATATTTAACGGATCTTAGTCCCAAAGTGGACTACAGATCTTTCAATCAGCTCACACCGGTTTGAGGGTACATCTCTTTACTCCTTTGATATCTGTCGTTGTAATCCTTCAACGTCTTCAGAGAGGTGACGGGTCCCGACAACCACACATTTCACGGTTTGTGGGGTCCTTTTAAACCCACAGACTACGATGTCCTTAACCTCGGATTGTGGGGTCCTTTTAAACCCACGGACTACGATGTCCTTAACCTCGGACTATGGGGTGATCAGTCGAAAATACTGCATTTTTAACACGTCAATTTCCCTATCATTTGCACTCATCTAGAAGTGTTCGGCATTCATATAGCACATATTAGCAAAACAGTCGTTAAATATCAGATTGCATGTGTTAGACTCTAAAACCGACACTATAAAGGAAATTGACTGTATTTCATAGCATGTCATCATTCTTGCATATCGCAACTTGTGTTTCGAAGTCTGTGTAGGAGATTTCAAGAGAACGGTCAAAATTACGTAACAAAGACTGCTAAACATTACGCCAACTTAAAGGTTTGAGATCTGGTAGCAATCTAGAAGGAGTTACAATATCAAACATATCAGGAAAAGGCCCAAGTATCAGCCCACATGAGTACCAGAGAGCACAGGCATCAAGGCCCATAAAGAGCCGCGGATCTGCGGCGGGAGCCTGCTTGCGCCGCGGAGCCGCGGCGGTTATGCCACGTCAGCACTCCAGTTTTGCTGCATTATTCCTATCTCTGTGCCTACACTTCAGAATAATATGTCAAATTCCAGATGACCCTCGAAGCTTCTGCCAGATCAGCAAAGATGATTAATTAAGCTAATCCTAATTAAGCTCCTAACAAACTATTTCTTGAAGCTCCCTCCTATCTAACTACTTCTAGAAGCCTCTCCCTCTAACTAACTTTTGGAGGGAAATTCAAAATTCAAATCTTAGATCTAGGGTTTTGGAAAGTCTAAAAATAGGAGCCTAGATCTAGGGTTAAAACTTTTTCCTTAATCTTGGGTTGTTCAATCTTTAGCTAATCAATCTTTAGGTTGAAACTCTTCTTCTTCATTCTCTCATCTCTTCCACCCACAAGTTTAGTGACAAAGCTTGTGCCAAACCCTAACCCTAATCCAAACCTCAAATTCAAGATCCTTTGAGTTCTAGCTGTGGGGTCTTTTTAAACCCACGGACTACGATGTCTTTAACCTTGGACCACCATGTCCTTAAACTGGCACTGGACCACCATGTCCTTAAACCGATCATCGACCGCAATGTCCCTAAACTAAACAATTGAGTCCGAATGCTCTTTTGTTGTATCTAAACGATCCTGTTAAGTTGATCTTAGTCTAAAATTAGACTAACGTATCCTTAACAAACGTTTAAGTTGATCTTAGTCTTAAGTGAGACTAACGTATCCTTAAACCCAAACCAAAACCCAAACCAAAACCCAAATCTAAGAAAATACGGATTTGGACTAATCCACGTCCTACGGGAGACAACACAAATTAGTATCCGTATGCAATCCACGGGCAACCAAAAACAAAACAAACACCCACGACACGAAGTGACCATTTGGAGAAGGAGAAAGTGGTTACCGCGATGCGGTAGCGTAATTAACTACAGGGAAGAGCGTCCCCACAATCAAAAACCCCTCAACGAGGGGGAATTTGACGAAGTCTGTTACATCGGCCGCATCCATTTAAACCTTCGATATATGGTGTCATAAATCAACTTGGCATCTTCGGAGAGGTGGACGGATAGCACCAATTAGCATCTGCCCCGAATTCAGGAAAGACAGACCTACTCGGTCTCGTCTCCATGTTCGGAGGGGAACACCAATCAGTAACACTACTGTACAGTCTGGTCTCTTCGTCTGATATGTCGCATATCTCGTCTAAGGGTGGTAAACGTCATACCCTAGTAACTCGATATGTCGTGCCGATATGAGGCTCATAACGGATCGAGAAACTACCGGTAACACTTACCAGTAAATCTCTGAAACAGCCCTGGCTAGGGACTTCCTGTTATAGCCAATCGAGCACAGCGCAACATCAACCCCCAATACCGTGAAAGACGAATCCCCTCCTATCGCTCAATGCCTCCATGTGACTCGGGACTGTACCCAAAAACCACCATTTTGCACGTTCTCATGAACGTGGTAAGGTGGAAATCAAAGCACAGTGAGAATCACACAAGACTCTATGACGATCTCGGGTCAACAGACTAACCTGTACCAGTGTCACCAGAGAACTGCTATCTGACATGAGGTATAATACCATCTGGGAGTTCTCGGCGAGTCTGTCCAGTGTACCCAGTCTCTACTGAGCACCCGTATACCATCTCTGATGTCAAACATGAATGGATATGGGATCATCCATCGCCCATCTACATGGGCCGAGAAACTATACGCTAGTCTACTCTGGTATATCGATGCCCCGTCTCGATACACCCACGACTAGGGACATTAAAGGATGTACTCTCAGACTACCATTGTCCCACTAGTACGATCTGCATCATAATCTAGGTAGTCAAGTATGCATCCTAAGGGCTTTACCAACATGTAACAGAGAGACAATCGGTGTACATGTTAAGATAAAGAGTAACCAGATAGCATACTATCATGTCGAACAAGAAAGTCCTCCCTATATATGTCCAAGCATCCACTACAATATACATCTCATGTATAGTAATGGCCTCTGAGGAATACATATAACTAACAATCTCTCATTTGCACTAGGGCCATCATATAGCAGTGGTTGAAGTATCTCATACTCAACCAACCTATAAAAGTCTCACTCTGGGAAAAGGCTTTTGTGAGTGGATCCGCCGTGTTTTCCTCTGAGTCTACTCTCCTAACCTCGATCCCCAAGAGATCTACCATCTCCATGATCAGGTGATATTGCCTTAGAATATGTCTGGATCACTGATGGGATGGGGGTTCCTAGGCATGAGCCACAACTCCATTGTCTCATAATAGTAGGAACGGATTTCATCTCATGAACTTATATACACCTAGACTACCTCTTTGGTAGTATCTTTGGTAGCGATGTATCCAGCCTTTATTGTCTAGTTTGCCACGGTATCTTGCTTGGAACTCTTCCAACATACCGTCCCTATTTTGAGGGTAAAGACAATGCCTGTGACTGACATTCAGTCGACCTTACCACCCTGAAAGCTTCCAGTGATTCTCCCCAGGATCGATTGATACCATCTCACTACACCTAGTGAGAATCCTAACATCCATATCGATCTATCTCAAAGATCCAAAACCCAGGATTTAGGAGGTATCACCTTGATCCTATATGGAGAATCAATGTGATAAGAGGAGATTGACCGAGTGTAGCATAGGAAACACCGTTCTTATCAAGAGTATGTCATCCACGTACAATACAAGGAAGAACATCTTACTCTTTACTTGCTTTTTGCATATACAAGGTTCATATACCATTTTGATGAAGTCAAACTCTTTGACTATCACATCAAAACAGTTGTTCCAACTTCGCGATGCCTACTTTAACCTGTAAAGCAACTTGCATACGTTTCCGCTGCTCCCACTGTCTATGAAGCCCTCTGGCTGTGTACTTATAGATGCTCTCTTCTAAATCAGTATTTAGAAAAGCAGTCATGACACCCAACCGCCAGATATCGCAATCATGGTATGCAGCAATGGCAAGTAGGATCTGGATGGACTTAAGCATAGCTATTGCAGAAAAGGTTTCATCATAAACCATACCTGGTCGATGACGAGAATCTTTTACAATAAGTCCAGCTTTGAAAGTCTCAACCTTTCCATCTACACCAAGTAATCTTCTCAAGATATACTTGCTCCTGATGGGGATTTAACCCTTCAGATATACCAACCAAAGTCCAAACTTTGTTGGTGTACATAGATTCCATCTCAGATCACATAGCATCCATCCATTATTACAGAGTCTCCACTCTTGATGGCCTGCTCGAAACTAGTTGGGTCATCATCTCATGATGCAATCCTCGCTCCCACTGTCATAGAGAAAACCGAAGTATCTCTCAGGCAGATGAGGAACCCTACCAGATCGGCGAAGAGGCCGAGGTTCATTGGGAGCTACTGAATCCTGCAGTTCTACCAAATCATCAGCTGTAGTTTGTATAGCTAGAACTCCTTCCAGTTCTACCTCATGACCACAAATTTGTTTCCAAAATAAATTCCTTTTCTAAAAAGGTGTCATGCCGAGAAATAAAACACCTTTTGTTCCTCGGTGTGGTAGAAGATATTCCCTTGCGAATGCTTGGGAAATCCAACAAACTTCCACAGAACCGACCTTGCCTCGAGCTTGTCCGGATTTTGCTTTTGACATAGGCCGGACAACCCTAAATATTAACTTAGTTAAGACATGGGCTCTTCCCATACCATATCTCATATGGAGTGGTAGGCACCTGATTTGGTTTGAACGCTATTCAATAGGTATGCAGCTTCACAAGTGCATAACCCCAAAATGAAATAGGCAACTCAGTAGTACTCATCATAGAGTGCACCATATCTGATAGGGCACGATTGCTCCACCCAAATACACCGTTGTGCCGTGGTGTATTCGGAGGAGTAATGCTGAGTGAGAATCTCATTCTTCTTTAGAATAGTCCAGGATCTCCGTGCTCAAGTATTCTCCTCCTCGATCACATCAAAGGACATAATACTTATACCCGTTTTGGTTCTCTACTTCTAACTTATATTATTTGAATTTCTCAAAATCTTCAGACTTGTGTTTCAACAGGAACATATGTCCGAATCTTGAGAGATCATCAGTGAATGTAATGAAGTACAAAGAACCGGTTCTGGCATGTGTAGACAGGGGACTTTCATACTTCATCATGTAGCAATCCCAAGAGTTCACTAAATCTTTCTCTGTTTCCAGTAAACGGAGCTATGGTCATTTTATCTTTGTGACATGACAGGCAAGTTTTAAAAGATGTAAATTCAAACTGATTTAAATATGCATCTTAATGTAACTTAGCTAGTCGGGTCGCATTGATATGACCTAGTCTACAATGCTTCAAGAAGGATTCGTTCATTTCTGAACTCTTCCTCTTCTGTATGTTCTGTACGTTGAGAACTGTAGTTTGATTTAGAACGTATATGCTTTTAGACAACGTGCCTGAACCAATCAACTCTTGATATAAGAAATGTTCAAAACATTATCCATCAATACAAAATTATATCCTTCTTTACTAAATAAAGAGACTGATATGATGTTGTATATCAGGTTCGGTATCTAATAACATTCGTTCAGAATCAATGTACTTGATAATACAGGGTGATAACCGCCAACATCTTGGCTGCAACAATTTGCACCGTCTCCAACTCTTGAAACTTTATCACCCGTTCTCAGTTCTCTACCTATATGTAGCACATGTAACAGATTACATATGTGGGATCCTGATCCAGTATCTCATACCCAGGACGTAGAGGATACTGAGAGTCGGTTCTCGGTAATGAACACACCCGAAGAAGATGCATCATCATGAACTTTCTTCGTTTGGGCGTCACGGGAATCCTGGTAATCCCCTATTTCCTGCTCAATCTTATAACAATTATAAGAAAGAACGGAACCAACGTTCCCCAGCTCAGTATAACAAGCGGGTTCGGTCAATACATCCATATTATTATCTTGATTAAGGCGTGACATGGTCGCTGCTTGGAGAGAGAGAAAAGAAAACACTTTAGCTTATGCTCTTGCAAGATTAGATTGGTTATTATTTTATCTAATCAAGATGGCTCTCAGTATTTTTATCAAATCTTCCTTCAAACCGTAAAAGGAAAGACTAGCCGGGATTAATTACACCCTACAATTTCGCCAATCTTTCAGCCAGGCCAGTGTTGGTACTTTGAGGGAGGTTCCCCGTGCTTTCGCACGGACCTAATTAAAATAAACCTCTTTTTTCTAGAGGCATAACCCCGTAAACACCTTTCTAGACACCTACTTGATTGGCTAATTGTCTTGTGTAAAACTCTCCCAGGAGTAACTCTCAGTGAGTATCGGGATCCAATTATCTCATAGAAGGTATGCAATCTCATTTCAAATTTCAACACTTAAAATTCCCGATAATATTTTGCCCCTAGCGTCCTATAACCTTGACGGAGGTCAACAAACCATAAGCTGCTAGTCAAGTTCAACCCGTCATTTCTTGATTGAATTAAACCCACCCGTATGACCCTTGACGGAGGTCAACAAGGTCGTACGACTACCCTAATCCAATCTGCATCATATGCATAAGCAGATAAATACTAGTCAACTACCGCACACTACGCCTTGACGGAGGTCAACAAACATAGCACGAATACTAAGTAGGACTTATCTGAAATGACGGAAGGCTACGACAGGTTTTTGTGAAAACCTTTTGCGTAATGAACTTGATATCGTTGTAGAATCGAGTGATTTTTGAAAAAGGAGTGTTTTTGAGGATTTCACTAGTTTTGCTAAAGAGGTCACTCCCGGTGAAGGGATCTTGGCTCTTTCTTTATCGAATAAGGTGCATGATATTTCATAAATATCATTATGCAAAGCAGAAACTATAAAACCAATCAAAAGACAAACCGAGTGTTGTAGCATCTGCTAGCTTTTGCTAAAGAGGTCACTCCCGGTGAAGGGATCTAGGCTCTTTCCTTATCGAATTAGGTGCAGGATGTTCTTCAAGGAACACCGCTATGCAAAGCAACAACTAGAGCTACCTGTTTTTGAAAATTTGATTCCACAACATCTTTAGCTTTATTTTCTTTCATTAATCTCATTAATGAATGTCCCATCATTTAAGTTACCTAAGCATCACAGATAAATACAACGTACACTTATGCCATCCGCATTCGTCTCGATGTCCCGTCATGCACCGTTAGGTTAGGTAACTAATGGCAGAGCGAGGCAGTGCTAGTGCGGGTGTAAAACATAAGCAACGTGTATATAATATATCACATATACTATACACAGTATCTATCTCAACATATCAAATGATCACATCACAGATATCCCAGCAGAAAACAACATATGAAATATTGGATATACTAGGATTTCTGGGTTTTATATTAAGCCTGTATAAAACACGGATTCCACGGTCGTGATGAATAGCCAAACCCACATCCCTAGTCCTCTACGAGAGCGGCAAGCAACCCTACCAATTCTAGAGTTAGGAGACCCGGTCTCGACGCCTCGAGATGGTCTCCCACTGGACTTTAGAACCCGGTTACTTGTGCTCCCTTCATTGGGTCTATCCTAATGCAGAAAAGTAAATAATATACAACAATGGTGACATCATCCTCAACCAGGAAGTTCCCCAATAAAAGAATATTACATACATTGAATTTTACATGAATGAAAATTAAAACTCTCATCTCACATAAATCCCCCGGCTATTCAAAACACGACGATCCAATATAACATATCCCAGCAACACATAACATCACATGTCATCAACGTAAGTAAATATGCGTATCCTAATTGTCGTTGACATATAGTATCGAAACCGGCGATACACCACATATTACACTTACGGTCGCAAAAAAGAAAGTGAAAAACCACAACAGTTGGAATCCGCAACCATCTTAGATATCACATGCCTAACCAAATGAATTGCTTAGACATCACATCCCTAACAATTATAAACCCCGCATTTTAGTCTTGATATTGAAAACTCTTTCCAATAGCCTGTCGGGTAATTCAACAAGATTCCCGATAAAATGATTGAATGCTCGTCGAAAAATTTATTAGACGGCCGCACCCCCCGATGTCGTCGACGAAGTGCACTAAGGCGGAACAACGCTGCCGCGAGCACCTGAACTGATGCTTTTGGCGACGGGGTTCTCCTACAGTCACTTGGTTGGGGTATGGGGCGTGGCTATCTAATAAGGTTACCCGGCGAGTATCCGCGTATACTACGTAATTGCGACGGACTTTTGATCAACATCAAAATTTCGTGGCAACCGATCAAATGAGACTAAACCGCTAGATTTACAAAATTCAAACTAGTTATCACATAACTAATTATAGTGGATTCCAAATATTGTATTACAATCATAGAAAGCTAGGCGACGCTAAATATTTCGATCGAATCAACGAATTCCCAAAATTCCCAGAGAGCTCAACACTTAAGAAGAATTAAAAATGCCCAGAAGCATGCCCCAGTAGCTACGGACCAACAGCTGAAGGGCCCGACCCAAGCCTCTCAAGTGGCACCGCGGATCCGCCGCCAAAACCATGTTTTGGCCCTTGATCCGCGGTCACTTAGACGAGTTAGGGTTTCGTTCTTCAGGTGTGTCCATAGAATTACCTGCATGATTTTCTGAATATTTTTAACATGGAAAAATCCAACTTTTTGAAAAATTTCCAGAGAGGGGGTCCGTTTCGGGTTTTCGGGGTTTGATCGGAATTCTAACTTCGTTTAGACAACGCCTAATGCTCTAGCTAGGCTCTGATACCACTGTTGGGTTTTTAGGCACAACCATAAGGTTTCATAAGGCATCAAACATGCCGTATTTAAAAATTTAGTGTGCCAAACAACCCTAACCTAGGATCTAACTAGAGTATTAGGGTAAGAAACAACAAGTAAACAACTTTACTTCTAAATGAATGAGGAATACAACCTTTGTAGACCGGTCCTTCACTTCTAAAGCTCCGTGTAGTAATCCCTTCGCTGCGAGTATCGATCTCCCAAACTCTAGTATGGGTTCTCCCGGAGAAATGAACAAGCTTGCTTGAAGTCTTCGAGGTCGAAGATGATCTACGTCGAGGAGACTCAAGCTCATGCTACCTCTTCACTAATTATGAAATTAGTGAAGCAAACGCCCTAAACTAAATGGCAAGTAGTAGAGAATGATGAAGTAGGAAGTAGGCTCTCTTTAGATTTATTTTTCTCACAATATTTTCTCACCTTGAGAAAAGCTAGTGAGCTTTTCTCACGAGGAAGAAGAAGCTCAAGTGAAGAAGATGAGAGAATGAACTCATGAGGTGAGAATAGCAACCGTGGGTGAGTTAGTGTCATACACTAACCCATGTAGAGAATAAACCATGGCTAAATTATAATGGTTAGGTTAATAAATATCTTTAGTAAAACAAAATTAGTAGACCCAGTCAATGCATCCACAAGCTTCTCAAAGCTTCATGCATGTGACCAATTAACCACTAATTTGGATTTACTTTAAATATTTAAACCCTGCATTATAATTAGTATGGTGTAAGTCTCATACATCCATGTAGTGTGTATCAACAACCATGAGACAAAAATTGTACATTAATATATATCACATATACACTAATGCACACATGTAAGAAAAGAAATCATAAGTGAGCTAATATTAGTTAATGTAATCTAGTATATCTAATATACAATTATATATTAAATTATTAAATCAACACTTGATTTAATAATCCGGCTATATCACATATAACCGACTAATATCAAATGCAACAACTTATCGAATCAACACTTGATCCGATAATCCGGCTATATCACATATAACCGACCGATGTCACAAATCGTGAGAATAGAATGCGGTATCACATACACGCATCAATCTCGGTCCTGCACATATCACATATGTGCTCCTACTCCGTTTCGCATGAACCAGGAAACCTCTGTGTAGGACTCTAAAGACTTGTCAATATGCCGGCAGTAGATGATGATCATATCAAACACCCATAAGCCGCAAGCGGTCTGCTAAACGTAACGGCCGCCCAGGTATTGAGCGATCAGAAGATCAACAAGCAAGCCTGCTCATACTCCTGCAAATCCAATCAGTAACACTACCGTACAGTCCAGTCTCTTCGTCTGATATGTCGCATATCTCGTCTATGGGTGGTAAACATCAGACCCCAGTATCTCGATAAGTCGTGCCGATATAAGGCTCATAACGGGTCGAGAAACTAATGGTAACACTTACCAGTAAATCTCTTAAACAGCCCTGGCCAGGGACTTCCTTTTATAGCCAATCAAGCACAGCGCAACATCAACCCCTAATACCGGGAGAGACGAATCCCCTCCTATCGCTCATTACTTCCATGTGACTCGAGACTGTACCCAAAAACTACCGTTTTGCACATTCTCATGAACATGGTAAGGTGGAAATCAAAGCACAGTAGGAATCACATCAGACTCTATGATGATCTCGGGTCAACAGACTAACCTGTACCAGTGTCACCAGAGAACTGCCATCTGACATGAGGTATAATACCATCTGGGAGTTCTCGGCGAGTCCGTACAGTGTACCCAGTCTCCACTGAGCACCCGTATACCATCTCTGATGTCAAACACCATTGGATATGGGATCATCCATCGCCCATCTACATGGGTCGAGAAGCTATATGCTACTCTACTCTGGTATATTGATGCCCCGTCTCGATACACCCATGACTAGGGACATTAAAGGATGTACTCTCAGACTACCATTGTCCCACTAGTTTGATCCGCATCATAATATAGGTAGTCAAGTACACATCCTAAGGGCTTTACCAACATGTAACAGAGAGACAATCGATGTACATATTAAGATAAAGAGTAACCAGATAGTATACTATCATGTCGAACAAGAAAGCCCTCCCTATATATGTCCAAGCATCCACTACAATATACATCTCATGTATAGTAATGGTCTCTAGGGCATACATATATCTAACACATATAACTAACAATATGCATGTCAATTTGGAAGTGCACCAAAGAGTTGTTGGTTGTCGAGACCCGTCACCTCTCTGAAAACGTTGAAGAATTACAACGACATATATCAGAGGTGTGGAGAGATGTACCCTTAAACCAAATCCTATATTTGAGGGAAAAGATGGTGCTGTTGTATACCTAATAAATGTTAGTCATGTTTGAGACTAAAATTATCATAGAAGATATAAGATGAATATCATTTGGGATATCATCAATGGGAGACCACTAGTCATTTTTTAGACTAAGGTCAGTTTGGGAAAACATGAGTACATGGGGATCGGTTGTTTTAGAACCAAAGAGGTTTAACCTGAGGAAATTTAGCCTATTTGGGCTGAGATTGGGTTTCCATAATTACCCAACAGTGGTAAGCACTTGGCTGTTGTGGCTGTATATGAAGTGCTAAGCACTTTGTATGGCGCCCACGTGAGGAGCACGTGAGGCGTTGGGCGCTACCCAATGAGTGTTGAACACTCAGCCGTTTTGGGCTGTTTATGGAGTGCTAAGCACTCTTTTCTTCTCTGTGGAGGAGTCCATGTGAGGCGCTGGGTGCTGCCTAGTGAGTGTTGAACACTCTTTCTTTCTGTGGCGCCCACGTGAGGAGCACGTGAGGCGCTGTGTGCTGCCCTTTGGGTTTTATTTGCCTTTTTGTATAAGTGCTAAGAACTTGGTTCTTATGGTGCTCACGTGTGAAACACGTGAGGCACCCCAAATATGGGCGCTGCCCTTTGGTTTTATTGCCTCTCCCTTTTACAGAAGTGCTAAGCACTTGATTGTGGATCGCGTGAAAAACACGTGACTGCCTTAGGAAGTGTTCCTTGCTCCTCTTTTAAGCACCCGCGTGGGAAATACGTGAGGCAGTCTCAGCTGCTTCTTTTTGTTCATTAGAAACACTCACGTGGAAAACACGTGAGGTCTCGTTATAGTGTTAAACACTAACGAATCACCAGGCTGTTCTTTTGTGTTCTTGGAGATTTTGATATCTTATTAATGACATTTCTAGTCATTAGGATTTGGGTTTGGAAGGTCTCAGATTATTATCATCGTCTAAGGGACGAGGAATCAAGTTCTTCTCTTATTCTTTGCAAGAATTAAATTCTTTTTATAGGGTTAAACCCTAGTTTTCAGAGGAATTAAATTCCCATATGTTTTTTTTGTAAGAGTTAAACTCTTTGAAATTCTTTCCCCTAGGTTTTGAATTTGCATGACAGAATCTTCCTGATGAGAATTAAATTCTCAACTTGTAGGGAGATCTATTTCTGTAGAAGGAAGAACTAAATTCTTATATGAAGGGTTAAACCCTCAGAGAGGCCAAGGAGAGATAAAATGATCTCTGTGTTTTCTCTTTACCTAGGGTTTGAAGGAAATGAGTCTTTTCCTTGAGAATTAAATTCTCTGTTCCTTTTTGAAGCCTGTAGGGAGCGCTCTCTCTCTCTCTGCCTGTGTTTTTGTTTCCCTTTTGTGTTGTTTCTCCCTTCTTTCTTCCCCTCTCTTTTGAGACTTGAAGTCTCGGGTTCTTTATATAGTGGAGAGAAGTTTGTTAATTAGTTTTGAAGAAATCTCTCATTAAGAGATCCTAATTGACTTGGGGGATTTTACCCACCGTTGGATCTTTGATCCAAGGTCTTCTGTTTTTACAGAAGATATTGTTCTTTTTTTTAACAAGATTGGGGATATTCTCCCATATACAGAATTTATTCTGGAAAACGGTGATTTTTAATCACCGTTGGATTTTTAATCCATCGGTTCTCTGTTTTACAGAGGAAAATCTTTCTTGTTTAGAAAGATTGAGGGAATAGAATTTTATTCTATGATCCAATCCGGGGGATGTTTTCTCCCATGCAGAATTTAATTTTGTATCTGTGATGTTTTATCATCTCCGTTGGATCTTTGATCCAACGTCTCTGTTTAACAGAGAGTAGAATTTAATTCTACCTGGGCGCCGGCGCTCACGTGTTGTGTACGTGAGGTGCCACTTAAGAATTTAATTCTCTTATACATAGTCATTCTCGTGCTTTGCACGCCGGCGCTCACGTGTGTTCCACGTGAGGCGCCACCATAGGATTTAATCCTAATAAAAGCTGGCGCTGGCGCTCACGAGGGAAACACGTGAGACGCTTAAGGATTTAATCTTATTTGAAGCGGTACCTACAAGCTTTGCATGTGGGTGCACGTGTTTAACACGTGGAGGTTTCCCTTTATTTTTATAAGGGGACAACAAGTTTTGAGCCAAAATTTTTGGCGGGATTAAGTTAACCCTCGTTAAAGCCCGGGATAACCCACAAACTGCCATTACTGAAACGTGCTTTGAGTTTGTCCAGATTCTGATTTTAAGCATCAGCCGGACTACTCCTTATACCTTAACATCGTTAAGATACGAAACCATTCTATATACCATATAGAAACAAAGGCACCAATTTAAATGGAACCAGATTCAAAAATCATGTAGCTGTTTCCAGTGCATATCAACCAAATGGAAGAAGGCCAAACAACATTACTCATCAAGGAATGCATCCACATATGAGTAACCCGAAAAAGAAGCAAGTTCTCAAAACCATTACTTACAACGGAATACCTAGCACAAGTATCTACATCTTCGACTACCTCGAAGAATCCTGATACTTCCAACAAATAGTTCGCTACTTTATTCTTATACCTGTAACTTCTCAAAATTTGGACCCTGTATATCAACGAAATACTTGTCTAAAACTAGAGAAGTCAAAAGTAAAGAGAATATAGTACGATTACCAACCCTTTGTTTTGCAACATATCGTTCTCTACTTCATTCTTATACCTATAACTTCTCAAAATCTGGACCTTGTATTTCAACGAAATACTTGTCTGGAACTGGAGAAGTCATAAGTAAACAGAATATAGTACGAGTACCAACCCCTTTGTCCTAACAGACACCGGACAACATACAATACTTTGTATAAGTCCCCTGAGTTCAATAACTCAAACCCTGTACGTCGTAGGTTGAAAACTGTGTTATGGTTTAGAAGAATTACATCGCTGTTGAATGCACCTTACCAAATCACCAACTGATATAGGTAAATTTCATAGACATAATATCAAAAAGTTATATCTCACTTTATAAAATAAACTTACAGATATATCAGTTTGAAATTGGTGCATGACAACGGATATTCAAAACCAAATATTTGCCATCAGGAAAAACCCATGTGATTTCCTCAAATATCACCAATTACAAAAATTCCGATATATAGAGGATCTAATCACCCAATTCCCAATATCTTACTCCCACTCACCATCTGTAACGCCATACAGATGTGAGAATCAAATCTGGTAAATACATACCCTGGAGTTAGAATCTGATTAGGAAACAGTTTTTGTTAGTGTATATGCCCTAGAGGCCATTACTGTATCATACTAGTATGTATATTACTTAATGGAAGCTTGGGATATTCACCTTGTATTGACAATCTTGCTCAAAATAGTAGTATGCTACTTGGTTTGTTTCTACTTCAATGTGTACATGTGTTTATTTTTGTATATCGCCTATACACATTAGTAGAGCCCTTAGGATCTTTGCTTGATTACCAGCGATGTGATGGCCGTCACACTAGTGGGGCTGGGTAATCTATAAGCACATCCTTATGCAGGTCCCTGGTCGCAGGACTATCGAGATAGGGCATCGATACTCCGGAGTAGACCAGCGCATGCGCTTCTCATCCCAGTGTGGGAGACGGTCTGTCCCACAGCCGTCAGTACGTCGTACTTGAGATAGTATGCGGGTGCTCGTTAGGTTACGGGTACACTGGACAGGACTCGTCGGGAACTGACTAGTTGGTATTATACCTATCGTCAGTTATCAGTTCCCAGGTGACATGAGTACAGCTTAGTCCGCTGACTTGACACTGTCACTCCGCCTCGAGTGTGTTCCCACTGTACTTTGATCACTACCCTACCACGGCTCAAAGGAGTCGTGCAAACAGGTAGTGGTTGGGTGCAGTCCCGAAGCACTTGGAGGCAGTGACGGTTAGACAGGATTCGTCTCTCCCGGTATTGGGGGTTGACATCGCGCTGTGTCTAGGAGAGCCATTACACGAGTAGTCCCTGGCCAGGGCAAACGAGATATACTGGTAGGTTTCCAGTGTTATCTCAGGGTGTATTGGGCTTCACTCCGGCACGACTTGTACCGCTATTGGGGGACTGACGTTTACCGCCCCCTAGGCCCGCCATGCGATGTATCAGACGAACATACCGGACTGTATGGAGAATGTCACACTCAGGCTCAGTAGGAGTTCAGATGGGTTTCGCCTCGTCGGTCTTCTTGTCGGCATTACCTGGGGACCGTTACGCACAGCTAGTGCCGCTTGCGGTCTGTGGTTAAACCCACTGCCAGCGTAGTGTCGAGTCTTTAGAGTCCCACACAGAAAGCTTTTCGCCTTTAGGCAAAAGAGTAGAGGTCGCATGGTATTGCGACAGGTCGCATGGTTTTGCGACAGGGTTCGGTCACATCCGTGCACTTGTGCACGTACAGTGTCCGGGCAGTTTACACTAGCGGGCTTTGGTTTAAGCCAGATCCTAGTGTACCTTATGGGATTGGATTTATCCAGTTTGCATTCGTGTTCCTCGGAACGCGGATGCGGGTGTGTATGCACAAATGACAGGGAGGCAGAGGCAGCGGATTCTCATTAGGGTTGTTGACAGTTGACCGTTGACTTTTTGACTTTATGCTCAACCCTAATGAGAATATGATATGTGATTAACTATTATATTAATTAAGTATTATGGTGATATGGTTGTTGACTTGTTGACTTTTGTTGACTTGTTGACTTTGGTGACTTGTTGACTTTTGTTGACATGTTGACCGGTTGACTAGGCTTGACTAGTTGACCATCATGATAACCATGGTTATCATTTCATGCCAAAGACTTTTTTCTTGCTTGTTCATTTGAGTAAAATGAGTGCATGACATGATAAGGTTATGGTTACTTCAACCATCACATAAGACTTTTGTTGATATGATGAGTTATCATTGCTTTGGATTATGAGAGGGTGAAAGACAAAAGAGTTGCTCATTCTTTCTTGCTCATTCTCTCTCTTGTTCTTGAGCTCTCCTCTTGCTCTCACCCTCAACCTCTTGCTCCCTCTCTTGATCTATGGTTCTCTTGTCTCATGAGTTGAGAATCAAGAACCATAGATAAAATCCCATTCTAAATCATCTCTACTCATTCTAGTTCACTAGGTTTGGCAAACCAAGTGAACTAGTTTCTTCAAAGAACGAAGAAGGAGCTAAAGGTTGGAGCTTTCAAGTGGATCTATCTTCGGCGTACGGAGACAACGAGAAGGAGCCATCGAACCACCATCGGAGCTTGAAGAGAAGGAGTTCAAGTTTAGGTATAACCATCCTCATCCGAGTAGCTAAATATCTTTAGCTTAGTATGCTAGTTTTAGTTTAGGTAACGATCCCGACCATAGTTTAGTCCATGTTGCCTCTTGCGATAAAAATTCGTTTTTTATACCGTTTCCGCCTCCCCGTAAGAACCGGGGGTCGCAACGTGGACTTACAGTGGTATCAAAGCCTAACTAAACTTAAACTAGCTTGGTAGTGAAGTGTAACGAAGTTCGGAACCGGAAAAATCCAAAAACCAAACTTTTACTAAAACTGAGTTTCTGTTGAAATTTTTTCTGGTCAAAATGAAAAAATTTATACTCCTAAATTCGGCTCAGGGTTTTGTGTGAACACCCAAGAAAAACGATACAGTGACTCGTCTAAACTGCCGCCCTTCCGCCGCGTGAGCCTTCTTAGCCGCCGCGGAACCACCGCGAGTTGTTGTCTTCTCTGCATCGTTTTTCGTGCAGTGTGTTTGTGTGTTGGTTTTGGGATTTTTAAAATATATTATATGTGCCCAGATTGTCCAGAAAAGAAATTTCCTTTTGGGGTCCTATAATTCCGTATTTTTTCCGAACTTCACTGCACTTTGACTATGATGGTTATATCTGTAATGTTTGCATGTATTGAACGTCGGCTTATCGCTATAAGTCGATTGGTCGGGGTTATACATGATCTGTAATGTGCTGGAATGTGTATATAAATATGTTGGATTGTCGCGGGTGAATAGCCGGGGGTTGTGAGACGAGAGTTTTCTTTTCTTGCAATTCATGTAAATTTGTAAATTGATGTAATAATTATTTGTATGGCCGCACAACCGGGAAGGGGTTGTAGCCGTCATTGTATAATTTCTTTTTACTGTTTTTGCTCCTAGGATAGACCCATGGAGGGGTGCACAAACTACCGGGTATGCCGAAGTGTCGAGTGGCCTACTCATGGAGTTGAGGGAGGTTGCTACGCTTCGGGTACTTGGCGGGTAGTTTGCCGCACCCGTAGGGGTCTTGGGTGGGGTTTTGGCTATTCACCGCGACCGTGTTATCTGTTTTTGTTACAGGCTCGTACAAATTACAGATTGCTAGTATATCCAATGTATTTATCTGTGATCTGAAATGTTTATCATTGCAGTATATCTATATATGATATTATTTAGGCGTTGCTTATGTTTTACAGACGCGCTAGCCCAGCCCCCGCTCTGTCGTTAGTTAAGTAACCTAACGGGTAATGACGGGGCCCCGTGGCGAATGCGAATGGCATAAGCGTACGTCATATTTTGGTTGTTTTCTGCAATGGTAGGATTAATTGATGGGACGCATTAAAAGAACTAATGCAAGAATATCACGCATTAAAAGAACTAATGCAAGCAAAACATGCATTAAAAGAACTAATGCAAGAAAATAAACCAAGTATAAGTCGTTGGAACATTTTCGAAAAACCACTCGGTTCTTTTCAAAACAAACTTTTAAAATGCGGAGTTTGAGCCACTCCATTTAAAAGCTATCTCGTTCCATCGACTAAATCAAGTTCACTACGTTCACGGTTTCGCCAAAACCATTCGTAGCCCTCCGTCGTTTCATATGAATATTCAACAGTATTCAAGCTGTGTTTGTTGGCCTTAGTCAAGGCACAGTGTTTGGTAGCTGGTGGGTATTCATATGTTGCATAGATAGAATGCGTTGGTTTGGGACAGTCGTATTACCTTGTTGGCCTTAGTCAAGGGTATGTACGGGTGGATTCAAATTAACCTGGACAACGACGGGTAGAACTTGACATGTGACTTATGATTTGTTGGCCTTAGTCAAGGTCATAAGAGCATGGGGCAAAAATATACATCGGGAGTTTCATAAGTACTGAAACTTGCTAGATTTGCATACCATTTGGAGTGTGATGATTCTGGTAGGATTCCTTCAGTTTCGTCACGCGATGATATTTGGATCCCGATCCTACTGTGAGTATATGCTACTCCTCGGAAAATTTCTCACTAAACGATCAATGCTATAAACCTAGTAGGTGCCTAGAAAGGTGTTAGCGGGGCTACGCCCCCAGGGAAAAGAGGTTCTTTAATTAAGGAACTTCGCGAAAGCGTTGGAAAACCTCCCTCGAAGTACCGACACCGGCCTGGCTGAACGGTTAAGCAAGTATTGTGCGGTGGGATTGATCCCGACTAATTCTTCCTTTATGGTTTGAGGAGGGATTCGAGAAACAGTGGGAGCCATCCTGTTTAGACAAACTAAAAACCACTCTAAACTTGCAAGAGCATCATGCTGAGTGTTTCTTCTTCTCTCTCTTAATTGCAGCGACCCTGTGACCGCACCTAGGTTACATCTAGATAAAAATATGACTGAACCTGACTGTTATGACTGGCAAAGGTCTGTCCAGATGTCCATTGCCCATGACAAGCTGGGACACCTCTTAACTAATCAAATCCCTGCTGTCTCAGGTCCAGTTTCCCCTGTCACGGATGTTCACATCCGCAGGACACCGGAAAAGGATTGTGCGAAAGCCAAGTGCCTCGTGTTAGCCTCAGTTAATGGTGCAAACCAGAGGCAGCACGAGAAGATGGACTCAGTTTCTATCTTCCTCCATAACAAAGTTTTATATGGAGAGCAATCTCGTATCGCAAGATATGAGACCTCGAACGAATTGCTTCAAGCGAGGTTGGCTGTCGGGTCATCTGTAGGGGGCAACGTCCTTACAGAGACCAGCTATTTTAAGCTCACGGACCTGGAGACCACGTTGGAGAATGGGTCAAGTACTGACCTAATTCTACAGTCCCTGCCCTCTGCTTATACCCTGAAAGAAACCAGGGAAGAAAAAGGAAAAACAAGGGCAAAAGTTTCGGGACTGGATATGATTAAAGAGGGACGTTCCTATTGTAACGGGAATGAACTATGGCAGAGAGATTGCAGGGCTTGTAAAGCCAGTAGCCAGAATTCGAAGCATGTTGTGGCTTCGGCTTCGAGTGTGTTTGTAATTGAGAACTGTTTGTCAGTTAACCCTACTTCCTGGGTATTGGATACCGGATCAGGATCTCACATCTGTAATTCGTTACAGGGTCTGAGAAACCGTAGGGTTATCAGGAAAGGTGATATGACTCTCAGGGTTGCTAACGGAATGAGCATGGATGCTGTATCCGTAGGGGAATATCACCTAGGACTGACAACTGGGCAGATATTGATTCTGCGTGACTGTTTGTATGTACCAGGTGCGACTTGCAATATCATATCTGTATCCTTACTTTCTAAGGAAGGATATGATTTTGCTTTTGTAAGCGATGTAGTAAACATCCACCTAAATCAAGCACTGATTGGGTCAGGTACATTAAATAACGGTATATACGTATTGAATCAAGCTCAGATATTCAGTGTCCAGAACACACTTAAAAGAAAGTCTCCAGAATTAAATCAGGCTTTCTTATGGCATTGTAGACTGGGTCACATCAATGAGACACGGTTGACTAAGTTACATAAAGAAGGATACTTGGATCCGTTCAAGTACCAGTCTTATGCCACTTGTGAATCTTGTCTCATGGGAAAGATGACAAAGACTCCGTTCACTGGACACGGAGTAAGAGCGAGCGAGCTCTTGGGACTTATACACAGTGACGTGTGTGGTCCAATGTCTACACATGCGCGAAGCGGTTATTCATACTTCATTACTTTCACAGATGATTTCTCTAGGTTTGGACATGTCTTCTTAATGAAGCACAAATCCGAGGCCTTTGAGAAATTTCGAGAATATAAGAATGAAGTAGAAAAACAAACAGGCAAAAGTATCAAGATCCTAAGATCGGATCGAGGTGGTGAATACTTGAGTGCCGAGTTTCTGGACTACTTAAAAGAGAATGGAATTCTCTCTCAGCGTACTCCTCCATACACACCACAACACAACGGTGTATCGGAAAGAAGGAATCGAACCCTACTAGATATGGTTCGTTCCATGATGAGTAAGGCTGAGTTACCGCGATCTTTCTGGGGTTATGCACTGGAAACAGCTGCACATCTCTTGAACCAAGTTCCTACTAAGACAGTGCCTACCACACCATACCAGATGTGGAGTGGGAAGAAACCCTGTCTTAAATCCTTTAAGACATGGGGATGTCCGGCTTTTGTAAAAAAGCAGCATGCGGACAAGCTCGAGGCACGCTCAGTACAGTGCAAGTTTGTGGGATACCCAAAGAACTCCAAGGGGTATCTTTTCTATTACGCAGAGGAGCAAAAAGTCCTTGTTTCTCGTCATGCCCGCTTCATGGAAACTGAGTTTTTAGAAAATCAGATAAGTGGGAGCGCAATAGAACTGGAAGAAATTCCAGAACCACAAGCTATTACTGAAACCTTAGTAGAACCAGAAGGTTCAGGGGAACCGGACATTCCTACGCCGCTCCGCAGGAGTAGTAGGCAGTCTCATCCGCCCGAGAGATACTACGGTTTTCTCATAGACGGGGATAGAGAGGATTGCATCATAGATTATGATGAGCCTACTAGCTTCCAGCAAGCCATTCAGAGCGGTGACTCGGTAAAATGGCTGGATGCAATGCGGACCGAGATGGAGTCCATGTACACCAACAAAGTTTGGACTTTGGACTTTGCTCCAGAAGGGGTAAAACCCGTAGGCTGCAAATGGATCTTCAGAAAGAAGATTGGTGTAGATGGGCAGGTTGAAACCTATAAGGCTAGGCTCGTTGCAAAGGGTTTTCGTCAAAGACCTGGTTTGGACTATGACGAGACTTTTTCTCCGGTAGCCATGCTTAAATCCATTCGGATCCTTCTTGCCATTGCTGCCTTCCACGATTATGAGATCTGGCAGATGGACGTTAAGACGGCTTTCCTAAATGGAAATTTAGAAGAGTGCGTCTATATGGATCAGCCAGAGGGATTCAATCAGAGTGGGAGCAGCGGTAAAGTGTGCAAGTTGCTCAAGTCCATCTATGGACTTAAGCAGGCATCGCGGAGTTGGAACATCTGCTTTGATGATACTGTCAAAGAATTCGACTTTGTCAAAAACCCAGATGAACCATGCATTTACAGTAAGATTGTAGGGAGAAATGTGGTATTCCTCGTCTTGTACGTCGATGACATTCTCCTAATAGGAAATGATATTCCTATGCTACAGTCAGTCAAAGGATTCTTGTCACAGAGGTTCTCCATGAAGGACCTGGGCGATGCCAACTACATTCTGGGGATCCAGATCTATCGTGATAGATCTAAAAGGATGTTGGGACTTTCACAGTCAAGGTACATCGACACCATACTGAAACGATTCAGTATGGAAGATTCCAAGCGCGGTAATTTACCGGCTTGTCACGGAATCACCCTCTCCAAAGAGATGTCTCCCAAGACTGATTTGGAAAGGGCTCGCATGTCATCAATACCCTACGCATCTGCGGTAGGCTCTATTATGTATGCGATGTTATGTACCAGACCAGATGTAGCATACGCATTGAGCGTTGTAAGCCGGTATCAGTCAGACCCAGGGGAGAAACACTGGATAGCAGTAAAGAACATTCTCAAGTACCTGAGAAGGACTAAGGAGATGTTCTTGGTGTATGGCGGAAAAGACCTCCAGATTGAGGCCTTTGCTGACTCCAGCTTCCAGAGTGACAAGGATGACTCCAAGTCCATGTCGGGTTATGTCTTTACCCTCAATGGAGGGGCGGTTTGCTGGAAGAGTTCCAAGCAGGAAACCGTTGCTGACTCAACCATGGAAGCGGAGTACATAGCTGCTTGCGATGCCGCAAAGGAAGCTGTCTGGATGAAGAAGTTCCTCACGGAACTTCAGGTGGTTCCTACCAGTGTTGATCCAATACCGCTGTATTGTGACAACAACGGCGCTATAGCTTTAGCGAAGGAACCAAGGTCCCATCAGAAGTCCAGGCACATTTTGAGGCGGTTCCACCTGATCAGGGAGATCATTGATCGCCAGGAGATCGAGGTAAAGAGAGTAAAATCAGAAGATAACACTGCAGATCCATTCACCAAGGCCTTGCCCCAGACTCAGTTCGAGCGGCTGATCGAGATGATAGGTCTTCGATACGCCAGTACATGGCCTTAGTGCAAGTGGGAGATTGTTAGTGTATATGCCCTAGAGGCCATTACTGTATCATACTAGTATGTATATTACTTAATGGAAGCTTGGGATATTCACCTTGTATTGACAATCTTGCTCAAAATAGTAGTATGCTACTTGGTTTGTTTCTACTTCAATGTGTACATGTGTTTATTTTTGTATATCGCCTATACACATTAGTAGAGCCCTTAGGATCTTTGCTTGATTACCAGCGATGTGATGGCCGTCACACTAGTGGGGCTGGGTAATCTATAAGCACATCCTTATGCAGGTCCCTGGTCGCAGGACTATCGAGACAGGGCATCGATACTCCGGAGTAGACCAGCGCATGCGCTTCTCATCCCAGTGTGGGAGACGGTCTGTCCCACAGCCGTCAGTACGTCGTACTTGAGATAGTATACGGGTGCTCGTTAGGTTACGGGTACACTGGACAGGACTCGTCGGGAACTGACTAGTTGGTATTATACCTATCGTCAGTTATCAGTTCCCAGGTGACATGAGTACAGCTTAGTCCGCTGACTTGACACTGTCACTCCGCCTCGAGTGTGTTCCCACTGTACTTTGATCACTACCCTACCACGGCTCAAAGGAGTCGTGCAAACAGGTAGTGGTTGGGTGCAGTCCCGAAGCACTTGGAGGCAGTGACGGTTAGACATGATTCGTCTCTCCCGGTATTGGGGGTTGACATCGCGCTGTGTCTAGGAGAGCCATTACACGAGTAGTCCCTGGCCAGGGCAAACGAGATATACTGGTAGGTTTCCAGTGTTATCTCAGGGTGTATTGGGCTTCACTCCGGCACGACTTGTACCGCTATTGGGGGACTGACGTTTACCGCCCCCTAGGCCCGCCATGCGATGTATCAGACGAACAGACCGGACTGTATGGAGAATGTCACACTCAGGCTCAGTAGGAGTTCAGATGGGTTTCGCCTCGTCGGTCTTCTTGTCGGCATTACCTGGGGACCGTTACGCACAGCTAGTGCCGCTTGCGGTCTGTGGTTAAACCCACTGCCAGCGTAGTGTCGAGTCTTTAGAGTCCCACACAGAAAGCTTTTCGCCTTTAGGCAAAAGAGTAGAGGTCGCATGGTATTGCGACAGGTCGCATGGTTTTGCGACAGGGTTCGGTCACATCCGTGCACTTGTGCACGTACAGTGTCCGGGCAGTTTACACTAGCGGGCTTTGGTTTAAGCCAGATCCTAGTGTACCTTATGGGATTGGATTTATCCAGTTTGCATTCGTGTTCCTCGGAACGCGGATGCGGGTGTGTATGCACAAATGACAGGGAGGCAGAGGCAGCGGATTCTCATTAGGGTTGTTGACAGTTGACCGTTGACTTTTTGACTTTATGCTCAACCCTAATGAGAATATGATATGTGATTAACTATTATATTAATTAAGTATTATGGTGATATGGTTGTTGACTTGTTGACTTTTGTTGACTTGTTGACTTTGGTGACTTGTTGACTTTTGTTGACTTGTTGACCGGTTGACTAGGCTTGACTAGTTGACCATCATGATAACCATGGTTATCATTTCATGCCAAAGACTTTTTTCTTGCTTGTTCATTTGAGTAAAATGAGTGCATGACATGATAAGGTTATGGTTACTTCAACTATCACATAAGACTTTTGTTGATATGATGAGTTATCATTGCTTTGGATTATGAGAGGGTGAAAGACAAAAGAGTTGCTCATTCTTTCTTGCTCATTCTCTCTCTTGTTCTTGAGCTCTCCTCTTGCTCTCACCCTCAACCTCTTGCTCCCTCTCTTGATCTATGGTTCTCTTGTCTCATGAGTTGAGAATCAAGAACCATAGATAAAATCCCATTCTAAATCATCTCTACTCATTCTAGTTCACTAGGTTTGGCAAACCAAGTGAACTAGTTTCTTCAAAGAACGAAGAAGGAGCTAAAGGTTGGAGCTTTCAAGTGGATCTATCTTCGGCGTACGGAGACAACGAGAAGGAGCCATCGAACCACCATCGGAGCTTGAAGAGAAGGAGTTCAAGTTTAGGTATAACCATCCTCATCCGAGTAGCTAAATATCTTTAGCTTAGTATGCTAGTTTTAGTTTAGGTAACGATCCCGACCATAGTTTAGTCCATGTTGCCTCTTGCGATAAAAATTCGTTTTTTATACCGTTTCCGCCTCCCCGTAAGAACCGGGGGTCGCAACGTGGACTTACAGTTTTCAATTAACACCACACAGTAAAACTGAAACATGAAAATATTTCGAAAGGGTATCCAGGTATTCCTAGTAATGCCTCTTCCACTATAAAGATTCATGACAGTAACTGTATATATCCTTACCCTCACTCCAATCCCTTTATATATCTTTACTTATTATATTCTATACACCACCCTTAGGCTAAATGGTTTTCTTCCTGCCTTACCTTTCGGCACCAGCCTATGGTTTGGAAGAAGACTATCCAATAAGCGTAATAGGTTTACTCTACTAATCCTAGGAGCTCTCGCAACCTGAGAGAAGGTGAAGAGAAAAGACAACTGAATAATCTTATTCTATTTCTCCTAAACCAGAATCCATCCTCGAACTGGAACAAGTTCCTTCGAGTTCGTATGTTAATATACGATGGCATATCCAAGTAATATGGATGTTCGTAGTGATATGAAGTGTTCTGGAGAAATTCAAAGTGGATGTAGGAGTGGTAGGGGTATACACGGTTTCTTCGTGAATGATAGCAGTCGCAATTTCCTTTTTCCCTTATTCTAATCCCTTTCTATGTCTTTACTTATTACCTTCTGCACACCACACTTAGGCTAATTGGTTTTCTCCCTTCCACACCTTTCAGCACTTGCTTATGGTTTGGAAGAAACTGTCTAATAAGAACAATAGGTGTACTCTCCTAATCCTAGGAGCCCTCGCAACCTGAGAGAAGATAAAGGGAAAGGACAACCGAATAATCCTATTCAATTCTCCTGAACCAGAATCCATCCTCGAACCGGAACAAGTTCCTTTGAGTTCGTATATAAGTATACGATGGATTATCCAAAAATATGGATCTTCGTAGTGATACGGGGTGTTCTAGAGAAATGCAAAGGTGATGTAGAAGTGGTAATGATATATGCGACTCCATGACAATCCAAAAGCCATAGTGTTTTAAGAAGGTTCGATTAACTTGGTTCATGGTTTTTAGGCTAGGGTCGGGCCATGGTCGCTGCCAAAGAGAGAGAGAAAAGAAACACTCAGCGTGCACTCTAACCTAGATCAGAATGGTTAATCACTTTATCTAATCAGGATTTCTCCCACTGTTTCCTCGAATTCTCCTCCAAACCCAAAAGAAGAATTAGTCGGGATCATCTAAAATCACCCGAGGAGTAAACCTACTCATCAGTGGGAATCGGGATTCAACAATCATCGCATGATAACTTGATGGAAGCCACTCAAGTCACCACACTCCAGAAGGTATGCGCATGCCTGGCAAGTTTCCTGTACGTTTGAAACTCCCGATGTGATTTTTACCCCTAGGACCCAAGTGACCTTGACTGAGCCAACATATCAAAGGATCCTAGTCAAGTTTAACCCGTCATTATCTTGATTGCATAGACCCACTCGCACGAGTCCTTGACTGAGCCAAAATGACCGTACGACTGTCCTAACCAATCGCATATCCATGCAACAGAAAAGCACTACATAGCTACCAAACACCACGCCTCGGCTAAGCACAACATACGTAGCACGAATACTAAGCAATACTAATCTAAAATGACAGAGGGTTATGACTGGTTTTTGGAGAAAAACCTTTAACGTTATGAAATTGATATCGTTGAAGGAACCGAGTGGTTTTACAAATATATAGTGGCGATAACTTTTGCTAAAGAGGTCACTGCCTGTGAAGGGATCTCGGATCTTTCCTCATCGAATGAGGTGCAGGATATTCCAAACTGAATACCACGATGCAAAGCAAATGAATCGACTATAGTGAAGTTATTTCGTTGATGCAAACTTTTGCCTAAGGGGTCACTCCCGATGAAGGGATCTCGGCCCTTGTCTCGTCGAATGAGGTGCAGGATATTCCCAATCGAATACCACTATGCAAAGCAAAAGAAAATGTCTGTAATGTCAGTTTTTTTAAAAAAACTTGGTTCCAACAACATCATATAGGTTTGTTTTTCCTTGCATTAATCAGAATTAATGCAGTCCTATCAGTTAAACATATCACACCAGATAAAGAAACGAAAATATAATGTACGTATATGCCATCCGCATTCGCCATTGGGCCCCGTCATCACCCGTTAGGTTACTTAACTAACGACAGAGCGGGGGCTGGACTAGCGCGGGTGTAAAACATATACAACATCTAATAGTATAAATATAAATATATATAACATTCGTCCCAGTCATGATATAAAGCAACATCACAGAATCTCAGCCAACAACACAGAGTGGTGGATAATTCTGGAGCCTCGGGTTTCACTTGAGCCGCAAATGAGACCCGACGTTCCCTGTCGTGTGGATAGCCTGTGCAATGAAAACCTAGACCCCTACGAGTGCGGCAAGTTACCCGCCAATCCCAGAAGCGAGGCAACCCCAATCAACATCGTGAATGGGCCACCCAGCACTTTACGGAATCTGGTAACTTGGGCACCCCACCGTGGGTCAACCTATACCCGTACAAGTGCGGTGAATAGCCCGCCAATTCTAGAGTAAGGCCCCCTCCATCTCAACGCCATGAGATGCGGGCCCGTTGCCTTCTAGAACCTGGCTATTCGTGCACTCCGCTTTGGGGTAATCCTAGTACAGAAAAAAAGAAATATGTACAAGGGTGACATCGACTTCAACCCGGTCGTGCCCCAAACAAATAATATACAAACTGGCAGAGACGGCAGTCCACATGTCGGATGCTTGCCCCGCAATATCAAATGTACAAATGAATCTAAACTGTACCACTATCATTGCACCACTGGCTATCCACCACGACGATCCTGTAGGGTTACTAGGCACACACACAAGGGTCTATAAGGCATCAACCATGCCCGATTTAAAATTTAGCCGTGCCGAATAACCCTAAACCAAGATCTTAGACTAGAGATTAGGCGAAACAAAGCATGTTAAACACTTTAACACTAAGAGTTTGGGATTACAACCTTTGTAGTCCGGTCCTTCACTTCATAAGCTCCGTGTTGTGGTCCCTTCGCTGTGATCATCAAGTTCCAGACTCTCGAGAGGCTCCACGAAGAGAAAGGTGCAAGCTTGCTTCCGATCTTCGATAACAAAAATGATCTACCTTGAAGTTTCATTAACACAAGCTCTCACTCACTAAATGAAGTGAACACCCTAATCTAAATGGCTAGGATAGATTAGGATGATGAAGTAGTATTTTAGCTCTCATTTGTTTTCTTAATCTCACTCATAATCATCACTTCATGAAAAGCTAGAAAGCTTTTCATGCAAAGAAGGAAGAAGAAGAAGAAGCTCCATTTCTTTTTTTGTAATGAATAATGAATTGTAATGATAATTACTTATGAAACCATGGTTTAAGATGATAGGCTAACCATTGTAGAGACTTAACTAGGGTTAAAGGGTGTGGGTTGGGTTTGGAAATATCTTGCAAAATATCTTTGCAAAAACAAAAAGAAAGCTTCTAGAAAAGTTTAACCCAAATCAAACCCTAACCTCGTTTAATCACCACTAATCATGTTGCACTAGTAATTATAACATGTTACAATATTATATATCACATATATAATATATTTTTGTAACAAAATAAAATAATACAATTAACATATATCGAATATATATCAATGTATTACCCGAGTGAGAAAAAGAATCTTTTATTGAGCTTATATTAGTTAATGTAATTTAATATATCAAATATATAATTATACATTAAATTATCGAATCAACACTTGATCCGATAAGCCGGCTATTTCATAAATAACCGACTAATATAATCTGTATCAGTTCATCGAATCAACACTTGATCCGATGACCCGGTTATATCACATATACCCGGCCGATATCTCATATCGTGAGAATCTAGTACGGTATCGCATACACGCATCATTCTCGGTCCCGCACATATCACATATGTGCTCTTACTCCGTTTTGCCCGAGCCAAGAAACCTCTGTGTAGGACTATAAAGAATCGTCAATACGCCGGCAGTAGGTGATGATCATATCAAACACCCACAAGCTGCAAGCGGTCAGCTAAACGTAACAGCCACCCAGGTATTGAGCGATCAAAAGATCAACAAGCAAGCCTGTACATTCTCATGTGAATCCAGTCAGTAACACTCCCGTACAGTCCGGTCTCTTCGTCTGATATGTCGCATATCTCGCCTAGGGGTGGTAAACGCCAGAACCCAGTAGCTTGATAAGTCGTGTCGATATGAGGTCCATAAAAATTCGAGAAACTACTGATAACACTTACTAGTAAATCTCAGCAACCCTGGCCAGGGATTTCCAGTTATAGCCAATCGAACACAGCACAACATCAACTCCCTATACCGGGAGAGACGAATCCCTTTCTATCGCTCATTGCCTCCATGTGATTCGGGACTGTACTCAAAAGCCACCTTTTTGCATGCCCTCTTGGACGTGGTATGATGGAAATCAAAGTACAGTGGGAATTACACAAGACTCTATGACGATCTCGGGTCTACAGACTAACCTGTACCAGTGTCACCAGAGAACTGCCATCTGACGTGAGGTATAATACCATCTGGGAGTTCTCGGCGAGTCCGTCCAGTATACCCAGTCTCCACTGAGCACCCGTATACCTTCTCTAATGTCAAAGACCAATGGATATGAGATCATCCATCGCCCATCATATGGGTCGAGAAGCGCATATGCTAGTCTACTGTGGAGTATCGATGCCCTGTCTCGGTACTCCCACGACTCGGAACATTTGAAGGATGTACTTGGCGACTACACTGTCCTCACTAGTATGATCCGCATCATAGTCCTGGTAGTCAAATACTCATCCTAAGGGCTTTATCAACATGTAACATAGAGACAATAAGAGTACATGTTAAGATAAAGAGTAACCAGATAGAGTACTATCATGTCGAGAAAGAAAGTCCTCCCTATATATGTCCAAGCATCCACTACAATATACATCGTATGTACAGTAATGGCCTCTAGGGCATACATATAACTAACAATCTCCCACTTGCACTAGGGCCATCTGTTGTGGTATCACATACCCAACAATTAGCTGTGGTTGAAGTATCTCATACTCAACCATCCCATAAAAAAGTCTCTACTGGGAAAAAGGCCTTTGTGAGTGGATCCGCGTTGTTGTCCTCTGTGTCTACTTTCTTAACCTCGATCTCCCTGGAGATCATCCATCTCCATGATCAGGTGATACTGCCTAAGAATTATATCTGGATTTCAGTTGGGAGGGGGGTTCCTTGGCATAAACCACAACTCCATTGTCACACAATGGTAGGAACGAAGTTCATCTCATGAACTTATATATCCAGACTGCCTCTTTGGTAGCATCCTTGGTAACGATGTATCTTTCCTTTAATCGTCTAGTAAGTCACGGTATCTATCTTGGAACTCTTCCAACATACCGTCCCTCCACAGAGGGTAAAAACAATGCCTGCGACTGACATTCAGTCGTCCTTATCACCCTGGAACTTTTCCAGTTATTCTCCCCAGGATCGATTGATACCATCTCACTACAACTAGTGAGAATCCTAACATCCAATTAGATCTATCTCATAGATCCAAAACCCAGGATTTATGAGGTATCACTTTGATCCAATATGGAGAATCCTTATGATTAGCGGAGATTGACCAAGCGTAGCATAGGAAACTCCTTTCCTATCAAGAGTATGGCATCCACGTACTCTACGAGGATCACCACCATACTCTCTACTACCATTTTGTATATACAAGGTTCATCTACCATTTTGATGAAGTCAAACTCTTTGACTACCATATCAAAATAGATGTTCCAACTCCGCGATACCTGATTTATCACATAAAACATCTTGCTCACGTTTCCGCTGCTCCCACTGTCTACGAAGCCCTCTGGCTGTGTACTTATAGACGCTCTCTTCCAAATCATCATTTAGAAAAGCAGTCATGACACCCAACCACCAGATATCGTAGTCATGGTATGTAGCAGTGGAAAGTAGGATCTGGATGGACTTAAGCATATCTTTGAAAGTCTCAACTTTTCCATGTACACCAAGTAATCTTCTCAAGATATACTTGCTCCTGATGGGGATTTAACCCTTCAGATAAAGCAACCAAAGTCCATACTTTGTTGGTGTATAAGGATTCCATCTTTCATCGCTAAGCATCCAGCTATTCTTACAGAGTCCCACTCCTGATGGCCAGCTCGAAACTAGCTGGGTCATAATCTCATGATGCAATCCTCGCTCCCACTGTCATAGAGAAAACCGAAGTATCTCTCAGGTGGGTGAGGAACCCTACTAGATCGGCGGAGAGGCTGAGGTTCGTTGGAAACTATTGAATCCTTTGGTTCTACCAAATCATCAGCTGCAGTTTGTATAGCTGGAACTCTTTCCAGTTCTACCTCATGACCAATAATTTCTTCACAAGAAATTCCCTTTCATAAAGGTGGCATGCTGAGAAACAAAACATCTTTTGTTCCTCGGTTTGGTAGAAGATATTCCCTTGTGAATGCTTGGGATATCCAACAAACTTCCACAGAACTGACTTTGCCTCGAGCTTGTCCGGATTTTGCTTTTAGACATAGGCCGGACAACCCCAAATCTTAACTTACGTAAGATATGGACTCTTCCCATTCCATATCACATATGAAGTGGTAGGCAACTGATTTGATTGGAACCCTATTCAATAGGTATGCAGCTTCTCAAGTGCATAACTCCCAAAAGGAAATAGGAAACTCAGTAGTACTCATTATAGAGCACACTATATCACATAGGGTGTTATTGCTCCACCCCGATATACCATCGTGCTATGGTGTATACGGAGGAGTAATGCCGAGAGAGAACCTCATTCTCCTTTAGAATAATCCAGGATTTTCGTGCTCAAGTATTCTCCTCCTTGATCTCATCAAAGGACATAATACTTATACCAGTTTTTGGTTCTCTACTTCTAACTTATATTCTAGGATTATTTCAAAAGTTTCGGACTTGTGTTTCAACAAGAACATATGTCTGAATCTTGAGAGATCATCAGTGAATGTAATGAAGTACAAAGTGTTGGATATATGTATGCCCTAGAGGCCATTATGGGATAGTGGATGTATTTATACATGTATATATATATATTCAGTGTACATTCTTGCTCGACATGATAGTATGCTATCTGGTTATTCTTTATCTGACATGTTGATTTGACCATGCTTTTATTCATTCATACATATTGATAAAGCCCTGAGGATATTGACTTGACTACTGTGATTATGATAGAGATCATACTAGTGGGACATCAGTAGTTTATAAGCATATCCTAGAATGTCCCTAGTCGTAGGTGTATCGAGACGGGACATCGATATACCAGAGTAGACTAGCGTATATGACACTAGACCCATATGATGGGCGATGGATGTTCCCACATTCATCGATGTTTGACATCAAGATCGTATACGGGTGCTCAGTGGTGACAGGGTACACTGGACGGACTCGCCGAGAACTCCTATATGGAATTATATCTATCGTCGGATAGCAGTTCTCAGGTGACACTGGTGCAGGTTAGTCTGTAGACCCGAGATCGTCATAGAGTCTTGTGTGTTCTCCCACTGTACTTTGATTACCATCCTACCACGGCTCTACTGAGTCGTGCAAACAGGTGACCGTTGGGTACAGTCCCGAGACACACGAAGGCGATGAGCGATAGGAGGGGTTTCGTCTCTCCCGGTATTGGGAGTTGATGCTGGGCTGTGCTCGACTGGCTATATCAGTAAGTCCCTGGCCAGGGCTGTTGAGATTTGCTGATAAGTGTTATCAGTAGTTTCTCGATCTGTTATAGATCTTTCATCGACTTGACTTATTAAGTTATTGGGGTCGACGTTACCATCCCTAGACTCGATATGCAGCAGACGAAGAGACCGGACTGTACGGTAGTGTTGCCGGTTGGCTCGATGGGAGTTGTAACAGGTCGCTTGTTTTCTTCTGATCGCTTAATACCCGGGTGGCCGTTACGTTTAGCTGACCGCTTGCGGCTTGGGGGTGCTTGATATGATCATCACCCACTGCCGGCGTATTGACGAGTCTTAGAGTCCCACAAAGGAGTTACCTAGTCCAGGCGAAACGTTGTGGTGCACATATGCGATATGTGCGTGGGCCCGGTTAAAATGTGCATATGAGATGCAGTATATTAATCGGGAGGCTTGCTTTTGGTCGTGTCGTATGTGATATGATCGGGTTGATAAATCAAGTGTTGATTTATCATTTAACCATTAGCTTCTCACTTAAAATCCTTTCTTGTCTTTATGCATGCATGTATGCACTCATTCATTTTCATTCATGCACATAGGATGTGCATGCACACATACATGCATACATAAAGGTTATCATGGTTGTATATATAGGAGATGGTGGCAATATAAGACTCACACCTTATAATTACATATATGGATATATATTGTATTTGTTTTAAAACAAAAGAAAAGAAAAAGATTAATACATGATTATCTTCTACACTCTTCTTTGAACTAACCATGCTCACCTACCTTTTAACCATGTGTTAATCTTCCTTTTGGGTTTTAACTCAAGTACAATAATATCCATATATTGTAACTATGGTTTGAGATGAGAGATAGAAAATATATATACTTATATTTTCTATTTTTCACAACACAATTATCATTCTCTTGATATTTCAAAAGCCATCATCTTCTTCCTCCTTGCTCTCTTGCTCTTTAGATTTCTCAAGTAGGCAAAACATTCACCAAGTTAGGATTTTGAAGTGAGAAAACCAACCACAACACCATTCTACACAAGTCTTGCCCACTTGTGAAGAGTGTTAGCTTCCATTTTCTTTTCTTGATCTTGCGAAGTTACAAGCTTGGACAAAGCGGACTCCGGGTGGATCATCGTGGACCTAGAGGAGTTCAAGCAGACATTTTCCAAACCCCAAGTAGCCGAGGAGTCTAGCATAGAGAGCTACAAAGGTTGTACTCTCAAAACCCTAACCTTTTCTACTTGTGTTGTTGGTATGTTTAAGAAACCCTAAATTTCTAGTGATGATTCTTTGCATGTTCACTTAGCACCTTAAAAAATTTAATTTTGAGACATGTGATACTTGCAAACCCTTCATGAGGTCCTAGGTAAACCTAACATTGGTCTCAGAGCCGACCTAGAACTTTAGGCGACATTTTAACGAAGTTAAAACTCCGACCGAACCGAAAAATACGGTTTTTTAGCACTCTCTGGACATTTTTTCAAAACTGTTATTTTTCAGAATTAAAATATGTAAAAAATTCAGCAGGGTATTCTAAGAAACCCTATAAAAAACGAAGTCCTAATTCCAAACTCCCCCCGCGGAACCGCGGCCAAAGCTTGCTTGGGCCGCGGCTCCGCGGCCGTAAGGATGAATTAAGCCCTCGTTTCTGTACAGTGTTCTTATTTCCTGCTTATAGATGTTTTTAGGTATTTTTAATCTGGTTTCAGTGATAAATGTTTTGGAGATTGTTTTGGATTCTATGATTCGATCGGAATTTCAATTTCGTGCTTTTTTTCCGGGTAACTTAGAAAGTATTAAAAAGTTCGAACGAGTATCATTAACTCACTTTTTCACGGGGTTTAAATCATTCGGAAATATGTGCAAGTTTTGTGGTGGACCCTCTAGAAGACAACAAACCTTAACTCGATTATGTGACCGTCTTGAACTGCCTTTTGAACCTTAGGGTTTGAGGCAGTACGGCGTGCCACATGTGAGGCGTTGGCTTGACCCTTCTACGGCTGGACCGCTACTACTGTGACACATTCTGGGTTTTTTTAACTCCGCTCAAGTGTTGAGCTTTAGGAAATTTTGGGTATTTGATCATTCGATCGAAAATTTTAATACTGTCTATTTATCTGGAATGTGATACAATATGTGGAATTCATATAGTTAGGAATGAAATGCGAGGTATGAGATATCTCGAATTTACGATGTCTAAAGAGAATGCGGATTCCAAATATTGTAGTTTTACACTTTCTTTTCTGTGACCGTAAGTGTAGTATGTCGATATCGCCGTTTTCGTTGCTATACATCAATGACAATCGGGGTACGCATACTTACTTACGTTGATGATATATGATATTATGCGTTGCTGAGATATGATGTGCAGGATTGTCGCGATTGAATAGCCCGGGGGTTTTATGTGAGATGAGAGTTTTATTTTTCATTCATGTAAAATTCAAATGTAATGTAATATTCTTTTATTTGGGGCACTTCCGGGTTGAGGTTGATGTCACCAGTGTTGTATATTATTTACTTTTCCGCATTAGGATAGACCTAAGGAGGGGAGCACAAGTGACCGGGTTCTGGGGTTCAGTGGGAGGCCATCTCGAGGAGTCGAGACCGGGTCTCCTAAACTCCAGGATTGGTAGGGTCGCTTGCCACTCTCGTAGGGGTCTAGGGGTGTGGGCTTGGCTATTCATCGCGACTATGGAATCCGTATTTTCTATTGTTGGCTAAATACTAAATACGGACGTCCTAGTATATCCCATATTATATATTTGTTTCTGCTGCCTGTGTTCTGTGATATCTGAGACGAATGATATATTATATATGAGATATATAGTAGACGTTGCTTATGTTTTACACCCGCGCTAGTCCCGTCCCGGTATGTCGTTATTTAAGTAACCTAACGGTGCATAACGGAACATTGCGGCGAATGCGGATGGCATAAGCGTACGTCGTATTTTTGTTTCTTTTCTGTGATTGGCTTAAGGACTTAAATGATGGGATTACATTAATATGATTAATGTAAAGAAAATAAACCTAAAAAGATGTTGTAGAATCGGATTTGAAAACCACTTGGCTCTTTATGAAAAAGCTATATTTCAAAAACTGTGGAGCACAAGCCACTCCTTTGGAAAACCATTTGATTCTACGACGATATCAAGTTCAAAGCGTTAAAGATTTTCTTAAAAATCATCCGCAACCCTCCGTCATTTTAGGAAGTAGAGTACTTAGTATTCGTGCTACGTTTGTTGACCTTAGCCAAGGCGTAGTGTACGGTAGCTAAGTGATGTCTTCCTACAATGCATATGATGAAGATTAATTAGGACGGGCATATGACTTTGTTGACCTTAGCCAAGGGTCATGTAAACGGGTCTGATTAATCAAGAAATGACGGGCTGAACTTGACTAGTACTTGTGATTTGTTGACCATAGCCAAGGTCATAGGTACTAGGGGTAAAAATCATATCGGGAATTTCAAGTGTTGAGATTTGCAATGAGATTGCATACCTTCCATATGATGGTTGGATCCTGATCCCACTGTGGGCAATAGTTGCTCCTAGGAGAGTTTTGCAGTTTATAATTAGCTAACTCATTAGGTGTCTAGAAAGGTGTTAACGGGGCTACGCCTCTGGGAAAACGAGGTTTACTTTAATTAGGTCCGTGCGAAAGCACGGGGAACCTCCTTCAAGTACCGACACTGGCTTGGCTGAACGGTTAGCGAAGTTGTAGACTGTAATTAATCCTGGATAGTTTTCTTTTTAAGGTTTGAAAGAAAAACTTGATTAAAGCAGTGGGAGATATCGATTAGACAAGATAATAACCAATCTGATCTTTGCAAGAGCTTTCGCTGAGTGTATTCTTTTCTCTCTCTTAATGGCAGATACCAATGACTGGACTCAAGCTTCTACTAGATAAAAACAAATTGAATGTGACCAATTATAAAGATTGGCTGAGGAATCTGAAAATAGCCTTGACTTATGATAAAGGATCATATGTCCTCACGGCTTCAGCCCCGCCCACCCCAGGTCCAAAATCCTTAGTTGCGGACATTGAAGTCCGCAAGACATGGGACGCTGACTGTGCCACGGCCAAATGCCTCGCGCTTGCATCGATGGACAATACACATCAAAAGCAGCACGAGAATATGGACATTCAAACCATATTCCTCCATACAAAGGAGTTGTATGGAGAGCAATCCCGCGTATTACGATACGAAGCATCAAAGAAATTGTTTCAGATGCGAATGGCCCGTGGCACATCAGTAGGAGACCATGTCCTGAAGATGATAACTCTTATAGAAGAGCTTGAGGACCTTGGATGGACGATGGACAATGAACAATATACGAATATTATTCTGCAGTCCCTCCCCTCCACCTTTGCTCAGTTCATAGTTAACTTCAACATGCACAACATGGAGAGGGAACTACCTGAACTCCTTAATATGTTAAGGAGTGCAGAGAGCACACTGAAATTAGTGAAAACTCCCATTATGACTGTTGGAAAATCTTCCTCTTCTCGCCCAAAGGCTAAGGCCAAAGGAAAGAAAAAGAAGAAGCCCACCAATCCTAAGGGTGGAGTTAAAAAGGTGAAGGGAAAGGAAAAGTCCAAAGATGGAGACTCGGGGAAATGTGAATGTTTTCATTGCCACAAAGCAGGATATTGGAAGCGCAACTGTACGGAGTACTTAAATCTCAAGAAGAAGCATGGGGATGCTTCCGCTTCAGGTGTGTTTGTGACAGAAAACTGTTTTTCAATAAACTCTGCTTCCTGGGTATTAGATACCGGTTCAGGTTTTCACATTTGCAATTCTATGCAGGGGCTGAGAAATAGCAAAGGTTTGAAGACAGGTGACCATACTCTCCGCGTTGGAAATGGTTCCAATGTACATACAGTTGCGGTTGGAGAGTATCACTTGGGGTTGCCATCTGGGTGTATATTGGTTTTGAACCCATGTTATTTTGTACCAAGTATGCTTTGTAATATAATATCTATTTCTTTGTTAGACAATGAAGGATATAATTTTGTATTGCAGAACAATGTTATGAACATTCACCTAAATCAAATGTTGGTTGGGTATGGTACACTTAATAACGGGATATACGTCCTAAATCAACACACAGTTTTCAGTATACAACACACTAATAAAAGAAAACTTTCAGAAATAAATGAAGCTTTTCTTTGACACTGTAGACTTGGTCATATTAACGAAACAAGACTAAACAAGTTACACAAAGATGGATATTTAAACCCTTTTGAATATAAATCTTATGCGACTTGCCAGTCTTGTATCAAAGGTAAAATGACCAAAACTCCGTTTACCGGACACGGAGAAAGAGCTACCGAGTTCCTAGGACTCATACATAGTGATGTATGTGGGCCAATGTCTACACAAGCTAGAGGCGGTTTTTCTTACTTCATTACTTTCACTGACGATTTCTCAAGATTCGGTCATGTATTTTTATTAAAGCACAAATCCGAAGCTTTCGAGAAATTCACTGAATATAAACAAGAAGTAGAAAAACAAACCGGCTTGAGTATTAAGATGCTTCGATCAGATCGAGGTGGGGAGTACCTCAGTACAGAATTTGCAAACTTCCTAAAAGAGAACGGGATTCTCTCTCAACTTACTCCTCCTTACACACCACAGCACAACGGTGTGTCTGAACGACGGAATAGGACCCTATTAGATATGGTCCGATCCATGATGAGTGATGCTGAGTTACCTGTCTCATTTTGGGGGCATTCATTGGAAACTGCAGCGTTTCTTCTGAACAGGGTTCCAACCAAAACCGTGTCTACCACGCCATATGAGATATGGCATGGGAAGAGACCATCTCTTAAGAGAATTAAGATTTGGGGTTGCTCGGCCTATGTTAAAAAGCAGAATCCGGACAAACTCGAGACACGGTCAGTCATGTGTAACTTTGTGGGATATCCAAGGAACTCTTATGGATATCTATTCTACCACAAGGAAGAACAAAAGGTGTTTGTTTCTCAACATGCCACATTCTTAGAAAAAGCGTTTTTCACAGATAAAGATGTTGGCAATGTGGTGGATCTAGAAGAGGTTCTAGAGACACAAACTACAAATGACGACTTGGTTGAACCGGCTGTTGCAATAGAAACCGAGGAACCTCAGCCACTCCGTAGGTCTGGTAGGACTTCTCGCCCACCGGAGAGGTACTACGGTTTCCTCATTGATGGTGACAGAGAAGACTGCATAATAGAGGATGATGATCCTACCAGTTTTCAGCAAGCTATCACGAGTGGTGACTCTGTGAAGTGGCTGGATGCCATGAGATCCGAAATGGAGTCTATGTACACCAACAGAGTTTGGACTTTGGACGTTGTACCCCCTGGGGTAAAACCTGTGGGATGCAAATGGATCTTTAAAAGAAAGATTGGTGTAGATGGGCAGGTAGAGACCTACAAGGCAAGACTTGTGGTGAAGGGTTTTCGTCAAAGACCAGGTTTGGACTATGACGAGACTTTTTCTCCCGTAGCCATGCTTAAATCCATTCGGATTCTACTTGCTATTGCTGCTCACTATGACTATGAAATCTGGCAGATGGACGTTAAAACAGCAATTCTAAATGGGGATTTAGAAGAATGTGTTTATATGGATCAGCCGGAGGGCTTCATTGACAGTGGGAGCAGCGGGAAAGCATGTAGATTGCTTAAATCCATATATGGGTTAAAGCAGGCATCACGGAATTGGAACATCTGTTTCGATGATGTTATCAAATAGTTTGATTTCATCAAAAATCCAGATGAACCTTGTGTTTATAAGAAGGCTGTAGGGAGAGCTGTCACATTCCTCGTATTGTACGTGGATGACATTCTTCTGATAGGAAATGATATTCCTATGCTACAGTCGGTCAAATCTTTCTTATCACTAAGGTTCTCCATGAAGGACCTGGGTGATGCCACATACATTCTGGGCATAAGGATCTATAGGGATAGATCCAAGAGGTTATTGGGATTGTCCCAAACCAAGTACATCAACACCATCCTAAAAAGGTTTAGTATGGAAGACTCCAAGCGGGGTGCCTTACCCGCTTGCCATGGGGTCACTCTCTCCAAGGATTCTTGTCCAAAGACCGATGAAGAGAGAGCTCGAATGAGCATTATACCCTATGCTTCGGCAGTAGGATCTATAATGTATGCCATGTTATGTACATGCCCAGATGTAGCTTATGCACTTAGTGTTGTAAGGAGGTATCAATCCAACCCAGGGGAGAATCACTGGATAGCTGTGAAGAACATTCTTAAGTACTTACGAAGGACTAAAGAATTGTTCTTGGTGTATGGTTATGGAGATCTCCAAATGGAGGCCTTTACCGATTCGAGCTTCCAGAGCGATAAGGACGACAACAAATCTATCTCAGGGTTTGTATTTACCCTCAATGGAGGGGCGGTAAGTTGGAAGAGTTCCAAACCGGATACCGTTGCAGACTCTACGATGGAAGCTGAGTACATTGCTGCGAATGATGCCGCCAAGGAAGCCGTCTGGATGAGGAAGTTCGTCTCGGAGCTAGGAGTAGTTCCAACCATTATTTATCCAATACCATTGTATTGTGATAATAATGGGGCTATGGCATTAGCCAAGGATCCCAGGTCCCATCAGCGGTCCAGACACATCCTGAGGCGTTTTCATTTAATCCGGGAGATTGTAGATCGCCGCGAGATCGAGATTAAGAGAGTAGACACAAAGAATAACGCCGCGGATCCACTCACCAAGGCCCACCCTCAGCCCCAGCATGAGCGACTTTTTGAGATGTTGGGTATGAGATACGCCAATAACTGGCCTTAGTGCAAGTGGGAGATTGTTGGATATATGTATGCCCTAGAGGCCATTATGTGATAGTGGATGTATTTATACATATACATATATATATATATATATATATATATTCAGTGTACATTCTTGCTCGACATGATAGTATGCTATTTGGTTATTCTTTATCTGACATGTTGATTTGACCATGCTTTTATTCATTCATACATGTTGATAAATCCCTGAGGATATTGACTTGACTACTGTGATTATGATAGAGATCATACTAGTGGGACATCAGTAGTTTATAAGTATATCCTAGAATGTCCCTAGTCGTAGGTGTATCGAGACAGGGTATCGATATACCAGAGTAGACTAGCGTATATGACACTAGACCCATATGATGGGCGATGGATGTTCCCACATTCATCGATGTTTGACATCAAGATCGTATACGGGTGCTCAGTGGTGACTGGGTACACTGGACGGACTCGCCGAGAACTCCTATATGGAATTATATCTATCGTCGGATAGCAGTTCTCAGGTGACACTGGTGCAGGTTAGTCTGTAGACCCGAGATCTTCATAGAGACTTGTGTGTTCTCCCACTGTACTTTGATTACCACCCTACCACGGCTCTACTGAGTCGTGCAAACAGGTGGCCGTTGGGTACAGTCCCGAAACACACGAAGGCGATGAGCGATAGGAGGGGTTTCGTCTCTCCCGGTATTGGGAGTTGATGTTGTGCTGTGCTCGACTGGCTATATCAGTAAGTCCCTAGCCAGGGCTGTTGAGATTTGCTGATAAGTGTTATCAGTAGTTTCTCGATCTGTTATAGACCTTTCATCGGCATGACTTATTGAGTTATTGGGGTCGACGTTACCATCCCTAGACTCGATTTGCAGCATATCTGACGAAGAGACCGGACTGTATGGTAGTGTTGCCGGTTGGCTCGACGGGAGTTGTAACAAGTTCGCTTGTTTTCTTCTGATCGCTCAATACCCGGGTGGCCGTTACGTTTAGGTAACCGCTTGCGGCTTGGGGGTGCTTGATATGATCATCACCCACTGCCGGCGTATTGACGAGTCTTAGTGTCCCACAAAGGAGTTACCTAGTCCAGGAGAAACGTTGTGGTGCGCATATGCGATATGTGCGTGGGCCCGGTTAAAATGCGCATATGAGATGCAGTATATTAATCGGGCGGCTTGCTTTTGGTCGGGTCATATGTGATATGACCGGGTTGATAAATCAAGTGTTGATTTATCATTTAACCATTAGCTTCTCACTTAAAATCCTTTCTTGTCTTTATGCATTCATTTATGCACTCATTCATTCTCATTCATGCATATAGGATGTGCATGCACACATACATGCATACATAAAGGTTATCATGGTTGTATATATAGGAGATGGTGGCAATATAAGACTCACACCTTATAATTACATATATGGATATATATTGTATTTGTTTTAAAACAAAAGAAAAGAAAAAGATTAATACATGATTATCTTCTACACTCTTCTTTGAACTAACCATGCTCACCTACCTTTTAACCATGTGTTAATCTTCCTTTTGGGTTTTAACTCATGTACAATAATATCCATATATTGTAACTATGGTTTGAGATGAGAGATAGAAAATATATATACTTATAGTTTCTATTTTTCACAACACAATTATCATTCTCTTGATATTTCAAAAGCCATCATCTTCTTCCTCCTTGCTCTCTTGCTCTCTAGATTTCTCAAGTGAGCAAAAAATTTACCAAGTTAGGATTTTGAAGTGAGAAAACCAACCACAACACCATTCTACACAAGTCTTGCCCACTTTTGAAGAGTGTTAGCTTCCTTCTTCTTTTCTTCATCTTGCGAAGTTACAAGCTTGGACAAAACAGACCCCGGGTGGATCATCGTGGACCTAGAGGAGTTCAAGTGGACCTTTTCCAAACCCCAAGTAGCCGAAGAGTCTATTGTAGGGAGCTACAAAGGTTGTACTCTCAAAACCCTAACCTTTTCTACTTGTGTTGTTTGTATGTTTAAGAAACCCTAAATTTCTAGTGATGATTCTTTGCATGTTCACTTAGCACCTTAAAAAATTTAATTTTGAGACATGTGATACTTGCAAACCCTTCATGAGGTGCTAGGTAAACCTAACACAAAGAACCGGTCCTGGCATATGTAGACAGGGGACTTTCATACATCAACATGTATCAATCCCAAGAGTTAACTAACTCTATCTCTGTTTCCAATAAACGGAGCTGTGGTCATCTTATCTTTATGACATGACCGGCAAGTTTCACAAGATGTAAATTCAAACTAATTTAAATATGCATCTAAATGTAACTTCAGCTAGTCGGGTCACATTGATATGACCTTGTCTATAATACCTCAAGAAGGATCCGTTCATTTCTGAACTCTTCCTCTTGTGTGTGTTCTGTACGTAAAGAACTGTAGTTTGATTTAGAACGTCTATGTTTTTAGATAACGTGCCTGATCCGATCAACTCTTGATATAGGAAATGTTCAAAACATTATCCAACAATACAAAATTATATCCTTCTTTACTAATAAAGAGACTGGTATGATGTTGTATATCAGGTTCAGTATCAAATAACATTCGTTCAGAATCAATGTATTCTGGTAATACAGGGTGATAACTGCCAACAGACTTGGCTGCAACACTTGCATCCTTTCCAACTCTTGAAACTTATCACCCGTTCTCAGTTCTCTACCTATCTGTAGCCCATGTAACAAATTACATTTGCGGGATCCTGATCCGGTATCTCATACCCAAGACGTAAAGGATACTGAGAAACAGTTCTCTGTAATGAACACGCCCGAAGAAGATGCATCAGCATGCACTTTCTTCGTTTGGGCGGCACGGGAATTCTGGTAATCCCCTATTTCCTGCTCTGTCTTATAACAATTATAAGTTGGAGCGGGACCAACGTTCCTTAGCTCAGTATAACAAGCGGGTTCGGTCAATACATCCGTATTATTATCTTGATTAAGACATGACATAGTCGTAACCAAGAGAGAGAGAGAGAGAAGAAAACACTCAGCGTGCGCTTTTACAAGATTAGATTGGTTATCAATTTATCTAATCAGGATGTCTCCCACTGTTTTAGTCAAATCTTCCTTCAAACCCTAAAAGGAAAGACTAGCCAGGATTAATTACACCCTACAAGTTCACCAATCTTTCAGCCAGGCCAGTGCCGGTACTTTGAGGGAGGTTCCCCGTGCTTTCGCACGGACCTAATTAAAATAAACCTCGTTTTCCCAGGGGCGTAACCCCGTTGACACCTTTCTAGACACCTACTTGATCGGCTAATTGTAATGTGTAAAACTCCCCCAGGAGTAACTCTTACTCGCAGCGGGTTTCGGGATCCAACTATCTCATAGAAGGTATGCAATCTCATTGCAAATTTCAACACTTGAAATTCCCGATAATATTTTACCCCTAGCGTCCTATTATCTTGACAGAGGTCAACAAACCATAGGCTGCTAGTCAAGTTCAACCCATCATTTCCTGATTGAAGTAAACCTACCCGTACGACCCTTGACAGAGGTCAACAAGGTCACACGACTACCCTAAATCAATCACATCATATGTTTATACAGATAAGCACTAATCAGCTACCGCACACTACGCCTTGACAGAGGTCAACAAACGTAGTACGAATACTAACTATTACTTATCTGAAATGACGGAGGGCTACGACAGGTTTTTAAGAAAACCCTTTGCCTAATGAACTTGATATCGTTGTAGAATCGAGTGAAATTTGAATGGAGTGTTTTTGAGGCTTTTACTGGTTTAGCTAAAGAGGTCACTCCCGGTGAAGGGATCGTCAGCTCTTTCCTCATCGAATAAGGTGCAGGATATTTCACAAATATCACTATGCAAAGCAAAAACTATAAAAACAATCAAAAGACAAATCGAGTTTGTAGCATCTGCTAGTTTCGCTAAAGAGGTCATTCCCGGTTAAGGGATCTCGGCTCTTTCCTTATCGAATAAGGTGCTGGATGTTCTACAAGGAACACCGCTATGCAAAGCAAGAACTAGAGCTACCAGTTTTTAAACAAGCTTCTACAACATCTTTAGGTTTCTTGTATTTCATTAATCTCATTAATGAAGTCCCATTTTATTATGCTTCACAAGCATCACATTTGAAACGAAATCTGCAATATAACATATATCTCATATATATAATATAAACATTCGTCTCAGACAGTAATATGATCTCATCACAGAACATTGCAGCAGAAGAACATATATGAAATATTGGATATACTAGGACGCCCGTGTTTTAATATGAGCCTGTATAAAACACGGATTCCACGGTCGCGATGAATAGACAAACCTACATCCCTAGACCCCTACGAGAGCGGCAAGCAACACTGCCAATTCTAGGGTTAGGAGACCCGGTCTAGACTCCTCGAGATGGTCTCCCACTGGACCCTAAAACCCGGTTACTTATGCTCCCCGCCTTGGGTCTACCTAATGCGGAAAAGTAAATAATATACAATGGTGACATCATCCTCAGCCCGGAAGTGCCCCAATAAAAGAATATTACATACAATGAATTTTACATGAATAAAAAAGAAAAAACTCTCATCTCACATAAAAAACCCCGGCTATTCAAAACGCGACGATCCAATATAACATATCACAGCAACACATAATATCTCATATCATCAACGTAAGCAAGTATGCGTATCCCGATTGTCGTTGATGTATAGCAACGAAGCCGGCGATACACCACATACTACGCTTACGGTCATAAAAAAGAAAGTGTAAAACTACAACAGTTGGAATCCGCAACCTCCTTAGACATCTCATGCCTAACCAAATGAATTCCTTAGACATCGCATGCCTAACAATTATAAATCCCGCATTTTAGTCTCATTATCGAAAACTCTTTTGAATATCTAGTCGGGCAATTCAATAAGATTCCCGACATGCTCGTCGCATACTTTAGTAGACGGCCGCACCTCCGGATGTCGTCGACGAAGTGCACTAAGGCGGAACACCGCTGCCGCGAGCACCCGAACGGATGCTTTTGGCGATGGGGTTCTCCTACAGTCACTTGGTCGGGGATATGGAGCGTGGCTGTCTGTTAAGTTTACCCGGTGAGTATCCGCGTACGCTACGTGATTGCGAAGGACTTTTGATCACATCAAAATCCCGTGGCAACCAATCAATTGAGACTAAACTGCTAGATTTATAACATTCAAATTAGTTATCTCATAACTACCTGTGGATTCCAAATATTGTATCACATTACAGATAAATAGACAATGTTAAACTTTTCGATCGAATAAACAAACACCCAAGATTTCCCAAATATCTCAACACTTGAGCGGAGTTCAAAAAGTATCCATCACATGCCACAGTACCAATGGTCCAGGCGTAGAAGGGTCAAGCCAACGCCTCACATGTGGCAACGCCGTACTGCCCCAAACCCTAAGGTTTAGAGGCAGTTCAAGACGGTCACATAATCGAGTTAAGGTTTGTTGTCTTCTAGAGGGTCCACAGCGTTACTTGCATGATTTTCCGGAAGTTTCAAACTCGAGAAAAAATCCAACTTTTGAAAAAATTTCCGACAGGGGAAAAAGTAAGTTATTGATATCCGTTCGAACTTTTTAACAGTTTCTAAAATTATCCGGAAAAACTTAAACGAAGTTAAATTATCCGATCGAATCAATGAGTCCCCAATACAACCCAGAAAACTCAACACTTGAGTGGAATTAAAAATTCCCAGAATAATGCAAAAGAACCCAGGAATAATACTATGAAGCAGTGGGCCCCAAAGACACTGTTCGGCCGCGGAACCGCGGCCACGTGCATGGTTTAGCCGCGGTTCCGCGGTCACGTGAGGGATTTAGAGGACCGTACTTCACAGTAATTCCTATATTTCCCTGCATGATTTTCTTAATATTTTTAATACGAAAAAATCAACATTTTAAATTTTTTTCCAGAAACTAGGTTTTATCGGGTATTCGGAGTTCGATCGGACTTTAAACTTCGCCTAGACTTCGCCTAAAGCTCTAACCTGGCTCTGATATCACTGTAGGGTTACTAGGCACACGCACAAGGGTCTATAAGGCATCAACCATGCCCGATTTAAAATTTAGCCGTGCCGAACAAGCCTAAACCAAGATCTTAGACTAGAGATTAGACGAAACAAAGCATGTTAAACACTTTAACAATAAGAGTTTGGGATTACAACCTTTGTAGTCCGGTCCTTCACTTCATAAGCTCCGTGTTGTGGTCCCTTCACTGCGATCATCAAGTTCCAGACTCTTAAGAGGCTCCACGAAGAGAAAGGTACAAGCTTGCTTCCGATCTTCGATAACAAAGATGATCTACCTTGAAGTTTCATTAACACAAGCTCTCACTCACTAAATGAAGTGAACACCCTAATCTAAATGGCTAGGATAGATTATGATGATGAAGTAGGATTTTAGCTCTCATTTGTTTTCTTAATCACACTCATAATCATCACTTCATGAAAAGCTAGAAAGCTTTTCATGCAAAGAAGGAAGAAGAAAAAGAAGCTCCATTCTTTTTTTTGTAATGAATAATGAATTGTAATGATAATTACTTATGCAACCATGGTTTAAGATGATAGGCTAACCTTTGTAGAGACTTAACTAGGGTTAAAGGGTGTGGGTTGGGTTTGGAAATATCTTGCAAAATATCTTTGCAAAAACAAAAAGAAAGCTTCTAGAAGCTTCTAGAAAAGTTTAACCCAAATCAAACCCTAACCTCGTTTAATCTCCACTAATCATATTGCATTAGTAATTATAACATGTTACAATATTATATATCACATATATAATATATTTTTGTAACAAAATAAAATAATACAATTAACATATATCGCATATATATCAATGCATTACCCGAGAGAGACAAAGAATCTTTTATTGAGCTTATATTAGTTAATGTAATTTAATATATCAAATATATAATTATACATTAAATTATCGAATCAACACTTGATCCGATAATTTGGCTATTTCATAAATAACTGACTAATATAATCTGTATCAGTTTATCGAATCAACACTTGATCCGATGACCCGGCTATATCACATATACCCGGACGATATCTCATATCGCGAGAATCTAGTATGGTATCGCATACACGCATCATTCTCGGTCCCGCACATATCACATATGTGCTCCTACACCGTTTTGCCCGAGCCAAGAAACCTCTGTTTAGGACTTTAAAGAATCGTCAATACGCCGGCAGTAGGTGATGATCATATCAAACACCCACAAGCTGCAAGCGGTCAGCTAAACGTAACAGCCACCCAGCTATTGAGCGCTCAGAAGATCAACAAGCAAGACTGTACATTCTCCTGTGAATCCAGTCAGTAACACTCCCGTACAGTCAGGTCTCTTCGTCTGATATGTCGCATATCTCGCCTAGGGGTGGTAAACGCCAGACCCCAGTAGCTTGATAAGTCGTGTCGATATGAGATCCATAACAGTTCGAGAAACTACTGATAACACTTACCAGTAAATCTCAGCAACCCTGGCCAGGGATTTTCAGTTACAGCCAATCGAACACAGCACAACATCAACTCCCTATACCGGGAGAGACGAATCCCCTCCTATCACTCATTGCCTCCATGTGATTTGGGACTGTACCCAAAAGCCACCTTTTTGCACGCCCTCTTGGACGTGGTATGATGGAAATCAAAGCACAGTGGGAATCACACAAGACTCTATGACGATCTTGGGTCTACAGACTATGCTGTACCAGTGTCACCAGAGAACTGCCATCTGACGTGAGGTATAATACCATCTGGGAGTTCTCGGCGAGTCCATCCAGTGTACCCAGTCTCCACTGAGCACCCGTATACCCTCTTTGATGTCAAATACCAATGGATATGAGATCATCCATCACCCATCATATGGGTCAAGAAGCGCATACGCTAGTCTACTTTAGAGTATCGATGCCCTGACTCGGTACTCCCACGACTAGGAACATTTGAAGGATGCACTTGGCGACTACACTGTCCTCACTAGTATGATCCGCATCATAGTCCTGGTAGTCAAGTACTCATCCTTAGGGCTTTATCAACATGTAACATAGAGACAATCAGAGTACTTGTTAAGATAAAGAGTAACCAGATAGCGTACTATCATGTCAAGCAAGAAAGTCCTCCCTATATATGTCCAAGCATCCACTACAATATACATCGTATGTACAGTAATGGCCTCTAGGGCATACATATAACTAACAGATCCAACCACAACCTCAGCACAACACAGAATATCAATGTGAATTTCATGTTCGCAAACCCGTCTAAAAGAACATATAGCAGTTAGTCGAGTTATACCGCTTTAATGACATTCACGGTCGCAGATAGTAATTTATGTACTGAAAACTTACGCATTTAAAATTTTGATCGACAAAAAACTTTCCGTATTGGTCCCAAGTGCAATCCAGTACTCAAAAAAATCTAGGCCAGAAACAAAATATCCCAGAAATCAGATTTCCAAACATTAGAACACCTGAAGAAAATTTGTGAACAAAAGCAACATTCCGGCCGCGCAACCGTGGCAAACATGCATGTTCTGCCGTGGTTCCGTAGCCTAATGATTGGTTCATGTCCCCAATTTTCTTCTGTTCTTCTAAAAAACCCAGCACGAATTTTTAAGCTGCTGGAAATAATTTTTTTCAACAGTTTGAAAAATCGGCAGAAACATGTATTTTTGAAATCGTGATTTCGGGAATTTTTCTCGATCGATCTTTTAAGCACATAAGAACTAGCTAGTTTAGGGTTTACGGGTTGGCTATCATACCATGTTCGGTTATGCAAATGCCCTCGCCATCAAACCGTAGCCGATTGCGGAACAAAAAATTTATAAAACTGGCGCTAACACAACCTGCTATCCAGATCTACCATTAACCCTAAGCTAGCAAACTATAAAGAGAGGAGTTAAGAATGGTTATACCGAATGATCGGTGTTCTTCGGCCTTCAACCACCTTCTCAAGTTCTTAGAGGCCACCATGATCAAGCTTGGTCGCCGGTCTCCCTCCATCGAAGATGATCCACCTGAGGATTTGTATTCCGAGCTCTTAACTTAATAGCGGAGGTAACTAGGGTACCTAGATCTCTAAACTAGATAGCCTAGAGGATGTAGAGTGTAGTGATGGATTAATTTGTCTCCAAACACCTTAGGTTTCACAACACATGAGAGTTGAAGGGTGGAGGTAGAGAAGAATCTTGAGGATGAGAGTGAGAGGAAACTCAAGAAAAATGGCTAAGTATTTGTGTTGTTGTGCTGTGAGCAATAACGAACCCATCCAATAAATATATCAAGTCTCCAAAATATCTTAAGTCAACAAAATATCTCAAGACTCCAAAATATCTCACCACAAACAAAATAACAAGCATGCTAGAATAGTAACCATGAGTCACTACAAAGCCAAGCTACAATAAATGCAACACAACACCTCATCCTCTCCACCTCATTAACCATTTAATCCTAAATGGTTAAAACTAAAAAAGGTGGCATCTTCTAGAAGCACCTTGTAATAAATTACACGAATACCCCTCATCCGTATATACATACCCGCATCCGTATTCCGAAGAATACGAATACAAAGAGACGAAAATAATCCAAAAATATAATACTAGAATCCGGCTTAAACCAAATCCCACTAGTATTATCCGTCCGAATCATGATACGTGCATAAGTGCACGTATATGATTGACCTCTTCCGTAAAACTATACGACCTTTACATCGTTTCGCCCGAAGCAGAGAAACCCTCTGTGTGGGACTCTAAAGACTCGTCAAAATGCTAGCAGTGGGTTTATCCACAAGCACGTCAGCGGCACTAGCTGTACGTAACAGCTACCCAGGTATTGAGCCAAAGGGGGGCCGATGAGCAAACTCATCTGAACACCTACCGAGCCTGTCCGTGACAATATCCGTACAGTCATGTCTGTTCGTCTGAGAGTATCGCATATCGAGTTTAGGGGGTGGATAGAGTCAGACCCCTAATAACACGACATTTCGTGTCAGTATGAAGCCCATCACCAACTGAGAAACTACTGATCCAAATCAGTAATTCTCAACTACCTTGGCCAAGGATTTTTGGTGATGGCCACCCGTGCACTGCGCGACATCAACACCCAATACCGGGAGAGATGAATCCCTGACGATCCGCTCACTGCCTCCATGTGGCTCGGGACTGTACCCAACTAAAACTTGTTTGCACGACTCCTTTGAGCCGTGGTAAGGTAGTAATCAAAGCACAGTGGGAACTCATACGAGAAAAATGTCGATCTCAGGTCGACAGACTAACCTGCACACATGTCACCTGGGAACTGCTATCTGACAATAAGTATACTACCAACTAGTAGGTTCTTAGAGAGTCCGTCCAGTGTACTCATAACCCAATGAGCACATGTATACTATCTTAGGTGAACAAAATAACACCAATGGCTTTTGAGACCTGGCCACCGCCTCTTGTCGGGGTCTCGATCAATATACACTAGTCTACTCTGGAGTATCGATGCCCGGTCTTGATACTCCCACGACTAGGGACATTTAAGGATGTGCTTATAGACCACCTAGCTCCCAGGTATATGATCTCCATCATAATGCTGGTAGTCAAGCAAGAATCCTATGGGCTCTATCAACATGTAATAGTGATCTGTAATACCACATAATGCATGTACATGATGATAAAGAAAAACCAGATAGCATACTATCATCTTGAGTAAGACTGTTCTATTCGTATAGGTCCTCCCTCAATCATCGCAATCGCGTGCCTGCGGTTCAATAATTGACTTTAGGGCACTATAGCCAACACTCGCTTCATCCCATACCACCAGTAGTATTGCCATAGATCCTTGTACATCTTCGTACCGCCGGGTTGTACCGAATACAGAGAGCTGTGAGCTTCTTTCATCAACTCTTCTCGAACAGAGCCGACTGGTACACATAAACGGCTTCTATATCGCAAGGATCTATCTTCGTAGATGATGAAGTTAGTTCGTAGTCCACTTTCTACTTGTTCTCGGATCCTTTGTTGATTGGCATCATTTGCTTGAGCTGTCTTGATCTGATTGACAAGAGTGAATTGGACTTGTAAGTTTATCAAAGATGAAGCGTTACCTGGCACAACTACTTCAATCCCCTATCTATGCAGTTCTTGTTGTAGCTTCCACTGAGCGGTGAGTTTCATTGCTAATGGCTGGCGACTAAGTGCATCGGGAACTACGTTCACCTTTCCAGGATGATATTGTAGGTTGATGTCGAAGTCCGCCATGAGCTCGAGCTATCTTTTCTGCCGCATGTTGAGTTCCTTCTGAGTAAATATATACTTCAGACTTTTGTAGTCAGTGTATATGTCCATTCGCTCTCCCAATAAGTAGTGAAGCCAAATCTTGAGGGCGAAGATGACATCTGCCAATTCTAGATCGTGTGTTGGATAGTTGCATTCATGAAGTTTTAACTGCCATGATGCAAAAGCCATAACTTTTCCATGCTGATGGAGAACACATCCTAATCCTTTATCGGACGCATCACAATGCACATCGAATCCGCCAGATTGATCCGGTATTACAAGAATAGGTGCAGAGGTTAACCTCGACTTGAGTTCTACAAAAGCCTTCTCACATGCTTCTGACCACATGAATGCTTAGTCTTTACATGTGAGCTTGGTCAGGGGTGCTGCGATCTTTGAGAACCCTTCGATGAAGCGTCGGTAGTATCCTGCTAAGCCCAAGAAACTTCTTATATCTTTTACCGTCTTTGGTATCGTCCACTCGCTGACAGCTGACACCTTAGCTGGATCCACCAAGATTCCTTCGCCTGAAACGATATGTCCGAGAAATCCGAATTGATCTAGCCAAAATTCACACTTGCTGTACTTAGCGTAGGGCTGGTGTTGTCGTAATGTCTCCAGGACAATGCATAAGTGTCCGACGTGTTCTTTCTGATTCTTTGAATACACCATGAGGTCGTCGATGAAGATAATAACAAACCTATCTAAGTACTCTCAGAAAACTTGGTTCATTAGGTTCATAAATATGGGAGGTGCATTGGTCACTCCAAATGGCATTACGAGATATTCATAATGGCCATAACGAGTCCTAAACGCCGTTTTCAGAATGTCGGACTCTTTGACCTTCACCTGATGGTAACCTAAACGATGATCTAGCTTTGAAATGACACAAGATCCACTTAACTGATCGAAAAGGTCATCGATGCGCGGTAGTGGATACTTGTTCATACCATAATTTTGCATTCTTATATTCCCCATTCTTGTTCATTTTACAAATAAACAGGTGCTTTTGACCCATGTCTGCTACATAGTTACAGGTTCTCGGAACAAAAACAGTGAAAAAGACAAAAGTCGATACAAAAGTGAGACTACGAACATCAAAGGGAAGAATCTTGATCAAGCCTATAGTTGGAGAATAAACGAAGATCAGTTCACAAAGAACAAGGCAGCGCAAGGTTCAAGGCTTCACACGAAGCCAATGGTAAAAATCCACTACATTACTCACCGTGGAGATCTGGAAGGGAAATAGAAGACATTATGAAGAACCAACCAAAGAAATAGGAAGACAAAGAGAAGCAGAACCAACACAGCAAAACTGAACCAACAAGTTCACTGTTTGGCCACGGAACCGCGGCCAAACCTGGCCTATGGCCGCGGTTCCGCGGCCGTGTGTCGCGCGTGCGTGGCGCGTGCATGGTGAAGTCAGCAAGGCGGTGCGTTGACTAGTCTTCTATAGGGTATAAATGTAATTGCAGATGTGCGTCGACTGTAACCTTAGGGTTTCTATGAATCTATAAATAGAAGCCCTAAAACCATTTTTAGGTGATGCCTATTCTTGTGCCTCATTTCATCTATCTAAATTCAGATCTGTAAATTTCTGTAAAAAAGGAAGAGAGCATCAAATAAAAATTAAGAGTAAGTTTTCTTTTCATTGCCCTACTTAAATTTTATTTCCATGCCCTAGTATAATTTTCCTTTCTGCCCTAGTTTATATTTCATTCTCTGCCCTAGTTAGATAGTTAGAAATTGTTTTTCAATTCCCTAATGAGCGAGTAGTCTCCTCGCTTGTTAGGGTTAGATTTGGGGAAGGCTTGAGAGATGAAGATCTCTCACCCCTTTCTTTCCCATCACACGTTTTTATAGGACTCCATGCATACATGCACACACCGCTCCCTACGGCACCCTATCTCACGAGGTAGCGGTGATACCGTAGTATAAACGACCGGTTGAGCGTGTTTTCCATGGAGGTTTGGGTAAGTATTAAGAAAGGAAGGACAAGAACCTAGAGGAAGGAATATCGTTCCTTCCCGATGGTACTAATCCACTTTATTAATTGTTACCATAACACCTAATAGATCTCAATTTGGGCATAGAAAGCGGTGAGGAATATTGACTTTCCAAACCTAACCTAAACCTAACCCTAGCAAGATTTCTAATCCTAGTCTAGATAAGTTTAGTTTTTAGATTTAATCAATCCGACACCATTTGGAATTAACTCATTAGAACAATTAGAAAATACACAACATCCCTGTGGATCGACCCGTACTCACCGGCTAGCTACCAAGCGACGTCGTTCTTGATTGCGGTTATAAATATTCTTTGAGATCAATCAAATGGCGCCGTTGCCGGGCATGGCGTTGTTATTCTCTTTTTGCAATTTCGGGTTAATATAAATTAAAAAATCATAAAAACTGAAAAATAAAAAAATATATAAAAATTTATCATCTTGTTCTTCTTGAAGGGTATTTTTGTTTGAATTTTGCAGGACCGATGAACAAATTCAGATCTGGAAAAATCCAGAGAGCGAAACAGAAAACGGCAGATCTAAACAACAGAGGAAAATAAAAACAGAGGAGCAGAAAGATTTTCGGGAACCGAACCACATTGCCGACCGCAGATCAGCGGCAAGAACCCCCATCTGGCAGCGGATTAGCGGCATAAAGCTGACGTCAGCAAGAAAAATTCCCACTGTAAGTTTCTTCTTCTTCTCTGAAACCCTAATATCTCCTCTGAAAAATTTTCCTGCAGGATTCTTTGCGCTAAAAATTTCTCCCCCTTCCAATAACTTGATCCTGTGCAGGATTCTTTGCGCAGCACTAAATTTTTTTGATTGCAAGTGGTTGTTTACTGTTTTGCATATTTAATCGGACTTTAAGGGGCTTGAGACCAATCCAGATTCGGTGGGGATTTGATCACCCTTCCCAGGACCCCAGAAATCATATAAGGCATATTCCATTGACCATGACTTAATTAAAAAAGATTAGACTCATCCCTAAGGACTTCGCGCTCAAGAGGACAAAGGACTAGTTGTAGGCATCGACCGTTGATCCTAAGCTGACTTTGTGGTGTCTAGGCAAGTGTGTCAAAGGCAAGTGGTTACTTAATTAGGCCCACTACTTACGTGGTGGAGAGCCTCCCACTTACCTGGCCACAATTGGCGGTGAAGAGGTGGTTTGAGGTCCTACTTCTTGCCCTTTGGAACAGTTAGGAGCTGTCTAGCTGACCTAGGTGACCCTAGATCTAAGCCTGATTGTACATTTGTGGTTGATTGAATGATGTCTAAGCTTTTTATCGAAAATCTTTTTTTTGCAAAAAGCTCCATATAGAAGAAAACACAAAAAGAATATATTTTTTTAACAAAAACTTGCAACTTGTCGCTAAGAAATCCGTGCACCCCACCTTCTTTTTCTTCTCTTTATTACATCATGGGTACCCCACCTCACAAAACTCTTGCCGAACTTTGGTATCCTCATCCAAACATTGCTTCCTACGCGAATTGTTTTGGTCGAATTACGGACGACCCCTCCATGCCAAAAATTTCTTTGAAAGATCGAATAGAAGCATCTAGGAGAAACAGTTCGACTCCGCAATCCACTTTGTATCAACCATTTCAACCTTCACCACCTTTTTACATTGATACTCCTTTTTCAAGTCCTATTGTAACTCCAAAACCCATGTCTATTGCTGAGCATATTGAACAATCTCGTAGCCGATCTTTCACTCCTCTCCACACATCCAGTTCTAGGAATCAACAAGTCCATTCACCATTTTATCCAAATATTGATCCTACTCCTTTCCAACCATTCAATTCCTATCAGTCTTACCCGACTTTCACACCTTCCCTAGACATTGATTCTACACAACCATTTGGGAGTTTCACGTATCCAAACAACCTTGAATCTTTTACTGAAACCCCTTCACAACCCATGTCTCGTCTGGAACAGTCGTTGGAAGCTTATATTGCAGCAACAAACAGACAGATGAGGAATTTGGATGCGTCCATTGCCGCCCTTATGCAACCTAGTGAACCGGTAGCTAGTTTCTAACTAGCTTCAAATTTTCCAATGTATGATGAGGCGGTTGGACAGAGTGAGAATTTGAGTGGTGAGAGTGAGTTCTATACAATTCCAAATCAAACCTACCCATTACCAATTGAATTCCACAACTCCAGTTTTCAGACAAGTGCCCCAAATGATTCATCAGATGAAAATAAAACATTTAATGAGTTATGCGACTTTGTAGTGCTTGATTTGCCAGATTGTGAAGAGTCCCTTTCGAGTGAAACCACACCTAATCCTTTTGAACTTTACACCTCCAACCTAGAACCTGAATTGATAAATATCCATGCTTGTGATGAGGTGTCTAAAAAAATTGATTTTCACTTGATTGAGGATATTGACGCCAAGAATATTTTGGATGATGAACCTGTAGATTTGACTGAAATTTATCATCCAATTCATCATCCCGAGTTATTAAATGTTTCTCCCGAACCTCATATGCGTCTTGATTTTGATGATAATAGCATGGATGAGATAACTTTTGACGAGAATTATGAGGAGAGTATTGAGGATAATATTGAGGATGAACCATTTTTGTTTGATGTGTCGGATTTTCCAATTCATCCTCCTGAACCTTTAACTGTTATACTTCCTAAATCAACCCCCCTCCTTTCCATTGTTCCGACCACGCAAAAGATCACGCAGGAGGACTGCGAGTTTGAAAAATTTCTGTTTGATGACAACAGTATCGACACCACTAGTGCGTTCCTCCTTGAATCTGACACTCTTCTCACAACTGATATCGATTACGAGTGTTTCACTTTTTTTGGACGATGTTGAAGACTCACCGTCCGAGTTTGAGTCGTTTGAATTTTCAGATGAGTTAATTGAACCATTAGACTCGGTTGCTTACAGTCATTTCGAACCATTGATGGAATCCTTCAGGTTCGAGAAAGATTACTTAGGTGAGAATAAGACTATCCCTAAATCACTCCCTTTCGTCCTTCCTATCGTTTTGACCGAGCAAGAATTCGTCACGCTTCCACTTTCAATGTTTGGTTTACCAAGTTCAACGTACCCATGTTTTCTTGCGAATCTTGAGGGATTTGACCCCATTTCTCGACGGGTTGATAAATTAACACAATCGCTTTTAACACATCGGTCATCATGAATTGTGCTAATTTATTCACTGGATTTACACCCTCAAGTTCGTACTACACTTCTCTCTCTTTTCCGCCATTCTTCTCCTCCACCGAGACCATATTCCACCCTTCTTCCCATACGGTCTCGTGTGTTTCTCAACTCCTTTCTCTACACTCCATTCTTCCACCAACCCTACCATTATCATGATAGAATTTTTGAATGGTTGGTGCTAACTTTTGGTCTATGTAAGGCCTTGTATAGTTTGATTTTTCTCCTCCCTAACTCTGAACTTTAACGCTTAGACAGTGGAAACACTGTTTCACTTAAGTTTGGGGGGAACCTTGTTGTATATATATTTTGTTTTTCTTTTAAATAAAAAAATATTTTTTTTATATAAATAAATAAACAGAGGAATACCGGCCATTTTGACCCTCTTGGTGTAGCATGACAGTAAAGACACTGTCAAGTTTAAGTTTGGGGGTATGCTCGGTAAGCCTTCTTCCTTCGCATTCATGTGTATATTTTTGCATTTGCATACTTATTTTAAAACCCATAAAAAATTGAAAAATTATAAAAATTGAAACATTCAATTTTGTCCTTAATTGACTTGAGTTTGACAAATAGGTTAACTAGCTAGGAACAACTAGACCTTAGACTTAGTAAATTAAAAACCCTAAAAATAACCTTTCTTAAAATTTAATGGTAGAAAGTATATGTCTTTGTAGTTTATTTAGAAATAGGCAAATTTCGAGTTCACTTCTTGGGCTAAGTTAAAACAAAGGAAAAGTATTGATATCTTTATTAAAGTATAAGTTTGAAAAATAATTCCTAGCTTAAGTCTAAATTCTGAAAATATATACCCTACAAAATTGCACAAACACACACCTTGAAACTTGAAATAGTAGAACAGACCTTGAAATGCTCTTGTCTAAAGTCCTTGGTACGAAGGAAAATAAAAAAAAATACAAGTGTGAATAAAGAGATAAAAAAAATAAACACTGGTTTTTGTAATTACTTAAGGCTGCATAAATGGAAAAAATATTTGGCGAGGGTGCTTTATCACCTAGTGCCTTAGACCAACTGGTTTGGGAGTCACTGCTAAAAGCCTTAGGTGTTACAAGACTAGAAATTACGTCTTAATGTGCAAACACATTTTGTAATCGGTCGTTGGTACCTCAAGAAGTATTAACGGTCGCATGAAGGATGTGTGAGCAATTTCATCTAAAAATTCACCAATTGAAAAGTGCTTTGGACAACGGACAAGATTATGATTGCTTATTTTGAATTTCCAAGTGTAGTGCTGATATATACACACACGTAGGGGTATGTGATTTGGGTTTAGATAAGAGATAGAAAAGAAAAATAGGACTTATATCTTTAATAGAGATGATAAAAATTCCCAAGTCGAGATGGAACACTAGAAGGAAAACTTGAAAGATGCCAAAAGCTAAGTAAGTCTACAAAACATATATAATCTTAAGTTAAATAATAAATAAGCGTGAAGAATACGGGTGGATAATTTATAAGTCGAAGATAATAGACTTTCTTGTTGGAAAACCAAATTGGAGAATAAAAGTCAATGTGCCTAATTGATAGGATTTTGTGGGTAGTATCCGCTGAAAACCCTCAGGAGACAACACTCCTCCTATTAGGGACACCTAGAGGTTTAACGGCTTGTTACACAAGCTCAGTGCAATCGCGTTTCCCTACGAAAGTGAGGTTAGGATTTTGTTGAGAATAAAACTAGGTTTGCTCGAGGACGAGCAAAAGATAAGTTTGGGGGTATTTGTTCATACCATAATTTTGCATTCTTATATTCCCCATTCTTGTTCATTTTACAAATAAACATGTGCTTTTGACCTATGTCTGCTACATACTTACAGGTTACAGGTTCTCGGAACAAAAACGGTGAAAAAGACAAAAGACGATACAAAAGTGAGATTACGACCAACAAAGGGAAGAATCTTGATCAAGCCTATAGTTGGAGAATAAACGAAGATCAGTTCACAAAGAACAAGGCAGCGCAAGGTTCAAGGCTTCGACACGAAGCGAATGGTAAAAATCCACTACATTACTCACTGTGGATATCTGGAAGAGAAATAGAAGACATTATGAAGAACCAACCAAAGAAATAGGAAGACAAAGAGAAGCAGAACCAGCACAGCAAAACTGAACCAACAAGCTCACTGTTTGGCCGCGGAACCGCGGCCAAACCTGGCCTATGGCTGCAGTTCCGCGGCCGTGTGTCGCGGCCGTGTGTAGCGCGTGCATGGCGTGTGCGTGGTGAAGTCAGCAAGGCGGTGCGTTGACTAGTCTTCTGTAGGGTATAAATGTAATTGCATATGTGCGTCGACTGTAACCCTAGGGTTTCTATGAATCTATAAATAGAAGCCCTAAAACCATTTTTAGGTGATGCCTCTTCTTGTGCCTCATTTCATCTATCTAAATTCATATCTGTAAGTTTCTATAAAGAAGGAAGAGAGCATCAAATAAAAATTAGTAGTAAGTTTTCTTTTCATTGCCCTAGTTAAATTTTATATCCATGCCCTAGTATAATTTTCCTTTCTGCCATAGTTTAGATTTCATTCTCTGCCCTAGTTAGATAGTTAGAAATTGTTTTTCAATTCCCTAATGAGCGAGTAGTCTTCTCGCTTGTAAGGGTTAGATTTGGGGAAGGCTTGAGAGATGAAGATCTCTCACCTCTTTCTTGCCCATCACATGTTTTTATAGGACTCCATGCATACATGCACACACCGCTCCCTACGGCACCCTATCCCACGAGGTAGCGGTGATACCGTAGTATAAACGACCGGTTGAGCATGTTTTCCATGGAGGTTAGGGTAAGGATTAAGAAAGGAAGGACAAGAACCTAGAGGAAGCAACATCGTTCCTTCCCGATGGTACTAATCCACTTTATTAATTGTTACCATAACACTTAATAGATCTTAATTTGGGCATAGAAAGCGGTAAGGAATATTGACTTTCCAAACCTAACATAAACCTAACCCTAGCAAGATTTCTAACCCTAGTCTAGATCAGTTTAGTTTTTAGATTTAATCAATCCGACACTATTTGGAATTAACTCGTTAGAACAATTAGAAGATACACAACATCCCTCTTGATCGACCCGTACTCACCGGCTAGCTACCAAGCGACGCCGTTCTTGATTGCGGTTATAAATATTCTTTGAGATCAATCAATACTTGTTCTTAATTGTCACTTCTTTTGATAATCCACACATCCGGTAGGTACCTTCCTTCTTCTTCACCAGTAATACTGGTGATCCCCAACTTGAAGTACTGGGTCAGATCTAACCTTTCTTCAGTAGTTCGTCCAACCGAATACGGATCTCCTTCAATCCTACCGGACTTAATCGGTTTGGAGCTTTGATTACAAGTTGTGCACCAGATAGTAAATCAATACTAAATTGAAGAGCTCGATCGGGAGGCAAACCTGATATGACTTCAAGAAACACATCCTCGAACTCTCGAACTACCTCAGGTTTTTCTTCTTCACCTGGTAGAGGGAACACTTCTGCATTCTTCGGTTTAGCACGGTAGCTTCCTGGCTCCAAAGTTCTGTCTTCACTTTTGAAATAGAAGACTGGGTGATCTGGTATCTCAAATACTACTCTCCTTTGACGGCAGTCAATGGTAGCATAAAATACTCCCAGCCAATCTATTCCCAACACAACATCAAAATTTGGTATGTCCAGTACTTTGAAATTTGCGTAGAATTCTCGACCGTAAACTACAACTGGGCACTGATCATATCCCAAAATTTCCTTCAAGACTCCATTCCCAGAACTGACATTCTAGCTTAAAATGAGTGGCTTCATGGGAATCGTGTGCATTCACACGAATCGTTGTGACATGACGCAGTATGAAGCTCCAGTTTCGAAAAGTGTGAGTGTAGGAAGGGTGGCTACTAGTATAGTACCTAAGTTGTGTAAGGTTGTGTTTATATATCGGAAAAGTATAATTGTAACACTTTGAAATTTCCTTAGGATATTTTCGTGATAATTAGCAATTTTGCGTGTTTTTCATAAAAACCCGAATATCTTATTTTCCTTTCAATTAGTGATAATTTTGTTGTGAAGTGCTATATATATATATATATATATATTTAGACATTTATATAGGGTTATTAATTATTTTTAGTCGGGTTACCCTAATTGGGAAATTTTTCTTATGTAGCATACACATGCACACTTAGCCATTTTGTGACTTAGGTTTAAGGGTGTAACATGTTAACCATTATCTTTTATTGCATGGCTCTTTATCCCCACCCTTTTTCCAAGTCAAACTCCTTTAAAGAATTCAAAATTTAAATGGAAAATTAGATGTATGGAGGTTAGGTGAGGGTTTGACTTAGTTGGACCATTTTCCTCTCTCTCTTTTCTCTCTTTCTCTCATTGCAGAATTTCTGCAGTAAGGCAGCAGTAACAACACTATTTCATCATCTTTTCTTCCCTTTTCACTTCCCAATTGATTTATGCTTAAACCCTACACAAAACAACCCATTTTCTTCACAAAAACCCTTATAAAGGTAGTTCTTTTGAGGTGTTTGGTGGCAAATCTGTACATTTGAGGAAGGAGCTGGGATTTTTGGTTTTCCCAAGGCTTTTGGGAGATATATAACTCTTGTTTAACACCCTTTTTCCATATCTTGTAGTAGTTTAGCTAGAAATCATGTTTTTTGTGCTTGTTTGATGGTATTGAAGGGATTTAGTGATGATATGTTAAATTTAGCATTTTTATGGCTTAGTTAGCTTGGTAATGGGTTATTAGTGTGGATTTAGACTTGGGTTTGCCTCAGATTTCAGGAAAATACCATAAAGTATCATTTTAGTGTAAAAATGTGGTTTTTAACTAGAATTAGGGCTCTGTGGAATCTGCTTCTACCTGGGGTATTTCAGAATAAAATTGGATTTACTGTAACATGTATATGGGGTATAGAGTGCACACACAAAACCTGGGAGCCCAATTCCCAAGACAGGCCGCCGAAATATACATTCTGGCCGCAAATTGCGGCCAGATGGGTGAGTTGGGGGTTGGGGTTTGGGCCACAGGAGTTTGCTGCTATATGTAGTATTATGGTATATATAGTTTAGTAATATCTTTTCTGTATAAAAATCTGGGATCAAATACCCTATTTCCCGTATTTTAAACTTTCGCGACACACGTATTACATGTGTGGGTTTGGGGTGTTCTGCGTATCGCGACGCGTCGGGTTAGCTTCAGGCGCGTAATCATACGTTTTAGCGTATCGCGCACACGCGCGCTTGGGTTGCGACACGGGTTTCTAGTTGAATTTAAATTTCGTGTTTGTATGGTTTCGAGCTTATGTGTGATATATTGTGAAATTCTAGGTTAGCAGGCGAGTGCGACGGACGCCGTGAAGAAGGGGAAACAAGTCGTCGGCTATACCTAGCGAGAGACTACGGTGAGTAGATTTAACATCTACGGGGATATCGCCCGCATGGCGTTATGCGTCAGGGCTGATAGGACCTTATAGCGATATATTTTGCATTCACCTACATGACTACTGTTTATTGCATACCGCATTCCCTGCTATGCGTATATAAACTAGAATTGATAGAACACCGCGTTATTACTAACGGTTCAAGTTGCACGAGCACAATTTATATGCTACACTCACCCCATTAGTGATTGCCATGACACTCATATTATAGTATTGCTATAAATCATATGTCAGATTGTTTTCGCATTATTGATGTTTGCCATGATTTGCCGCATATCAGCAGATGTTATATTCATACTTGGACATATTTACATCACATATTCATACATGTGCCATATATATATTGATATCCTCATACCTGCATAGATTTACGCATTGAGATATGTTGTTTCCATGTTATTTCTGGATTTGGGAACTGTGGATATTTCAAAACAGAATAGGTAATTATTTAAAAACCCGGTTTCCCTTGATATGATATTTCAGTGCGTCCACCATGTGTTTTCTCAGTGCTAGAGCCCGATATATGAGAGGTAGAGGGCTGACCCGGAATGACGGATGCCCGATATATGAGAGAGAGAGAGGGTTGACCCGGACTGACGGATGCCCGATATATGAGAGAGAGAGGGCTGACCCGGACTGACGGATGCCCGATATATGAGAGAGAGAGGGCTGACCCGGACTGACGGATGCCCGATATATGAGAGAGAGGGGGCTGACCCGGACTGACGGATGCGCGATATAGGAAGATTTGTGTGTCGATGCTGGACACGAGTATTTATGATATTTGGGTGCCGATGTTGGGCACTCGTGATTCTCAATGATTTACAGGATTGGAGGGCCGATGAGAGTGCCGGCGCCTGAGCTGTTTGGGGGATCTAGGGTGCATTGATGGACACCGATTATATATTCCACGTTGACATTCCGTGTAGATGTTATGTTCCCATGCTCAGCATTCATTATTGAATCTCATCCTGTAGTTATATTACTTGATAGAGCACTTGCATGATTATTGCACATACTGCTTATCACGCATTGATATCATCTGCTGTCATATAATAGAGTAGCGCAGTACGTGCATGCTCGTGATTACCTTTATATGTTATCTCTATTCACGAGTTAGCAACTCACCCCCGTTGTGCCACAGTATTTGCAGGTTGCCCCTCGGAGTAGTCGCGGCAGGCTACGTTCTTGCATCTTTTGACACAGATACCCCTACAGTTGGTGTACCTAGCTCTTTTGCTGATAGGTGGGTTTTGTGTGGTATCTGTTTATCTTTCAGTTATGTCCATTGTTGTATCTAGTACTCTCCATCTACCACTTATGTATTGACTTAGAGACCAGTTGTGATGACGATGTATATTATTTTGTATTCTGGTGTCGAGCTCGTTGTGAGCCGACTTTACTTATGCAGTTTATTCTATCAGTGATGTTCCCACTTGTTGTTCATTTCTTCGCTACGGCGTCGTATATTGCTATCTTGGTGATTGTTTACTTAGATCTCTTAACATTTTAATAAATGCTTCCATTAGTTCTTAAAACACTCTATACTTTTACTGGTTTGATTTCTGGGTTTTCGGTTCACTTAGTCGCGTTACGCCTGTAGTCGTTACGTGGTTAAGTGCCGGTCACGGGCCAAACTTTAGGTCGTGACAAAGTTGGTATCAGAGCGTAGGTTTTTACCTTTCGGTGCGTAGGATGACCTTGGTATGATGGAGTAGGTATCTGAAGCAGAGTGGCGTAGCGTGCGTATATTCCGCGGCATACTCACGACACGGTACTCCGCCTAAGCGACCTTAGGACTTATTGATTGAAATTCCCTCATGATTGTATACATCCTTGTGATTCGATTTCTGTATCCTCATCGAATCCTACGTTCTTTTCAGCCATTATGCCGCCAAGGACTACGAGGGTGCAGAGAGCGGCCGTGAGAACCGAGGTTCGAGTTGATTCATCTCAGACGAGGACTGATCCGAGTAGTACCCCTGTTGTACCAGGACAGATTGTTCCCCCTACGACAGCTCAGATCGCTAGACTAGTGGTAGAGATGCAGGGCTTGCGCCAGATAATGAGCTCATTGGTGGAGGTCGTTCGAGCGCAGCGACAGGTGGTTGTCACCCCTGTTACCCAGTTGTTCCTTGCGATCATCATGCAGTATTCCGTCCCCTACATAGCACCGGTGGAGGAAGCCCCAGTTTACGAGACATGTCTTCCAGAGACCGTGAGAGTTTCAAAACAGTTGAGGAATCGTACTGGTGTACCAGCCCAGAGCAGAGGCTTAGGACAAGGACAGTCGTTTGGCTCTCATCCCCAGGGAGGACGGCAGTCAGCGCGTAGATGTTTACGATGCGGATGCCTTCAGCACCTCATCAGGCAGTGTTCCTTCACACCACGTCAGGGTCGTATTCTGAGACGTCGTAGACGCGGAGGGTTCGCGCAGAGGGGTCATGTTAGTAGAGGAGGAGTTCGGTCAGTCGCAGATGAAGGATAGGCACAAGTTTTCACTTCGACTCATCGGGACGCGAGGGCGTCCAACGCAGAGCTTTCAGGTACTCTTTCAGTATGTCCTTTATTGCACACGTATTATCTGATCCGGATCCACGCACTCGTACGTATCCACACACTTTGTGCTGAGTTTGGGTAGAGAGTCCGGTTTGCTTGATCAGCCTCTTGTTGTGACTACTCCTGTGGGAGAGTCGTTTGTCGCTAGGCACGTGTTCCGATCCTGTACCGTCCGTATTGGCAAGAGAGAGTTGCCGATCGATTTGATCCTCCTTGAGATGTTGGACTTCGACATTCTTTTGGGAATGGATTGGTTAGCCACGTGCTATGCTTCTGTTGACTGCCGCGAGAAGACAGTTAGATTTTGTTTTCCCGGCGAGTCGGTTTTTGTTGTGTTGGGGGACCGTGGTGCCGCCCCTCACAGTGTGATTTCTTCTTTTCGCGCTGGACAGCTTTTGAGGAAGGGATGTCGGGGATTTCTCGCCTATGTTTGCGATACTAGAGCTACAGAGGTTCTGTTGGATCAGGTTCCGGTTGTTAGCGAGTTCCCTGATGTGTTCCCTGGCGAGCTTCCTGGGCTACCGCCCGAGCGTGATATTTCTTTTTGTATTGATTTGGTTCCTGGCACGGGGCCTATTTCAGTACCGCTTTATCGGATGGCCCCGGCGGAACTTAGAGAATTGAAGGGTCAGTTGCAAGATTTGCTGGATAAGGGACTTATTTGACCCAGTGTTTCTCCTTGGGGTGCTCCAGTCTTGTTTGTCAAGAAGAAGGACGGCAGTATGCGTTTGTGTATCGACTACCGCCAGCTGAACAGGGTTACAGTGCGGAACAGGTATCCTTTGCTACGCATCGACGACTTTTTCGACCAGCTTCAGGGGGCAGGATACTTTTCGAGGATCGATTTGCGATCAGGCTACCATCAGCTGTGGGTTCGACAGGAGAACATTCCTAGGACAGCTTTCCTCACGCGCTACGGCCATTATGAGTTTTTGGTGATGTCGTTCGGACTCACCAACGCTCCAGCAGCATTTATGGACTTGATGAACCGTATTTTCCGGCCGTATCTTGATTTGTTCATCATAGTATTCATTGACGATATCTTGGTGTATTCTCGGAGTAGAGAGGAGCACGAGCAGCACCTGCGGATTACACTGCAGACCTTGAGGGAGCGTCGGCTTTTCGCCAAATCCTCAAAGTGTGCTTTCTGGCTGGACAGCGTAGACTTCTTAGGGCATGTGATTACACGAGATGGTATATGTGTAGACCCGAGGAAGATTGAGGCCGTTCGGAGTTGGCCTAGACCCACGTCAGTGACGGAGGTTCGCAGCTTTCTAGGGCTGGCAGGCTACTATAGGCGATTCATACAGGACTTCTCTCGCATTGCTACACATTTGACCGGGTTGACCCGGAAGGGATTTCGTTTCGATTGGACGGAGGAGTGTGAGCACAGTTTTTAGCAGCTACGGGCTCTACTGACTACGACACCGGTGCTATCTTTGCCTTCAGGATCAGGCGGATTTGGGGTCTACTGTGATGCTTAACGAGTGGGGCTGGGGTGCGTTTTGATGTAGCATGACAGGGTGATCTCGTAAGCTTCGCGGCAATTAAAGAAACATGAACAAAACTACCCCACTCACGATTTGGAGATGGCTGCGGTGGTCTTTGCACTTAAGATCTGGCGACATTACCTATGTGGCGAGTCGTGCCAGATATTCACTGATCATAAGAGCTTAAAGTATATATTTCAGCAGTGCGACCTAAACCTTAGACAGCGCCGATGGATGGAGCTAGTAAAGGACTACGATTGTGAGATCTTGTATCACCCAGGCAGGGCTAATGTAGTGGCGGATGCTTTGAGCAGGAGGCCCGGAGGTAGTCCATCTTGTTTGAGCGCAGTACAGAGGCAGTCGTCGGCAGATTGGCAGATTTTATGCGACAGCCGGGTACAGTTCGAGTTTACGCCGATCGGAGGACAGACTGCGCATGTTCGTGCATGCCCACAGTTGCTTGACCGTATACATGAGGCACAACACAGTGATGACCGATGCTCAGAGATCAGGGCACAGGTTGGACAGGGCAGATTTTTCGAGTTCGTGATCTATGATCAGGGGATACTACGATTTGGGTCTAGACTGTGCGTACCAGATGCTGAGGGATTGCGGCACGAGATTCTTGAGGAGGCACATCGATCGGTATACAGTGTTCATCCCGGTTCCACCAAGATGTACCATGACATGAGGGGTGTTTACTGGTGGGACAGAATGAAGAGTGACATCGCAGATTTTGTGTCGAGATGCCTGACTTGTCAGCAAGTCAAGGCTGAGCACCAGAGACCCGCGGGAGAGCTACAGCCGTTACCCATTCCGGAGTGGAAATGGAAGCAGATTTCTATGGACTTCATTGTGGGTCTACCCAGGTCTAGTCGAGGGTATGACTCCATCTGGGTGATCGTGGATCGTTTGACGAAAGCGGCTCACTTCCTACCGGTGAAGATGACTTTCGGATTTGCTCAGTATGCCCAGATTTACATTGACGAGGTTGTACGACTGCACGGAGTTCCGACATGTATCGTGTCCGACAGAGGCACCCTGTTTACTAGCCGGCTATGGCAGAGACTTCAGGAGGCTTTGGGTACTCGCTTGAGTTTCAGCACAGCATTTCATCCGCAGACCGACGGACAGTCAGAGCGGACTATTCAGACTCTCGAGGACATGCTCAGAGCGTGCGTCTTAGGCTTTGGAGGTAGCTGGGATCATCATTTACCCTTAGTAGAGTTCTCCTACAACAACAGCTACCAGGAGACCATTCAGATGGCACCGTTTGAGGCTCTTTATGGGAGGAGATGTAGATCGCCCGCCTGTTCGATAGAGCTCAGTGAGAGCAGTATCTTAGGGCCATAAATTGTTGAAGAGACGACCGCGAAGATCCAGTTGATTCGCGACAGGATGAGAGCAGTCCAGAGTAGGCAGAGATCTTATGCGGACCGTCGGCGGCACGGACTTGAGTTTTCGGTTGGTGATCATGTTTTCTTGAGGGTCTCCCCAATGAAAGGTGTGATGAGATTTGGGAAGAAAGGGAAGCTTAGTCCCAGATTTGTGGGCCCGTTCGAGATCCTCGAGCATGTTGGTGCGGTTGCGTATCGGTTAGCCCTTCCGCCCAGTTTTCCCAGATGTGCACCCCGTATTTCATGTTTCGATGCTCCGCAAATATCTTCATGATCCTTCGCATGCGATTCAGCACCCGACGATCCAGCTTGGACGCGACCTTTCCTATGCAGAGCAGCCGGTGATCATCTTGGATCGACAAGTGAAGAAATTGAGATCGAAAAAGATACCGTCCGTCAAGGTACTTTGGCGTGGTCCGAGCAGAGAGGAGGTCACATGGGAGACCGAGAGCGAGATGAGGAAGAGGTATCCCCACCTTTTTGAAGGTACGTGTAGTTAGATTTTGAAATTCGGGGACCGAATTTCTTTAAGGGGGGTAGATTGTAACACTTTGAAATTCGCTTAGGATATTTTCGCGATAATTAGCAATTTTGCGTGTTTTTCATAAAAACCCGAATATCTTATTTTCCTTTTAATTAGTGATAATTGTGTTGTGAAGTGCTATATATATATATTTAGACATTTATATAGGGTTATTAATTATTTTTAGTCGGGTTACCCTAATTGGGAAATTTTCCTTATGTAGCATACACATGCACACTTAGCCATTTTGTGACTTAGGTTTAAGGGTGTAACATGTTAACCATTATCTTTTATTGCATGGCTCTTTATCCCCACCCTTTTTCCAAGTCAAACTCCTTTAAAGAATTCAAAATTTAAATGGAAAATTAGAGGTATGGAGGTTAGGTGAGGGTTTGACTTAGTTGGACCATTTTCCTCTCTCTCTTTTCTCTCTTTCTCTCATTGCAGAATTTCTGTAGTAAGGCAGCAGCAACAACACCATTTCATCATATTTTTTCCCTTTTCACTTCCCAATTGATTTATGCTTAAACCCTACACAAAACAACCTATTTTCTTCACAAAAACCCTTATAAAGGTGGTTCTTTTGAGGTGTTTGGTGGCAAATCTGTACATTTGAGGAAGGAGTTGGGATTTTTGGTTTTCCTAAGGCTTTTGGGAGGTATATAACTCTTGTTTAATACCCTTTTTCCATATCTTGTAGTAGTTTAGCTAGAAATCATGTTTTTTGTGCATGTTTGGTGGTATTGATGGGATTTAGTGATGATATGTTAAATTTAGCATTTTTATGGCTTAGTTAGCTTGGTAATGGGTTATTAGTGTGGTTTTAGACTTGGGTTTGCCTCAGATTTTAGGAAAATACCATAAAGTATCTTTTTAGTGTAAAAATATGGTTTTTAACTAGAATTAGGGCTCTGTGGAATCTGCTTCTACCTGGGGTGTTTCAGAATAAAATTGGATTTACTGTAGCATGTATAAGGGGTATAGAGTGCACACACAAAACCTGGGAGCCCAATTCCCAAGACAGGCCGCCGAAATATACATTCTGGCCGCAAATTGCGGCCAGATGGATGAGTTGGGGGTTGGGGTTTGGGCCACAGGAGTCTGCTGCTATGTGTAGTATTATGGTATATATAGTTTTGTAATATCTTTTCTGTATAAAAATCTGGTATCAAATACCTTATTTCCCGTATTTTAAACTTTCGCGACACGCGTGTTACATGTGTGGGTTTGGGGTGTTCTACGTATCGCGACGCGTCGGGTTAGCTTCAGGCGCGTAATCACACGTTTTAGCGTATCGCGCACATGCGCGCTTGGGTTGCGACACGGGTTTCTAGTTGACTTTAAATGTTGTGTTTGTATGGTTTCGAGCTTATGTGTGATATATTGTGAAATTCTAGGTTCGCAGGCGAGTGCGACGGACGCCGCGAAGAAAGGGAAACAAGTCGTCGGCTATACCTAGCGAGAGACTACGTTGAGTAAATTTAACGTCTACGGGGATATCGCCCTCATGGCGTTATGCGTCAGGGCTGATAGGACCTTATAGCGATATATTTTGCATTCACCTACATGACTACTGTTTATTGCATACCGCATTCCTTGCTATGCTTATATAAACTAGAATTGATAGAACACCGCACTATTACTAACGGTTCAAGTTGCACGAGCACAATTTATATGCTACACTCACCCCGTTAGTGATTGCCATGACACTCACATTATAGGATTGCTATAAATCATATGTCAGATTGTTTCCGCATTATTGATGTTTGCCATGATTTGCCGCATATCAGCAGATGTTATATTCATACTTGGACACATCTACATCACATATTCATACATGTGCCATGTATATATTGATATCCTCATACCTGCATAGATTTACGCATTGAGATATGTTGTTTCCATGTTATTTCTGGATTTGGGAACCGTGGATATTTCAAAACAGAATAGGTAATTATTTAAAAACTCGGTTTCCCTTGATATGATATTTCAGTGCGTCCACCTTGTGTTTTCTCGGTGCTAGAGCCCGATATATGAAAGGGAGAGGGCTGACCTGGACTGACGGATGCCCGATTTTTGAGAGAGAGAGGGCTGACCCGGACTGACGGATGCCCGATATATGAGAGAGAGAAGGCTGACCCGGACTGACGGATGCCCGATATATGAGAGAGAGGGGGCTGACCCGGACTGACGGATGCCTGATATATGAGAGAGAGGGGGCTGACCCTGACTGACGGATGCCCATTATAGGAAGATTTGCGTGTTGATGCTGGACACGAGTATTTATGATATTTGGGTGCCGATGTTAGGCACTCGTGATTCTCAGAGATTTACAGGATTGGAGGGCCGATGAGAGTGCCGGCGCCTGAGCTATTTGGGGTATCTGGGGTGCATTGATGGACACCGATTATATATTCTACGTTGATATTCCATGTAGATGTTATGTTCCCATGCTCAGCATTCATTATTGTATCTCATCTTGTAGTTATATTACCTGATAGAGCACTTGCATGATTATTGCACATACTGCTTATCACGCATTGATATCATCTGCTGGCATATGATAGAGTAGCGCAGTACGTGCATGCTCGCGATTACCTTTATATGTTATCTCTATTCACGAGTTGGCAACTCACCCCCGTTGTGCCACAGTATTTGCAGGTTGCCCCTCGGAGTAGTCGCGGCAGGCTGCGTTCTTGCATCATTTGACACAGATACCCTACAGTTGGTGTACTAGCTCTTTTGCTGATAGGTGGGTTTTGTGCGGTATCTATTTATCTTTCAGTTATGTCCATTGTTGTATCTAGTACTTTCCATCTACCACTTATGTATTGACTTAGAGACCAGTTGTGAGGACGATGTATATTATTTTGTATTCTGGTGTCGAGCTCGTTGTGAGCCGACTTTACATTTGCAGTTTATTCTATCAGTGATGTTCCCACTTTTTGTTCATTTCTTCGCTACGGCGTCGTATATTGCTATCTTGGTGATTGTTTACTTAGATCTCTTAACATTTTAATAAATGCTTCCATTAATGCTTAAAACACTCTATACTTTTACTGGTTTGATTTCTGGGTTTTCGGTTCACTTAGTCGCGTTACGCCTGTAGACGTTACGTGGTTAAGTGCCGGTCACGGGCCAAACTTTGGGTCGTGACAATAATGATGCACAAGAATTAAAAGATTGATAAAATAAGAGAATTTACTGGTGATGACTTGTCCTGTGGCTTTTGCATCCTCGACCGTCATTGTAAAAGCCTGTCGGCTCCGTACATTCCTCCTCGCCAGAGGCAAATTCATCTGCCCTTGAGGCGTGTTTCTCTGTGCCTGATGGAATTGACGCTGAGGCTATGCAGGTGGTCCACATGGAGCTGGTGCAGGAAGAGCTAGGCGGGGTGCAGGTGCCTGAATGGTTGGCCTATATGGAGCTGGAATTATGGGTCTGGGCGCTAGTGCCGTGTTACTACGATATAGGTATACTCCTATAGCATGAGAAGATGCGCCATAAATCAAACACATGCCATTTGCACGCCTGCATTCCTTCGCCAAGTGTCCAATTCTCTTGCTGTAGAAACAGAAATCTTGACTAGACAGGTTAAACGATCCTCCTGGCCTCTTAGGTGAAAAATTCGGCCTAGAAGAGGCTCCTTCTGTCATCTGGGTAACAGGGCGTTTCATTCCGGCTGCTTGAGGCTTACCCTTCTTCTTGATCACAGCTTCATAACGGCGTGCCGCTTTCAGTGCGAGTTCAAGAGTTGGATAGTCTCCTATGGCTAAAGCCGCCTGAATCTCCGGGTCTAAGCCATGATGGAATAGTCTGACCCGAATCTCATCAGTCGGAATCAAGTGTGTCGCGAATATGATAAGATGTTGATGTCGGGATAGTGGTGTGTTTTACGGAACAAAATTTGATATGAATTCTTTACCTGCTCAGCATGATGAATTTGGCATCATATCCATCCACTGATTTTACACACATGGAGCCTTGTTGCAGGTGGATGAACTGTTGTTCCATCTCAAAACGAGTAGTCTTGGGGAAAAACTTGGCATCAAACAAATCGCGGAATGTCTTCCACTCTGTTGGTTGTGTGAGACGGCTTTCCACCAGACACTTGCGTTGTCGGTGAGCTGGAGCTTGGCCACATGAAACCAAGCTAGTTCTGGTGCCTGCGCTGCTGCAAGGCCTTCCTCGATACTTTTGGTGTTGGGTTACGATAGCGTCCTGGCCATCAGCCGTGACCGGTGCGGAACAAAAACTGGCATTTAAAAACTTGGCGCTAACGAAACCCGCTAGAATCGAACCATAAACCTTTACTAGCTACAAAGGACATACAAGCTAAAGAGTTAGAAATGGTTATACCGAACGATTTGTGTCCTTCGGTATTCTACCATCTTCATAAGCTCCTTGAGGCGTCCTGGATCGAGCTTGGCCTCCGGTCTTCCTTCGTCGAAGATGATCCACCCGAGGGAGATTATGAAGGCTCCATCTTTGCTTAGCGAAGCAACCGACGCTCCAAGGTTGCTAGCAATGGAGAGTGGGGTGTGTAGGAATATCTCACTATCTTTTTCTCTTAAGTCTCATTCTCAAGAGAGCAATCAAAGAAGAAGAAGGAGGTGGTGAGGAAAGCCATGGGCATGAGCAACTCAAGAAATGGCTAAGTCTCCAAAGAGTGTGAAGAATCAATGTGAGTGTAGTGTGTGTCATGTAGAAGAATGGCTAAGTGTTTTCAACCATGGAAAAAATATCTCATCCATTTTACAATAAACAAATCCTTAGTCATACCTCTCTACATAACTCCACCATACTCATGCCACTCCACCTTCTACCTCATTTCCTAATGATTTTCTAAAAATAAAATAATATAATGAGGTGTCCATCTTCTAGAAGATATTCCGTATAAATATGGAATACAACCCGGTATACGTATTGAAATACATTGTAACATTTCAGAAAAATAAAATATTACTTTTGGGAATTTATAAAATTAAATAATAAATATTACGAATATTTTGATAATGCGGTATAATTAAATACCGATAAATTGGAAAATATTTGGAAAATTATAGGAATTACTGAAAAGAGGGGTTTTATAAGATTTGAGCATTTATAGATTGTTATATAATTAATTATATTGCTTTTCAATGCTAATCGCGATTAAATATCGCTAATCGTGCATTAAGCTAGTTTTGTGCACATGACATGCACCATGTCATTTTACACATTTGTTACATTTTTTTATCATGGTTTTTTTTCTTCATTCATGCATGGTTGTTGTTTTAAAGAAAAGAAAAGAAAACAAAACAAAAGGAAATTGATAAAATATAGAGTATGGGCAAGAGAGAGAGAGAGGTGAGGGGTCAACCTTGGACCATATCACTTTGTTCCCATCTTCATCTTCATCAATCTCTCCCTCCCTCATCTCACCATGGAAGCACCCCTCCTCCACCTCCACTACACACCTCAAAAACACCCTCAAAATTACATCAAAACTCTATCTTGCCTACATTAAAAACATGCACAAGCTCACTACAAGCATGGAGAACCAAGAAAAATCGGATTTTGAGCACTTGGGCAGCTCAAGAAAATTCTTGAGTTGCCAAATAAGATAATTTCATCACCATTAGTATAGTTTTACATTCACATTAGTGTCCATGCATGTTTAGAAGTATTTTAGTTCGGTTTAGTGAACTTTGAAAATTCCAAGTTAAGGATTAGGGTTTGAATTGAATCCAAAGGTGTAATTGATGTTAGTAGGGACCATACAACCCCTGTAGTGCTTGATTAGAGACCTAAACCAGAGACTAGAACCCCAATTAGTGAACTTAGAAACCCCGATATTGTGAATTTATGGAAATTGTGATGGTAATTGGAGATCTGCTAACACTCGGGGACTTGGAAATTTATTTAGCAAACACAGTGATACAAGCAGGCACCTAGGAAGATAAACCCAAGACCTGAGCCCCAACCACCTTACTGAGGCCGCAAATTTATTATTCCCCACAATTTGCGGCCAGGGTAGGGGCAATGGGGTTCGTATTTGGTTCATGGCTCCATTTGCAGTAAACTAGACCCTCCATATGTGCAAAATTGGCTAATTTCAGTTAGGGTAAAATCTGGAGCATGTTTTCTAAGTTTCTGAATTCTTTTTGCGGCTTTTAATGAATTTTGATTTGGTATCTAATATTGTGTTTCCGTCGTGTGGCGTTTGAACGTCAACAACTAGGGTTACTGATCGTGTTTTGCATGCGAGGCTATAGGTTTTGACCTATGAGCGAAACGTGTGCCGTTTTGGTTTCCGGCTTGATTTTAATACGCATTTGCGATGTGTTATGATATGTAGGTACCCCAAAAGGATTTTGAGATGATGAAGAAGTGGATGGCGGCATCGACATCGGCAAGCAAGAGCAGGGTGAGTAGATATATATCTACGGGGGAAGTCGGGTGGATGGAGTATAGCACCCCCGCAGTTCGTAGTGTAGTGTATGATATATATTATATATATACGTTTATATGTTTATTGTGAGATCATTGTTGATCCAGATAGGTTATAGGGTTCATGATACAGTTTTAGTGTAATTAGAAGTAATTTAGTTTAGCTTCTTAGTCGCGAAACCCTAGATTAGAGATTTCACCCACACGCACACACACACATGCATACATTTTATTACTTGTGCGTATATGGGGATATGTATGTATATATAAATACACATAGGTATGGGACTATGTGTGTATATATATATATATATATATATATACGTATACATATACATGGATGATGAGGATAGTATATGGTACTTGGAGATGAGTCGATGAGTTTGGGCTTGAAGCCAGGAGGTCGGTGATGTGATTGGTTCGTATTATGAGATACGACATGATGTTATTAGCGGGTCACTAGGCGTGGTATTTTCATACACACGCATACATATATGTAGATGGTATCAGTATGTACTAGACGTAGATCAGTATCCCTAGATCATGATATATGATGAAAAGGATACCAGATGAATAATGAGATAATGCGATAATTGACCCGTACCCAGATTTGGGATGCCATACGATGGATTTACCGTACGAGATATAATTATGATGATTGATCCGCATGCTTGACTCGAGGATGTCATATGATGTATTGTATCGTACGTGATGTTATTGAGGCGGGATCACCGACTATTATACATATATATATATCGACTCAGACTTAGGTGGTTTTCCTGACCCTTTTCGATTAGTCTGTTAGTTTAGACCTGTAGTTTACTTGTAGATGTTAGATTAGACCCGGGTCATACATATTTCAAAACTAACGAATCGTGAATATTTTAAAGATGGGCCAAGGGATTCTACGGATATTTCAAAGGACGTACTTTTTCTTAAAAACACCGTAGTCCTATTTTCTAAACAGCACGATTCATGTTATTTCAAATGGCAAACTGTATGACCCGATTATATAAATGTTTATTTCCTTATTGTTGTGTTTATTATTCAGCTCCCACATATTCTTGCAGTTCGCATCGTATTGCATGCTTATATTGTGTTTTCATATGCCATTATTGAAATCATGCTGTCAGGACACCAGCACCATTAAAATGATGCGTATGTTCCACGTACACCTGCTTGCCGGCTCACTTACATCATCATCGGTAATTGCCATGCCACGTACACTGTAGAGAATATTAATTCATCGATATTGCTTGTTAGCTGATAGTTCCGATATATTACTATTGTGATAGCTTAGACATTGCATTTATTACTGTGATTGTCATGCATATTTATACGCTCATTTTCATGCATTATTATTAGGGCCAGTCCGGATTGCCGGAGCCCAATATTTTATAATTCATTGTTTATTTACTTTGAGATATTGAGATTTCGGATCTTCATGAGATTTATGGATTTGGAGAAACCGCGAGGATTTTATAAACTTATTATCGTTTTAAAATGAAAGTTGTGGTTTTCTCATGATATGATTTGAGATATGTCCACCATGAGTTTTCTCGGCTCTTGAGCGATATCATACACCCGATTCGAGGAGGAGGAGGAACCGTCTGTGGGTGCATGGTGGACCCGGTGCGGTACCCCTGGGCAAGATGGTCGCAGATGATGGCGTTGAGCCTGGCAGGGGAACACTACCGACCGGTGACTCTTTATGACTCGTCGGATATCCGAAGGATATCGATCGGAGTTTGGGCCAGTCCGGATAGCCGGAGCCCTAAATATTAAGACAGCGATATATATACATATATTTTGTGTCGATGCTAGACACTGTTTTATGTTGATTTCATTGATGATACCTCGATTTTATATACATAAATCTCACTGAGATATGAAAACAGTTTTCTCATTTACATGTATTCTGTTTTCATGCATTCATACCTCATATTTATGATATTTTGCTACCTGAGGCACTGACACGAGCACTTGGTATTACACTTATGCATAGATGTTTACCCTTGCCAACTTTTCATGCTTCAGACCTTATCATATTGAATATATATATATATATATATATATATATATATATTTCTGATCGTATTGATATAGGATTGAGTCATACATACGATTTCTGCTCTGTGTTGTTTTCTACTCACGAGTTGGCAACTCACCCCGTTGTGGCCACAGTTTCTTGCAGGTTTTGCCGTACAGGTTTCGTTGCGGTTTTGCTGGCACATTGCTTATTTCCGAGTGATTGCTTTGGTCGGTGGGTTCACTCGCATCGTGACCACCCCTGTATTTTATTTATATTGTTGTATCTAGTAAACTCCATCAACCGGACTTGTATATTTTATAACCTTAGAGACCAGTTGTATATTCTTTCGAACATAGAGTCGTGCGTTGTATTATTATGGTTTTCTTGATAATTTGAGTTTCATTTTGAGTTTTGATCCTCGCCCTTGGAATTGTATACTATATTGCTTGCGTGGTTGTGACCGTCAATTGACGAAGAGCTAGCTCCCGCTTGGGGATGCCTTTATTCATATTATGCATGTTGTGCCCTTTTGGGGACGGTATTTACAAAGGAAACTCTGCCGAAATTTTCAGAAGAAACTTGATGACTTTAAAAATGCATACTTCGGCTTATGTTATTTAAAACTTAAAATACTAGACTTTTCCTTCTTTCTTCTTTCAAATGTTTTAGATTTCTGGGGGTTTTGGCTTACTTGAATTAGATGGGATCCTATAGACTTCATATGATTCAAGTGCCAGTCACGTGCCATTTCGGGTCGTGAAAAAGTTGGTATCAGAGCGCTAGGTCAGCCTTGGTTCGAGTTATGTTTGACTATGCGGAGCCTAGGGCGTTTGTATATATACGGAATCTAGGCTTGACCTTACGGAACGTAGACTTAGTCGAGGGGCTATTAGACCCGAGCTTTCATCGCGTAGGTTGAACTTGGTTGATGGAGTAGGTGACTTAAGGAGAGTGACGTACCGTGCGTATGTTCTGCGGCATACTTACGATACGCTACTCCGCTTAAGAAGCCTTAGGATGTACATTTCCTTGTACAGTATTATATTCATTCTTATCATCTATCCTCATCGATATCAGTTTATGGTTTTGCTGCCACGATTACACGGGCAGAGAGAGCTATGGATAGAGTTGCGTCAGCATGAGTTCGTCACGGACGAGGACTGACCATGGCATGATTCCAGGGACATACGATTGCATAAAGGCATCGTTTTATTGTGTTTTCGCGCCATGAGCGTTTGATGGATCGCTTTTACGAGATTTCTCGGACGTGCAGATCAGCACCAAAGGATTGGGCCACTTCTAGAGTCCAGCAAGAATGTGATGACCGTCGATGCACCGATTATACTTGATGATTGAGGCACTGTTTAGCGTGTGGACGAATGAGCCAGTTGCTGCTGCGAATGACGAGATATCGCCAGATGTTTAGAGCTATTGCCGCACGAGTTTAACTTAGAGATATGATAGAAGATCGCTAGTCACCCAAGGATGAGGGACTAGGACATGTGATTCGTTGCCTACCCTGATGCAAGGTCATCAGATTTATTGATTCCAGCTTAAGACGACTTCACGCAGGTACGTTGGGAGTCGAAAGAAGACGATCGAATGTCGGAAACCCATTCTTCTAAGTTTAAAGTATTCAGAGAAACATGCAAGTAATTCCGTGGACCCTCTAGAAGAATGAAACCCTAACTCGATATAATGACCATGAGAATGCTCTGAAACCTAAGGGTTTACAGCAGTTCAGCGGTTCCATTAATGAGTCTTGGGTTTTCCCTTTTATGGCTGGTCCATAGGTACTGTGGCATGTACTTTATATTATTAAAATGTACCCAAGATGTTGAACTCTTGGGGGATTATGGAACTTTGATGAATCGATCGGAAGGTTCGACGTCGTTCGGATATCATATGATGGGATACATTGCTTGGGAGACTCCAGATACGAGTATAGCCGTTGGAGCGCAGTCCATGCATCCACGAAGTGACGAGTCTGAATCAGTCGACATTAGAGAAAAGTGGAGTAAGAGGTTCGTACGAGATCTTGATGAGATGACGTTCCACTCCGCTGACATTAGAGATGTGATACGCATGCAGAGGCATTGTATATGGATATATCTTTCAGAAGGAGTCACGGTGAGTATGCAGCCGTTCCGGAACAAGAAAGGGATTTAGTAAAAGGTGACAACTTCCGGGCAGCTCGGCAGAAACGAGATTGAGAGAGACTTCGACAGAACCTTTCTGGAATACAATACGAGAAGACTTGGACCCAGGATCGGTCATACTGCGCACACCCAGTTGGCCAGAGACCTTTGAGCATGTGTTTGAGCGGGACTGTTTCTGCCAGATTTGATTTCAGTATTTTGGGTGATTTAATTGCATGATTGAGATTTTTTGCACCACAGTTGCACTTGACTTCGATTTGATGTCATTCGAGATGCTGATTTTGATTTCATACCTATGGTATGTATGTGATTTGACTGATGCTTTCGGCACAGTTTTCATGCACCTTTGGTATTTTGATTTGATTTTGTGCACGCTGATGCACATGGTTGTGAGATTATATACCACGGTATACCTGATTTGATTTGGATTGAGATGTGTTGTATGCCGTCATTTTCGATTGTGATACTCGATATTTGTTTTCGTGCACCTTGTGCACTTGATTTGGATTTTGCATAGACTTGACACGCTTGATGCGATTTTGGTGCACATCAGATGCACTAAATCGAGATTCTTCGTGCATATCAGATGCACCTGATATTGCTGTCAGGCACACACGTTTCCTTTGACTGGTATTTCATGCATACCCGTTGCCCTTAGATTTTGTTCTGTGCACATGTATGGTACATTAATGGATTTCGATTTCCATGCGCACCAGACGCACGTGACATTCTTATATACATTTTGGGATTGATATCCTTTGAGCAGCATGTTTTATGATATTTACTATTTGATATAGTGACTGAGCAGGACTAGTCCGAGGACAGTGCCTGAATATATTTTTGCATGCATTGATTGTTATCGAAGGGATTTCTAAAATGGAGCTATAGTCTCAGTATTTACCTACGTGTCCGAGGTGACACGAGATATTTAATAAAGGAAACCCTTCTAAATTATTTTCAAAACGGCGGAACGTGTATGTTAAATAAAGGATATATATATATATGTATATATATATAGTTATTTTCTTACAATAAACGACCTCCCCTGTATCGTGATACGCGCATTTCACGGTGATTGGAAAAGAGTTTAGCATGCATTTCTTTCAAATATTTTAATGATGTTTACATGTATAACTTGATGTATATCATGTTGGCTTTCGTATTGGATTTTGACATTGATGTCTTCCCCATAACTCCGATGATTGCGGGAAGCTTGACGGAGTTTTGATTTTGGTTTATATACTGGTTTTCATGCGCATGCATTGCGCCACGATGTGTCTTATATATTTATGATTTCGGAGCCCTGACGACTTGATCATTTTACTGAAATGTTTTAGTATTTGAGGGGTTTAAATTTAAATTCGGGGACCGAATTTATTTAGGGGGGAAGACTGTAACATTTCAGAAAAATAAAATATTATTTTTGGTAATTTATAAAATTAAATAATAAATATTACGAATATTTTGATAATGCGGTATAATTAAATACCGATAAATTGGAAAATATTTGAAAAATTATAGGAATTATTGAAAAGAAGGGTTTATAAGATTTGAGCATTTATAGATTGTTATATAATTAATTATATTTCTTTTCAATGCTAATCGCGATTAAATATCGCTAATCGTGCATTAAGCTAGTTTTGTGCACATGACATGCACCATGTCATTTTACACATTTGTTACATCTTTTTATCATGTTTTTTTTCTTCATTCATGCATGGTTGTTGTTTTAAAGAAAAGGAAATAAAAGAAAACAAAAGGAAATTGATAAAATATAGAGTATGGGCAAGAGAGAGAGAGAGGTGATGGGTCAACCTTGGACCATATAACTTTGTTCCCTTCATCATCTTCATCAATATCTCCCTCCCTCGTCTCACCATGGCAGCACCCCTCCTCCACCTCCACTACACACCTCAAAACACCCTAAAAAAATACATCAAAACTCCATCTTGCCTTCATTAAAATCATGCACAAGCTCACTACAAGCATGGAGAGCCAAGAAAAATCGGATTTTGAGCAATTGGGGCAACTCAAGAAAATTATTGAGTTGCCAAATGAGGTAATTTCATCACCATTATTATAGTTTTACATTCACATTAGTGTCCATGCATGTTTAGAAGTGTTTTAGTTGGGTTTAGTGAACTTTGAAAATTCCAAGTTAAGGATTAGGGTTTGAATTGAATCCAAAGGTGTAATTGATGTTAGAAGGGACCATACAACCCCTATAGTGCTTGATTAGAGACCTAAACCAGAGACTAGAACCCCAATTAGCGAACTTAGAAACCCCGATATCAGGAATTTATGTAAATTGTGATGGTAATTGGAGATCTGCTAACACTCGGGGACCTGGAAATTTATTTAGCAAACACAAGGATACAAGCAGGCACCTAGGAAGCTAAACCTAAGACCTGAGCCCCAACCACCTTAATGAGGCCACAAATTTATTATTCCCCGCAATTTGCGGCAAGGGTAGGGGCAATGGGGTTCGTGTTTGGTTCATGGCTCCATTTGCAGTAAACAAGACCCTCCATATGTGCAAAATTGGCTAATTTCATTTAGGTTAAAATCTGGAGCATGTTTTCTAAGTTTCTGAATTCGTTTTGCTGCTTTTAATGAATTTGGATTTGGTATCTGATATTGTGTTTCCATCGTGTGGCGTTTGACCGTCAACGACCAGGGTTACTGATCGTGTTTTGCATGCGAGGCTATAGGTTTTGACCTATGAGAGAAACGTGTGCCATTTTGGTTTCCGACTTGATTTTAATACGCATTTGCAATGTGTTATGATATGTTGGTACCCCACGAGGATTTCGAGACGATGAAGAAGAGGATGGCGGCATCGGCATCGGCAAGCAAGAGCAGGGTTAGTAGATATATATATTTACGGTGGAAGTCGGGTGGATGGCGTATAGCACCCCCGCAGTTCATAGTGTAGTGTATGATATATATATATATATTATATATATACGTTTATATGTTTATTGTGAGATCATTGTTGATACAGATAGGTTATAGGGTTCATGATACAGTTTTAGTGTAATTAGAATTAATTTAGTTTAGCTTCTTAGTCGCGAAACCCTAGATTATAGATTTCACCCACACGCGCACACACACATGCATACATTTTATTACTTGTGCGTATATGGGGATATGTATGTATATATAAATACACATAGGTATGGGACTATACACACACACACACACACACACACACACACACACGTATACATATACATGGATGATGAGGATAGTACATGGTACTTGGAGATGAGTCGATGAGTTTGGGCTTGATGCCAGGAGGTCGGTGATGTGATTGGTTCGTATTATGAGATACGGCATGTTGTTATTTGCGGGTCTCTAGGCGTGGTGTTTTCATACACACGCATACATATATGTAGATGGTATCAGTATGTACTAGACATAGATCAGTACCCCCAGATCATGATATATGATGAAAAGGATACCAGATGAATAATGAGATAATGCGATAATTGACCCGTACCTAGATTTGGGATGTCGTACGATAGATTTACCGTACGAGATATAATTATGATGATTAATCCGCACTCTTTACTCGAGGATGTCATATGATGTATTGTATCGTACGTGATGCTATTGAGGTAGGATCACCGACTATTATACATACATATATATATATATATATATATATATATATATATATTGACTCAAACTTAGGTGGTTTTCCTGACCCTTTTCGATTAGTCTGTTAGTTTAGACCTGTAGTTTACTTATAGATGTTAGATTAGACCCGGGTCATACATATTTCAAAACTAACGAATCGTGAATATTTTAAAGACTGGCCAAGGGATTCTACGGATATTTCAAAGGACGTACTTTTTCTTAAAAATACCGTTGTCCTATTTTCTAAACACCACGATTCATGTTATTTCAAATGGCAAACTGTATGACCCGATTATATAAATGTTTATTTCCTTATTGTTGTGTTTATTATTCAGCTCCCGTATATTCTTACTGTTCGCATCGCATTGCAAGCTTATATTGTGTTTTCATATGCCATTATTGAAATCATGTTGTCAGGACACCAGCACCATTACTGATGATACGTATGTTCTACGTACACCTGCTTGCCGGCTCACTCACATCATCATCGGTAATTTCCATGCCACGTATACTGTAGAGAATATTAATTCCTCGATATCGCTTGTTAGCTGATAGTTCCGATATATTACTATTGTGATAGCTTAGACATTCTATTTATTACTGTGATTGTCATGCATATTTATACGCTCATTTTCATGCATTATTATTAGGTCCAATCCGGATTGCCGGAGTCCAATATTTCATAATTCTTTGTTTATTTACTTTGAGATATTGAGATTTCGGATCTTCATGAGATTTATGGATTTGGAGAAACCGTAAGGATTTTATAAACTTTTTATCATTTTAAAATGAAATTTGCGGTTTTCTCCCGAGATGATTTGAGATATGTCCACCATGAGTTTTCTCGGCTCTTGAGCAATATCATACACCTGATTCGAGGAGGAGGAGGAGGAGGAACCGTCTGTGGGTGCTTGGTGGACCCGGTACGGTACCCCGGGGTAAGATGGTCGCAGATGATGGCGTTGAGCCTGGCAGGGGAACACTACCGACCGGTGACTTCTTTGTGACTCGTCGGATATCCGGAGGATACCAATCAGAGTTTGGGCCAGTCCGGATAGCCGGAGCCCAGAGGCCAGTCCGGATAGCCGGAGCCCTAGATATTGAGACAGCGATATATATATATATATATATATATATATATATATATATATTGTGTGTGCTAGACACTATTTTATGATGATTTCGTTGATGATACCTCGATTTTATATACATAAATCTCACTGAGATATGAAAACAGTTTTCTCATTTACATGTTTTCTGTTTTCATGCATTCATACCTTATATTTATGATATGTTGCTACCTGAGACACTGACACGAGCACTTGGTATTACACTTATGTATAGATGTTTACTCTTGCCACCTTTTCATGCTTCAGACCTTATCATATTGAGGATATATATATATATATATATATATATATATATATATATATTACTGATCGTATTGACCTAGGAATGAGTCATACATACAATTTCTGCTTTGTGATGTTTTCTACTCACGAGTTGGCAACTCACCCCCGTTGTGCTACAGTTTCTTGCAGGTTTTACCGTACAGGTTTCGTTGCGGTTTTGCTGGCACATTGCTTATTTCCGGGTGATTGCTTTGGTAGGTGGGTTCACTCGCATCGTGACCACCCTTGTATTTTATTTACATTGTTGTATCTAGTAAACTCCATCAACCAGACTTGTATATTTTATAACCTTAGAGACTGTTCCCCTCCGAACGGCGGCCTGGACTCGGGCGTCCGTGCCTGAGGTTCGGGGCAGATGCTAATTGGTGCTATCCGTCCATCTCTCCGAAGATGCCAAGTTGTTTATGGCACCGTGCATCGGGGGTTTAGACGGATGCGGCCAATGTAGCAGACTTCGTCAGATTCCCCCTCGTTTGAGGGGTTTTTGATTGTGGGGACGCTCTTCCCTGCAGGCGCAAGCCCCTGCAGTTAATTACGCTACCGCATCGCGATAACAACTTTCTCCTTCTCCAGATGGTCACTTCGTGTCGTGTGTGTTTATTTTATGTTTTGTTGCCCGTGGATTGTTTACGGAGACTGAGTTATGTCGTCGCCCGTAGGGCGTGGACTAGTCCAAATCCGTGTTTATCTTAGATTTGGGTTTGGGGGTTTGGTTTGAGGATACGTCAGCCATTCTTGAGGCTAAGATCAACTCAAACGTTTGTTAAGGATACGTTAGTCCGATTTGAGACTAAGATCAACTTAACAGGATCGTTTAGATCCGACAAAAGAGCGTTTGGGCTCCATTGTTCCAGTTTAGGGACATAGTGGTCCATCGTATACGTGGCCGTCGGGACCCGTCACCTCTCTGACGACGTTGAAGGATTACAACGACGGATGTCAGAGGAGTTCAGAGATGTACCCTCGAGCCAAAGTTAATTTGGGGGATTCATAGTCCAGTCTGTTTGAAAGTTTAAGGATACGTTAGCCATCTTTGAGGCTAAGATCAACTTAAACGGGACCGTTTAGATCCGGTAAAAGAGCAGTCGGGCTCTATTGTTCTAGTTTAAGGACATTGCAGTCCATGGGTAGTTTAAGGACATTGCGGTCCATGGGTAGTTTAAGGACATTGCGGTCAATGGGTAGTTTAAGGACATTGCGGTCCATTGTTAGTTTTAAGACATCTCGGTCGAGGTTAAGGACGTCATAGTCCATGGGTTTAAGGACTCCACAGTCCGGTATGCGCTCTGGATGCTTCACACGGGTTCATTGCCGTGCTTGGCGAGGACCAGGCTCCGCTCTGGACGTTTTCCGTGGGGTCAAAGAGTGACGTTATCCACATTCCACGTAACCAGGAATTTTGCACTAGATGCTTCACACGGGTTCACTGCCGTGCTCGGCGAGGACTAGGCTCCGCTCTGGGCGTTTTCCGCGGGGTCAAAGAGTGACGTTATCCGCGTTCCACGTGACCAGGAATTTTGCATTAGACATGGGTTTAAGGACCCCACAGTCCCTATCATGGGTGGTCGTCGGGACCCGTCACCTCTTTGAAGACATTGAGGGATTACAATGCCAAGTATCAAAGGAGTGAAGAGATGTACCCTAGAACCGGAATGGATTAAATAGTCCTTGGTCCAATTTGGGATCAAGACCCATTAATTATATTATGAGCCCATTGGCCCAGTTAATTACGAATTGAGGACTTATGGCCAGCTTGAGCTAAGTCCTATCATGTTTGGAATATTGACTTCTTGTGGGTCCATTGAGGGAGAGGCTTTGCCTCTATCCCTTTGGCCAATTGGGCCAGCGCCTAGTGTTAAACACTTCAGAGCAATCAGTGTTGAACACTGGTAATGAGGTTGACAAGTTAGTGTTTAACACTAAAAGATAATTGGTATTAAACACCAGCAACAAGGCTTTCAGATTAGTGTTAAACACTAAAACGGATCAGTATCAAGCATTGGCAACAAAGCTCTCAAATTAGTGTCAAACACTAAGGTAGTCAGTGTTGAACACTGCAAATAATGTTCTTTGATTAGTGTTGAACACTACGGCCCAACAGTGTTTTAACACTGGATTCAGGAGTTCCAACTTAGTGTTAAACACTAAAGCAAGAGGGGTCACGTGGCGACACGTGAGAGCGCTCTCTATTCATTTATTCTGCTGAAATCGCTGCATCTTTCAGAGCATCACGTGCCATCACGTGACGGGCATTCATATGCCTATGTATTAGAGTTTCTGTCAAGGGTCACGTGGGTCACGTGGGGGACTGCCTCAAAGGGCTTTCTGTAGATCTTTTTAGGGGGGTCACGTGGTGGCATGTGACCCTGCCTTCATGTATGTTGTTAATCTTTTTCCCGGAATTAAATTCCTCGAGCTTTAAATTTCAGATGAATTAAATTCCTACTTCCTTTTGAAGACTTATATTCTGGAGTAGAGTTGAACTCTGAATCTTCTGTAGGAATTAAATTCCTCATATATGTGAAGAACTAAATAGGGTTAAACTCTAATAAAAGCTTTTAAGAAATTAAATTCCCATTCTCTGTTAAATTATGATCAAGGGAATTAAATCCCCGCTGTTCCAACAGAACTAGGTTCTTAATTAGGGTTAAACTCTGTTTCTTTTTGTTCTGAAGGAATTAAATTCCCATAACACAGGGTCAAGCCCTACTTTTATCTTAAAGGAATTAAATTCCTATAGTTCTGTGAGAATTAAATTCTCATATTTCCATTCCCTCTCTATGTTTCGGATCTGCATGGCAGGATCTCAACCCATTGAGAATTAAATTCTCAACCTAAAGGGGAGATGTGCACTTTGCAGATCCTCTATCAAGGAGAGAAGGAATATGTTCTTCTGTTTTATATATCAGAGTTAAACTCTGTTGAGAATTAAATTCTCCCTCTTTCAAAAAGCCTTCCCTTTCTTACCTAGGGTTTTCCTTTGCAGAAGCTCCAAATTCCTCAAAGTATCAAGGCTCTCTCCTTTTTTTTCTCCCTCTGTGTATATATCTCTTTTTTGTGTCTCTTGACTCTTATTTATAGGAGAGGCAGCCGAATCAATTAGTTTTTGATGAATCTTCATTAAGAGATTTGGTTTGCATCCATCATTCGTTCTGGACCTTTGGATTATTAGGTGAATTTTATTCACCATTGGATTTTAAATCCAGAGATTCTCCTTTGTTATTTTGGTTAGATTTAAAGGGGAAATCTTTCCAAACTCCAGATTTTCCTATAGATAGGTGATATTTAATCATCTCTGAATCTTTAATTTGATCGGTTCCAGATAATTGCTTTCCTTTGGAAAGACTTGATTCTCCATCAGAATTTAATTCTGTTAACAAAACGGGCTTTGAAAGCCGGTCACGTGTGACCACGTGACCCATGGTCACGTGTGGGCACGTGACCCCCCTTGGAACGAGCCTTCTTCTTTCTTTTGCGCTTTGTCTTCTGATGGCTGCTTAACCGTCACGTGCCACCACGTGACCTCTGGTCACGTGTGAGCACGTGACCCCTGTCTGGCGCCTCTTTCCTTGGTTTTACTGGAGAACAATTCCACTGCTTTGAACGTCACGTGCTAACACGTGACCCTGGTCACGTGGGAGCACGTGACCTCTTCTGAAGCCTTTTTTCTTGACTTGATCAGGGAACCGGTGTGCCTTTGACGCTTGCTCTTAAATGTCATGTGTCGCCACGTGACCCCGGTCATGTGGGAGCACGTGACTTTTTCTGAAGCCTCTTTTCTTCAATGTGGCCAGGAAACTGAACTTGCCCTTGATGATGCGCTTCGGTGTCACGTGCCAACGCGTGACTGCTGGTCACGTGTAAGCACGTGACCCTTTCCTGAAGATTTTCCCAGAAGCTTTCCTGATTTTAAATCAGGAAACAGAGACCAGTTGTATATATTCTTTCGACCTTAGAGTCGCGCGTTGTATTATTATGGTTTTCTTGATGATTTGAGTTTCCTTTTGAGTTTTGATCCTCGCGCTTGGCGTTGTATACTATATTGCTTGCGTGGTTGTGACCGTCAATTGACGAAGAGCTAGCTCCCGCTTGGAGATGCCTTTATTCATATTATACATGTTGTACCCTTTTGGGGCCAGTATTTACAAAGGAAACTCTACCGATATTTTCAGAAGGAACTTGATGACTTTAAAAATGCATACTTCGGCTTATGTTATTTAAAACTTTAAAAACTAGTCTTTTCCTTCTTTCTTCTTTCAAATGGTTTAGATTTCTGGGGTTTTTGGCTTACTTGAATTAGATGGGGTCCTATAGACTTCGTATGATTCAAGTGCCAGTCACGTGCCATTTCGGGTCGTGACATACATATACGTGAACTCGTATGAAAATACGAATAGCCAAGAGAGAATGAATAGTGAAAAATAATACTAGAATACATACATACATATATATATATATATATTATTAAATCAAAACTTGATTTAATAATCCGGCTCAATCCTAAGCCGCTAATATTATCAACCGTCCGATAAAAGTCTGTGTAGCCTGTACACATATTTAATTGGACACCTATATGTACCAACATACGTCATTTACATCATATCGCCGGAACCGTGAAAACCCTCTGTGCAAGACTCTAAACACTCGTCAATACGCTGGCAGAGGGTTTAACCACAAGCACGTCAGCGGCACTAGCTGTACATAACGGCTACCCAAGTATTGAGCGAAAGGAAGGCCGACGAGCAAACTCATCCGAACCCCTACTGAGCTTGTCAATGACAATCTCCGTACATTTCGGTCTGTTCGTCTAAGAATATCGCATATCGAGTCTAGGAGGTTGGATAAAGTCAGACCCCTAATAACGCGATATTTCGTGTCGGTATGAAGCCCATCACCCACAAAGAAACTACCGATCCAAATCAGTAATTCTCGACTACCTTGGCTAAGGATTTCTGGTGATGGACACCCATGCACCGCGCGACATCAACCCCCAATACCGGGAGAGACGAATCCCCAATGATCCGCTCACTGCCTCCATGTGGGTCGGGACTGTACCCAACTAAAACCTGTTCGCACGAATCCTTTGAGCCGTAGTAGGGTAGTAATCAAAGCACAGTGGGAATTCACATGAGACAAATGACGATCTCAGGTCGACAGACTAACCTATACACATGTCACCTGGGAAATGCTATCTGACCATAGATATAATACCAACTAGCGTATTCCCGGCGAGTCTGTCCAGTCTACTCATAACCCAATGAGCACCTGTATACTATCTTAGGTGACTAACTGACACCAATGGCTTGTGAGACTGTCCACCGCCCTTCGTCGAGGTCTCGAAAAGTATACACTAGTCTACTCCGGAGTATCAATGCCCAGTCTTGATACTCCCTCGACCAGGGACATTTAAGGATGTGCTTATAGACCGCCCAGTTCCCACGTATATGATCGCTATCATAATCCTGGTAGTCAAGCAAGAATCCTATGGGCTCTATCAACATGTAATAGCGATCTGTAATAACACATAATACCTGTATATGATGATAAAGGCAAATCAGATAGTATAATATCATTTTGAGTAAGACTGTTCTACCCGTATAGGTCTTCCCTCAATCATCACAATTGCGTGGCTGCGATTACAATAATTGATTTGAGCGCACTATAGCCAACAATCTCCCACTTGCACTTAAGTCTAATTATTGCGGTGTCTCATACTCACAGCCCGTGTGATACCGAACACCCAACTTCTCTACTAATCAGTCTCGCAAAGCTCGTTTGAGAAACTATTACATTCAAGAAATAGCCTTAGTGAGTGCATCCGCTCCAATGTTTCTATCTTTATCTCTCTATATCTCAACTTCGCGGAGACAGACTATCTCCCGAAATGAGCAATACCTGTCTTAGAATTTGTCTGGACATCTGATGGGACCGAGTTCGCAAATGAACTCCAAATCTAACAAACTTCTCAGACTGTATCATCCACTGAATTTAATCAGTATCCTACGCCATGCCTTCCACATTATCTGCTTGGACAACCTGTCCAACATACTTCCCCTCAATAGAGGGAAAACTATAACTCTGACAGCCACTCTATCATCCAGGTCATCTTGGAAGCCTGAAATGATAATTGCCTCCTGAAGAAGGCTGCCGTTACTATATACCAAGAACATCCACTTATGTTCATAACTGCTTCCCAAAGTTTCTCCAAGATTGGATTAATATATGTTTATTGCAGCTAGTGCAAAAGCAATATCTGGTGTGGAACTTGACATCTCATGATTGACTTAATTGCCTAAGCAAGAGATATGCCAATCATGCAAATCCCTCCCCTCATCAGTTTAGAAGCTATCTCTTTAGAGAGGGTGACTCTATCACCTGCGGGTACACCACCATGCCAGGTGTCGTCCATTCTTAAACACTTTAGAATAGTGTAAGTACCCAAATTGGGACACTTCCAAAATCTAGATCTAATACCATAGATCTAGTGACCAGAATCCCTGAAATTTTATCCAGATCCTATGTGGAGAAAATCCTTGTGACAACCACAGTATAACCGATCGTAGTATATGAATATCACTTCTTATCAAGAGCATGTCATCCAAATACCAGGACATCATTCCATACTACCTTCTTACCTAGTCCATATGTTGTTCTGATGAAGTCAAACTCTATGATTGTCACATCAAAACTAGACGATCTATCTCATCTATACTTGTTTTAGTCTATAAATAAACATAAGCTACTTTCCCACTATGCTTCCGCTGCTCCCACTGACTGTTGGCTATAGTGCCCTCAAGGCAATTATCATAGTCGCGGACTTGTGATTATGATGATTGAGTGAGGACCTATACCGATAAAACAGTCTTACTCAAGATGATAGTATGCTATCTGGTTTGACTTTATCATCATGTACGTGTTGATAGAGCCCATTGGATTCTTGCTTGACTGGCAGCATTATGATGGCGATCATATATGTGGGAGCTGGGGTCTATAAGCACATCCTTAAATGTCCTTAGTCGTAGGAGTATTGAGACCGGGCATCGATACTCTAGTGTAGACTAGTGTATACTGATCGAGACCCCGACGAGGGGCGATGGCCAGGTCTCACAAGCCATTGGTGTTAGTTTGTTCACGTAAGATAGTATACAGGTGCTCATTGGGTTATGAGTACACTGGACGGACTCACCGGGAACTTGCTAGTTGGTATTATACCTATTGTCAGATAGCAGTTCCCAGGTGACACGTGTACAGGTTAGTCTGTCGACCTGAGATCGTCATTTGTCTCGTGTGAGTTCCCACTGTGGTTTGATTACTACCCTACCATGGCTCAAAGGAGTCGTGCAAACAGGTTTTAGTTTGGTACAGTCCCGAGCCACATGGAGGCAGTGATCGGATCGTCGGGGATTCGTCTCTCCCGGTATTGGGGGTTGATGTCGCGTTGTGTACGGATGACCATCACCCTAAATCCGTGGCCACAGTAGACGAGAACTACCGATACAGGATCGATAGATTCTCAGGTGGTGATGGGTTTCATGCCGAGACTAAATATCGCGTTGTTAGGGGTCTGACTTTATCCACCCCCTAGACTCGATATGCGATACTCTTAGACGAACAGACCGGACTGTACCGATATTGTCACTATCAGGCTCAGTGGGTTCAGGATGAGTTTGCTCGTCGGCCTCCCTTTTGCTCAATACCTGGGTAGCCGTTACGTACAGCTAGTGCCGCTGACGTACTTATGGTTAAACCCACTGCTAGCGTATTGACGAGTCTTTAGAGTCCCACACAGAGGGTTTTCACGGTTCAGGCGATATGGTGTACATGGCGTATGTTGGTGCATACAGGTGTCCGATTAAATATGTGCATGCTGCGCAGACTATAATCGGACGGTTGATAATACTAGCGGCTTAGGATTAAGGCGGATTATTAAATCGGATTTTGATTTAATAATTTATATATGTATTCGTATATACGTATTCTGGTATTATTGTTCACTATTTATTTTCTCTCTTGGCTATTCGTATTTTTGTACGAATACGCGTATATGTATTTCGATACATGTACCGGGAAGTATTCCGTATTTTATACGGAATAGGTTCTAGAAGATGACACCCAATTTATATGATTTTCCATTTATGGAAATTCATTTGTTTCATAAATGAGGTGGATGGTGTGAGGTGGCATGAACATGGTTCATAGTATGGGCTTGAGTATGGTTTGCATTGTTTATTGTTTTAATTGGAAAAGAAATGGTGGAGATTTTTTTAGGCATGAGAGAGGGGGGGCCGGCCACTATAGGGGTGGGGGTTCATTTTCATTTGGCTAATGACATTACACTCTCTCTCACTCTCTCATGCTCACAAAAACAAAACACTTAGCCATTTTTTCTCATGCCAAAGATCACCTCTTTTATCTTCTTCTTGCATTGCTCATTTGAGTTTTGGGATGAGAGAAAAATTATAGTGACACTTTCATACTCCCCCAATCTCCATCGCTAGCGACTTTTGAGTGTCGGTTGCCTCGTTCGACGAGTTGGAGCTTGCGCCATTTCCCTCGGGTGGATCATCGGAGATGGAGGAAGACCGGCAACCAAACATCATCAAAGGATCACGAGGAGCTTGGAATGAATACCGAAGGACACGGATAAACTCGGTATAATGATTCTAACCGCTTCTTAATTTGCTAGATTAGGGTTTAAGGTCGATCCGTAAATCAGGTAGCGGTAGCGGCGGTTTTAGAAATTTTTGTTCCGCATTTTGGCCGCGTTTTGACGGCCGGGGCGCTGTCGTAACCCTTCATGGTATCAGAGCCAACCTTTAAACCCCTTACTAGCTTGTTTAAACGTGCTTAATAGATCGATCGACTGAAATTTACGAAATCGCAATTCCATTTTCATAGTTTCTGCCGATTTTCAAAAGTGTTCAAAAAATATTTTTCAGAGGCTTAAAAATCCGTGCAGGCGATTTTATGGGTACAGAAAAAATTTGGGCTCCTGATGCCTCCAAGTCGCCGCGGAACCGCCGCACTTACCCCCTATTGGCGGCAGTTCCGCGGCCATTTAGTGGTGATGGGCTTCGAAATTTTTCCTGTAGCCCCCTGACTTGGAATTGTGATTTTTGACATATACTGTCTTGGCCCAGGTTTCAGTGAAGTGTTGTTTTTGCTATTGGGGCCAATTTGGAAATTTAGTCGATCGATATTTTAAGTGTGCGTTTAACAGTACATACATTTCTATCTGCGACCGTGACTGTCATTTGATCGGTAAACCTGTGTAACTGCTAAATGTTCCTTTAGACGGGTTTGCGAACGTGACATTCACGTTGATGTTCTGTGTTGTGCTGTGATGTTGGTTGGATCTTCGTAGTGGATAGCCTGGGTGCAGTGGTAGCACAATTTTAATTTCATTTGTACATTTGATATTTCAGGGCGAGTGTCCGACATGTGGACTGCCGTCACTGCCAGTTTGTATATTATTCATTTGGGGCACGACCGGGTTGAGGTCGATGTCACCCTTGTATATTATTTTCTTTTCTGTATGAGGATTACCCCGCGGTGGAGTGCCCGAATAGCCGGATTCAAGTGGGCAACGGGTCCGCGTCTCATGGCTTTGAGACGGAGGGGACCTTACTCTAGAATTGGCGGGCTATTCGCCGCACTCGTAGAGGGTATAGGTTGACCCAGGAGGAGTGCTCAAGTTACCGGATTCCGTGAAGTGCCGGATGGCCCATTCACTTTGCTGAAGGGGCTACCTCACTTTTGGTTTTAGCAGGTAGCTTGCCACGCTCGTAGGGGTCTGGGTTTTCATTGCACAGGCTATCCACACGACAGAGAACGTCGGGTCTCACTTGCGGCTCAAGTGAAACCCGGGGCTCCAGATTATCTACCATTCTGTGTTGCTTCTATGATGTTTATGTGATGTTGCTTTATATCATGCCTGGGACGATTGTTATATATATATATATATATATTCTAGTAGATGTTGTATATGTTTTGCACCCGCGCTAGTCCAATCCCTGCTCTGTCATTAGTTAAGTTACCTAACGGGTGATGACGGGACTGTCCATATCAGATTTTTGCATTTTTATACCGCCCATTTTTTATCACATTGCTTATCGGTAGGTACTCTTGAGCCGTGTTTGCTAGTTAATTGCAGGATACAGGTTCTCAGCTCTAAACAGTGAAATTCATGAAAAAGCACGACAAATTCTGGATTACTGCCATCCACAGATAAAATACGGGTCTCCGCTCTCTATCCGTATGTTGACGCACACCAGTTTAAGGGACAAAATGGCAAATCGATGGTCATTTTCATGCACAAAGCACAATGTCAACACAAGATCCAACATGTCTACGCGGAGCTCAAGAAAATCATGGCAAAAGATCAACATCAAATCACCTTTTGATCTGCTGAAAATCTGGAAGAAATGTGAAAAGCTTCTGAGAAACCAAGCATACCACAATGAAGAGTACGGCCAAACAGGGAAACCTACAAAATTTGGTGACCTAACTCCCCTAGATGGCCGCGGATCTGCGGAAAATATGGCGATTTGGCCGCGGATCCGCGGCCTAATAGACTCGGCAACTGAAGATATTTCAGGGGCAGTTTGGTACATTCATGTTGGTCCTGAATGTTGCCCTAGGTTCTCTGTTTCCTGCCTATAAATAGCCCAGAACATGCCAAGCCAAATGGTGCTTAATTCTTGTATTAGGTTTTAGATATATTTTGTTGTTCTTCTTCCTCTTTTCATTATTTCTCCATTAAAACCTTGTAGTGAGCTTTTATGAGTGAAGTGATGAATAAAAAAGTTCTTTTCTTTATCATGCTTGTCTTGTTATGTTGTTAATTATAATTGCTTGTAATTTTCATTTTCTAATCTAGTTGTTGTTATTTGTTGTTTGTTTGTTTGTTTCTTGTTCTATTTTTCTTTATCCTTAACAACAATGATGCTTAAGCTTGATCCTTGCCAAAGTGAGGTCTCAAATAGCTAGTTGTAATCTTCTAACCTCTTTCTTTCTATCTACCTCCTTTTGTTGTATTTTCCTTTTTTTTGTAATGGGTGAGTAGTTTTCTCACTTGTTAGGGTAGGATAAGGAAAGTTTGAGACAAGGAAATCTCTCTCACTCTTTTCTTGCCCAACCACTTAATTCGGACTCCCGTTAATTAAACCACAATCCGCTCCCTACGGCACCCTATCCTACATGATAGCGGTGATTCCTTAGTGAGACCGGTTGTAGTTGAATTAACCGGAGGTTAAGGCTAAGAGCCAAGAACGGACGGACAATGACCAGAAGGAAGAACTTAAGCGTTGGAAAGCCTAGCTTATACTCGCAGGTTCCTTCCTAGTCGTGCTAATCCCCGTTGTTGCCGATTACCGTAACACTGATATTAAGAGTGGCAACGAAAGAAGTGAGCGACTCCTAACTCAAACCAACCTAATCCTAACCCTAACAAGCTCTCTTTATATATAAATTTTAGCACATAGTTAATCTCAAACAAACCTGGACATTTGGACTTAACTCGTCAAAGCATATAGAAAAAGATTCCCATCTCCCTGCGGACGACCCATACTCAACCGGCTAGTTACAAGCGAAACCGTCTTGATTGCGGTAATTAACTAAGCACGCAAAAACTCTATCAATCAGGGACCCAGTGGCGAATGCGGATGGTATATACGTACATCATATATTTTCGTTCTTTTCTGATGTGATTAATTGATGGGACTGCATTGATTCTTATCAATGCAAGGATAAAACAAACCTATATATGATGTTGTTGGAACCAAGTTTTTAAAAACTGACATTACAGACGTTCTCTTTTGCTTTACACAGTGGTATTCAGTTTGGAATATCCTGTACCTCATTCGACGAGGCAAGGGCCGAGATCCCTTCATCGGGAGTGACCCCTTGAGTAAAAGTTTGCGTCAACGTAATAATTTCATTATTGTCGATTCTTTTGCTTTGCATCGCGGTATTCAGTTTGGAATATCCGGCACCTCATTCTACGGGGAAAGAGCCGAGATCCCTTCACCGGGAGTGACCTCTTTAGCAAAAGTTTTTGCCACTATATATTTATAAAACCACTTGGATTCCTTCAACGAGATCAAGTTCATTACGTTAAAGGTTTTTCGCCAAAAACCAGTCGTAGCCCTCCGTCATTTCAGATTAGTATTTCTTAGTATTCGTGCTACGTATGTCGTGCTTAGCCGAGGCGTAGTGTTCGGTAGCTATGTAGTTCTTTTCTGTTGTATGGATATGCGATTGGTTAGGACAGTCGTACGGTCATTTTGGATCAGTCAAGGACTTGTGCGGGTGGGTCTAATGCAATCAAGATAGTGATGGGTTGAACTTGACTAGGATCCTTTGATATGTTGGCTCAGTCAAGGTCACTTGGGTCCTAGGGGTAAAAACACACATCGGGAGTTTCAAACATACAAGAAACTTGCCAGGCTTGCGCATACCTTCTGGAGTATGGTGACTTGAGTGGCTTCCATCAAGTTATCATGCGATGATAGTTGGATCCCGATTCCCACAGATGAGTAGGATTACTCCTCGGGTAATTCTGACTAATTCTTCTTTAGGGTTTGGAGGAGAATTCGAGGAAACAGTGGGAGCCATCCAGATTAGATAAAGTGATTAACCATTCTGATCTAGGTTAGAGTGCACGCTGAGTGTTTCTTTTCTCCCCCTCTCTGGCTGCGACTATGACCCGGCCTTTGACTAAAACTCATGAAACCAAGTTAATCGAACCTTCTTAAAACACTTTGGCTTTTGGAATGTCACTATATCGCATACATCATTGCCACTTCTATATCACCTTTAATTTTCTCCAGAGCACCTTGTATCACTACGAACATCCACTTCCATTGGATAAATCCATCGTATAGTTACATATGAACTCGAAGGAACTTTTTTGAGGATGGATTCTGGTTCTGGAGAGAATGAATAGGATTATTCGGTTGTCTTTTCTCTTTACCTTCTTTCAGCTTATGAGGGCTCCTAGGATTAGGAGAGGGTACACCTATTGAGCTTATTGGATAGTCTTCTTCCAAACCATAGGCAGGCGCCGAACAGTAGGGAAGGAAGAAAACCAATTAAGCTTAAGTGTGGTGTACAGAAGGTAATAAGTAAAGACATATAAAGGGATTAGAATAATGGCAAAGGAAATTGCGACCACCAACATTCACGACGAAAACCAGGTATACCCCTGCCACTCCTACATCCACTTTTCTTTTCTCTAGGACACTCCGTATCACTACAGATATCCACTTCCATTGGATAAATCCATCGTATAGTTGCATACGAACTCGAAGGAACTTTTTCGTGGATGGATTCTGGTTCTGGAGAAATTGGATAGGATTATTCAGATGTATTTTCTCTTTACCTTCTCTCAGGTTGCGAGGGCTCCTAGGATTAGGAGAGTACACCTATTACGCTTATTGGATAGTCTTCTTCCAAACCTTAGGCTGGTGCCAAAGGGTAGGGAATGAAGAAAACCAATTAGCGTAAAGAAGGTGTACAGAAGGTAATAAGTAAAGACATAATAAAGGTATTGGAGTGAGGGCAGGTAAGTATATGGTTACTGTCATGATTCAGGATAATGGAAGTGGCATTACTAGGAATACCAGTTAACCCTTTTGAAACATTTTCATGTTTCAGTTTCACTGTGCGATGTTAATTGAAAACTGTTTTCCCAATTAGAATCTAAATCCAGGGTATGTATTTACCAGATCAGTTTCTCACATTTATATGTTATTACGGATGGTGAGTGGGAGTAAGATATTGGGAATTGGGTGATTAGATCCTCATTATATCGGAATTCGTTGCAATTGGTGATATTTGAGGAAATCATCTTGGTTTTTGCCGGACGGCAAATATTTGGTTTTGAATATCCGTTGTTATGCACCAATATCAAACTGATATACCTGTACATTTATTTTATAAAGTGAGATATAATTTTTTGATATTATGTCTGTGACATTTAACTATATTGGTTAGTGATTAGTTAAGGTGAATTCAATAACGGTGTAATTCTTCTTAACTATAATACAGTTTTTCAACCTACGACGCACAGGATTTGAGTTGTTGAACTCAGCGGACTTATACAAAGTATTGTATGTTGTCCAGTGTCCATTAGGACAATGGGGTTGGTACTCGTATTATATTCTGTTTACTTATGACTTCTCTTATTTTAGACAGGTATTTCGTTGAAATACAAGGTTCAGATTTTGAGAAGTTATAGGTATAAGAATAAAGTAGAGACCCATTTATTAGAAGTATCAGGATTCTTCGAAGTAGTCGAAGATGTAGATACTTGTGTTCGGTATTCCGTTGATAGTAATGGTTTTGAGAACTTACTTCTCTTTCGGGTTACTTATACATGGATGCACTCCTAGATGAGTAATGCTTAATGACCTTTTTCTATTTGGTTGATATGCACTGGAGACAGCTGCATGATTTGAATCTAGTTCCAATTAAATTAGTGCTTTTGTTTTTATATTAGATATATATAGAATCAATTTATATCTTAATAATGTTAAGGTATAGGGAGTTGTCCGGCTGATACTTAAAACCATAATCCGGATAAACTCAAGGCACGTTTCAGTAATGGCTGTTTGTGGGTTATCCTGGGCTTTGACGAGGGTTAACTTTCTACCATCAGGAAGATCAGTATTTATATTGTTCTTGACTCACCACAGTTTTAGTAAAATAGATTTTTTTAGAAAACAGAAGTGGGAGTATGGTAGAACTGGAAGTAATTCCAGAACCACAAATGATTACTGAAAATTTAATAGAACCTAAGGACTCAATTGGATTTGATGTTCCATTAGCCACTCCGCATGATTTGGTGGGTAACCTCAGGCACCTGAGAGGTACTCCGGTCTTCTCAGTGATGGTGACAGGGAGGTTCTTGTTTACCCATACTTGTCATTGCTATTGTTCTAGACTATAAGACCCGGCAGGAGGATGAGCTGTAAGTGCACGGCGGCGCCCCGGCCGTCGATCCGACGCCGGAATGCGGAAGCGGTGAATAACTTAAATTTTTGCGGACTTAGCAAACCGGCACCACCGCGCACTAAACACCCGGGATCGTTACCATTAACTAGTCTAAGCTACTAACAAGATGGGTTAGAGATATACCGACGATCCAAGTCCTCCGGTCTTCTCGCCATCGTCCGGATCTCCTGCGGAAAAGTCCCGTCTCCTCCTCGTCGCCGGAAGTGCACCACATCGCCTACTTTGTTTACGGGCTCCCACCTCAATGCCGAGGCAACTCGGGCACGAAGCCGGCTACTCGACGTGCCCAAGATTCGTTGTAGAATTCGTAGAGAAGGAGTCTCATTTTTGGGGTTTGGAGTTGTGCCATTTTGTGGAAGAAAAGAGAGGAACTTTTTGGAAATGAACTAGAGGGCTTTTCTAGTGAGCATGAGAAACAAAATGCCACACATAAAAAATGAATCCCCTTCTCCATTTGGAATGGCCGGCCAAACAAAAGAGGGAGTAAGATTGGAGAGAGAGTGTGTGGTGTATGGATGATTCAACCACTACAATAATCATGAGAGAAAAAGAATGATGAAAAGAAATTATCATCACAACCAAATCCATACTCCACTAACCAATCAACAACAACCATGATGACATCCAAAGTCAAGCTATCATGAAGTGATCAAGTCAAAAGGTCAATGAGAGGCTATCATGATTCAACAATAAGCAAATACCCCCTCCACAAATACTTATTTGCAACAATGCAAATAAGCCCTCCTCCACCAATCTTCGGCCAATGAACGGAACAAAGGAAATTGGCCGAAACGGAAAGCAAACTGGCAACTCCAGAAAACTGGTCCCGTAATAAATTACAGGAAAACCCCGATACTGTGCATACACACCCGCATCTGTATTTCGACCGAAATACAAATGCAATGAGACAAAATCTACACTGTACTATACTAGGATCCGGCTTATACCAAAACCGGCTAGTAATATCTGTTCGATCCTGATCCGTGCAATACCGCACGTATCTGATCGAACCCTGCCATATATCCATACGGCCTATAGTACAGACTGTCCGATCCTGATCCGTGCAATACCGCACGTACCTGATCGGACCTTGCCATATCTCCATACGGCCTCTACAACCTTTCGCCCGAAAGCTTGAGTAACTGAAATGTGGGGGACTCTAAAGACTCATCAACACCTTGGTTGTGGATTTAACCACTAGCACGTTAGAGGTATATAAGCCAATACATGACGGGCTACCAGGTATTGACCAAAAGGGACGTCTGCGAGCGAACTCAGCCTGACACCCTACTGAGCCTGTCAGTGACAATATCCGTGCAGTCCGGTCCGTTCGTCTATGAGCATCGCATGGCGGGCCTAGGGGGTTGGTAAAAGTCAGACCCCCAAAAGCGGTACAAGTCGTGTCGGAGTGTAGCCCAGAACACCCTGAGATACTACTGGAATACCTACCAGTAAATCTCCTTGCCTTGGCCAAGGACTTTGTGTAATGGCTCTCCTAGACACAGCACGACCTCACCCCCAATACCGGGAGAGACGAACCCCTGAAGATACGCTCACTGCCTCCATGTGGCTCGGGACTGTACCCAACTAAAACCTGTTTGCACGACTCCTTTGAGCCGTGGTAGGGTAGTAATCAAAGTACAGTGGGAACTCACACGAGACAAATGACGATCCCCAGGTCGATGAACTAACCTGCACACATGTCACCAGGAAACTGCCATCTGACGTCTGGTATATGACCAACTAGCATGTTCCCGGCGAGTCCTGTCCGGTGTACTCATAACCCAATGAGCACCTGTATACATCTTAGGTGATCCAACTGACACCAGTGGCTTGTGAGACCGGCCACCGCCCCTCGTCGGGGTCTCGACTGTATACACTAGTCTACTAATGGAGTATCGATGCCCAGTCTCGAAACTCCCACGACTAGGGACCTTTTAAGGATAAGCTTATAGACCCCCAGCTCCCACTTATATGATCGCCCTCATACTGCTGGTGGTCAAGCAAGAATCCTAGGGGCTCTATCAACGTGTAATAGCGACGTGTCATGTCACCTAAAGCAGTACACGATGATAAAGGTAAACCAGATAGCATACTATCATCTCGAGCAAGACTGTCCTACTGGGATAGGTCCTCCCTCAATCATTACAATCACGTACCTGTGACCTAATAATTGACTCTGAGGGCACTATCTCCAACATGAGTATAGTGTCATTCTAAACTAGTTTTAGAAGTGTACGTATATTTGACTTTGCCAGACGGTTGTTGTAGTCAGTGAGAGCAGCAGAATCATAGTAGGCAAGTAGCTTATGTATATTTATAGACTAAAGCAGGTATAGCGGAAAAAGATCATCTAATTTTGATGTGACAGTCATAGGCTTTGACCTCATCAGAATAGGAGATGGATCTGGTAAGAAGGTAATAGAGAGTGATGTCCAGGTGTTGGGATGACATGCACTTGATAAGAAGAGATATTTCTATACTACGATCGGTTGTACTATGGTTGTCACAAAGTTGTTTCTCTACAAAGGATATGGATATAATATCAGGTTTCTGGTTACTAGATCTATGGTTTTAGATCTAGATTTGGGAAGTATCACAATTTGGGTACTTTGACATTATTCTAAAGATATTTTAGAATGGACGACTCCTGGCATGGTGGTGTACCTGAAGGTGATGGAGTCACCCTCTCTAAAGGTGTCTTACAGACTAAAGGGGAGAGAGATCTGCATGATTAGCATATCACTTGCTTAGGCAATTGAGATAATCATGAAATGTCAAGTACCACACCATATGTTGCTTTTGCACTAGATGCAATAAACATATATTAATCCAATTCTGGAGAAACATTGGGAAGCAGTTTATGAACATAAGTGAATGTTCTTTGGAAATGATTACGGCAGCCTCCTTCTGGAGACGGTTATCATTTCAGGCTTCCAAGGTGACCTGGATGACAGAATGACTATCAGAGTTACAGTTTTTCCCTTATTTGAGGGACAGTGTGTTGGACAGGTAGTCCAAGCGGATACTGAGGAATTCATGGCGCATGTTACCGATTAAATTCAGTGGATGATACAGTCTAGGAGGTTTGCCGGATTTGGAGTTCGTTTGTGAACTGGGTCCTATCAGATATCCAGACAAATTCTAAGACAGGTATTGCTCATTTCGGGAGATAGTTTTCTCCGTGAAGTTGAGATACAGAAAGAAACATTGGAGCGGATCCACTCACTGAGGCTATTTCTCGAATGCAATCATTTTCGCAAACGGGTTTTGCGAAACAGATTAGTAGAGAAGTTGGGTGTTCAGTATCACACGGGCTGTGAGTATGCGACATCGCAATAATTGGCCTTAAGTGCAAGTGGGAGATTGTTGGCTATAGTGCCCTCAAGGCAATTATCATAGTCGTGGACTTGTGATTATGATGATTGAGTGAGGACCTATACTGATAAAACAGTCTTACTCAAGATGATATTATCTATCTGGTTTGACTTTATCATCATGTACGTGTTGATAGAGCCTATAGGATCTTGCTTGACTGCCAGTACTATGATGGTGATCACATATGTGGGAGCTGGGGTCTATAAGCACATCCTTAAATATCCCTTGTCGTAGGAGTATCGAGACCGGACATCGATACTCCAGTGTAGACTAGTGTATACTGATCCAGACCCCGATGAAGGGCGATGGCCAGGTCTCACAAGCCATTGGTGTTAGTTTGTTCACCTAAGATAGTATACAGGTGCTCATTGGGTTATGAGTAGACTGGACGGACTCGCCGGGAACCTGCTAGTTGGTATTATACCTATTGTCAGATAGCAGTTCCCAGGTGACATGTGTACAGGATAGTCTGTGGACTTGAGATCATCATTTGTCTCGTGTGAGTTCCCACTATGGTTTGATTACTACCCTACCACAGCTCAAAGGAGTCGTGCAAGTAGGTTTTAGTTGGGTATAGTCCGGAGCAACATGGAGGCAGTGATCGGATCGTCGGGGATTCGTCTCTCCCGGTATTTGGGGTTGATGTCGCGTTGTGTACGGATGACCATCACCCTAAATCTGTGGCCACGGTAGACGAGAACTACCGATCCAGGATCGATAGTTTCTCAGGTGGTGATAGGTTTCATGCCGACACAAAATATCACGTTGTTGGGGGTCTGACTTTATCCACCCCTAGACTCGATATGCGATACTCTTAGACGAACAGATCGGACTGTACGGATATTGTCACTGTCAGGCTCAGCAGGGGTTCATGATGAGTTTGCTCGTCGGCCTCCCTTTCGCTCAATTCTCTTAGACGAACAGATCGGACGGTTGACAATACTAGCAGTTTAGGATTAAGCCGGATTATTAAATTGGATTTTGATTTAATAATTTATATATGTATTCGTATCTACGTATTCTGGTATTATTGTTCACTATTTATTTTCTCTCTTAGCTATTCGTATTTTTGTACGAATACGCGTATATGTATTTCTATACATGTACCGGGAAGTATTCCGTATTTTATACGGAATAGCTTCTGGAAGATGCTACCCCATTTATATGATTTTCCATTTATGGAAATTCATTTGTTTCATAAATGAGGTGGGTGGTTGAAGGGTTCCTAGGCACACCCATGAGGTTCTACAACTGATCAAATATGTCCAATTCAAAATTTTCTATGTGCCAAAGAACCCTAAACTAGATCGTTAACTAGAGGATAGGCGAAACATGCAAGTAAACAACTTTACTAGAAAGTGAAAGTGACTACAACCTTTGTAGATCCGGTCCTCCACCTCTTTAGCTCCATGATGACATCCCTCCGCTGCGATCATCGGATCCCGGACTCTAGCGTCGGTTTCATCGGAGAAATGGGCGGGCTAGGTCGTCGACTTCGATGCCGAAGATGATCTACGTCGAGGCAACTCAAGAACAAGCTCCATCTTCACTTGGTCATAAAACTTGTGAAGATAACACACTCTACTACATGGCAAGTGGTAGAGGATGAAGAAATAGGAAGTGGGTTCACTTTGGATTTGGATTTCTCACTTGGATTCTTCACTTGGAAATTTTCTAGAATGCTTTCTTCTCTTCATGAAGAAGAAGAAGAAGGAGAAAAGAAAACGAATAATAGAATTCTTGAAAATAATAAATCAAGTGATTCTTATCATATAGCAACCATGGGTTAGTTTAACACATGTAGAGAATAAACTAGGGTTTAGGTTTAATGGTTAGGTTAAGGCAAAAGACAAAATGGCTAGACTTTTCAAAGCTTCATGTAGCTTCAAGAATAAAACAAAGCAAGCCTCTATTTTTTTTTGCCAAAATAAATAAAGAAAATAAATAAAACAAATGAAACCCTAACCATTAACTAAACATGGTGTATTGCATACACACACCCAAGTTTGCATGTATCATCAAACATGATACAATCAAGTGCACAAAAATATATCACATATACTACTTGTGCACATCAAGTGAGAAAAACAATCTTAAGTGAACAAATACTAGTTAATGTAAAGTAATATATGAAATATATAATTATGCATTAAATCATTAAATCAACACTTGATTTAATGATCCGGTCATACTACATATAACCGACTAATATTAAGTGTATTAATGTATCGAATCAACACTTGATTCGGTAACCCGGCTATATCTTATATAACAGTCCAATGATACAAATCGCGAGAATAGAATGCATTATCACATACTGGTATTATTCTCAGTCCCGCACATATCTCATATGCGCTCCTATTTCGTTTCGCTTGAGCCAGGAAACCTCTGTGTATGACTCTAAAGACTCGTTAATACGCCGGCAGCAGGTGATGATCATATCAAACACCCACAAGCCGCAAGCGGTCTGCTAAATGTAACGGCCACCCGGGTATTGAGCGATCAGAAGATCAACGAGCAAGCCCGCTCACACTCCTGTGAATCCAATCAGTAACACTTACCGTACAGTCCGGTCTGTTCGTCTGATATGTCGCATATCTCGCCTAGGGGTGGTAAACGTCAGACCCCAGTAGCTTGATAAGTCATGCCGATGTAAGGTCCATAACAAGCATGAAACTACTGATAACACTTACCAGTAAATCACTGCAATCCTGGCTAGGGATTTCCAGTTATGGCCAGTCGAGCATAGCGCAACATCAACCCCCAATACCGGGAGAGACGAATCCCCTCCTATCGCTCATTGCCTCCATGTGAATCGGGACTGTACCCAAAAACCACCTGTTTGCACGACTCAGTAGAGCCGTGGTAGGGTGGAAATCAAAGCACAGTGGGAGATACACAAGACTCTATGACGATCTCAGGTCAACAGACTAAGCTGTACCAGTGTCACCTGAGAACTGCCATCTGACGTGAGGTATAATACCATTTGGGAGTTCTCGGCGAGTCCGTTCAGTATACCCAATCACTACTGAGCACCCGCATACCATCTCTGATGTCAAACACCAATGGATATGGAATCATCTATCGCCCATCACATGGGTCGAGAAGATATACGCTAGTCTACTCTGGAATATCGATGCCCCGTCTCGATATTCCCACGACTAGGAACATTGAAGGATGTACTCATGGACTACCCAGGCCCCACTAGTATGATCTACATCATAGTCCTGGAAGTCGAGTACACATCTTAAGGGCTTTATCAACATGTAACAGAGAGACTGAAAGTATACATGTTAAGATAAAGAGCAACCAGATAGCGTACTATCATGTCGAGCAAGAAAGTCCTACCTATATATGTCCCAGCATCCACTACAATATACATCCTATGTATAGTAATGGCCTCTTTGGCATACATATAACTAACAATCTCCCACTTGCACTAGGGCCATCTGTAGCAGTGGTTGCAGTATCACATACTCAACCATCCCATATGAGTCTCTCTATGGGAAAATGCCTTTGTGAGTGGATCCGCCGTGTTGTTCTCTGAGTCTACTCTCCTAACCTCGATCACCTTGGAGATCAACTATCTCCATGATCAGGTGATGCTGCCTCAGAATATGTCTGGGTCACTGATGGGATCGGGGTTCCTGGGCCAAAGCCACACTTCCATTATCACACAATAGTAGGAACCTAGTTCATCTCATGAACTAATATACACCCAAACTTCCTCTTTGGTAGTATCTTTGATAGCGATGTCACCAGCCTTTATCGTCTAGTCTGCCACGGTATCTAGCTTGGAACTCTTCCAATATACCGTCCCTCCACTGAGGGTAAAGACAATGTCTGCGACTGACATTCAGTCGTCCTTATCACCCTGGAACTTTTCCAGTGATTCTCCCCAGGATCAACTGATACCATCTCACTACAACTAGTGAGAATCCTAACATCCATTTAGATTTATCTCATAGATCCAAAACCCAGGATTTAGGGGGTATCATTTTGATCCTATATGGAGAATCCATGTGATAAGTGGAGATTGACCGAGCGTAGCATAGGAAACTCTTTTCCTATCAAGAGTATGTTGTCCACATACAATACGAGGATGACCACCTTACTCTCTACTACCGTTTTGTATGTACAAGGTTCATCTACCATTTTGATGAAGTCAAACACTTTGACTACCACATCAAAACAGACGTTCCAACTCCGCGATGCCTGCTTTATTCTGCAAAGCAACTTGCACACGTTTCCGCTGCTCCCACTGTTTACGAAGCCCTCTGGCTGTGTTCTTATAGACGTTCTCTTATAAATCATTATTTAGAAAAGCAGTCATGACACCCAACCACCAGATATCGTAATCATGGTATGTAGCAATGTTAAGTAGGATCCGGATGGACTTAAGCATAGCCACTGGAAAAGGTTTCATCGTTTTCCACGCCTGGTCGATGACGAAAACCTTTAACAAGACTAGCTTTGAAAGTCTCAACTTTTCCATCTACACCAAGTAATCTTCTCAAGATGTACTTGCTCCTGATGGGGATTTAACCCTTCATATATAGCATCTAAAGTCCATACTTTGTTGGTGTACATGGATTCCATCTCAGATCGCTAAGCATCCAGCCATTCTTACAGAGTCCCTACTCTCGATGGCCTGCTCGAAACTAGTTGGGTCATCATCTCATGATGCATTCCTCGCTCCCACTGTCATCGAGAAACCTAAGTATCTCTCAGACAGGTGAGGAACCCTGCTAGTTCGGCGGAGCGGCTGAGGTTCGTCGGGGACTATAGAATCCTTTGGTCCTGTCAAATCAGCTGCAGTTTTGTATAGCCGGAACCTTTCCAGTTCTACAGAACTGACCTTGCCTCGATCTTGTCCGGATTTTGCTTTTGACATAGGCCGGACAATCCTAAATCTTAACTTACTTAAGAGATAGGTTCTTCCCATACTATATCTTATATGGAGTGGTAGGCACTGATTTGATTCGAACCCAATTCAATAGGTATGCAGCTTCTCAAGTGCACAACCCCCAAAAGAAAACAGGTAACTCAGTAATACTCATCATAGAGCACACCATATCTAATATGGTGCGATCGCTCCGCCCCGATACACCGTTGTGCTGTGGTGTATACACAGGAGTAACACTGAGAGAGAATCTCATTCTCCTTTAGAATAGTCCAAGAATTCCATGCGCAAGTATTCTCCCTCCTGATCTTATCATAGGACATAATACTTATACCCGATTTTTGGTTCTCTACTTGTAACTTATATTCTGTGAATATCTCAAAAACTTCGGACTTATGTTTCAACAGGAACATATGGCTGAATCTTGAGAGATCATCAGAGAATGTAAACCGGTCCTGCCATGTGTAGATAGGGGACCTTGCATACATCACTATGTATCAGTCCCAAGAGTTCACTAACTCTTTCTCTGTTTCCAATAAACAGAGCTATGGTCATCTAATCTTTGTAACATGACTGGCAAATTTCATAAGATGTAAATTCAAACTGATTTAAATATGCATCTAAATGTAATTTCAGCCAGTCAGGTCGCATTGATATGACCTAGTTTACAATGCCTCAAGAAGGATTCGTTCATTTCTGAACTTTTCCTCTTGTGTGTGTTCTGTATACTAGGAACAGTAGTTTGATTTAGAACGTCAATGCTTTTAGATAACGTGCCTGAACCGATCAACTTTTGAAATGTAGGAAATGTTCAAAACATTATCCAACAATACAAAATTATATCCTTTCTTTACTAATAAAGAGACCGATATGATTTTGTATATCAGGTTCGGTATCTAATAACATTTGTTCAGAATCAATGTATTGGTAATACAGGGTGACAGTGACCAACAGATTTGGCTGCAACACTTGCACCATTTTCTGTCTCATGAAACATATCACCCGTTCTCAGTTCTCTACCTTTCTGTAGCCCTATGTAACTGATTACATATCTGGGATCCTGATCTGGTATCAGATACCCAGGATGCAGAGGATACTGAGAAACAGTTCTGTGTAACGAACACACCCGAAGAAGATGCATCATATGCACTTTCTTCGTTTGGGCGGTATAGGAATTCTGGTATTCCCCTATTTCCTGCTATGTCTTATAACAATTATAAGTTGGAGCGGGACCAACGTTCCCCAGCTCAGTATAACAAGCGGGTTCGGTCAATACATCCATATTATTATCTTGATTAAGGCATGATATGGTCGCTACCTGGAGAGAGAGAAGAAAACACTCTGCGTGCGCTCTTGCAAGATTAGATTGGTTATATATTTTATCTAATCAGGATGGCTCCCACTGTTTTTATCAAATCTTCCTTCAAACCCTAAAAGGAAAGACTAGCCGGGATTAATTACACTCTACGAGTTCGCCAATCTTTCAGCCAGGCCAGTGTCGGTACATCGAGGGAGGTTCCCCGTGCTTTCGCACGGACCTAATTAAAGTAAACTCGTTTTCCCAAAGGCGTAACCCCATTGACATCTTTCTAGACACCTACTTGATCGGCTAATTGTAAAGTGCAAAACTCTCCCAGGAGTAATAATTACTCGCAGTGGGTATCGGGATCCAACTATCATATAGAAGGTATGCAATCTCATTGCCAATTTCAACACTTGAAACTCCCGATAAAGGTTTTTACCCCTAGCACCTATGACCTTAACTATGGTCAACAAATCATAAGTACTAGTCAAGTTCTACCCGTCATTTCGTGATTAATTAGACCCACCCATATGACCCTTAACTAAGGTCAACAAAGTCACGCGACTGTCCTAACTAATCACATCATATGCGGTGTAGGAAGACATCACTTAGCTACCGTACACTGTGCCTTGACTATGGTCAACAAACATAGCACGAATACTAAGTACTCTACTTCCTAAAATGACGGAGGGTTGCGAATGGTTTTTAATAAAACCTTTAATGCTTTGAACTTGATCTCGTTGCGGAATCAAATAGTTTTTTTTAAATGGAGTGTTTTTAAGGCTTTTCTAGTTTTGCTAAAGGGGTCACTCCCGTGAAGGGATCGTCGGCCCTTTCATTATCGAATAAGGTGCAGGATATATCATATATACCGCTGTGTAAAGCAAAAACTATAGAAGCAATCAAAAGACAAACCGAGGGTTGTAGCATCTGCCAGTTATTGCTAAAGGAGTCACTCTCGGTGAAGGGATCTCGGTCCTTTCCTTATCGAATAAGGTGCAGGATGTTCTACAAGGAACACCGCGATGCAAAGCAAGAACTGTAGCTACCTGTTTTATTTTTGAAATTCGATTCCAAAACATCTTTTAGGTTTATTTTCTTTCATTAATCACATTAATGAAGTCCCATCATTTAAGTCCACCTAAACATCACAGATAAATACAACGTACGCTTATGCCATCCGCATTCGCCTCGATGTCCCGTCTGCACCGTTAGGTTAGGTAACTAACGCTAGAACGAGGCAGGGCTAGCGCGGGTGTAAAACATAAGCAACGTCTATATAATATATCATATATACTATATACAATATCTATCTGAACAAATCACATGATCACATCATAGATAACGCAGCAGAAAATATCATATGAAATATTGGATATACTAGGACGTCCTTGTTTTTAATACGAGCCAGTATAAAACACGGATTCCATGGTCGCGATGAATAGCCAATCCCACACCCCTAGACCCCTACGAGAGCGGCAAGCAACCCTACCTAGAGTTAGGAGACCCGGACTCGACTCCTCGAGTTGGTCTCCTACTGGACTCCAGAACCCGGTTACTTATGCCCTCCTCCTTGGGTCTATCCTAGTGCGGAAAAGTAAATAATATACAAATGGTGACATCATCTGCAACCTGGAAGTGCCCCAATAAAAGAGTATTACATACAAGTTTTTACATGAATGAAAATGAAAAACACTCGTCTCACATAAAAACCCCCGGCTATTCAAACACGACGATCCAATATAACATATCCAGCAACACATAACATCACATGTCATCAACGTAAGTAAACATGCGTATCCCAATTGTCGTTGACATATAGCAACAAAACCGGCGATATCACATATTACACTTATGGTCGTAGAAAAGAAAGTGTAAAACTACAACGGTTGGAATCCGCAACCTGCATAGACATCGCATGCCTAACCAAATGAATTCCTTAGACATCGCATGCCTAACAATTATAAACCCCGCATTTTAGTCTCATTATCGAAAACTCTTTTCAATATCAAGTCGGGCAATTCAACAGGATTCCCGACATTTTGATCGAATGCTCGTCGCAAACTTTAGTAGACGGCCGCACCCCTGATACCGTCGACGAAGTGCACCAAGGCGGAACACCGCTGCCGCGAGCACCCGAACGGATGCTTTCGGCGACGGGGTTCTCCTACAGTCACTTGGTCGGGGCTAAGGGGTCTAGCTGTCTATTAAGTTTATCCGGCGAGTATCCGCGTACGCTACGTGATTGCGACGGACTTTTGATCACATCAAAATTTTGTGGCAACCGATCAAGTGAGACTAAAGTGCTATGTTTATAACATTCATATTAGTTATCTCATAACTACTTGTTGATTCCAAATATTGTATCACATTCCAGATAAATAGAAAATGTTAAACTTTCCGATCAAACAATCAAACACCCAAGTTTTCCCGAAACAGCTCAACACATGAAATAAGTTTAAAAACATCCACTTCATGCCACAGTACCAACGGTCCAGCCGTAGAAGGGTCAAGCCAACGCCTCACATGTGGCACGCCGTACTGCCCCAAACCTTAAGATTCAAAGGGCAGTTCAAGACGGTCACATAATCGAGTTAAGGTTTGTTGTCTTCTAGAGGGTCCATCGCGTTACTTGCACTACTTAGAACGTTCTTAAACTACGGAAAAATCCAACACTTGGAAATTTCCCGGCAGGTGAAAAAATGGGTATTTATATCCGGTCGAACTTTTAAACAGTTTCTAAAATATCCGGAAAAACATAAACAAAGTTAAATTATCCGATCGAATTAACGAGTCCCCAATAAAACCCTAGAAAACTCAACACTTGAGTGGAATTAAAATATTCCCAGAAAAAAATGACAAGAAAGGACCTAAGAATAAATATGTGAAGTTTGAGGGACTAATTCACAATTTCGTCCGCGGACCCGCCGCCAAACCCTTGGTTTGGCCGCGGTTCCATGGTCAAATTTTTGAGTTAGGGGTCCGTACTTCACAGTAATTCTTAGATTTTCCTGATTAATTTTCTGAGCATTTTTAATTCACAAAAATCCACGGTTTGAAAAAATGTACAGAGAAGGGTTTTGATCGGGGTTTTGGGGTTCGATCGGATCTCTAACTTCGTCTACACTTCGCTTAAAGCTCTAGCTAGGCTCTGATACCACTGAAGGGTTCCTAGGCACACCCATGAGGTTCTACAACTGATCAAACATGTCCAATTCAAAATTTTCTATGTGCCAAAGAACCCTAAACTAGATCGTTAACTAGAGGATAGGCGAAACATGTAAGTAAACAACTTTACTTGAAAGTGAAAGTGACTACAACCTTTGTAGATCCATTCCTCCACCGCTTTAGCTCCGTGATGACGTCCCTCCGCTGCGATCATCGGATCCCGGACTCTAGCGTCGGTTTCATCGGAGAAATGGGCGGGCTAGGTCGTCGACTTCGATGCCGAAGATGATCTACGTCGAGGCAACTCAAGATCAAGCTCCATCTTCACTTGGTCATAAAACTTGTGAAGATAACACACTCTACTACATGGCAAGTGGTAGAGGATGAAGAAATAGGAAGTGGGTTCACTTTGGATTTGGATTTCTCACTTGGATTCATCACTTGGAAATTTTCAAGAATGCTTTCTTCTCTTCATGAAGAAGAAGAATAAGGAGAAAAGAAAATGAATAATAGAATTCTTGAAAATAATAAATCAAGTGATTTTTATCATATAGCAACCATGGGTTAGTTTAACACATGTAGAGAATAAACTAGGGTTTAGGTTTAATGGTTAGGTTAAGGCAAAAGACAAAATGGCTAGACTTTTCAAAGCTTCATGAAGCTTCAAGAATAAAACAAAGCAAGCCTCCATTTTATTTTTGCCAAAATGAATAAAGAAAATAAATAAAACAAATGAAACCCTAACCATTAACCAAACATGGTGTATTGCATACACACACCCAAGTTTGCATGTATCATCAAACATGATACAATCAAGTGCACAAAAATATAATCACATATACTACTTGTGCATATCAAGTGAGAAAAACAATCTTAAGTGAACAAATACTAGTTAATGTAAAGTAATATATCAAATATATAATTATACATTAAATCAACACTTGATTTAATGATCCGGTCATACTGCATATAACCGACTAATATTAAGTGTATCAATGTATCGAATCAACACTTGATTCGGTAACCCAGCTATATCTTATATAACCGTCCAATGATACAAATTGCGAGAATAGAATGCAGTATCACATACTGGTATTATTCTCGGTCCCGCACATATCTCATATGCGCTCCTATTTCGTTTCGCTTGAGCCAGGAAACCTCTGTGTAGGACTCTAAAGACTCGTCAATACGCCGGCAGCAGGTGATGATCATATCAAACACCCACAAGCCGCAAGCGGTCTGCTAAACGTAACGGCCACCCGGGTATTGAGCGATCATAAGATCAACGAGCAAGCCCGCTCACACTCCTGTGAATCCAACCAGTAACACTTACCGTACAGTCCGGTCTGTTCGTCTGATATGTCGCATATCTCGCCTAGGGGTGGTAAACGTCAGACCCCAGTAGCTTGATAAGTCATGCCGATGTAAGGTCCATAACAACCATGAAACTACTGATAACACTTACCAGTAAATCACTGCAACCCTGGCCAGGGATTTCCAGTTATGGCATGTCGAGCATAGCGCAACATCAACCCCCAATACCGGGAGAGACGAATCCCCTCCTATCGCTCATTGCCTCCATGTGAATCAGGACTGTACCCAAAAACCACCTGTTTGCATGACTCAGTAGAGCCGTGGTAGGGTGAAAATCAAAGCACGGTGGGAGACACACAAGACTCTATGACGATCTCGGGTCAACAGACTAAGCTGTACCAGTGTCACCAGAGAACTTCCATCTGACGTGAGGTATAATACCATCTGGGAGTTCTCGGCGAGTCCGTTCAGTGTACCCAGTCACCACTGAGCACCCGCATACCATCTCTGATGTCAAACACCAATGGATATGGGATCATCCATCGCCCATCACATGGGTCGAGAAGATATACGCTAGTCTACTCTGGAATATCGATGCCCCGTCTCGATATTTCCACGACTAGGAACATTGAAGGATGTACTCATGGACTACCCAGGCCCCACTAGTATGATCTACATCATAGTCCTGGAAGTCGAGTACACATCCCAAGTGCTTTATCAACATGTAACAGAGAGACTGAAAGTATACATGTTAAGATAAAGACAACCAGATAGCGTACTATCATGTCGAGCAAGAAAGTCCTACCTATATATGTCCCAGCATCCACTACAATATACATCCTATGTACAGTAATGGCCTCTAGGGCATACATATAACTAACAGTGGTGTGTGGTGGCCTGAACATGGTTCATGGTATGGGCTTGAGTATGGTTTGCATTGTTTATTGTTTTAATTGGAAAGGAAATGGTGGAGATTTTTTTGGGCATGAGAGAGGGGGGGGCCAGCCACTATAGGGGTGGGGGTTCATTTTCATTTGGCTAATGACATTACACTCTCTCTCACTCTCTCATGCTCACAAAAACAAAACACTTAGCCATTTTTGCTCATGCCAAAGATCACCTCTTTTTATCTTCTTCTTGCATTGCTCATTTGAGTTTTGGGATGAGAGAAAAATTATAGTGACACATTCATACACCCTCACTCTCCATCGCTAGCGACTTTGGACCGTCGGTTGCCTCGTTCAACGAGGTTGGAGCTTGCGCCGTTTTCCTCGGGTGGATCATCGGAGATGGAGGAAAACCGGCAACCAAACATAATCAAAGGATCACGAGGAGCTTGGAATGAAGACCGAAGGACACGGATCAACTCGGTATAACGATTCTAACCTCTTCTTAATTTGCTAGATTAGGGTTTAAGGTCGATCCGTAAATCGGGTAGCGGTAGCGCCGGTTTTAGAATTTTTTGTTCCGCATTTTGGCCGCGTTTTGACAGCCGGGGCGCTGCTGTAACCATTCACTGACTACAACAACCCTCTGGCAGAGTTATATACACGTGCACTTCTAAGGCTAATTTAGAACGATGTTACACTCATCCTCCTGCCAGATCTCATAGTCTAGAACAACAGTAGTGGCATGTTTGGATAATAAAACCTCCCTGTCACCGTTTTTGAGGAGACCGAAGTGCCTATCGGGTGCTTGAGGTTACCCACCAAATCTGCGGAGTGGCTAATGGAATATCGAAGCCAATTGAATCTTTAGGTTCTACTAAATTTTCAGTAATCGTTTGTGGTTCTGGAATAACTTCCAATTCTACCATACTCCACTGATGTTTTCTGAAAAGAATTTATTTTACTAAAACCGTGGCGAGTCAAGAACAATATAACTATTGATCTTCCAGATGGTAGAATGTTAACCCTCGTCAAAACCCGGGATAACCCACAAACTGCCATTACTGAAACGTGCCTAGAGTTTATCTGGATTCTGGTTTTAGGCATAAGCCAGAAAACTCCATAAACATTAACATCGTTAAGATATGAATCCATTCTATATATCCAATATAAAAACAAAGGAAGCAATTTAATTTGAACCAGATTCAAAATACAAGCAGCCGTTTCCAGTGCATATCAACTAGATGGAAGGAGGCCAAGCAGCATTACTCATCAAGGAATGCACCCACGTATGAGTAACCTGAAAGAGAAGCAAGTTCTCAAAACTATTATTTATAACGGAATACCTAACACAAGTATCTACATCTTCGATCACCTTGAAAAATCCTGATACTTGCAACATATGGTTCTCTACTTTATTCTTATACATATATTTTCTCAAAATCTGGACCTTGTATTTCAATGAAATACTTATCTAAAACTAGAGAAGTCATGAGTAAACAGAATATAGTACGAGTACCAACCCCTTTGTACTAACGGACACCGGACAACATACAATACTCTGTATAAGTCCACTAAGATTAATAACTCAAACCCTGTGCGTCGTAGGTTGAAAACTGTGCAATGTTTAAGAAGAATTACACCGTTGTTGAATGCACCTTACCTGACCATCAACTGATATAGGTAAACGTCATAAACATAATTTCAAAAAATTAGATCTTACTTTATAAAATAAACGTACAGATATATCAGTTTTAAATTGGTGCATAACGACGAATATTCAAAACCAAATATTTGCCGTCAGGAAAAAACCAGGTGATTTCCTCAAATATTACCAATTACAAAAAATTCTGATATAATGAGGATCTAATCATCCAATTCCCAATATCTTACTCCCACTCACCATCTGTAACGCCATACAGATGTGGGAATTAAGTATGGTAAATACATACCTTGGAGTCATAATTTAATTGGGAAAACAGTTTTAATTAACCCCGCACAGTGAAACTGAAACATGAAAATGTTTTGAAGGGATGGACGGGTATTCCCAGTAGTGCCTCTTCCACTATCCACATTCATGACAATAACCGTATACGTCCTTTCCCTCATTCCAATCCTTTTATATGTCTTTAATTATTACCTTCTGTACACCACACTTAGGCTAATTGGTTCTTTTCCTTTCCTACCCTTCGGCACCAGCCTAAGGTTTGGAAGAAGACTATCCAATAAGCGTAATATGTGTACTCTCCTAATATTAGGAGCAATCGCAACCTGAGATAAGGTAAAGAGAAAATACAACAGAATAGTTCTATTTGATTTTTCCAGTACCGGAATCCATCCTCGAACTGAAACAAGTTTCTTCTAGTTCGTATGTAACTATACGATGGAATATCCAATCAATATGGATCTTCATAGTGATACGGAGTGTTCTGGAGAAATACAAAGGGAAAGTATGAGCGGCAGAGATATATGCGACTTAATGATAATCCAAAAATCCAAAATGTTTTAAGAAGGTTTGGTTAACTTGGTTCATAAGTTTTTAAGGTCAGGACATGGCCGCTGCCAAAGAGAGAGAGAAAAGAAACACTCAGCGTGCATTGTAATCTAGATTAGATTGGTTAATCACTTTATCTAATCAGGATGGCTCCCACTGTTTCCTCGAATTATCCTTGAAACCCTTAAAGGAAAATTAGTCGGGATCATTTGAAAATCACCCGAGGAGTAACACCTACTCATCAGTGGGAATCGGGATCCAACTATCATCGCATGATAACTTGATGGAGCCACTCAAGTCACCACACTCCAGAAGGTATGCACATGCCAGGTAAGTTTCCTGTATGTTTGAAACTCACGATGTGGTTTTTGCCCCTAGGACCCAAGGACCTTGACGAATAATCAACAAATCAAGGGTCCTAGTCAAGTTCAACCAGTCATTATCTTGATTGCGTTAAACCCACCCGCACGACCCTTGAAGAATGATTAACAAAGTCGAACAACTGACCTAACCAATCTACATATCCATGCGATAGAAAAGCATTACAGAGCTACCGCACACTACGTCTCGGCGAATAGCAATGACAAACGTAGCAAGAATACTAAGCAATACTAATCTGAAATGATGGAAGGCTATGGCTAGTTTTTGGCGAAAAACCTTTAACGTAATGAACTTGACATCATTGAAGGAACCCAAGCAGTTTTACAAATATATAGTGGCGTAAACTTTTTATAAAGAGATCACTCCCTTTGAAGGTATCTCAGCTCTTTCCTCATTGAATGACGTGCAGGATATTCCTAACTGAATACCATGATGAAAAGCAAAAGAATCGACTATAGTGAAGTTATTACAATAACGCAAACTTTTTCCCAGGAGGTCACTCTCTATGAAAGGATCTCGGCTCTTTCCCTGTCGAATGAGGTGCTGGATATTCATAACCGAATACCACTGTGCAAAGCAAAAGGAAATGTCTGTAATGTCAGTTTTAAAAAACTTGGTTCCAACAACATCATATAGGTTTGTTTTCCTTGCATTAATCAAAATTAATGCAGTCCCATCAATTAATCCATATCACACCCAAAAGAACGAAAATACAATGTACGCATATGCCATCCGCATTCGCCACAGTGCCCCGTCATGCACCGTTAGGTTACTTAACTAACGGCAGAGCAGGGGTTGGACTAGCACAGATGTAAAACATATACAACATCTATTAGTGTGTGTGTGTGTGTGTGTGTGTGTGTGTGTGTGTATATAACATTCGCCCCAGGAATGATATAAGCAACATTACAGAACATCAACAAGCAACACAGAATGGTGGATAATCTTGGAGCCTCGGGTTTCATTTGAGCCGAAAATGAGACCCGACATTCCTGGTCGTGTGGATAGCCCGCGCAATGAAAACCTGGACCCCTATGAGCGCGACAAGTTACCCGCCAATCACAGAAGTGAGGCAACCCTAATCAACAATATGAATAGGCCACCCAGCACTTCACGGAATCCGGTAACTTGAACACCCCTCCATGGGTCATCCTATACCCCTACGAGTGCGGCGAATAGTCCGCCAATTCTAGAGTAAAGCCCCCTCCATCTCAACGCCATGATATGTTGGCCCGTTGCCCTCTAGAACCCGGATATTCGTGCACTCCACCGCGGGGTAATCCTTGTACAGAAAAGAAAATATATATATACAATGGCGACATCGATCTCAACCCGGTCGTGCCCCAAAAAAAAGAATATACAATCTGGAAGAGACGACTGTCCATATGTCGGACGCTCGCCCCGCAATAACAAATATACAAATGGATCTGAAATGTATAACTATCATTGCACCATTGGCTATCCACCACGACAATCCAACCACAATATCAGCACAACTCAGAACATCAATGTGAATATCATGATCTCAAACCCGTCTAGTCGAACATATAGCAACTAGTCCGGTTGAACCGCTCAATTATTTTCACGGTCGCAAATATATTCACAAGCACTGATAAACACGAACTTTATATTTCGATCGACTAAACTTTTCCAAATTGGCCCCAAATGCAATCCAGTACTCAAACAAATTTGGGCCAAAACTATACATCCCAAAAATCATATTTCCATGTATAAGAGTTCCAGAAGAAATTTAGCTCACTTTGTCCACAAGACGACTGTGGAACCGCCGCCAATAGGCAAGTATTTCCACGGTTCCACGGCCATTTTGTTGGCTGAAGCGTTCAAATTTCTTGTGGTGCTCTATATTTGCCTGCATGTATTTTTAAGAAACTCTGAAAGATTTTTTAAACAACTTTTAAAATCTACAGCAAACACATGAAAATGGAAATACGAAACGGAAAAATTGGTCGATCGATATTTTAACTTTGTGCAAACTAGCTAGTAATGGTTTATGGGGTGGCTCTGTTACCATGTTGGGTTACGATAGCGCCCTGGCCATCAGCCGTGGCCGGTGTGGAACAAAAACCGGCGTTTAAAAACTTAGCGCTAACGAAACCCGCTAGAATCGAACTATAAACCTTTACTAGCTACAAAGGATATACAAGCTAAAGAGTTAACAATGTTTATACTTAACGATCCGTGTCCTTCGGTCTTCTACCATCTTCATAAGCTCCTTGAGGCATTCTGGATCGAGCTTGGCCTCCGGTCTTCCTCCGTCGAAGATGATCCACCCGAGGGAGATGATGCAGGCTACAACTTCGCTTAGCGAAGCAACCTGCAGGGTTCCTTAGGGTCGCCGCTAGGTTTTGGGAGGCATCAACCATGTTGTTTTAAAAAAAATGTCGCGCTAAAGAACCCTAACCTAGAATCTTATCTAGAGAATTAGACGAAACTAAAATGTAAACATCATTACATCTAAGTGAACAAAGAATACAAGCTTTGTAGACCGGTCCTTCACTTCAATAGCTCTGTGTAGTAGTCCCTTCGCTCCAAGTAGTGAACTCCCGGACTCTACTAAGACTCCACAAGATGAAAGGAACAAGCTTGCTTGAAGTCTTCGAGGCCGAAGATGATCTACGTCGAGGAGACACCAACTCAAGCTAGCTCTTCACTAATATGGAATTAGCGAAGAAAACACCCTAAACTAAATGGCTAGTCTAGTAGAGGATGATAAAGTAGGAATTTTTCTCACTTTAGAAATAATTTTCTTATTCATTTTCTTCACCTCCCAAAAAGCTAGAGAGCTTGAGAAAGCAGATGAAGAAAAGCAACCATGGAAAAAGTCTAGTGTAGAATGGAAATCAAGGGTAAGTTAATATCATATACTAACTCATGTAGAGACTAAACCATGGCTAATCTTAATGGTTGGGTTAATAAATATCTTAAGTAAAACAAAATTAGTGGGCTTAGTCAATGATTCCACAAGCTTCCACAACCTTCAACCATGTGAGAAATTTCTATCCAATTTTAATTTACTTTAAATAAATAAAACCCCTCATTATGTTTAGCATGGTGTGAGTCTCATACACCCATGTCTCATGTATCATCTAGCATGACAAAAAAGAACGTACATTAATATATATCGCATATATACTAAGTGTACACAAGTGAGAAAAAGATATCTTAAGTGAGCTAATATTAGTTAATGTAAGATAATATATCAAATATATAATAATATATTAAATTTTTAAATCAACACTTGATTTAATAATCCGGCTATATCACATACAACCGACTAATATCAAATGTATCAACTTGTCGAATCAACACTTAATTCGACAGCCCGGCTATATCACATATAACCGACCGATATCACATATCACGAGAATTGAATATGGTATCACATACACGTATTAATCTCGGTCCCGCACATATCACATATGTGCTCCTACTACGTTTCGCTTGAGCCAGGAAACCTCTGTGTAGGACTCTAAAGACTCGTCAATATGCCGGTAGTAGGTGGTGATCATATCAGTCACCTACAAGCCGCAAGCGGTCTACTAACCGTAACGGCCACCCGGGTATTGAGAGATCTGAAGATCAACAAGCAAGCCTGCTCATACTCTTACGAATCCAATCAGTAACACTACCGTACAGTCCGGTCTCTTCGTCTGATATGTCGCATATCGCAGCCTGGGGGTGGTAAACCTCAGACACCAATAGTCTGATAAGTCATGCCGATGTGAGGCCCATAAAGATTCGAGAAACTACTGATAACACTTTCCAGTAGATCTCAGCAACCCTAGCCAGGGATTTCCTGTTATGGCCAATCGTGCATAGCACAACATCAACCCCCAATACCGGGAGAGACGAAATCCCGTCCTATCGCTCATTGCCTCCATGTGACTCGGGACTGTACCCAAAAACCACCGTTTTGCACGATCTCTTGAACATGGTAAGATGGAAATCCAAGCACAGTGGGAATCATACAAGACTCTATGACGATCTCGGGTCGACAGACTAACCTGTACCAGTGTCACCAGAGAAGTGCTATCTGACGATAGGTATAATACCATCTAAGATTTCTCGGCGAGTCCGTTCAATGTACCCAGTCTCCACTGAGCACCCGTATACCATCTCTGATGTCAAACACCAATGGATATGGGATCATCCATCACCCATCATATGGGTCGAGAAGCGTATACGCTAGTTGTTGGATATATATGCCCTAGAGGCCTTCATTGTATAGGATGCTAGGGATATGTATGTACAGGACAATCTTGCTCGATATGATAGTATGTTATTTGGTTTGTCTTTATCTTAACATGTTATATATTATACTTTGTATTTCATATATTATGAACATGTTGATAAAGCCCGTAGGATATTTGCCTGACTACCAGCGTTGCGATGGCAATCATACTTGTGAGAGCTGGGTGGTCAATAAGCATATCCTTAATTGTCCCTGGTCATAGGAGTATTGAGACTGGGCATCGACACTCCAGAGTAGACCAGTGTATACATATCTAGACCCTGACGAGGGGCGATGGATTGGTCCCGCAGCCATTGGTGATGTGCACCTAAGATTGTATACAGATGCTCACTGGGTGTGAGTACACCGGACATGACTCGCCGAGAACTGACTAGATGGTATTATACCTAGCGTCAGATAGCAGTTCTCAAGTGACATGTGTGCAGGTAGTCTGTCGACTTGAGGTCGTCATTTGTCTCGTGTGAGTTCCCACTGTTCTTTGATTACTACCCTACCATGGCTCAAAAGAGTCGTGCAAATAGGTTTTAGTTGGGTACAGTCCTAAGCCACATAGAGGCAGTGAGCGACTGTTAGGGATTCGTCTCTCCCGGTATAGGGAGTCGATATCGTATAGTGATCGGTTGGTCATTACCATAAGTCCTTGGCCAAGGCTGATTGAGAATTACTGGTGGAAGGACCAGTAGATTCGCGGATGGTCTTGAGCCACAATGACACGAATTGTACGGTTATTAGGGGTCTAACATTTTCCACCCCCTAGACCATACATGCGATACTCTCATATGAATAGACCGGACTGCACAGATATCGTCACGGACAGGCTCAGTAGCGGTTTCGGACAGGTTCGCTCGTCGGCCTTCTTTTCGACATGTACCTGGGTTGCCATTACGTACAACTAGTTCCACTGACGGACTTGTGGTTAAACCCACTGCCAGCCTACTGTCGAGTCTTTAGAGTCCCACACAGAGGGTTTCCCTGGATCAGGAGAGACGATGTATAGGCCGTATGGTTTTACGGCAGGGTTTCGATCTCATACGTGTACTAGCTACATGAATGATGTTCGGACAGATAATACTAGTAGGCTTTGGTTTAAGTCGGATACTAGTATTATATTATTGGATTATGCTTGTCTCTGTGTATCCATATTTTTCGGAATACGGATACGGGTATGTATGTACGGTGTGGGCATTCTTGTAATTCTACAAGAATGAGCTTCTAGAAGGAGACACCTCATTATTGATTTATCCTTTTTCCATAAAGGATTAATGAGGTGGAAATTAGGAGATATTTGAGGAATGGGTTGCAAGCATGGCTTAGTAATTGTTTATTCATTTGGAGCTACTATTCAAGCATGGTTGCTATTTTTGTGACTAAATAATTCCATGGTTGAATTATTAGCAAAAGACTTAGCCATTCTCTCATCTCATTCCAAGCTCATTCTCACAAAAGGTTTCTCTCTCCTAGGTTTTCCTCTCTCCTTCTCCCTCAAGCTCATACACTCACATATGTTGTGAAACAATGAGCTTTGAGATTAATTAATCCAATACACTTCTTCTCTACTTCTACTTATTAATCTTCCCTAGCAAGTTGGATCACTAAGTTACCTCCTTTGATGTTGAAGCTTGACCATATGCCCTCGGGTGGATCCTTCTTCGATGCAAAGGAGACCGGCAACCGACTTCTTTCAAAACCAAGAAGGATCCAAAGAAAGGAGATCAAGAAGAAGAAGCTTGGACCAAGGAGCAAGGAGCCACTTGAAGACCCGAAGGACTAGAAACGAGGGTATAACACTTTAACCTAGTAGTTAGCACTCTCTAGTAGTCTAGTTTTGTTAGCTAAGATTTAATCAAGATCCTAAAAGTGGAATAAGCCTATGTTGCAAAGCAAAACAAGTTCTTTTGATATGAGAAAAATCGTTTTTAAAGTATTCGCCCTCCCCGCGAGCCGTGGGGTGTGCTGCATAGACTTACACTGGTATCAGAGCCAGGTTAAACCTTAACTAACTTGTTAGCAAAGTGTTAGAAATTCGATCGCCGGAAAAATCCCAAAATCACGACCAAAAATGTATGTTTCTGTCGATTTTAAAATTTGGTCTAAATTTTTTTCAGAAGGATTAAAAATACATGCATGGTTTTTTAAGAACATAGAAGAAATTTGGGCTCATGAATCGGTCAGACCACCGCGGAACCGCGGCAGAACCTAGCGTTCTGTCGCCGATCCACGGTCGAGTCGACTCCGATTCGGTCCAAATTTTTTCTGTTATTCTGATTTTATAAAATTGTGATTTATGGGATATTTTTTTTCTGCCCAGATATTTTGTGCACTGTGTTATACTTGGGGTAGATTCAAATTTGCTTAATCGATCGAAATTCTAATTACTTGAGCTAATCGGTTCTTTTGTAATGATATATGTGTTTTGAAACGTCCGCTAATCGCTATACGACGATTAGTGGGGGTTGCACATATCTGTGATGATTGGTTTGTGTATATGAATCTTATTGGATTGTCGATGATGAATAGTCGGGGGGGTGTAAGATGAGTGTTTTCTTTTCTTTCATTCAATGTAATTTGTAAAAGTGATGTAATATTATTTTGCGGGGCAAATCCGGGTTGAGGTTGTAGCCACCGTTGTACTATTTTTCTTTTACTATTTTTGCTCGTAGGATAGACCAAAGGAGGGGTGCACAAACTACCGGGTTCTTTGAAGTGCCGAGTGACCTACTCACTTTGTTGAGGGAGGCTGCTTCACTTCGGGAATTTGCCGGGTAGTTTGCCGCACCCGTAGGGGATCTAGGGTGGGGTTTTATCTATTCATCACGACAGTGGAATCCTTCTTTCGTTATGGGCTTAAACGAAGTGCGGAATTCCTAGTATATCCAATATGTTCATCTGTGATCCGGAATGCCTATTATTGCGTTAGACGAATGTATATATCTATATATGATATTTATTAGGCGTTGCTTATGTTTTGCACCCGCGCTAGTCCAGCCCCCACTCTGTCGTTAGTTAAGTAACCTAACGGTTGATGACGGGGCCCCGTGGCGAATGCGGATGGCATAAGCATACATTGTATTTTCGTTTCTTTCCGCAATGGCAGGATTAATTGATGGGACAACATTAAATCATTAATGCAAAGAAAACAAACCTAAGCTAAAATCGTTGGAACAATTTCAAAACCACTCGGTTTTCTTCAAAAAGAAAGTTTTAAATGCGGAGCTTAAACCACTCATTTTAAAAATCTATCATGGTTCCTTCGATTATATCAAGTTCATTACGTTAACGGTTTCGCCAAAAACAAGCCGTAGCCCTCCGTCGTTTCAAATAAACAACACATCGTATTCATGCTATGTTTTTTGGCCTACGTCAAGGCATAGTGTATGGTAGTAATGTGTTGCTTATTTGTTGCATAGATAGATGCATTAGTTTAGTACAGTCGTACAGCCTTGTTGGCCTACGTCAAGGGCGAGTACGGATGGGACTAAATCAATCAGGAAAACGACGGGTAGAACATGACTTGCATCTTATGATTTGTTGGCCTACGTCAAGGTCATAAGAGCTTGGGGTAAAAATCACATCGGGAGTTTCAAAAATAAAGCAAACTTGTAGATTTAGCATACCTTCTGGAGTGTCACGACCCAAAATATTAGCTTGCGACCAGCACTTAAATCACGCGACGTATACAGGCGTAACATAATTCAAGTAAGCTGAAACCCAGAAATCTAAACCTTTTTAAGAAAAACAGAGGTGAAGCTTTGAAATAAAGGTGTAATAAATCATGTTTTGTCTTTCGAAAAAAAATTTAGGCAGCACATCCTTTGTAAAAACTAACCCCGTAAATGGGTACATCACAGAATATAATAAAGCATCCCCAAACGGGAGCAAATCACGCCCAACGGCGGAAACAACCACCATAAGCAAATAAAGTAAAGAAAGACATTAACCCCAAAAGCGAACATAAAACCCATCGCTCAATTCTCACAACTATAAGTCTTCTAAGTCTGCAACATATACAATAGCTAGTTTCTGAATTGATGGAGTTGACTAGATACAATATGAATAACAAATACAAGAGGGGCACGATCCAACATGTACCACCTACCAAAGCGAAACACCCGAAAGCAAGCTGTGTGCCAGCGATGCCGCTATTGATCCAAGAGGACAACCTGCAATAACTGAGGCACAACGGGGGTGTGTTTCCAACTCGTGAGTAGAAAATATCAACATGTAGAAATCGAAATAAACAACAATTCATGGGTCAACTATATCATAAAGGTAATACTATGATATCTAAGGTGACCATATCTACATATGTGCCAACAACATAATAAATGTCTATCAGCAAGAGAATATCATCCAACAATATAATCAATGCATGTATGCAGTGGATCTCATCCAACAATATAATCAATGCATGTATGCAGGTGGATATCGTCCAACAATATAATCAATCCATGTATGCAGTGGATCTCGTCCAACAATATAATCAATGCATGTATGCAGTGGATCTCATCCACAATATAATCAATGCATGTATGCAGTGGATCTCGTCAACATGTCAACCACTGACACAACAACACCTGCATGTAAATATCATAAAAGTATATGCAGGTAAAATGAGGATATAAATCAACGTGTGTCCCTCGCGACACAACAAAATCATGGAACCGGAGTGTCCATATCGACACTCGAAACATCATGAAACCTGTGTCTAGCATCGACACGTAAATCCTCATGTCTCAGGCGCCGTCACCACGACTGGCCCTGATGGCATGTTCGTACATCACTCCGGTCGGTATCCCCACGATAACCGCCGAGTCCAAATACTATCACCGGTAGGTACTTGCCCAGCCTTCCAGGCTCATCGCCATCATCTGCGATCTTCTTTCCGAGGGGAACCATACCGGGCTCCACCATGTACCCACACACGGCCCACTCCACTCCTTGTATCGGGTATATATCACAAATCTCAGAACCGAGAAATCTCATGGTGGACGCATCGAAATATCATATCAAGAGAAACTAGGTTTTCAAACAATACATAGTTTCTTGAAATACCCCCACGGTTCTCAAATCCATAAATCACATGAAATCCATATCTCAATGGGTAAATCCATGAAAAACTGAGATATGCAACATAAAACAGCAATATGAGCATATTAAGGGAAACCGCTCTTTTAAATAAATCCAGTTTTAAAATATATCATGCGGTTCCCAAATCCTCCGAAATCAAGTGCAGCATCATATGAGGAGATATACATGTAACTGTAGTAAGGTATAAGTATCTACATGAAAGCAAGTATGCATGATGCATTTCATAAGCGCAATAGCACAATAATCAACGTCTCAAAATCACATGTCAATACAATACCACTTAGGGGTATATGCAGCTATAGCAAGATATGTGGGTGTACATGTCAGTATGTATTCAACATTTAACAGGATGCAAGCATGTCTGTATATCTCATGCAACGTGGAAAAGTGATATGAACATAGCAAATATATCATGGCATGATATAGCAATTCTACTGTGTTGTGACATGTCAATTATCGATGATGAATGTGTATGAACCAGCAAATCTGTGTAAGTGTAACATACACATCATTGATAATGGTGTAGGTGTACTAGCACAAATATATTTAATGCAATGCGAATAACATGATCGTAGCATAAAGTACATCATCAGCTAAAAGCTATAAGGTATACGTGTCTACAATATATATCCGAGTCGGTGAATCCATCAATCGGCATCCAGCCTCACAACATCACGTACGGTACAATCCATCGTACGGCCTCCTCTAAACAAGGGTATGGATAAAACAACAGATAAAACTCATCACGTACGGTAAATCCATCATACGGTGACATTAAAACAAATATAGGGATTCTATCATTCTATACAACATCGGGGGTACGGATCTAAGTTTCGTACGGCATATCACTCAATATGCAAAACATTATCCATATATATATAACTATCTCTCAGGTCACATCCATATCAATCTCGTATCAGGGGACCTACAAAGGTATCAACAATCTCATATCGACTCGAATCTATATAGCGACATATCACACTAAGTCATCATATCACATCGTATACTCGTTCATCACATTAATAACTCACATCACATTATATAAACGTCACACTTGTTCTCTTTCAATTCATACCCATCCTGATTCACTTATCATTTCATATTCTCATATATCAATATGTTCAATAGCATCAAGTTCTATCATATTATCGTTTGTAAATCCTACAATCATGTCCGTCGCATATCATTTATCAAGATAAAATAATCAAACGATATTCCATATGAATGTTTACGGGGGTGCTATACGCCATCCACCCGACTTCCCATGTAGATATAAATCTACTCACCTTCTAAACTCCTCGCTTAGCCGTAGTCGATGCGCTTCGTCGTCTCGGAATCCACGCGAAGGTACCTAAATTCAATAGGAATTCGCAAAACTATTAACATCAAATTCCGAAATCCAAATACGGCACGCGGTGCACTCATAGGTTAGAACCTATAGCCTACGCATGCAAAACAACCATACAACCCTCGTCGTTGACGCATAAACGTCCAACGAAGAAGTACAATATCTAGTCGCAAAACCAAGAAACCCAAATACGGGAAAACACAGCCAAAACCCTAACTAGGGTCGCCATACATGAAAACTGCCACGCCAAAAACCCAATCGTACCAATACTCATTCACAACACAATAAATATCATAGATAATAATATATACGTCATCTCTACGACAATTAAAACCCACGTTTAATTTTACCGAAAAGCTAGTAAGTATCTTAAAACCATTTTAGCACAAAGATAGATGTTTAAACATTTCAAGTGATCACAATCATCACAAAGCGGCTTAATTGAGTCACCCAAACCCTTACTACCATTTTTAATCTCACCCAAATAGGATTTAGAAAAACTTAGTTTGCTAATAGACTCAATTAGACAAATTAAGAATTTAACAAATATCATTCTCACAAATTGATTAAGTTTTCCAAGTCTACACTTCATGATTAACCATTTAACACATCAAAACCCTAACTTGATTTTCATAACTTTTTCATGAAAATTCTAACCATGCAATTAAAGCTATACTAAACACCTAATAAGCAAGCTTTAAAGATTTAAACAACAATTTAAAGATTAGGGTTAGAGTTTATACCTCACAAACTAGATCTCAATTTAGCAACAAACTCCAAGTTTTAGCATCCAAAAAGATCACTTTCATGAAGATCTAAGCTTGTCTAGGCTTAAGGAATAATGGGTAATGATTTATTTATGAGTTTGTGGGTTTATTTATGGATTTTTGAAGATTTAATTAGCTTGAAGAAGATGAAAATGGAGCAAGGAAGAAGAGGGGGCAGAACAAGGAGGTTTCGGCCAAAGCAAAGAATGTGGGGGTTTTGTGAAAAAGAATGGAAAAATCTAGCTAAAATGCAATAAATGCTCATTAGTGCAAATAAATTCTTATGCCACCTCTTTCTTTTCTTTTAAAAATTCAATTTAAATCACAAATATCTAGATATTTTCGTATGGATGGATTAAGCTTAATCTAGTGATTAGATTAGCATAGATTCACATTAGAAGTAATTAACCCAAACCAAAATTGTAATTACCACTAATTAAGTGCATAATTAACAACTTAAATATAATTAGGAAAAATATCAAAGTGAACCAAAACATCCAAATGACCACTAAAACCCGCAAACCAGCACTATTCTAGTTAAACTAGGTGTAGTCAAGTCTATACTGAAATTTGATCACATTCCGGGTTTTACGGAAAACACCGACTATTTTACCCTAAAAACGGAAAATTCGCATAACGATTTCCAAAACATTACAATCTTCCCCCCTTATAAAAATTCGGTCCCCGAATTTAAATTTAAACCCCCAAATGCTAAAACATTTCAATAAACAGCTAAATCAACGGGGCTCCGAAATAACGGAACATACCGAAAACCACAGCGCATCCTGTGCGCCGGAAAATGAGTACGAAAACTCAAAACTGAACCCCGTCAAGCGTCACGCAAATTATCAGACTTGCACGCATATCTTCAGAGTCACAAAGGAGATACAGATCTCAAAATCCACTACTGAAATCCTATATGCACTAATCAAATACTATAATACATATATTGTACGCATCCTTGAAAAAGCTCTAAATACCGAATAAAACATATGCAGAATATTTTCTGAATTGCCGTGTAATGCATAACTCACGGCACAAGTGACGGACGCTCATTTTTAAAGTAATAATATACTAGCATATATGTTTTGCTCAAATACACGTTCTGCCCTTTTAAAAATATCCCAAAAGGTTTTCCTATGTAAGCGTTCGTGTCACTCACGGACACGTAAGAAATAGCGAGACCATAGCTCCTTTTTGAAAACCTCTTGTTAAACTTTTATTGCATGCAAAGTACTCATGTACTGTTCTCGGATCAGTCCTTTAAGGCTACTACAAAGTATAGGGCTTCATCATAAAAACAAGGTGCTCAAAAGCAAAATCAGCCTCAAAAGGCGTGTCCAACCATCACATGCGTCTGGTGCGCACGGAAATCAAATCCCAGTACAGGTGCCACAATATGCACAAAAGTAAGACTAAGTGCAACGAGTGTACACGAAAACATCTGTCCAATGCAACTGGCGTGCACAACAACAACAACTAGTGCATCCATAGTGCACGAAAATCTCAATCCAGTGCAACTAATATGCACGAACGAAAACCCCAAATCGGGTGCATCAAATGCACGGAGTATAAACTTAGTGCAACCAAGGCACGAAATACGAATCCGGTGCATCTACTATACGAAATATCAAATCCTGTGCATCTACTACATGAAATATCAAATCCTGTGCATCCACTGCACGAAATATCAAATCATGTGCATCTACTGCACGAAATATCAAATCATGTGCATCTACTGCACGAAATATCAAATCCCGTGCATCCACTACACGAAATATCATAACCGCTGTAGGAATTCCAGGAAATCATAAACATGTGCTGCTAAGACACAAAATCGACATCAACACAACGGTGTATAAAATATATATCTCAAGTGCAATAACTATGCACAAAATGTAAATACCCAGTAGGTGCAGCCATGGTGCACGAAACAATATTTTGAAACTCAATCATCAAAACTCAAATCCAAGCGATATAACTGTGATACTCGGATCACAAACGCAAATCGCGACAAATAACATTGAGGTATACCTCCTACGATGTCGAAAAATGTCGGTGTGCCCAAACTGGCAGAGCAAGAACATCCGCTTGCCTCCTGCTCACGGTCCGGCATCCTCTGTCTCTGGGTCCTCATTTCTCTGTGGATCATAAATCTCGCACTCTATCGGCTCATCTGCCCGGCCAGGTGTGCTAACGGAAACGATTCTTCTCTGGCACTCCTCAGGTCATCTCTCGGCCCGTTAGTATGATCACTCATAAAGCAGCACATCACTGGCGTCGGCCTCTGGCCCTCTGAAAACACATGACACAACTGATCCTCGGTGCAATCTCATCGCAGCAATGTCCTGGAAGGATCTGGCTCAAGGTCTCTTCCGATCTCGCTTATACCGAACTATACGGAGGCTGGTACACTTAAAAATCTTTTCTCACTTCTGGACATCTCCATTCTCAGCACAACTTTTCCTTGGGAACTGGTCATATCCCAACGCCTCTGCTTACATATCAGATCTCTAATCTCGACGGGGAGTAACAACAGCTCGTCAGCATCACCCACGAACCTCTTGTTCCACTCGTCCTTATTATCGTCCACTTTGACATCATGTCATGCTATCTGCGTACTGCAAATGTTCTCGGCGACAATCAATCCGGAATCTCTCGCACGGACTCGAAATCACAAACTCGGTATCTTCATTACTCTGTATAAGATCTTTAGCCGAACACGTCCTCGAGAACTCGTCCCAACCATCGGAGGGATAATCAATACTCATCCGTTTCTCGATCAACTCGCAACACATCTGGGTGAGGTCCTTCCATCTAAAACTGGTCAGCTTACCGATCTCACATCGGGACATCCGACGAACACCGTCATCTCTGGATCGATCTACTCTAGATCTGAGTAAGACTCTCCACACTGGAAATCTTCAACTCAACAGGGCCTGCGTCGACGCATCAAATCTGACGAATCACTTTCGTCTCTCAACTCAAGATAGACTAGCTATCAACTGTCGCATCTCTGCCTGGAAGCTCCAGCAATCTCAGCTCGTAAGCTCTGGAAGCGACATTACATCAATCTCATCAACAGCTGGGTCATCTATCTGCACGGTAGATGACATCATAAACTCAGAGGTAGGTTGTACATCAACAGTCCTCTCACAGCAGGCAGCCTCTAACAATGGCTTGATCATCCGGTACAAAACCGTACACCCGTCTCAAACGAGAGGTCACAACACCACACTACATCGATACGTTCCCATGTCACTAGAAAACACGATGGTTAGTCCTCGTCCAGGACGAGCTCGCCCTGACCGCATCACCAGTAACAGCTCAATCTGCGCTCAAACCATGGTGACAGGAACATCAATCAAGTATCGATGAAAAGATCAAAGGGATGAAAAGAGTCAACGGATCCCGAATGAATATATGATCATAAGGAGGAACGGAATCAGTAAGAGTATGATCATGTAAACGAATAGAATCAAGGATCTCCAATGGATGTATAATCAAGGAAATGAAGAGAATCACAAGTCTCAAGGTATGTACATCCTAAGGTCACTTATGTGGAGTATCGTAACGTAAATATGCCGTGGAACATACGTACGGTACGTCACTCTACTCAAGCTACCTACTCCATAAATCAGGGTTAGCCTATGTAACGAAATTTTGGGTCTAACACCCCCTTGTTCAAGTCTAAGTTCCGTAAGGTCAAGCCTAGGTTCCAAAATATATACGCCCTATATCCCACATAGTCAAACCTAGACTCGAACTAAGGTTAAACCTAGCGCTCTGATACCAACTTTGTCACGACCCAAAATATTAGCTCGCGACCAGCACTTAAATGTCACGATCCGAAATATTAGCTCGTGACCAGCACTTAAATCACACAACGTCTAAATTCGTAACGTAATTCAAGTAAGCTGAAACCCAGAAATCTAAAACCTTTTTAATGAAAATAAAAGATGTGAAGTTTTGAAATAAAAGTATAATGAAATCAAGTTTTCTTAAATGCATAGAGAAGGAACATGAATAATGCAAGTGAAATTTACTAGTTTGAAAACATGTTTCGTCTTTTGAAAATTTGGGCAGCACCTCCTTTGTATATTTTGATCCAAAACCACAATACATGATAATATAAAAGGCATCCCCAAGCGGGAGCTAGCTCTTCGCCCAACGGCGGATCCACAACCACGCAAAGCATAAATATAAGTATACGACGTCCAACGGCGATGTTCACCACAAAAGATAAATAAATAAGCAAGACATCAACCCAAAATGCGAACATAAAACCCATCGCTCAAGTCTCGCAACTACAAGTCTTGCTAAGTCTCATTATTTATATAAATACTAGTTTGATTGATGGAGTTGACTAGATACAATATGAAATATAAATACATGAGTGGGTACGATACAAATATCCAACCTACCCAGCAAAGCACCCGAATGCAACTGTGTGCCAGCGATGCCGCTACTGATCCGTGCGGTCAACTTGCTAGAACTGTGGCACAACGGGGGTGAGTTGCATACTCGTGAGTAGAAAAACATCAACAAATAGAAATCGAATAAACAACGACTCATAGGTCAACTGTATCTTAAAGGTAATACTATGATATCTAGGGTGACCATATCTGTAAGTGTGCCAACAATGAATCAACACCTAGTATGTATGCGGATGCCATCCAACCATATGATCAATGTCTATATGCATGTGGATCTCGTCCAACCATATAATCAATGTATGTATGCATATGGATCTCATCCACATGTCAACCGGTGACACAACAATATCATGCATGTAAATATCATAAAAGCATATGCATGAAAATATGAGGATATAAATCAACGGGTGTCCCTCGCGACACATAAAAAAAATCATGGAACCAGGGTGTCCAACCTCGACACTCGAAAACATCATGAAACCCGTGTTCAGTATCGACACGTAAATCCTCATATCTCAGGCTCCGTCTGTCCGGATCGGCCCACGGGCTCCGTCAGTCCGGATCAGCCCATATCATCTCTCGACTTCGGTCGGTATCCTCCGGATATCCGCCGAGCCCAAATACAATCACCGGTAGGTAGTAGTCCCTCTGCCAGGCTCATCGTCATCCACACGAAATCTCTCTCTCGCCCGAGGGTACCATACCGGGTCCACCAAATACCCGCAAACTAAATCATCCACCTCCTCGAATCGGGTTTCACATGTCACTCTCAGAACCGAGAAAACACATGGTGGACACACTGAAATATCATATCAAGAGAAACCGGATTTTTAAAACAGTACATACTTTCTTTTGAAATAGCCACGGTTCTCAAATCCAGAAATCTCATGAAAACAACTTATTTCAATGCGTAAAATCATAAAGCATGATGTATGCGACATATGATAAAAATGTAAGCATATCCGAATATCTTTCAACATGGAATAGTGATATGATATATTAAGGGAAAACCGCTCTATTAAATGGATCCAGTTTTGAAAATATATCATGCAGTCCCTTTTTCTCCAAAAATCAAAGCCAGCATCATCTATGTATGTGCAATATGTATGTATGTAGGTAGGGATGCCAAAGATATACCTACGCAAGTATGAGTGTACAATACGCATGTGCGCCAATATGGATGTACAAGTGGTATATACGCAAGTATGTTATGCGAAGAGTCATATCATGATGCAGCAATCCAACTGTGTAGTGACATGGAAATTATCGATGATGAAGTGTGTGAGCCTACAATTTGTGTACGTGTAACATACGCATCATCGATAATGGTGCAGGTGCACTATCACAGGTATAAGTAATGTAATGTGAATAACATGAATGCAGCATAAGGTAAATCATATGCAAATGCTGACGGGTATATGTATCTAACATGATCGAGTCGGTGAATCTATCAATCGGCATCCAGCCTCACAGTATCACGTACGGTATAATCCATCATACGGCATCCTCTAGTCAAGGGTATGGATCAATCATCGAGTCAAACTCATCACGTACGGAAAATCATCGTACGACGGCATAAATCAATAGGGATCCTATCAACCTTTACGATAATGAGGGTACGGACCTAACGTCTCGTACGGCTTATCATTCAAGATTCACAACATTATATATATCAATATACTTATGTCCCAGGTCACATCCATAACAACCTCATATCAGGGGACCGGCAGAGGTATCAATCATCTCAATCGACTCGCATCCGTATACCAATATATCATCAAATCATCATGTCACATCGTATTTTCCTTTCTTCGCATTTATCTCCTACATCAAGTCAATTATATATATACTTTCTACCTTTACAATAAGCATACGAACCTAATTTAACATACACACCCGAACCATACAATCAGTTTTTAAAAGGTGCGAATCGTAGTTTTTGAAAGTCGGGGTTACGGTGTTTTTAAGAAAAAGATATCATTTGAAAATCCGTAATGCCCCTCAATGTATCTGTTTAAAAGATGCATACAATTCTTCAGTTTGGAAATAGGTATGGTTCGGATGACACATTACGTCGGCTATCTAGTCCTATAGAGCGCAATATCGTCAAATATCATCCTCAAATTCCGTCATCACATATTAGCCGTATCATATCATGTCTAACTATCCTTTAGTTTCTCTAACTATCTTTTAACTCTATCTATAGTTTTCTATTTAAAGTTTCCTTAACCAATTACTATGAATCGGTTTCCATCAAAGACTTGCGGGGGTGCTATATGCCATCCACCCGACTTCCCCCGTGGATATAGATCCACTCACCTGATCTTTGCCTTCCGAAGTAGATGACGTCACGCTCATCCCCGTTGTCTCGAAGTCCACATGGCGGTACCTACAATTTCCAATGCGTGATATAGTATAAAGAATCGAACATGAAAACCAAAGCTGCATACGAATCGCTTATAGGTTAGAACCTATAGCCTACGCCTGCAAAACCACTAAACAACCCCTAACGCTGACGTAAAAACATCAGATGACGGAACAAAATATCAAATACCAAATCTCAAATTAAAACGAAGTCGCAAAACAATGCAGCAACTCAAGAAAATAGTCCCAGATTTTACCCTAGGTGAAATTGGCCAATTTTGCACACATGAGGGGTCTAATTTACTGAAAATAAAGCTATAGATCAAACACGGATCAATTTGGTTGTACCCAGGCCATAAATTGCGGCCCAAATCATTAAAATTGCGGCCAAGATGAATGGGTTGGGGCTCAGGTTTCAGAGGGTGATTCATGGTTGCCTGCACGTCTCATGGTTAAGGGAACTTCTTTTATAAAGGCCTCGGGTCATCCTAGATTCCTATAAACCATCACTAATTCCACAAAAACCCGTTATCGATGAATCTAAAGTTCGTATTTTGGGGTTTGGTCACTGGTCCAGGTCAAGAATCGACCTTTAGGGTCTTGTAAACAGCCACTAGGCATCACTCAATCCACACAACACTCAAACCCTTCTCTAGGAATTTCTAACTTCACCATATCACACTAAATCAACTCCTAACCATACTAGAATTCTAGGAAAACAAAAATTAAACTAAGTAAAGGGAATTTTACCTCATTTGGGCAACCCAAGAAAAACCCTAGCTGTCCCAAGTCATCAAAATCCATATTTGATGGGTCCAAAGTGTAGAGGGTGAAGAGGTGATCATTTTTAATGAAAGGGGTTTATGGTTTGGATGAATATTTAGATATGATATTTGGGGATTTATGTGGAGGGAGATGAGGATGAAGGAAAATGAAAGAAAGAAAATAATGGGGAAAATGAAAGGTGTGGCTGCCCTTCTCTCTCTTTCTTCTTTTATTCTCACCACCATTCACTCATTTTCTCACTCTCTCTCTCTCTCTCTCTAATCATCATGACACCTTTTTCCCTTTTTCTTTTCTTTTCTCACCAATAAACAAATAAACCCAATAAAACAACACAAATGAAATAACATGTAACATGTCATGGTGCACTAACCATGGAAAACTGTAGAAATACGGATTTGGCCTAATCGCGATTAGCAGTGCACTAATCGAGTTTTTATCCAAACTTCATATAATAAATATTAAAAATGCAAAATCCTTTAAATATATATTTAAATGTATAAATCATTTTAAATCTCCAATTATTTCACAATTATTGGTATATATTTATACCCTTTTTCGAAAACCCCAATTTCGCAAATCGGGCAGTTTTCAGGAAATATATTATTTTAATATTAAATTCCAAAAATAATATTTTATATTTTCTGAAATGTTACAATCTTCCCCCCTTAAATATATTCGGTCCCTGAATTTAAATTTAAACCCCAAAAATCTAAAACATTTCAATAGACAGCTCAAATCAACGGGGCTCTGAAATCACGGAAGACGCAGAAATAACACAGCGCGTCAAGTGCGCATGAAAACGAGTACAAAACTCAAAATCGACCTCCGTAAAGCGCCATGCAAATCATCGGATCTGCACGCATATCATCGGAGTTACAATGGAGATACAGATCTCGAAATCCAATGCTGAAATCCAATATACACTAGTCAGATACTATAATACGTGTATAGCACGCATCTTTGGAAAACTTTCAAGGACTGAATAAAACTTATACAAAAATCTTTGCTAAATTGCCGTGTGAATGCGTAACTCACGGCATAAGTGACGGACGCTCATTTGTAAAATAATAATATATATCCATATATGTTTTGCTAAATATACGTTCCGTCGTTTCAAAATATCCCAAAAGGTTTTCCTTTATAAACATTCGTGTCATTCACGGACACATAGGAAATAGCGGGACTATAGATCCTTTTGAAATCCTCTTAGTAAGATTTTAATGCATGCAAAATACTCAGGTACTGTCCTCAGATCAGTCTTGTTCGGCAACTACATAACATAGTGCCCAACATGATAACAAGATGCTCAAAAGAAAAATCAGCCTCAAAAGACGTATCCAACAATCACGTGCGTCTGGTGCGCACGGAAATCAAATTTAAACACATGTGCCAAAATATGCACAAAGTAAAACTAAATGCAACAGGTGTGCACGAAACATCTGTCCATTGCAACGGGTGTGCATGACAACAATATCTGGTGCATCAAATGCGCGAAATACAAGTACGGTGCAACCAATGCACGAAAATCACATTAATAACTCAAATGCGTATAAGAACGACACCGAGTGTACCAAGGTGTATAAATAAAAAACGTGTGCAACTATGAGCACAAATCTGTATCAATACACTACAAGCACATATGAGCTATACCGAGTGCAAAAATCACATCAGCCGTATGAAATCCATGAAATCATAAACACATGTTACGAATGTACAAAATTTACATCAAACGCAATAGGTATGCACAAAACGCAAATCGACACAATGGTGTATAAAGCATATCTCAAGTGCAATAACTATGCACCAAATATAAATACCCAGTGGGTGCAGCCATAGTGCACGAACACAATATCATGAAACTCAATCACTAAAACTCAAATCCAAGCAATATAAGAGTGATACTCGGATCACAAACGCAAATCGCAAGAAATGACATTGAGGTACACCTCCTACAATGTCGAAAAATGTCGGCGTGCCCCAGAACTGGCAGAGCAAGAACATCCGCCTGCCTCCTGCTCACGGTCTGGCGTCCTCTATCTCTGGGTCTTCATTTCTCTATGGATTACCAATCTCGCAATCTGTCGGCCCGGTTAGGTGTGCTAACCGGAACGATTCCGCTCTGGCCCTTCTCTGGTCATCACTCGGCCAATCATCACGACCACTCGTAAAGCAGCACGTCACTGGCGTCGGCCTCTGGCCCTCTGAATATGCGTGACACATCCGATCCTCGGTGCAAATCTCATTGCAGCAGTGTCCTGGAAGGAACCTGCTCAGGGTCTCTTCCAATCTTGCCTATGCCGAACTATACGGAGGCTGGTTCTCTTGCATAATCTTTTCTCGTTTTCTGGACATCTGCATTCTCAGCACAGCATTTCCTCGGGAACTGTTCGCATCCCAACACCTCTGTAGACATATCCGATCTCTAATCTCAACAGGGAGTAACAACCGCTCGTCAGCATCTCGCACGAACCTTTGGTCCCATTCGTCTGCATCACCGTCCACTTTGACGTCACGTCATGCTATCTGCGCACTGCAACTGTTCTCGGCCACGGTCAATCCTGGGTCTCTCACACGGACTCGAAGTTACGAACTCGGTATCTCCATCACTCTGTAGAAGATATCTGGCCGAACATGTCCTCGGGAACTCGTCCCAACCATCAGAGGAAAACTCAATACTCGTCCGCTCTCGATCAACTCACAACTCATCTGGGTGACGTCCTCTATCCGAAGCTGGTCAGCTTACTGATCTCTTATCACATGATATATGGACGACGTCAAACTTTTCGATCGAGTCATTAAAGTCCCATAATTTCTCAAAAACACAACACCTGAGCACAGTCTAATAATATCTGGTACATACCACAGTACCTACGGACTAACCGTAGAAGGGCAAACCCAAGCCTCACTGATGGCACCGCTAAACTGCCGCAAACCCTAATGTTCAAAACCGGTTTCATGGTCATCATGTCGAGTTAGGGTTTCATTCTTCTAGAGGGTCCACAGAATTACCTGCATGTTCTTCTGAATACTTAAACTGGGAAAAAAATGGGTTCCTGATATTCGTTCGAACCTTTTTAACTTCGCCTATACAACATGTGAATACCCTTCATCCGCATGCTAAACAATGCTTCAATCCTCTAGGAAAGACGATACGTCAACGGTCAACTCTGGATCGGTCTACTCTAGAACAGAGTAAGTCTCTCTCCACCCTGGTAATCTTCAACTCAACTGGGCCTGCATCGGCGCATCAATCAGATGAATCACCTTCGTCTCTCAGCTCCGAATAGACTAGCTATCATCTGTCGCATCTCTGCCTGGAAGCTCCAGCGATCTCAGCTCGTAAGCTCTGGAAGCAACATCACATCAATCTCAGCAACAACAGGGTCATTTTTCTGCACGGTAGACGACATCACATCTCTGAGGTATGCTGTACATCAACAGTCCTCTCACAACTGGCAACTTCTATCAACGGCCCGATCATTCGGTGCAAAACCAAACACTCTCCTCCACAAGAGATCATGGCACAACACTACATCGAGACATTCCCATGTCACCATAAAACACAATGGTCAGTCCTTGTCCATGACGAGCTCGCCCTGACCGCAACACTAGCAGCAACTCAATCTGCGCTCAAACCATGGTGACAAGAAGCTCAATCGAGTATCGAAAAAAGCATATCAACGGCATGAAAGGAAACGACAGATCCAGAATGGATACATGATCATAAGAAGGAAAAAAATCAATGAGAGTATGATCATGAAAACGAATAGAATCAAGGATCTCAAATGGATGTATAATCATAGGTACGAAGAGAATCACAGATCTCAAAATATGTACATCCTAAGGTTTCTTAAGTGGAGCATCGTATCGTAAAAATGCCGTGGAACATACGTACGGTACATCATTCTACTTAAGCTACCTACTCCATCAATCAGGGTCAACCTATGAAATGAAAGTTCGGGTCTAATACCCCCTCATTCAAGTCTAAGTTCCGTAAGGTCAATCCTAGGTTCCGAAATAAATTATGCCCCAGACTCTACATAGTCAAACCTAAACTCGAACAAAGGTTAAACCTGGTGCTCCGATACCAATTTTGTCACGATCCGAAATATTAGCTCGTGACCAGCACTTAAATCACGCAACGTCTTAAGGCGTAACGTAATTCAAGTAAGCTGAAACTCAGGAATCTAAAACCTTTTTAATGAAAATAAAAGATGTGAAGTTTTGAAATAAAGGTATAATGAAATCAAGTTTTCTTAAATGCATAGAGAAGGAAAATGAATAATGCAAGTGAAATTTACTAGTTTGAAAACATATTTCGTCTTTTGAAAATTTGGGCAGCACCTCCTTTGTATATTTTGATCCAAAACCACAACACATGATAATATAAAAGGAATCCCCAAGCGGGAGCTAGCACTTCGCCAAACGGCGGATCCACAACCACGCAAAACATAAATATAAGTATATGACGCCCAACGGCGAAGTTCACCATAAAAGATAAATAAATAAGCAAGACATCAACCCAAAATGCGAACATAAAACCCATCGCTCAAGTCTCGCAACAACAAGTCTTGCTAAGTCTCATTACTTATACAAATACTAGTTTGATTGATGGAGTTGACTAGATACAATATGGAATATAAATACAAGAGTGTGTACGATATAAATGTCCCACCTACCCTGCAAAGCACCCGAATGCAACTGTGTGCCAGCGATGCCGCTACTGATCCGTGCGGTCAACCTGCAAGAACTGTGGCACAACGGGGGTGAGTTGCCAACTCGTGAGTAGAAAAATATCAACAGATAGAAATCAAATAAACAACAACTCCTAGGTCAACTGTATCAAAAAGGTAATACTATGATATCTAGGGTGACCGTATCTGTAAGTGTGCCAACAATGAAATCAACATCTAGTATGTTGTCATGAACCGAAAAGTACGGAACATGACCGTCACTTAAATTACGAAACGTCTCGAGGCGTACGTAATCTAAGTAAGCCAAAACCCAGAAATCAAAACCAAAGAAGCAGTAGAGTGAAGGAAAAACCAACTTAAAGCAATTAGTTTTAAAAGCATAAGCTGAATTATGCGTTTTAAAAACATCTAGTATTTTCTGAAAATTTCGGCAGAGTCTCCTTTGTAAATACTGGCCTCCAAACGGGATACAACATGAATAGTATACGAAATAAAAAAAGGCATCCCCAAGCGGGAGCTAGCTCTTCGTCAAACGACGGTCACAACCATGCAAGCAATATAATATATAATGCCGAAGGGCGAGGATCAAAACTGAAAAAGAAACTCAAAACAGCAAGAAATCCATAATAATACAACGTGCGACTCTAAGATCGAAAGAATAAACAGCTGGTCTCTAGATCAGAATAAACATACAAGTTTGGTTGATAGAGTCACTAGATACAACTGTATTAAATAAGAATGCAATAGTGGTCACGATACAAGTGAACCCACCTACCAAAGCAAATCACCCGGAATGGAAGCAGTGTGCCAGCAAATCCGTAACGAAACCTGTACGAAAAAACCTGCAAGGAACTGTGGCACAACGGGGGTGAGTTGCCAACTTGTGAGTAGAAAACATCACAGAGCAGAAATCGCATGTATGACGCAATCATAGGTCATACGATCAATATATAATCCTCAAATGATAAAGTCTGAAGCATTAACAAGTGGCAAGGGTAAACATCTATACATTAGTGTAATCCCATGTGCTTGTGTCAGTGCCTCAAGTAGCAACATATCATATGAATGAGGTATGAATGCATGAAAACAGAATACAAGTAAATGAAGAAACTGCTTTCATAACTTAGTGAGATTTCTGTAAATTTAAAACGAGCTATAATCAAGGAAATCAACATAAACAGTGTCTAGCATCGACACAAAACATATATCCCAATATCTCAATATCTCATGCTCCGGCTACCCGGACTGGCCTGTATTGTCAAATCTCAATAGCTCAATATCTCAAAATCCCAGTGTCTCAAATCTCACCATCTAGGGCGCCGTCAGTCTGGATCGGCCCCTAACATCAATCACACGACCACGATGGTATCCTCCGGATATCTGACGCGTCAGATAAAATCACCGGTAGGCAGTCTTCCCCTGCCGGGCTCATCGTCTACTACTCGATCTTTTTGCTCCGGGGTACCTTATCGGGTCCACCATGTACCCGCAGACGGTTCATCCAACACCTCGAATCGGGTCTCGAAATCCATCTCATAACCGAGAAAACATCATGGTGGACGACTCATACATCATGAGAAAACCGCACATTTCATTTTAAGAAGAGAGAAGTTTATATATATTCTTGCGGTTTTCTCACAAATCCAGGAAATCTCATGAAAATCTGAAATCCAATCATCAGTAGCATGTAAACAGTGAATATAGGCATAAAACTCCATAATACTGCATAACAGTGAATAATAATAAGAATGAAATAGCAAGTAATAACTGAAATGTCTAAACTGGCTTATAAAGAAAGTACACTAATATCATATCGAATCTATCAACTAACAAGCTATGTCAATGAAATAGTATTCTCTAAAGTGTACAAGACATGGCAATTACCGATGATGATGTGTGTGATCTGGCAAGTAAGTGTACGTGGAACATACACATCATCGGTAATGGTGCTGGTGTCCTGACAGCATGATATCTATAATGGTATATGAAATCACAATATAAGCATGCGATGCGAAGCGAACAGCTATAAAGTGCGGGAGCTGAATGATAAACACAATGATAACTAATATGCATTTAATATAAATATAAGTCATACAGTGGTGCCATTTGAAATAACACGAATCGTGGTGTTTTGAAAATAAGGGCTACGGTGTTTTTAATAAAAAATACGTCCTTTGAAATATCCGTAGAATCCCTCGGCCTGTCTATTAAAATACCCACGATTCGTTAGTTTTTGAAATAGGTAGGAATCGAATCTAGTCTAACAACTACACTAAACTATAGGGTTGAGCTAACAGGCTAAACGAAAGGTAAGGAAACCGCTTAACATCTGAGTCGATATATATATATATATATATATAATATATATACACACACACACACACACATATATATATAATAGTCGGTGATCCCGCCTCAATAGTATCACATACGATACAATATCTATAATATGATATCCTCTAGTCAAGAGTGCGGATCTATCATCAATATATAGCTCGTACGTAAATCCGTCGTACGGCATCCCAAATCTGGGTACGGGTCAAATATCACATTCATCACATTATTCATCTGGTATCCTCTTTATCAAAGATCATAATCCGGGGTACTGACCTACGTCTAGTACAATACTGATACCAATCTAAGTAAATGCATGCGTGTGTTTGAAAACACCATGTTAAAGGACCCGCTAAAACATCATGTCGTACCTCAAATACGAACCCTGTCATATCACCGATCTCACGGCCTCAAATCCAATCTCATCGACTCATCTCCAATCCCAAGTACTATTCTCATAATCCAGTATATGTACACATAGTCCCATACCCATATGAATACATATACACATATCCCCATATACGCACATGTAAAAGAATGAATATAAGCAAGTGTGTGTGCGTGTGTGGGTGCAACAACTACTCTAGGGTTTCGCAAGTAACACTACAAATCCATGAACACATAACCATATCCTGAATATCATCCATGTATCATAAACCACATATATATATCCATTATATAAGCTATATTACGAATTGCGGGGGTGCTATACGCCATCCACCCGACTTCTCCCCGTAGATATAAATCTACTCACCTGGTCCTCGCTCGCCTGTGCCGACGTCGCCACGCACTTGCTTGTCGTCTCGAAGTCCACATGGGGGTACCTAAAGTCACAACGTATCGTGTCGCATAAAAACCCAATTCGAAATCGAAACGGCATACAAAAACCAAATCGGCACGTGTATCACGCATAGGTCAAAACCTATTGCCACGCATGCAAGAATAACCAAACCAATCCTCAATGTCGAGGTACAAACGTCAAAACAAAGAAAAAAACACCAAATGTACCAATCATGGTCTTACAACTCACTAAAAATCTACGAAATAGGATGCAAATCATCAAAACTAATAGATTGATTAAATCGATTTATTACAAGAAACCTAGTAAGCATCAATTAGCCGTTTTAAAACAAAAATTGATGTTTTAACAATTCTAATGGCCATAATATTCATTAAAGATCATAAATAAGTCATACAAACCATTTCCATAATTTAATCTCATCACTTTCCATTAATCCCAAAAACCTAGTATGCAAAATTTATCCAATTTTAACAATTTCATAGTAAAAATGTACAAAAAACAATTTAGCTTGGTTTTGCATGAAATAAAGTTTTAAACTACAATTTATAATGTTAAGAATGTCATGAAACCTTAGTTAGATTTTTAATCTCTCATTTGCAATTAAATTCCAAAACCTAGTTTGCATAAAATTCCAATTTTAACAATTTACAAGCATCAATTAGTAAACTAGAAACTAGGTTAGTTTTAGCATATCATTAACATGTTAAACTACACATTTATCCCACGATCAATTTATAAAAAACCCAACTTGAATTCACAAACCCTATTCTTGATTTTCATAACTAGCAATTCCAATCAATTCCACACTTGAAAAACCCTAAATTAACACCAATTAAAACCCACTTAAGAAAATTAATCTCTTAGATTAGGTTAGCATAACAACTAGATAGCAAAATAAATTTAATTAACCTAGTAATGGTTTTATAAAACCCTAGTTCAAACTCAAACCATTCTCTTAAAAAAAACTAGATTAGAAATTAGCTCTAAATTAATACTAAAACAATTTAATTTAAGGAATTTAGCCACAAGTGTTAAATGGGTAAGGATTATACCTCAAATTTCTAAGGATATAGCAAGAGGATTTTCCTCCAAAGATGACCTCTTAGCATCCAAGATCCATGCAAGAAAGGCTAAGGAGAAAGGAAGAAGAATGGCTTGAAATTTTGAGGTAAAAATTGGATTTTGAAGCAACTTGTGAAGTTTTTTGAAGGAAAAAAAAGAAGGAAATTTGGGGGAGGAACAGCAGCAGTTTCGGCAGTGAGGAGGGATGGGGATGTGGATTTTTATCATAGTCAAAGGCACCCCATTCTCAAAGTAACCATACCCCAAATTAAGATATTATATTCACATTACATTGTATCAATCAAATGAATTCAAAACAAATTGAGGGGGGTTTTCCTACAGTGGGCTCGGCCTATGGGAGGGGTGAGGGAGTTGTGAGAGAGTGACAAAAAAATTCCATGCTAAAAGAACCCCCTCAAGTTACAAAATTGAAGGATTTAGCTTATTTTATTTAAATTTAAATTTTCCCTTAATTATAACCAATTAGAACTTGTAATAAAATGCTAAAAATTTATATTACTCACTAGATTTTAGTTGTCATGGTTCTAAAGCATGTATTTTGCCCATTCAAATTTATATTTATCGCTAATTTAATTTATTAGTGACGGCTTAAAATAATATTAAAATAATTAATTTCGGAAAAAATTTCAGAAAATTAGAAATTTTACCGGTGGCTCAATAAATACCAAATACTAGCAATTTTATAGCTAGAATATGCATATTTAATTTTATATTAAAAGCTATTTATATTTTGACTTTTTACGGAAACCCCCCCTTATTTTACCGATTTTCCGAAATTTCTCCGAAACAATTTTCAAAACGTTACAATCTTCCCCACTTAAAGAAATTCGGTCCCCGAATTTAAATTAAAACTCCCCCAAATACTAAAACGTTCAGCAAAACAATCAAGTCGTCGGGGCTCCGAAATCATAAATACATAAAACATATATTGTAGCGTAATGCATGCGCATGAAAAATAGTGTATAACTCAAAATCAAAACTCCGTCAAGCATCCCGCAATCATTGGAGTCATGGTGAAGACACCAATGTCTAAATCCAAAACGAAAATCAATATGATATACATCATTAAAACATCTGGAAGCAATGCATGACAAATCTTTTCAAATCGCTATGCGATGTGTGTATGACTGCACAGTGGCGGACGTCCATTGTGAGAAAATAATTATATATATATATATCCTTTGTTTAATATACACGTCCCTCCGTTTTGAAAACAATTTTAGAAGGGTTTGCTTTATAAAAAGTTTCGTGTCATCACGGATACGTAGGTAAATATTGAGACTATAGCTCCTCTTTGGAAATCCCTTTGATAACTATCAATGCATGCAAAAATATACTGAGGTACTATCTTCTGACTAGTCCTGCTAAGTTCTAAACCAGATAGCAAGTATCATAAAATATACTGCTCCAAAAGAAATCAATCCCAAATATATATATGAATGCCACGCGCATCTGGTGCGCACGGAAATCGAAATCTACGAATGTGCCATACATGTGCACAGAATTAACATCTAAGTGCAACAGGTGTGCACGAAACACCTGTCAGAGGCAACGTGGTGCCTGACAGCAAAACCAGGTGCATCTAATATGCACGAAAAATCTCGATTTAGTGCATCTAGTGTGCACCAAAATCGCATCAAACGCCTTAAGTATGCGCAAAATCCAAATCAAGTGCACAAGGTGCACGAAAACAAATATCGAATATAAAAATCGAAATCGACGGTATACAACACATCCCAATCAAAAATCACAATCAGGTATACCGTGATATAAAATCTCACCATCCTGTGCATCGGCATGCACAAAAACAAATCAAATACTAAAAGTGCATGAAAACTATGCCGAAAGCATAAGTTAAATCATATTCTTGCCCTAGGCATGAAATTAAAATCAACATCTCTAATGACATCAAATCAAAGTTAAGTACAATTGTGGTGCACAAAATCTCAATCATAAAATAAATCACCCAAAAATACTGAAATCTAAAGTGACGGATACGTGATAGTCAATCACAAAATCACAAATCATAAATATTGTCGTTGATATGTCTGTCCTTCAAAGTCGAGAAGGCGTAGGTGCTGTTGGATATGTATGCCCTAGAGGCCATTACTGTATAGTACTAGTTTGTATAATACATTTTGGAAGCTTGTGATATATACACGGATTTTACGACAGTCTTGCTCGATATAGTAGTATGCTACTTGGTTTGTTTCTATCTTAATATGTGTATATGTTTCTTTTAACATATCACTAATGCATATTGATGGAGCTCTTAGGATCTTTGCTTGACTACCGGTGTTGTGATGGCGATCACACTAGTGGGGGCTGGGTAGTCTATAAGCACATCCTTATTTTGGTCCCTAGTCGTAGGAATATCGAGACAGGGCATCGATACTCCAGAGTAGACTAATGCATACCCTTCTCGTCCCAGCAGGGGAGATGGTCTGTCCCTTAGCCATCAGTATGTCGTACTGGAGATAGTATGCAGGTGCTCATTAGGTTACGAGTACACTGGACAGGACTCATCGGGAACTGTTGGTTGGTATTATACCTATCGTCAGTTAACAGTTCCCAGGTGACATGAGTACAGCTTAGTCCGTTGACTTGACACTGTCATTTCTCCTCGAGTGTGTTCCCACCGTTCTTAGATTACTACCCTACCACGGCTCTATTGAGTCGTGCAAACAGGTAATAGTTGGGTGCAGTCCTGAAGCACTTGGAGGCAGTGACGGTTAGACAAGATTCGTCTCTCCCTGTATTGGGAGTTGATATCGCGCTGTGTCTAGGAGAGCCATTACACGTAATCGTCCCTGGCCAGGGCAAGCGAGAATTACCGGTAGAGTTTCCAGTAGTTTCTCAGGGTGTTCTTGGCTACACTCCGACACGACTTATACCGCTATTAGGGGACTGACGTTTACCGTCCCCTTAGGCCCGCCATGCGATACTCTCAGACGAACAGACCGGACTGTACGAAGATTGTCACGTTCAGGCTCAGCAGGAGTTCGGATGGGTTCACCTCATCGGCCTTCTTATCAGCATCTACCTGGGGACCGTTACGTACAGCCAGTACCGCTTGCGGCCTGTGGTTAAACCCACTGCCAGCGTAGTGTCGAGTCTTTAGAGTCCCACACAGAGGGTTACTCGCCTTTGGGCAAAACAGAGTAGAGGTCGCATGGTTTTGCGACGGGGTTCGTTCACATCCGCGCACTTGTGCACGTTTGTTGTCCGGACAGTTATTACTAGCGGACTTTGGTTTAAGCCAGATCCTAGTATTTTTTTTGGGATTGGTTTTGTCTCATTGTATCCGTGTTCCTCGGAACACGGATGCGGGTGTGTATGCACAGTTGACAGAGGCAGAGGAATCTCATTAGGGTTTTTGACCGTTGACTTTTTCTTAACCCTAATGAGGATGAGAAATATGATTAATGATATTAATTAAGGATAATTTTGCCATGGTTAGGTTGACCATTTGACTTTTGTTGACCTTTTAACTTTGGTTGACCGGTTGACTTTTGTTGACCTTTTGACCATCATCATTTCACTTGCAAGATGCTTCTTGATTCTTGCAAATTGCATTTATTATGAAATGATAATGGTCATTCCAAACTAACCATCACAATTTTCTTTTGTTATTATTATTATTTCATATTCTCTCATATGAGAGCATAGTTGTATTATTCTAAATCATTCTCTCATGCTCTTTCTCTCTCTTAAAAAAGCTCTCCCACTTCCTCTCTCAAAGCTTTAATCTTTCATGTGTTGAAAATCAAAATCTCTTGAGATAAAACCATCAAGACTTCTCTCTACTCATTCTAGGGTTCTAGGTTTAGCAAGCCAAGCACTCTAGTAACCTCTTGGTTGAGGTAGGAGCTCAAGGTAGAGGCCTTCGGGTGGATCTTTCTTCGGCAAAGGGAAGACGACGAGGATGAGCCGTCTACACCACTCCAAGGAGCAAGCAAGAAGGAGGACCACAACAAGAAGAGAAGGAGTTCAATACCTAGGTATAACCCTCTAACCGAGTAGCTAAAACGTGTTGTTAGTTTGTTAGTTTTTGTTTAGCAAAGATCCTTCATGGTTGGTCCATGTTACCTTGTGAGAAAATTTTGATTTTTACCTATTCCTCCTCCCCGAAAGAACCGGAGTGGGTAACGTGGACCTAACAGGTGCATCCAATGCTAGCAGAGCACGATATCTACTTGCCTTCTGATCATGGCCTGTCGCCAAGTGCCCTTAGGCTCTCGTCTTTCACCGCGAATTGCTAAGTACATAGCTCCTCGGCTCAACGATCCAATATGGAAACGATAACGGAAACAGTCCGCTCTGATATATCCTCTAAAGATCTATGGTCAACTATCATGGTTGCTCATAACATGTCTCGTCGACGATGCCGAACTCTGACCTACTGGGTGTGCGCCATATGACTGCTCCTGGGTCCAGGTCTTCTCGTTTAGTATTTCCAGAAAGATCTTGTCGGGGCCTCTCCCAAATCTCGTTCCTGCCAAACTGCCCGGAAGTTATCATCTCTTACTAAATCTATATCTGGTTCCGGAACGGTTGCATACTCATCACGACTCCTTCTGGAAGATATATTCTTATACAACACCTCTGCATGCGTATCACATCTCTGATGTCGGCGGTGTGGAACGTCGTCTCATTAAGATCTCGTACGAACCTCGTACTCCACTTTTCTCTAGTGTCGACTGCTACAGACTCATTTCTTCGCGGCTGCATGGACTGCGCTCCAACGGCTATACTCGTATCTGGAGTCTCCCAAGTAATGCATCTCATCACCTGATATCCGGACGAAGTCGAATTATCTGATCGATTGTCAAAACCTCATACTCCCCCAAGAGCTCAACATCTCGGGTACAGTTTAATAGTATCGAATATATGCCACAGCACCTGTGGACCAACCGTAGAAAGGAAGACCCAAGCCTCACTAATAGCACCGCTAAACTGCCGCAAACCCTAAGGTTCACCGGCGTTCCATGGTCATTAAATAGAGTTAGGGTTTCATTCTTCTAGAGGGTCCGTAGAATTGCTTGCATTGTTTTCCGAATAATTTAAACTTGGAAAATGGGTTCCTGACATTCTATCGTCTCTATCGACTCTCAACGTATCAGCGTGAAGTTTCCTCTAGCTGGAATCAATCCATCTGATGACCTCGCATCGGGGCAGGCAATGAATCACATGTCCTAGTCTTTTACCCTTGGTGACTAGCGACTTTCTATCATATCTCAAAGTATAACTCGTGCGGCATAGCTCCAAACATCTGGGGCGATATCTTTTCATTCGCTAAAATCAATGGCTCATTCGTCCGCATACTGAACAGTGCCTTAATCATCAAAATAATCTGTGCTCTGACGGTCATCACAATCTGGCTGGCCTCTTGAAGTGGCCCAATCCTCTGGTGCTGATCTACACGTCCGAGAAGTCTCGTAAAAGAGATCCATCAAATGCTCGTAGCTCGAAAACGCAATAAAACGACGCCTCCCTATCCAATCGTATGTCCCTGGAATCACGCCGTGGTCAGTCCTTGTTCTTGACGAGCTCGTGCTGACCGCAACTCTAGTCGTAGCTCTCCACGCCCGTGTAACCGTGGTAACAAAACCATAACTGGTACTGATGAGGCTAGATTATAGGAATGAATATAATGTTATGCAAAGAAATGTACATCCTAAGGCTTCTTAAGCGGAGTATCGTATCGTAAGTATGCCGCGGAACATACACACGGTACGTCACTCTACTTGAGTCACCTACTCCATCAACCAAGGGTCATCCTATACTCCGAAGGTAAAACCTAACGCTCTGATACCAACTTTGTCATGACCCGAAAAGTACGAAACATGACCGGCACTTAAATTACGAAACCTCTCGAGGCGTACGTAATCTAAGTAAGCAAAAACCCAGAAATCAAAAACAAAGAAGCAATAGAGTGAAGGAAAAACCAACTTAAAGAAAGTAGTTTTAATAGCATAAGCCGAATTATGCGTTTTAAAAACATCAAGTATTTTCTGAAAATTTCGGCAGAGTCTCCTTTGTAAATACTGGCCCCCAAACGGGATACAACATGAATAGTATACGAAATACAAAAAAGGCATCCCTAAGCGGGAGCTATCCCTTCGTCAAACGACGGTCACAACCACGCAAGCAATATAATATACAATGCCGAAGGGCGAGGATCTAAACTGAAAAAGAAACTCAAAACAGCAAGAAATCAACGCGCGACTCTAAGATCGAAAGAATAAACAACTGGTCTCTAGATCTGAATAAATATACAAGTTTAGTTGATGGAGTCACTAGATACAACTGAATAAAATAAGGGTACAACAGTGGTCACGATACAAGTGAACCCACCTACCAAAGCAAATCATCCGAAATGGAAGCAGTGTGCCAGCAAAGCCGTAACGAAACCTGTACGGCAAAACCTGCAAGGAACTGTGGCACAACGGGGTTGAGTTGCCAACTCATGAGTAGAAAACATCACAGAGCAGAAATCGCATGTATGACGCAATCCTAGGTCATACGATCAATATATAATCCTCAAAAGATAAAGCCTAAAGCATGAAAAAGTGGTAAGGGTAAACATCTATACATAAGTGTAATCCCATGTGCTCGTGTCAGTGCCTTAGGTTGCAACATATCATATGAATGAGGTATGAATGCATGAAAACAGAATACAAGTAAATGAAGAAACTGCTTTCATAACTTAGTGAGATTTCTGTATATTAAAAACGAGGTATCATCAAGGAAATCAACATAAACGGTGAATAGCATCGACATAAAACATAAATCCCAATATCTCAATATCTCAGGCTCCGGCTACCCGGACTGGCCTGTATCATCAAATCTCAATTCCTCAATATCTCAAAATCCCAGTGTCTCAAATCTCACTATCTAGGGCGAGCTCAGTCCGGATCGGCCCCTAACATCAATCACACGACCACGACGGTATCCTCCGGATATCCGACGCGTCAGATAAAATCACCGGTAGGCAGTCTTCCCCTGCCGGGCTCATCGTCTACTACTCGATCTTCTTGCCCCGGGGTACCTTACCGGGTCCACCATGTACCCGTAGACGGTTCATCCAACTCCTCGAATTGGGTCTCAAAATCCATCTCATAACCGAGAAAACATCATGGTGGACGACTCATACATCATGAGAAAACCGCACATTTCATTTTAAAAAGAGAGAGAAGTTTATAAATATTCTTGCGGTTTTCTCCCAAATTTAGGAAATCTCATGAAAATCCGAAATCCAATCATCAATACCACGTAAACAGTAAATATAGGCATAAAACTCCATAACAGTGAATAATAATATGCATGAAATAGCAAGTAATAACTGCAATGTCTAAACTGGCTTATAAGGCAAGTACACTAATATTATTTCGAAACTATCAGCTAACAAGCTATGTCAATGAAATAGTATTCTCTAAAGTGTACGTGACATGGCAATTACCGATGATGATGTGTGTGAGCCGGCACGTAAGTGTACGTGGAACGTACGCATCATCGGTAATGGTGCTGGTGTCCTGACAGGATGATATCTATAATGGTATATGAAATCATAATATAAGCATGCGATGCGAAGCGAACAGCAATAATGTGCGGGAGCTGAATAACAAACACAATAATAACTAATCTGCATTTAATATAAATATAAGTCATACAGTGGTGCCATTTGAAATAACATGAATCGTGGTGTTTTGAAAATAAGGGATATGGTGTTTTTAAGAAATAATACGTCCTTTGAAATATCTGTAGAATCCCTCGGCCTGACTTTTAAAATACCCACGATTCGTTAGGTTTTGAAATAGGTAGGAATCGAATCTAGTCTAACAACTACACTAAACTATAGGGCTGAGCTAACAGGCTAAACGAAAGGTAAGGAAACCGCCTAACATTTGAGTCGATACATATATATAAATATATACATATATATATATAATAGTCGGTGATCCCGCCTCAATAGTATCACATACGATACAATATCTATAATATGACATCCTCAAGTCAAGAGTGCGGATCTATCATCAATATATAGCTCGTACGTTAATCCGTTGTACGGCATCCCAAATCTGGGTACGGGTCAAATATCACATTCATCACATTATTCATCTGGTATTCTCTTTATCAAAGATCATAATCCAGGGTATTGACCTACGTCTAGTACAATACTGATACCAATCTAAGTAAATGCATGCGTGTGTTTGAAAACACCATGTTAAAGGACCCGCTAAAACATCATGTCGTACCTCAAATACAAATCCTGTCATATCACCGATCTCACAGCCTCAAATCCGATCTCATCGACTCATCTCCAATCCCAAGTACTTTTCTCATAATCCAGTATATGTACACATAGTCCCATACCCATGTGAATACATATACACATATCCCCATATACGCACATGTAAAAGAATGAATGTAAGCAAGTGTGTGCGCGTGTGTGGGTGCAACAACTACTCTAGGGTTTCGCAAGTAACACTACCAATCCATGAACATATAACCATATCCTGAATATCATCCACGTATCATAAACCACATATATATCCATTATATAAGCTATATTACGAACTGCGGGGGTGCTATACGCCATCCATCCGACTTCTCCCCGTAGATATAAATCTACTCACCTGGTCCTCGCTCGTCGGTGCCGACGTCGCCACACGCTTGCTTATTGTCTCGAAGTCCACATGGGGGTACCTACATGTCACAACGTATCGTGTCTCATAAAAACCCAATTCGAAATCGAAACGGCATACAAAAACCAAATCGGCACGCGTATCACGCATAGGTCAAAACCTATCGCCACGCATGCAAGAATAGCAAACCAATCCTCGATGTCGAGGTACAAACGTCAAAACATCGAAAAAAACACAAAATGTACCAATCATGGTCTTACAACTCACTAAAAATCTACGAAATAGGATGCAAATCATCAAAACTAATAGATTTATTACAAGAATCCTAGTAGCATCAATTAGCCGTTTTAAAATAAAACTTGATGTTTTAACAATTCTAATGGCCATAATATTCATTAAATATCTTAAATAAGTCATACAAACCATTTCCATAATTTAATCTCATCACTTTCCATTAATCCCAAAAACCTAGTTTGCAAAATTTATCCAATTTTAACAATTTCATAGTAAAAATGCACAAACAACAATTTAGCTTGGTTTTGCATGAAATAAAGTATTAAACTACAATTTATAATGTTAAGAATGTCATGAAACCTTAATTAGATTTTTAATCTCACATTTGCAATTAAATTCCAAAACCTAGTTTGCATAAAATTCCAATTTTAACAATTTACAAGCATCGATTAGTAAACTAGCAACTAGGTTCGTTTTAGCATATCATTAACATGTTAAACTACACATTTATCCCATGATCAATTTATAAAAACCCCAACTTGAATTCACAAACCCTATTCTTGATTTTTATAACTAGCAATTCCAATCAATTCCACACTTGAAAACCCCTAAATTAACACCAATTAAAACCCACTTAAGAAAATTAATCTCTTAGATTAGATTAGCATAACAACTAGATAGCAAAATAAATTTAATTAACCTAGTAATGGTTTTCTAAAACCCTAGTTCAAACTCAAACCATTCTCTTTAAAATAAACTAGATTAGAAATTAGCACTAAATTAATACTAAAAAAATTTAATTTAAGGAATTTAGCCACAAGTGTTAAATGGGTAAGGATTATACCTCAAATTTCTAGGTATATAGCAAGAGGATTTTCCTCCGAAGATGGCCTCCTAGCATCCAAGATCCATGCAAGAAAGGCTAAGGAGAAAGGAAGAAGAATGGCTAGAAATTTTGAGGTAAAAATTGGATTTTGAAGCAACTTGTGAAGATTTTTGAAGGAAAAAAAAAGAAGGAAATTTGGGGGAGGAACAACAGCAGTTTCGGCAGTGAGGAGGGATGGCGAGAAGTGTGGGGTGATGTGGATTTTTATCAAAGTCAAAGCCACCCCATTCTCAAAGTAACCATACCCCAAATTAATATATTATATTCACATTACATTGTATCAATCAAATGAGTTCAAAACAAATTGAGGGGGGCTTTCCTGCAGTGGGCTCGGCCTATGGGAGGGGTGAGGGAGTTGTGAGAGACTGACAAAAAATTCCAAGCAAAAATAACCCCCTCAAGTTACAAAATTGCAAGATTTAGCTTATTTTATTTAAATTTTAATTTTCCCTTAATTATAACCAATTAGAACTTGTAATAAAATGCTAAAAATTTATATTGCTCACTAGATTTTGGTTGTCATGGTTCTAAAGCATGTAATTATCCCATTCAAATTTGTTTTTGTCGCTAATTTAATGTATTAGTGACGGCTTAAAATAATATTAAAATAATTATTTTCAGAAAATTTTTCAGAAAATTAGAAATTGTACCAGTGGCTCAATAAACACCAAATACTAGCAATTATATAGCTAGAATATGTATATTTAATTTTATATTAAAAGATATTTATATTTTGACTTTTTTCGGAAAACCCCCTTATTTAACCGATTTTCCGAAATTTCACCGAAACGATTTTCAAAACGTTACATATGTATGAGGATATCATCCAACCATATGATCAATGCATGTATGCATGTGGATCTCGTTCAACCATATAATCAATGTATGTATGCATGTGGATCTCGTCCACGTGTCAACCGGTGACACAACAATATCATGCATGTAAATATCATAAATGCATATGCATGAAAATATGAGGATATAAATCAACGGGTGCCCCTGGCAACACATAAAAAAATCATGGAACTGGAGTGTCCAACCTCGACACTCGAAAACATCATGAAACCTGTGTCCAGCATCGACACGTAAATCCTCATATCTCGAGCTCCGTCAGTCCGGATCGGCCCACGGGCTCCGTCAGTCCGGATCAGCCCATATCATCTCTCGACTCCGGTCGGTATCGTTCGGATATCCGCCGAGCCCAAATACAATCACCGGTAGATAGTAGTCCCTCTGCCAGGCTCATCGTCATCCACACAAAATCTCTCTCTCGCCCCGGGGTACCATACCGGGTCCACCATGTACCCGCAAACGGAATCATCCACCTCCTCGAATCGGGTTTCACATGTCACTCTCAGAACCGAGAAAATACATGGTGGACGCACTGAAATATCATATTAAGAGAAACCGGGTTTTTAAAATAGTACATACTTTCTTTTGAAATAGCCACGGTTCTCAAATTCAGAAATCTCATGAAAAAAGGATATCTCAATGCGTAAAATCATAAAGCATGATGTATGCGACATATGATAAAAACATAAGCATATCCGAATATCATGTAACATGGAACAGTGATATGACATATTAAGAGAAAACCGCTCTTTTAAATGGATCCAGTTTTGAAAATATATCATGCGGTCCCATTTTCTCCAAAAATCAAAGCCAGCATCATCTATGTATGTGCAATATGTATGTATGTAGGTAGGGATGCCAAAGATATACCTACGTAAGTATGAGTGTACAATATGCATGTGCACCAATATGGATGTACAAGTGGTATATACGCAAGTATATTATGCGAAGAGTCATATCATGATGCAGCAATCCGACTGTGTAGTGACATGGCAATTATCGATGATGAAGTGTGTGAGCCTATAATCTGTGTACGTATAACATACGCATCGATAATAGTGCAGGTGCACTATCACAGGTATAAGTAATGCAATGCGAATAACATGAATGCAGCATAAGGTAAATCATATGCAAATGCTGACGGGTATACGTATCTAACATGATCGAGTCGGTGAATCTATCAATCGGCATCCAGCCTCATAGTATCACGTACGGTATAATCCATCATACGGCATCCTCTAGTCAAGGGTATGGATCAATCATCAAGTCAAACTCATCACGTACGGAAAATCATCGTACGGCGGCATAAATCAATAAGGATCCTATCAACCTTTACGATAATGAGGGTACGGACCTAACGTCTCGTACGGCTTATCATTCAAGATTCACAACATTATATATATCAATATACCTATATCCCAGGTCACATCCATAACAATCTCATATCAGGGGACCGGCAGAGGTATCAATCATCTCAATCGACTCGCATCCGTATACTAATATATCATCAAATCATCATGTCACATCGTATTTTCCTTTCATCGCATTTATCTCCTACATCAAGTCAATTATATATATACTTTCTACCTTTACTATAAGCATACGTACCTAATTTAACATACACAGCCGAACCATACAATCAGTTTTTAAAAGGTGCGAATCGTAGTTTTTGAAAGTCGGGGTTACGGTGTTCTTAAGAAAAGATATCATTTGAAAATCCGTAACGCCCCTCAAGGTATCTTTTTAAAAGATGCATACGATTCTTCAGTTTGGAAATAGGTATGGTTCGGATGACACATTACGCAGCTATCTAGTCCTATAGACGGCAATATCGTCAAACATCATCCTCAAATTCCGTCATCACATCTTAGCCGTATCATATCACGTCTAACTATCCTTTAGTTTCTAATATATTTTCTCTAACTATCTTTTAACTCTATCTATAGTTTTCTATTTAAGGTTTCCTTAACCATTTACTATGAATCGGTTTCCATCAAAGACTTGCGGGGGGTGCTATACGCCATCCACCCGACTTCCCCCATGGATATAGATCCACTCACCTGATCTTAGCCTGCCGAAGTCGATGACGTCACGCTCATTCTCGTCGTCTCGAAGTCCATATGGGGGAACCTACAATTTCCAATGCGTTATATAGTATCAAGAATCGAACGTGAAAACTAAAGCTGCATACGAATCGCTTATAGGTTAAAACCTATAGCCTACGCCTGCAAAAATCACTAAACAACCCCCGTCGCTGACGTAAAAACATCATATGACGGAACACAATATCAAATACCAAATCTCAAATTAAAACAAAGTCGCAAAACAATGCAGCAACTCAAGAAAATGGTCCCAGATTTTACCCTAGGTGAAATTGGCCAATTTTGCACATATGGGAGGTCTAATTTACTGAAGATAGAGCCATAGACCAAACACGGATCAATTTGGTTGTACCCAGGCCATAAATTACGGCCTAAATCATTAAAATTGCGGCCAAGATGAATGGGTTGGGGCTCATGTTTCAGAGGGTGATTCATGGTTTCCTGCACGTCTCAGGTTAAGGGAACTTCTTTTATAAAGGCCTTGGGTCATCCCAGATTCCTATAAACCATCACTAATTCCATAAAAACCCGTTATCGACGAATCTAAAGTTTGTATTTTGGGGTTTGGTCACTCGACCAGGTCAAGAATCGACCTCTAGGGTCTTGTAAACAGCCACTAGGCATCACCCAATCCACAAAACACTCAAACCCTTCTCTAGGCATTGTAGACTTGGTCATATCAATGCGACACGACTAGCTAAGTTGCATAAGGATGGATATTTGAATCCGTTCGAATTATCATCTTATGAAACTTTCCATTCATGTTTCAAAGGAAAAATGACCAAAACTCCGTTTAGTGGACACGGAGAAAGAGTTGCCGAACTCTTAGGGCTGTTACATAGTGATGTATGCGGTCCAATGTCTACACATGCCAGGAACGGTTCTTCCAACTTTATTACATTCACGGACGATCTCTCAAGATTCGGACATTTGTTCCGGATGAAACACTGTAAGTGCACGGCGGCGCCCCGGCCGTCAATCCGACGCCGGAATGCGGAAGCGGTGATTTACTTTAACTTTTCAAACCGGCACCACCGCGCACTATAAACCCGGATCGTGCCATTAAACTAGTCCTAGCTAACTACAAGATGGGGAAGAGAGTTATACCGAGCGATCCGTGTCCTTCGGTCTTCTCGTCGTCGTCCCGATCTCCCCGCGGAATCTCCGGTCTCCACCTCGTCGCCGGAAGGGCACCACGTCGCCTGCTTCTTTTACGGGCTCCCACCTCTATACCGAGGTAATTCGGGCACGAAGTTGGCGAGCCGACGTGCCCAAGATTTGTTGTAGAATGTGTGTAGAACTCATGTCTCATTTGGGGTTATGGAGTTGCCTTTTAGTGGAGGAAAGGAGATATGAACTTTTAGAGATCGTCTTGGGGATTTTTGCAAGCATCAAGAGGGTGAAAAATCCCACACCAAAATGAATCAACCCCCACCCCTTTAGTGGCCGGCCATGCATGGAGAGAATGAGAGGAGTGTATGAAAAAGATAGCCACAAGAAAATGCAAGTGAGAGGAATGGTATATGATCATGCAAGAAAAAGAAAAGCTCATCATAATGAATAATCATCACACAAAACCAACACTCCAAACCCACCATCATGACCCTCCATCATCACTCACAAAAGTCAAGTCATCATGGAGTCAAAACAAGTCAATGGATGGTGCACCATCATGAAAACCATCATGATGCAACTATATGCAAAGAGAACTCTCCACAAATGCTTATTTGCACAAATGCAAATAAGCCCTCCTCCACCAAACTTCGGCCAATGAAAGATACAAAGAAATATGGCCGAAACGGAAAGCAAACTGGAAACTCCAAAAAACTGATCCCGTAATAAATTACAGGAAAACCCCGCTACTGTGTATACACACCCGCATTTGTATTCCAACCGAATACAAATGCAATGAGACAAAATCTACACTGTACAATACTAGCATCCGGCTTAAACCAAAGCCTGCTAGTATTAACCGTCCGATCCTGATCCGTGCAATACTGCACGTATCTGATCGAACCCTGCCATATCTCCATACGGCCTCTACAGCGTTTCGCCCGAAACTTGAGTAACTGTGTGTGTGATGGACTCTAAAGACTCGTCAATACTACGGCTGTGGATTAAACCACTAGCACTTCAGAGGTATTAGCCATACGTGATGGGCTACCAGCTATTGACCAAAAGGGACGTCGATGAGCGAACTCATCCTGACACCCTACTCAGCCTGTCAGTAACAATATCCATACAGTCCGGTCCGTTCGTTTATGAGCATCGCATGGCGGGCCTAGGGGGTTGGTAAAATTTAGACCCCCAAAAGCTGTACAAGTCATGTCGGAGTGTAGCCCAGAACACCCTGAGATACTACTGGAATACCTACCAGTAAATCTCCTGCCTTGGCCAAGGACTTTTCATGTTCTGGCTCTCCTAGACATAGCGCGACCTCACCCCCAATACCGGGAGAGACGAACCCCTGAAGATCCGCTCACTGCCTCCATGTGGCTCGGGACTGTACCCAACTAAAACCTGTTTGCACGTCTCCTTTGAGCATGGTAGGGTAGTAATCAAAGTACTGTGGGAACTCACACAAGACAAATGACGTTCCTCATGTCGATGAACTAACCTGTACATATGTCACTAGGGAACTGCTATCTGACGTCAGGTATAAGACCAACTAGCATGTTCCCGGCGAGTCCTGTCCGGTGTACTCATAACCCAATGAGCACCTGTATACATTTTAAGTGAACCAACTGACACCAGTGGCTTGTGAGACCGGCCACCGCCCCTCGTCGGGGTCTCGACTGTATACTCTAGTCTACTCTGGAGTATCGATGCCCTGTCTCGAAACTCCCATGACTAGGGACCTTTTAAGGATGTGCTTATAGACTACCAGCTCCCACGTATATGATCGCCCTCATACTGCTGGCAGTCAAGCAAGAATCCTAAGGGCTCTATCAACATGTAATAGTGACCTGTCTGGTCACCTAAAGTAGTACACGACGATAAAGATAAACCAGATAGCATACTATCATCTTGAGTAAGACTGTCCTACCGGAATAGGTCCTCCCTCAATCATTGCAATCGCGTGCCTGTGATCCAATAATTGACTCTGAGGGCACTATCTCCAACAATCTCCCACTTGCACTCAAGGCTAATTATTGCGATGTCGCATACTCACAACACGTGTGATACCAAACACCCAACTCCTCTACTTGTCAGTCTCACAAAGCTCGTTTGCGAAACTATTGCGTTCGAGGAATAGCCTCAGTGAGTGGATCTGCCTGGATGTTTCCATCTATGTCTCTCTATATCTCATGTTCGCGGAGAAACCCATCTCCCGAAATGAGCAATACTTGTCTTAGAATGTGTCTGGATGTCTGATGTGACCTAGCTCATAAATGAACTCCAAATCCAAACTTCTTAGACTGTATCGTCAACTGAACTTAATCAGTATGCTGCGCCATGCCTCCCTCAGTATTGCCTTGGACCACCTGTCCAAAATACTGCCCCTCGTCAGAAGGAAAACTATAACTCTGACAACCTCCTTTTCGTCCAGGTCACCTTGGAAGCCTGGAATGATAACCGTCTCCCGAATGAGGCTGTCGTTATCATATCCCTAGAACATCCACTTATGTTCTAAAACTGCTTCCGACTGTTTCTCTAGGATAGGATCAATGTCAACTTATTGCATCTAGTGCAAGAACAACATCTGGTGTGGTACTTGACATCTCATGATTGACTCAATTGCCTGAGCAAGTGATCTGCCAATCATGCACACCCCTCTCCCCTTTAGTCTGTAAGACACCTTTAGAGAAGGTGACTCCATCACCTGTAGGTACACTACCATGCCAGGAGTCGTCCATTCTAAATACTCTTAGAATGCTGTTTAAGTACCCTGATTGGGAAACCACCCAAATCTAGATCTAAAACCATAGATCTAGTAACCAGTATGTCTGACATAATGTCCAAGTCCCATGTGGAGAAACCACTGTATGACGACCAAAGTATAACCGATCGTAGTATAGGAATATCACTTCCTACTCTGTGTATGTCATCCAAATACTATGACATCACACCCTACTACCTTCTCAACAGATCTATCCCCTATTCTGATGAAGTCAAACCTATGACTGTCATATCAGAAATAGATGATCTATCTCCGCTATATCTGCTTTAGTCTATAAATAGACATAAGCCACCTGTCCGCCAATGCTTCCGCTGCTCCCACTGACTACGACAACCCTCTGGCAGAGTCATATAGACGTACACTTCTAAAGCCAGTTTAGAACGACGCTATACTCATCCTCCCGCCGGGTCTCGCAGCCTGGAACAACAGCAATGGCAAGTATGGGTAAACAAGAACCTCCCTGTCACCGTCCTTGAGGCTACCGGAGTACCTCTCGGGTGCCTGAGGTTACCCACCGTATCTGCGGAGTGGCCAATGGAATGTCAATCCAGATTGAATCTTTAGGTTCCTTATCAAATCTTCAGTAATCGTTTGCTGTTCTGGAATCACTTCTAGTTCTACCATACTCCCACTACTGTTTTCTGAAAAAATCCATTTTTATTAAAACTGTGGCGAGTCTAGAACAATATCACTATTGATCTTCCAGATTGTAGAAAATCAACCCTCGTCATAGCCTGGGTCAACCCACAAACAGCCATTACAGAAAACGTGCCCTGAGTTATCCAGAGTCTGATTTTAAGCATAAGCCGGACAACTCCCCGTACCTTAACAATGTTAAGATATGAACTGTTCTATATCCAATATAGGACCAGAGGCACTGATTTAATTGAACCAGATTCAAATTATGCAGCTGTTCCCAGTGCATGTCAACTAAATGGAAAGAGGCCTATCAGCGTTACTCAACTTAGGAATGCTTCCAATTATGAGTAACCTGAAAGAGAAGCAAGTTCTCTTAAACATTACTGTCAACTGAATACCATACACAAGTATCTACATCTTCGATCACCTTGAAGAATCCCGATACTTGCAACACCTGGTTCTCTACTTTATTCATAGACCTATAACTTCTCAAAATTCGGACCCTGTGTTTGCACGAAACACGTGTCTAAAAACTAGAGAAGTCATAAGTAAACCGAATATAGTACGAGGACCAACCCCTCTGTCCTAATGGACGCTGGACAACATACAATACTCTGTATAAGTCCCTTGAGTCTGATAACTCATTCACTGTGTGTCGTAGGTTGAAAACTGTACTTATGGTTAAGAAGAATTACACCGTTGTTTTATGCTCCTTACCTAACCATCCACTGATATAGGTAAATGTCACAGACATAATTTCAAAAAGGTATATCTCACTCTATAAAAATAGACGTACAAATATATCAATTTGAAATTGGTGCATAACAGCGGATATTCAAAACCAAATATTTGCTGTCCGGCAAACTACCCAGGTGACTTCCTCAAATATCACCGATTACAACGAATCCCGATATAATGAGGATGATCACCCAATTCCCAATAACTTACTCCCACTTATCATCTGTAAAACCATACAGATGTGAGAATCATACCTGGTAAATACATAGCCTGGAGTAAGTATCTAATTGGGAAATCAGTTTTCTTTTAACAGTACACAGTGAAACTGAAACATTGAAATGTTTCGTTAGGGTATCCCAGTATTCCTAGTAATGCCTCTTCCATTATCTAGATTCACAACTGTAACCATGTAATTCTTTGCCATCTTTCCAAATCCCTTTCTATGTCTTTAGTCATTACCTTCTGTACACCCCTTTAGGCCAAATGGTTTTCTTCCTTCCCTACCGTTCGGCACCAGCCTATGGTTTGGAAGAAGACTATCCAATAAGCATAATGGGTGTACTGTCCTAATCCTAGGATCACTCGCAATGCGAGAGAAGGTGAAGATAAAAGACAACCGAATAAACCTTATTCCTATTTCTCCTGAACCAGAATCCATCCCCGAACTGGAACAAGTTCCTTTTGAGTTCGTATATAACTATACGATGGAGTATCCAATAAACTGTGGATCTTCGTAGTGATACGGAGTGTCCTGGAGAAATACAAAGGTGATTTAGGATTGACGAAGAAATACTTGGTTTGGTCGTGAATAGCAGTCGCAATTTACTTTGCCTTCTTACTAATCCCTTGATGTGTCTTTACTTAATACCTTCTGTACACCATTGTTAGGCAAATTGGTTTTCTTCATTCTCTACCGGTCGGCACCTGCCTATGGTTTGGAAGAAGACTATCCAATAAGCATAATGGGTGTACTGTCTCCTAAACCAAGGAGCACTCGCAACCTGAGAGAAGGTAAAAGGAAAAGACAACTGAATAGTCCTATCCGTTTCCTCCAGAACCGGAAACCATCCTCGAATAAATTCCTTCGAGTTCGTATATAACCATACGATGGTTTTGTCTAATGGAAGTGGACGTTCGTAGTAATACGGGGTGTCCTGGAGAAAAGGGTAAAAGTAGGAGTGGCAATGAGGTTTGCAACTCTGACAATCCAAAAGCCAGTGTTAAAGAAGGTTCGGTTAATTTTGGTCACTGAGTCACAGTCTTAGGGTCGGGTCAATGGTCGCTGCCGAAGAGAGAGGGAGAAAAGAAACACTCAGCTTGCACTCTAACCTAGATCAGAATGGTTACCAATTTATCTAATCTGGAAACCTCCCACTGTACCGTCAAATTCTCCTCCAAACCTGAAAGAAGAATTAGTCGGGATCACCCGAGGAGTAAACCAACTCATCAGTGGGAATCAGGATCCAACTATCATCGCATGATAACGTGACGAAATCCGCTCACACTATCACACTCCAGAAGGTATGCGCATATCTGGCAAGTTTCAGTTTCTTTAGAAACTCCCGATGTGATTTTTGCCCCATGCTCTTATGACCTTGACTTTGGCCAACAAATCATAAGTCACATGTCAAGTTCTACCCGTCATTTTCCAGGTTAATTTGAGCACACCCGCACAAGCCCTTGACTTTGGCCAACAAGGCTATACGACTGCCCCAAACTAACGCATCTATCTATGCTGCACATGAATACCCAATAGCTACCAATCACTATGCCTTGACTTTGGCCAACAAACATAGCTTGAATACTGATTGACTATCCATGTGAAAAGACGGAGGGCTACGAGTGGTTTCTGGCGAAAACCTTTAACGTAATGAACTTGATATCGTTGAAGGAACCGGATAGCTTTTAAAAATATAGTGGCGAAAACCATTGCTAAAGAGGTCACTCCCGGTGAAGGGATCTCGGCTCTTTCCCCGTAGAATGAGGTGCAGGATATTCCAACTGAATACCACGGTGCAAAGCAAAAGTAATCGGCTATAGTGAAGTTATTGCCCTGACGCAAACTTCTGTCCAAGGGGTCACTCCCGGTGAAGGGATCTCGGCCCTTGCCTCGTCGACTGAGGAGCAGGATATTCCAACTGAATATCACGGTGCAAAACAAAAGTGAACGTCCTTGCAATAACAGCTTTTTGAAAAGTGTTCCAACAACATCAGAATAGGTTTGTTTTTAACTTGCATTGATCCGAATCAACGCAGTCCCATCAATTGATCACACCACAAAGAACGAAATATAATGATGTACGTATATGCCATCCGCATTCGCCACTGGGTCCCGTCATTACCCGTTAGGTTAGCTAACTAACGACAGAGCGGGGACTGGACTAGCGCGGATGCAAAACATATACAACATCTACTAATATATATATCAATATATAATTTTCGCTCAAGGCGTGATAAAATGCAACATCACAGAAATGTACAGCATCACAGAACAATACAGATATTTGGGATCCCCGGGTTTCACAGAGCCACTACTGAAACCCGACGTTCCCCTGGTCGTGTGGATAGCCTGTGTAATGAAATCCTAGACCCCTACGGGCGCGGCAAGTTACCCGCCAAAACCTGAAGCGAGGCAGCCCCCTTCAGCAACGTGAATGGACCACCCAGCACTTCACGGAATCCGGTAACTTGGGCACCCCTCCTGGGTCAACCTGTACACCCTACGAGTGCGGCGAATAGGCCGCCAATTCTAGAGTAAAGCCCCCTCCGTCTCAATGCCATGAGATACAGGCTTGTTGCCCTCTAGAACCCGGCTATCCGTGCACCCCACCTTGGGGTAATCCTAGTACAGAAAGTAAAATATACATACAGCGGGTACATCGACCTCGACCTGGTCGTGCCCCAAAATAATAATACAAACAGGCAGTGACGGCAGTCCACATGTCGGACGCTCGCCCCGCAATATCAAATGTACATAATACAACAAAACTGTAGTAGCATTGCATCCAGGCTATCCCCCACGACCAATCCGCAATATCACAGCAATACACAGAACATCAACGTGAATGTCACGTTCGCAAATCCGTCTAACCGGGCTATAGCAGTTAGACAGGATTTACCGATCAAGTGACATTCACGGTCGCAGATATAATGTAAATACTGTGAACTAATGTGTTTAAAATATCCGATCGATCAAATTTTCCTAAGTGGGCCCCCAAGCATTACTGTAGCACTTAAAGAAATTCTGGGCCCAAACAAAGTATACCAAAACCCCTATTTTCAGCCCAAAAGCCCACTGCAAAAAATCGGTGAAGTGAAGCTAAATTCCTGCGGCGGAACCGCGGCCAAATAGGGGTTACGGCCGCGGTTCCGCGGTCATATGGAGAGATCATGTCACCAAAATTTTACAGTGTTCTTAGAATTCTCTGCACATCATTCTGCAACACCCTGAAAAATTTTTGGAGACAAAAAAATTTCAACAGAAACTGATTGTACTTGAAAACGCGGTTTTGGAATTTTTGTTCGATCGGAAATGTAAAACACATTAGACAAAGTTAGACTATGTTAATGGCGAGGCTCTGATACCACTGTAAGTGCACGGCGGCGCCCCGGCCGTCAATCCGACGTCGGAATGCGGAAGCGGTGATTTACTTTAACTTTTCAAACCGGCACCACCGCGCACTATAAACCCGGATCGTGCCATTAAACTAGTCCTAGCTAACTACAAGATAGGGAAGAGAGATATACCGAGCGATCCGTGTCCTTCGGTCTTCTCGTCGTCGTCCCGATCTCCCCGGGGAATCTCCGGTCTCCACCTCGTCGCCGGAAGGGCACCACGTCGCCTGCTTCTTTTATGGGCTCCCACCTCTATACCGAGGTAACTCGGGCATGAAGTTGGCGAGCCGACGTGCCCAAGGTTTGTTGTAGAATGTGTGTAGAACTCATGACTCATTTAGGGTTATGGAGTTGCCTTTTAGTGGAGGAAAGGACATATGAACTTTTAGAGATCGTCTTGGGGATTTTTGAAAGCATCAAGAGGGTGAATAATCCCACACCAAAATGAATCAACCCTCACCCCTTTAGTGGCTGGCCATGCATGGAGAGAATGAGAGGAGTGTATGAAAAAGATAGCCACAAGAAAATGCAAGCGAGAGGAATGGTATGTGATCATGCAAGAAAGAGAAAAGCTCATCATGATGAATAATCATCATACAAAACCAACACTCCAAATCCACCATCATGACCCTCCATCATCACTCACAAAAGTCAAGTCATCATGGAGTCAAAACAAGTCAATGGATGGTGCACCATCATGAAAACCATCATGATGCAACTATATGCAAAGAGAACCCTCCACAAATGCTTATTTGCACAAATGCAAATAAGCTCTCCTCCACCAAATCTCGGCCAATGAAAGATACAAAGAAATATGGCCGAAACAGAAAGCAAACTGGCAACTCCAAAAAACTGATCACGTAATAAATTACAGGAAAACCCCGCTACTGTGTATACACACCCGCATTTGTATTCCAACCGAATACAAATGCAATGAGACAAAATCTACACTGTACAATACTAGCATCCGGCTTAAACCAAAGCCTGCCAGTATTAACTGTCCGATCCTGATCCGTGCAATACTGCATGTATCTGATCGAACCCTGCCATATCTCCATACGGCCTCTACAGCGTTTCGCCCGAAACTTGAGTAACTGTGTGTGTGGTGGACTCTAAAGACTCGTCAATACTATGGCTGTGGATTTAACCACTAGCACTTCAGAGGTATTAGCCATACGTGACGGGCTACCAGCTATTGACCAAAAGGGACGTCGATGAGCGAACTCATCCTGACACCCTACTGAGCCTGTCAGTGACAATACCCGTACAGTCCGGTCCGTTCGTCTATGAGCATCGCATGGCGGGCTTAGGGGGTTGGTAAAAGTCAGACCCTCAAAAGCGGTACAAGTCGTGTCGGAGTGTAGCCCAGAACACCCTGAGATACTACTGGAATACCTACCAGTAAATCTCCTGCCTTGGGCAAGGACTTTTCATGTTCTGGCTCTCCTTGACACAGCGCGACCTCACCCCCAATACCGGGATAGACGAATCCCTAAAGATCCGCTCACTGCCTCCATGTGGCTCGGGACTGTACCCAACTAAAACCTGTTTGCACGTCTCCTTTGAGCATGGTAGGGTAGTAATCAAAGTACAGTGGGAACTCACACGAGACAAATGACGATCCTCAGGTCGATGAACTAACCTGTACGCATGTCACCAGGGAACTGCTATCTGACGTCAGGTAAAAGACCAACTAGCATGTTCCCGGCGAGTCCTGTCCGGTGTACTCATAACCCAATGAGCACCTGTATACATCTTAGGTGAACCAACTGACACCAGTGGCTTGTGAGACCGGCCACCGCCCCTCGTCGGGGTCTCGACTGTATACACTAGTCTACTCTCGAGTATCGATGCCCTGTCTCGAAACTCCCACGACTAGGGACCTTTTAAGGATGTGCTTATAGACTACCAGCTCCCACGTATATGATCGCCCTCATATTGCTGGCAGTCAAGCAAGAATCCTAGGGGCTCTATCAATGTGTAATAGCGACCTGTCTAGTCACCTAAAGCAGTACACGACGATAAAGATAAACCAGATAGCATACTATCGTCTTGAGTAAGACTGTCCTACCGGAATAGGTCCTCCCTCAATCATTGCAATCACGTGCCTGTGATCCAATAATTGACTCTGAGGGCACTATCTCCAACAAAACACAAGTCTGAAGTTTTTGAGAAATTCATAGAATATAAGGACGAAGTAGAGAACCAAACGTGCAAAAGTATTAAGATCCTTCGATCTGATCGTGGAGGAGAATACTTGAGCAATGAGTTCTAGGATTATCTAACCGAGAATGGGATTCTCTCTCAGCTTACTCCTCCTTATACACCACAACACAATGGTGTATCGGTGCGGAGGAATCGCATCCTATTGGATATGGTGCGCTCTATGATGAGCACTGCTGAGTTACCTATCTCCTTTTGGGGTTATGCGCTGGAGACAGCCGCATACCTATTGAATAGAGTTCCAACTAAATCAGTGCCTACCACTCCATATGAGATTTGGAATGGGAAGAGACCATCTCTTAAACGAGTTAAGATATGGGGTTTTCCGGCCTATGTTAAAAGGCAAAATCCGGACAAGCTCGAGGCAAGATCAGGTCTATGTAAGTTTGTAGGATATCCAAAAGATTCCTATGGATATATCTTCTACCACTGTGAGGAACAAAAGGTGTTTGTTTCTCAAAATGCCACCTTTTTAGAAAATGAATTTCTTACAAAAGAAATTAATGGCAAAGAGGTAGAGCTGCGTGTACATGACTCAGCCTGAGGGCTTCGTAGATAGTGGGAGCAGCGGAAAGGTGTGCAAACTACCTAAATCCATTTATAAGTTAAAGCAAGCATCGCGAAGTTGGAACATCTACTTTGATGTTGTAGCCAAAGAGTTTGACTTCATCAAAAACGTAGAGGAACCTTGTATTTATAAAAAGGTTGCAGAGAGTAAGGTTGTCTTCCTCGTATTGTACGTCGATGACATACTCTTGAGAGGAAATGATGTTCCAATGCTGCAGTCAGTCAAGCTCTTCTTATCACAAAGATTCTCAATGAAAGATCTTGGTGATGCCTCCTGCATATTGGGAATCATGATCTATAGAGATAGATCTAAACGGATACTGAGATTGTACCAATCCAGGTACATTGACACCATACTAAAAAGGTTTAGTATGGAAGAATCCAAGCGTGGGAACCTACCCATTATCTCTGGACTCACTCTCTCCAAAGAGATGTCTTCCAAGACTGATTTGGAGAGAGCTCGCATGCAAGGGATACCCTATGCTTCGGCAGTAGGCTCTATCATGTATGCGATGCTATGTACCAGACCCGATGTAGTATATTCACTAAGTGTAGTGAGTCGATATCAAGCAGATCCTGGAGAGACTCACTGGATAGCTGTGAAGAACATTCTCAACTACTTGCGAAGGACTAAAGAGATGTTCTTGGTGTATGGTAATGGAGAACTCCAGGTGGAGTCCTTTACCGATTCCAGCTTCCAAAGTGATAAGGACGACTCTAAGTCGCACTCGGGATTTGTCTTTACCTTCAATGGAGGGGCGGTATGTCGGAAGAGTTCCAAAGAAGATACCGTTGCAGACTCGACGATGGAGGCTGAATACATCGCTGCCAACGATGCTGCCAAAGAGGCTGTCTGGATAAAGAAGTTCATTAGTGAACTTGGTGTGGTTCCATCCATTGAGCATCCAATACCTCTGTATTGTGATAACAATGGAGCCGTGGCTTTGGCCAAGGAACCCAGGTCCCATCAGAAGTCCATGCATATTCTGAGGCGGTATCACCTGATCAGGGAGATAGTTGATCGCCGGGAGATCGAGGTCAGGAGAGTTGATACGAAGGACAACACTGCGGATCCACTCACGAAGGCCATTCCCCAGATACAGTTTGAGAGATTATTCGGGATGCTAGGTATGAAATACTTCAACAGCTGGACTTAGTGCAAGTGGGAGATTGTTAGTTATGTATATACCCCAGAGGCCATTGTTGTACATATGATGTATATTATAATGGATGCTTGGATATATATAGAGAGGACATTCTTGCTCGTCATGATAGTATGCTATTTGGTTTCACTTTATCTTAACATGTTGACTGATATTGATTTACTGTCTTACTCGCACATGTTGATAAAGCCCTTAGGATATGTACTCGACTACTGGACTATGATGAGATCATACTAGTGGGGTCAGGGTAGTCAACGAGTACATCCTATAACTGTTCCTAGTCGAGGGTGTGTCGAGACAGGGCATCGATACACCAGAGTAGACTAGCGTATATGCATCTTGACCCATATGATGGGTCATGGATGATCCCATATCCATCGGTGTTTGACATCAAGGATGGTGTACGGGTGCTCAGTGGAGACTGGGTACACTGGACGGACTCGCCGAGAACTCCTAGATGGTATTATACCTTACGTCAGATGGCAGTTCTCTGGTGACACTGGTACAGGTTAGTCTGTAGACCCGAGATCGTCATAGAGTCTTGTGTGATTCCCACCATGCTTTGATTTCCACCTTACCATGTCCATGAGGGCATGCAAAACGGTGGCTTTTGGGAACAGTCCCGAATCACATGGAGGCAATGAGCGATAGGAGGGGATTCGTCTCTCCCGGTATAGGGAGTTGATGTTGTATTGTGTTCGATTGGCTATAATTGGAAGTCCCTGGCCAGGGCTGATATAGAGATTTACTGGTAAGTGTTACCTGTAGTTTCTCAACCTGTGCAAAACGGTGGTTTTTGTTACCTGTAGTCCGACTTATCGGTTACTGGGGTCTGACGTATACCACCCCTAGACTAGATATGCAACATATCAGAGGAAGAGACCGGACTGTACGGGAGTGTTACTGATTTGGATTCACAGGAGAATGTACAGGCTTGCTTGTTGATCTTCTGATCGCTCAATACCTCGATGGCTGTTACGTTTAGCTGACCGCTTGCAGCCTGTGGCTGTTTGATATGATCATCACCTACTGCCGGCGTATTGACGATTCTTTAGAGTCCTACACAGAGGTTTCTTGACTCAGGAAAAACGGAGTAGGGGCACATATGTGATATGTGCTGGACCGAGGATAATACGATATGAGATACCGTATTATATTCTCGCGATATTTTGATATGAGCCGGATCATCGGATCAATTGTTGATTCGATGAATCGGTACATGGTATATTAGTCGGTTCAATTCGATATAGCCGGATTGTCGGATCAAGTGTTGATTCGATAATTTAATGTATAATTATATATGTGATATATTACATTACATTATCTAATATTGGCTCGCTTTATTGATTCATTTTCTCAACGGATAATACATTGATATATATGCGATATATATTAATTGCGTTATTTTCTTTTGTTACAAATATATAATATATATGTGATATATATTATTGTAACATGATATGATTACTAATGCAACATGTTTAGTGGAGATTAAACAAGGTTTGGGTTTGATTTGGTTTAGTTCTTTCATGAACCTTCTAGAAGGTTTTCTTTTGTTTTGAGCTAAGATATTATGCTTGATATTTTAGTGACTCATTCCTTAACCCAACCCAAACCCTTAGCCCTAGTTAAATCTCTACATGGGTTAGCCTTGTCATAGTTGACCATGGTTGCATTTGTAATGATATAATCATTTCATTATTCATCATAAAAGGTATTAATTCATTATTTCCTTCTTCTACTTCCTTGAGCTTGGAAAAAGCTTTCTAGGTTTTCTTTAGGTGATGAAATAAAGCGTGAATTTGATATAAAAAGAGAGCACAAATACTACTTCACCATCCTCATCTAATCTAGCCAATTAGATTAGGGTGTTCACCTCATTAGAGAGAGAGAGAGAGCTTGAGTTATAGAAACTTCGAGATAGATCATTGGAGAAAAGGAAGACTAAAAGCTAGCATGGATCGTTCGAGTTGTGGAGCCTCTCTTTAGTCCGGGAGATCATGGATCGCGGCGAAAGGACTTCTACTCGGAGCTTATGAAGCGAAGGAGCGGGCTAAAAAGGTTGTAATCCCTCACTCTTTGTTGTAAAGATGTTTACTTGCATGTGAAACCCTAATTATCTAGCAAAGATCCCGGCTTTGGGTTGTTTCGGCATGTCTAAATTTTAAATCGGGCATGGTTGATGCCTTATAGACCCTTGTATGACTGCCTAGGAACCCTACATTGGTATCAGAGCCAAGCTGGAGCATTAGGCGACGTGCATTCGAAGTTAAAACTCCGATCGAACCCTGAAAGATCGAAAATGACCCCCTCTCTGGAAGTTTTGTAAAAATGTGATTTTTTCTGCATTAAAAATACTTAAAAAAATCAGCAGGGAATTCTAAGAGTTACTGTGCAAAACGACACCAAAATACCACTAAAGCGCCGCGGAACCGCGGCCGTACCATGCCTTCTGCGGCGGTTCCGTGGCTGCACAGTAGTATTAGGGTTTGGTTTTAGGCACAATACATCCGTCGGTATTTGTAGCTGCTTCTGGGTATTTTTAATCTGACTCAAGTGTTGAGTGTCCTGGGGATTATTTTTAATTCGTTGATTCGATCGGAAAGTTTAATTTCGTTCTGTTTTCCGGATATTTTAGAAACTGTTAAAATGTTCGAACGGATATCATTAACTCATTTTTTCCCGGCACGAAAAACTTTCAAGTGTTGAATTTTCTTGAGTTTAAATCTTTTGGAAAAACGTGCAAGTAACGCGGTGGACCCTCTAGAAGAACACAAAGCTTAACTCGATTATGTGACCGTCTGAACTGCCTCTAAACCTTAAGGTTTGGGGCAGTACGACGTGCCACATGTGAGGCGTTGGCTTGACCCTTCTACGGCTGGACCATTTGTACTGTGACATATTCTAGAATTGTTTGAACTCCGCTCAAGTGTAGAGCTATTTAGGAAATCTTGGGTATTTGATTATTCGATCGGAAAGTTTAATATTATCTATTTATCTGGAATGTGATACAATATGTGGAATTCACGTAGTTAGGCATGAAATGCGAAGTATGTGATATTTCGGATTTACGATGTCTAAAGAGATTGTGGATTCCAAATGTTGCAGTTTTACACATTCTTTTCTTTGACCGTAAGTGTAGTATGTAGTTGTATTGCCGATTTTCGTTGCTATACATCAACGACGATCGGTGTATGCATACTTACTTACGTTGATGATATGAGATATTATGTGTTGCTATGATATGTTATATTGGATCGTCGTGTTCTGAATAGCCGGGGGTTTTATGTGAGATGAGGGTTTTTATTTTCATTCATGTAAAATTCATTTGTATGTAATATTCTTTTATTGGTGCACTTCCGGGATGAGGTTGATGTCACCAGTGTATATTATTTACTTTTCTGCATTAGGTAGACCCAAGGAGGGGAGCACAAGTAACCGGGTTCTAGGGTCCAGTAGGAGGCTATCTCAAGGAGTCGAGACCGGGTCTCCTAACCCTAGAATTGGCAGTGTTACTTGTCTCTCTCGTAGGGGTCTAGGGATGTGGGTTTGGCTATTCATCGCGACCGTAGAATCCGTGTTTTATACAGGCTCGTATCAAAAACACGGACATCGTAGTATATCCAATATTTCATATATGTTCTTCTGCTGCAATTTTCTGTGATGAGATTACATTACTGCCTGAGACGAATGCTTATAATATATATATATGCTGATATATAAATATTACTGCTTTCGTTTCTTCTGTGATGCTTAGGAAGCATAAAGTGATGGGATATATTAATGAGATTAATAAAAAAAGGAAAAGAAACCTAAAAGATGTTGTAGAATCAAAACTTTATAAAAAGGGTAGCTACAGTTTTGCTTTGCATAGCGGTATATATGATATACCCTGCACCTTATTCGATGAGGAAAGAGCCGAGATCCCTTCACCGGGAGTGACCTCTTTAGCGAAACTGGCAGATGCTACAAACTCACGGATTAGTTTTTAACAGCTTAAATAGTTCTTGCTTTGCACAGCGGTATATATGATATACTCTGCACCTTATTCGATTGGGAAAGAGCCGAGATCCCTTCACCGGGAGTGACCTCTTTAGTGAAACTAGAAAAGCCTCAAAAACACTCATTTTCAAAAACACTAGATTCTACGACGATATCAAGTTCATTACGCTCATGGTTTTCTGAAAAATCTGCGTAACCCTCCGTCATTTTAGGAAAATAGAGTACTTAGTATTCGTGCTGCGTTTGTTGACCATAGTTAAAGGTCATGTGGGTGGGTCTAAATTAATCAAGAAATGACGGGTAGAACTTAACTAGCACTTATGATTTGTTGACCATAGTTAAGGTCATAAGTCACTAAGGGTAAAAGCATTATCGGGAATTTCAAGTGTTGAAATTTGCAATGAGATTGCATACCTTCTATGAGATAGATGGATCCTGATACCCACTAAGAGTAAGAGTTACTCCTGGGAGAATTTTACACAGGACAATTAGCCGATCAAGTAGGTGTCTAGAAAGGTGTTAACGGGGTTAAGCCTCTAGGAAGACGAGGTTTATTTTAATTAGGTCCGTGCGAAAGCACGAGGAACCTCCCTCAAGTACCAACACTGATCTGGCTGAAAGATTGACGAAATTGTAGGGTGTGATTAATCCCGGCTAATCGTACCTTTTAGGGTTTGAAGGAAGATTTGATAAAAATAGTAGGAGACATCCTGATTAGATAAGATTATAACCAATCTAATCTTGCAAGAGCATACGTTAAAGTGTTTCCTTCTCTCTCTCTCTCCAGGTAGCGACCATGTCAGGACTTAATCAAGATAATAATATGGATGTATTGACTTAACCCACTTATTATACTGAGCAGGGGATCGTTGGTCCCGTTCTTTCTTATAAGAGTTATATGACTGAACAGGAAACAGGAGAATATCTGGATTCTCATGCCGCCCAAACAAAGAACATGTATGCTGATGCATCTTCTTCGGGTGTGTTAGTTATTGAGAACTGTTTCTCAGTTCATCCTACGTCCTGGGTATTAGATACCGGATCGGAATCCCACATATGTAAATTGTTACGTGGGCTACGTAAATGTAGAGAACTGGGAAAGGGTGGTCATTCCGTACAAGTAGGGAATGGTGCAAGTATTGCAGCCAAAGCAGTTGGCGAATATCACCTAGTATTACCAAGTAGTAATACACTGATTCTGAATGAGTGCTATTATATACCGAATATGATGTGCAACATTATATCAGTTTCTTTATTAAGTAAAGAAGTATATAATTTTTTTAGTACAGGATAATGTTATGAACATCTTCCTAGATCAAAAATTGATTGGATCAGGCTCATTACATAATGGCATATTCATTCTCAATCAAAATACAGTCCTTAATAGACAAAACACTCACAAGAGGAAAAGTTCAGAAATGAACGAATCCTTCTTGTGGAATTGTAGACTTGGTCATATCAATGCGACACGACTAGCTAAGTTATATAAGGATGGATATTTGAATCCGTTCGAATTATCATCTTATGAAACTTGCCATTCATGTCTCAAAGGCAAAATGATCAAAACACCGTTTAGTGGACACGGAGAAAGAGTTGCCGAACTCTTAGGGCTGGTATATAGTGATGTATGCGGTCCAATGTCTACACATGCCAGGAACGGTTCTTCCTACTTTATTACATTCACTGACGATCTCTCAAGATTCGGACATGTGTTCCTGATGAAACATAAGTCTGAAGCTTTTGAGAAATTCAGAGAATATAAGAACGAAGTAGAGAACCAAACGGGCAAAAGTATTAAGATCCTTCGATCTGATCGAGGAGGAGAATACTTGAGCAATGAGTTCCAGGATTATCTAAAAGAGAATGGGATTCTCTCTTAGCTTACTCCTACTTATACACCACAGCACAATGGTGTATCGGAGCGGAGGAATCGCACCCTATTGGATATGGTGTGCTCTATGATGAGCACTGCTGAGTTACCTATCTCCTTTTGGAGTTATGCGCTGCAGACAGCCGCATACCTATTGAATAGAGTTTCAACTAAATCAGCGCCTACCACTCCATATGAGATTTGGAATGGGAAGAGACCATCTCTTAAACGAGTTAAGATACGGGGTTGTCCGACCTATGTTAAAAAGCAAAATACGGACAAGCTAGAGGCAAGATCAGGTCTATGTAAGTTTGTAGGATATCCAAAAGATTCCTATGGATATATCTTCTACCACCGTGAGGAACAAAAGGTGTTTGTTTCTCAATATGCCACCTTTTTAGAAAAAATAATTTCTTGCAAAAGAAATTAGTGGCAAAGAGGTAGAGCTGGAAGAGGTTCCCGCACTGCAAACTACAACTGATGATTTATTGGAACCAGAAGATTCAGTAAGACCCGACGAACCCCAGCCTCTCCGCCGATCTAGTCGGGTTTCTCATCCACCTGAGAGATACTACGGTTTTTTCTTTGATGGTGGAAGCGAGGATTGTATCATGGAAGATGATGACCCGACTAATTTCGAGCAGGCCATCACGAGTAGTGACTCTGTGAAATGGCCGGATGCAATGCGATCTGAGATGGAATCCATGTACACCAACAAAGTATGGACTTTGGAAAATGCTCCTGAAGGGTAAAACCCATTAGGAGCAAGTGGATCTTTAAAAAGAAAATTGGTGTAGATGGAATAGTTGAGACTTTCAAAGCTAGACTTGTTGCAAAGGGTTTTCGTCAACGACCAGGTGTGGATTATGACGAAACCTTTTCTCCAGTAGCTATGCTTAAGTCCATCCGGATCTTACTTGCCATTGCTGCATACTATGACTACGAAATCTGGAAAATGGATGTTAAGACCGCTTTTCTAAACGGTGATTTAGAAGAGTGTGTGTACATGACTCAGCCAGAAGGCTTCATAGATAGTGGGAGCAGCGGAAAGGTGTGCAAACTTCTTAAATCCATTTATGGGTTAAAGCAAGCATCGCGGAGTTGGAACATCTGTTTTGATGTTGTAGCCAAAGAGTTTGACTTCATCAAAAACGTAGATGAACCTTGTATTTATGAAAAGGTTGCAGAGAGTAAGGTTGTCTTCCTCGTATTATACGTCGATGACATATTCTTGATAGGAAATGATGTTCCTATGCTGCAGTCAGTCAAGCTCTTCTTATCACAAAGATTCTCAATGGAAGATCTAGGTGATGCCTCCTGCATATTGGGAATCATGATCTATAGAGATAGATCTAAACGGATACTGGGATTGTACCAATCCAGGTACATTGACACCATAGTAAAAAGGTTTAGTATGGAAGAATCCAAGCGTGGGAACCTACCCACGATCTCTAGACTCACTCTCTCCAAAGAGATGTCTCCCAAGACTGATTTGGAGAGAGCTCGCATGCAAAGGATAACCTATGCTTTGGCAGTAGGCTCTATCATGTATGCGATGCTATGTACCAGACCCGATGTAGCATACTCACTAAGTGTAGTGAGTCGGTATCAAGCAGATCCTAGAGAGAGTCACTGGATAGCTGTGAAGAACATTCTCAAGTACTTGCGAAGGACTAAAGAGATGTTCTTGGTGTATGGTAATGGAGAACTCCAGGTGGAGTCCTTTACCCATTCCAGCTTCCAAAGTGATAAGGACGACTCTAAGTCGCACTCGGGATTTGTCTTTACCCTCAATGGAGGGCCGGTATGTCGGAAGAGTTCCAAACAAGATACCGTTGCAGACTCGACGATGGAGGCTGAATACATCGCTGCCAACGATGCTGCCAAAGAGGCTGTCTGGATAAAGAAGTTCATTAGTGAACTTGGTGTGGTTCCATCCATTGAGCATCCAATACCTCTGTATTGTGATAACAATGGAGCTGTGGCTTTGGCCAAGGAACCCAGGTCCCATCAGAAGTCCATACATATTCTGAGGCGGTATCACCTGATCAGGGAGATGTTGATCGCCGGGAGATCGAGGTCAGGAGAGTTGATACGAAGGACAACACTGCGGATCCACTCACGAAGGCCATTCCCCAGATACAGTTTAAGAGATTATTCGGGATGCTAGGTATGAGATACTACAACAGCTGGCCTTAGTGCAAGTGGGAGATTATTAGTTGTGTATATACCCTAGAGGCCATTGTTGTACATATGATGTATATTATAATGGATGCTTGGATATATATAGAGAGGACTTTCTTGCTCGTCATGATAGTATGCTATTTGGTTTCACTTTATCTTAACATGTTGACTTATATTGATTTACTGTCTTACTCTCACATATTGATAAAGCCCTTAGGATATGTACTCGACTACTGGGACTATGATGAGATCATACTAGTGGGGCCAGGGTAGTTAACGAGTACATCCTATAACTGTTCCTAGTCGAGGGTGTGTCGAGACAGGTCATTGATACACCAGAGTAGACTAGCGTATACGCATCTTGACCTATATGATGGGTGATGGATGATTCCATATCCATCGGTGTTTGACATCAAGGATGGTGTACGGGTGCTCGGTGGAGACTGGGTACACTGGACGGACTCGCCGAGAACTCCCAGATGGTATCATACCTCACGTCAGATGGCAGTTCTCTGGTGACACTGGTACAGGTTAGTCTGTAGACCCGAGATCGTCATAGAGTCTTGTGTGATTCCCACTGTGCTTTGATTTCCACCTTACCACGTCCAAGAGGGCGTGAAAAACGGTGGCTTTTGGGTACAGTCCCGAATCACATGGAGGCGATGAGCGATAGGAGGGGATTCGTCTCTCCCGGTATAGGAAGTTGATGTTGTGCTATGTTCGATTGGCTATAACTGGAAGTCCCTGGCCAGGGCTGATATAGAGATTTACTGGTAAGTGTTACCGGTAGTTTCTTGACCTGTTATGAGCCTCATATTGACACGACTTATCGGTTACTGGGGTCTGACGTATACAACCCCTAAACTAGATATGCAATATATCAGACGAAGAGACCGGACTGTACGAGAGTGTTACTGATTTGGATTCACAGGAGAATGTACATGCTTGCTTGCTGATCTTCTTATCGCTCAATACCTTGGTGGCTGTTACATTTAGCTGACCGCTTGCAGCTCATGGGTGTTTGATATGATCATCACCTACTGCCGGCGTATTAACGATTCTTTAGAGTCCTACACAGAGGTTTCTTGACTCAGGAAAAACGGAGTAGGGGCACATATGTGATATGTGCAGGACCGAGGATAATACGATATGAGATACCGTATTATATTCTCGCGATATTTTGATATGAGCCGGATCATCGGATCAAGTGTTGATTCGATGAATCGGTACATGATATATCAGTCGGTTATATTCGATGTAGCCGGATTTTCGGATCAAGTGTTGATTCGATAATTTAATGTATAATTATATATGTGATATATTACATTACATTATATAATATTGGCTCGCTTTATTGATTCATTTTCTCACCGGATAATACATTGATATATATGAGATATATATTAATTGTATTATTTTCTTTTGTTACAAATATATAATATATATGTGATATATATTATTGTAACATGATATGATTACTAATGCAACATGTTTTGTGGAGATTAAAAAAGGTTAGGGTTTTATTTGGGTTAGTTCTTTCATGAACCTTCTAGAAGGTTTTCTTTTGTTTTGAGCTAAGATATTATGCTTGATATTTTAGTGACTCATTCCTTAACCCAACCTAAACCCTTAGGCCTAGTTAAATCTCTACATGGGTTAGCCTTGTCATAGTTGACCATGGTTGCATTTGTAATGATATAATCATTTCATTATTCATCACAAAAGGAATTAATTCATTATTTCCTTCTTTTTCTTCCTTGAGCTTGGAAAAAGCTTTCTAGGTTTTCTTTAGGTGATGAATTAAAGTGAGAATTTGATATAAAAAGAGAGCACAAATACTTCTTCACCATCCTCATCTAATCTAGCCAATTAGATTAGGGTGTTCACCTCATTAGAGAGATAGAGAGATGAGTTATAGGAACTTCGAGGTAGATCATCGGAGAAAAGGAAGACTACAAGCTAGCATGGATCGTTCGAGTTGTGGAGCCTCTCTTGAGTCCGGGAGATCATGGAATGCGGCGAAGGGATTTGTACTCGGAGCTTATGAAGCGAAGGAGCAGACTATAAAGGTTGTAATCCCTCACTCTTAGTTGTAAAGATGTTTACTTGCACGTGAAACCCTAATTATCTAGCAAAGATCCCGGCTTTGGGTTGTTTCGGCACGTCTAAATTTTAAATCGGGCATGGTTGATGCCTTATAGACCCTTGTATGACTTCCTAAGAACCCTATAGTCCATGTGGGGGTACCTACAATTTCCAATGCGTCATATAGTATCAAGAATCGAACATGAAAACCAAAGCTGCATGCGAATCGCTTATAGGTTAGAACCTATAGCCTACGCCTTTAAAACCACTAAACAACCCCCGTCGCTGACGTAAAAACATCAGATGACGGAACACAATATCAAATACCAAATCTCAAATTAAAACAAAGTCACAAAACAATGCAGCAACTCAAGAAAATGGTCCCAGATTTTACCCTAGGTGAAATTGGCCAATTTTGCACACATGGGAGGTCTAATTTACCGAAGATAGAGCCATAGACCAAACACGGATCAATTTGGTTGTACCCAGGCCGTAAATTGTGGACCAAATCATTAAAATTGCGGCCAAGATGAATGGTTTGGGGCTCAGGTTTCAGAGGGTGATTCATGGTTGCCTGCACGTCTCATGGTTAAGGGAACTTCTTTTATAAATGCCTCGGGTCATCCCTGATTCCTATAAACCATCACTAATTCCATAAAAACCCGTTATCGACGAATCTAAAGTTTGTATTTTGGGGTTTGGTCACTGGTCCAGGTCAAGATTCGACCTCTAGGGTCTTGTAAATAGCCACTAGGCATCACCCAATCCACACAACACTCAAACCCTTCTCTATGAATTTCTAACTTCACCATATCACACTAAATCAACTCCTAACCATACTAGAATGCTAGGAAAACAAAAACTAAACTAATTGAAGGGGATTTTACCTCATTTGGGCAACGCAAGAAGAACCCTAGCTGTCCCAAGTCATCAAAATCCACATTTGATGGGTCCAAAGCGTAGAGGGTGAAGAGATGATCATTTTTAATGAAAGGGGTTTAGGGTTTGGATGAATATTTAGATATGATATTTGGGAATTTATATGGAGGGAGATGAGGATGAAGGAAAATGAAAGAAAGAAAATAATGGGGGAAATGAAAGGTGTGGCTGCCCCTCACTCTCTTTCCTCTCTTATTCTCACCCCCCATTCACTCATTTTCTCACTCTCTCTCTCTAATCATCATGACACCTTTTTCCCTTTTTCTTTTCTTTTCTCACCAATAAACACATAAACCCAATAAAACAACATAAGTAAAATAACATGTAACATGTCATGGTGCACTAACCATGGAAAACTGTAGAAATACGGATTGGGCCTAATCGCGATCAGCAGTGCACTAATCGAGTTTTTATCCAAACTGCATATAATAAATATTAAAAATGATGTTCAGTTGATAAAACTGCACATTCGTATTACATTTTTCCTACCATTTTCATATTAAAAAAGGACTTTATTATAATATATTATACATATGAGGGTTTATGTGTAAAAACACTATTTTCCATGTATTAATATATTTTAATTAGAATTTGGTAGAAAAATGTATGCAAATAAATTCATTGACCTAATCCTAGTAGAACTAAGTCTACTAAATATTATTTGAGTTGTTGTGCAAAAGATTTCCAAGTGTGCAGAATTTTTCAAAGACTAGAATCAAGCAAATCAAGTTGTTGAAGAAGACTTGCCTAATTAAAGAAGGAAAACTTGGAGACCAAGTCTGGAAGCAACCAAGAAAAGTTTTCCAAATTCTAAAGGTGCCAAGGATCGCCACATGTCACAGGGAGCAAGCCTTAAAAGTTTGATCAATTGATCTCGACCATTGGCCGCGGATCCGCGGCCAAAACCCCTCTTGGGCCGCGGATCCGCCGCAGATATAGTGAGTTGGGAGTTGAGGATTTTTGGGGAAAGTATTTTCTACATTTTACCTAATTTTGAAGCAAATGATTCTGGCTTTGCACTATAAAAAGGCACCGAGAGCCTCTTGGAAAAATCATCAAGCCGACGCGATCACGAAGTCCCAGACGGCTCACTCATCCAGGCTGATCATCAACAGTTCATCTACCTCCTTGGAAGAGATCGAGAAGCAACTAGTTTTGTAATCATTTTCTAAGGAATAAAGTGTAGATTGTTCAAGTTGATTAATAAAGGTTGTTATTTTATTTAATTCTTTTGTATTTTACATTATGTTTTCCCTCTTTGTCTTTTCATCTTCTTCTCCCAACATGCGCGAGTAATTCTCCGGTTGTTAGGGTTCGTAGGATTAGGGTAGGCTAATGGATGATGAACATCCATAAACCCTTTTTAAGTCCTATAAAGTTTATGAACTTTATCAAAAGAATCATTAACATCCTTATCGGGCGCTCTAGCAATTCTTTGCTAGTTCCGACCGCGATTAGAGATTAGATTAATGATTGTTTTGATAAAGGCTAGATTTGAACGGAGTTCCGTGTCGAGATAAGGGTTAAGAGTGGGATTCCTTTTCCCTCCAGAAACCCTAATCTACACGCATCACCGTCGTTCTAGTTATAAATCTATTAAAGGATAAAAAGGGTAACTTTTAATTAATCGTCCATGACTACTAAATCCTGACGAACCCTACAAGCCCTCTTATCTACATCTCTAAAATAATCTAGACCTATATTTTTGCATTTTTGCTTAATGTAGATCTAGAAATTTTTCACAAAATTCTTATTTCCTCCCCTCTTTCAACACATCTAAAGTAAGAGTAAAAGGTTCCATGTTTTCCTGAGGACGACCCGTACTCACCTCGGTCTAGCTACGCGTGTACACCGTCCTGATTGCGGTTACATTACAAACACTCTTTCGACACAATCAAATGGTGCCGTTGCCGGGGATACGTGCGTAATTTTTTATTTTTACTATTTATGTTGAATTCTTAGACGATTTATATCATTATTAACACAAAACTGCAAATTTCATATTTAACGATTTGTGCGTGAATTTTGCAAGGAGATCTGGAGTCACAGAATTAAGTAAAACAGGAAACAGAGACATTTTTAGAGATCCAGAGGAGCAAAGGAGGCCACAGAAAAATTTTCATCAACTGTTCTCTCCACAACGCAGCGGAACCGCGGCGCAAAGGGGCTTTTTGCGGTGGAATCGCGGCAGGTTAGAAGGGTTAGGGCTACAAAACTCTCTGGTATCTTTCTTAACTCCTTCTCTATCCCCTCAAATCCAATAAAATCTATCTTCTACAGGATTCTTTGCAAAATCGCGCCGCTTAAAAATCTTTTTGCAAAATTTTTGTGATTGGTTTTGTTTTGCATATTTTTAATACGGACTTTAAGGGGCAAAGACCAAATCAAGATTAGGTGGGGATTTCATCACCCTTCCTGAGCCCCACAAATCATAAACCGAGCATATAGATCAACCCTTCATTAATTTAAAAAATATCTAGACTAGACTCTAAGGACTGTCACGCTCATTAAGGACAGAGGAAGGTCGTGGGTAATCTATCATTTATCCGTATTACTTTTGTAGTGCCTAGGCAAGTGTGTCAAAGGCTAGTGGTTTTTAATTAGGCCCACTACCATGGTTCCTTCCCACTTACCTGGCACTTACCTGGCTACAAGGGTAGTACGGAGGCGGTAGAGGATTGATCCTGCGGCTTGTCCTTTGGAAGTCTAGGAGCAGTCTAGAGACTGGACCTAGGTGACCTTAGTTCTAGGGTTGCTTGTGCATCTTAGGGAGATTTGTCTTGAGTCCCACTTTTTCAAAACAAGCCAATTTTAAATCACACACACGCTGCCACTTGCACTAAACCCGCTTAGTGCATGCTCGGCTGGACACGGGATCATAGTGCCCGTCTTGTCCGCGTTCCTGCTATCGACGCCGAAGTCGGTACTTCTTCATCTTCTTTTCCCCCACACACCACGACCGAGATGGACGGCAGTCCATCAGAGTATAACACCACGTTGCCACCGTCCGAAGGTGCGCAGAATCCACCACGCATTTCTCTCCAAGAGAGATGCTATCCTATCCGTAGTCCTCTTCCTACTTGTCTATCTCTTCCACCACCTAATAGGGATAATTTCGAAATTTAACCCTACAACATCAATCTGCTGCCCAAATTTCACGGGCTTGAGTCGGAAGACGCGTACGTTTTCATCACCAAATTCGAAAACGTATGCGCAATGATGGGTACTTCACAATTGACTTTAGATGCTATGCGCTTACGTCTTCTCCCATTCACACTGTGCGACTTGGCAGAAAAATGGCTTTATAATACTGTCGCACACTCTATCACTAATTGGGATGAATTTGTCATAGCATTCCTTAAGAAGTTTTACCCAAACCAAAAGACTGCCCATATTAGGAGCGAGATCAACCAGTTCACCCAGCTTCCCAATGAACCATTTTGGAAGTGCTTTGAACGTTTCAAAGATCTGCTTGTCCAATGCCCCCATCACGGAATACAAAGATGGGATTTATGTCGGATTATATATGAGGGCATTAATCCAGCGACAAAGCAGATGCTTGAAACAATGTGTCAATGCAATTTCATGTCTAAAGATGACGGTGAAGCGTGGAAATATCTGGAAGACCTTGCTGAACACACGTTGTAGTCGGAAAGCGTAAGACCACCTTCAACTAAGGGAGGTATTCACCAGCTCGATGTTTCTATCGCGGTAAAAGCCGAAATGGCAGCGATACAGAAGAAACTCGACGCTATTGAAAACAAGTTCTCATCATTCTCCCTAAATCAGGTCACGCTTCCTAAGACCGTCTGTAGTTGCTGTTCGGATCCTTCACACTTAACGGAAGAATGTCCTATGAATGCATCGTTTCAAGCTAATGCTTCTTTTCAGCAGCGACCTAGAAACGACCCTTATTCTTCCACGTACAATCAAGGATGGAGGAATCATCCTAACTTTGCTTGGAATCAAAACCAACAAAGCAATTATCAAAGACCTCCTCCACAGCAACCACAACCACAGAATCAGCCCTCCTTTCAGTTACAGAATTTCCAAAATCCGGCCAACATTTCTACACCACAAGTGGCCGGTACTGACAACTCACTTGCACAAACTTTGGATATGTTCATGAAACAATCCATGCAAATTTCGGCTGAGATGAGGTCTTCTATTGATACCATAACGAAAAACTCCGCCTCCCATGGTGAGAGTATTAAATCATTAGAAAACCAAATCGCACAGTTAAATGCCGCAATGAGTGCGAGAGAGAAAGGAAAACTCCCATCTCAACCCATACCTAATCCTGGCCACTCACAAAGTTATAATGTGAGTGCTGTTACCACGTTGAGATCGGAAAAAGTGCTGAATAACCGAGTGGGTGAGCAATGTGATGATAGTGACACCAATGATACCCCAGCTTCTTCTTCTTCCCCTAATTCGTCTAGTCTCCCACCTTCACCCGAGCCTATTCTCCGTTTTCCCCAAGGCTCGAACCCTTCGCCCATTTCGCCAAATCTATCTAAGTCGATTCCCACTCCAATTTTGGGATCGAACCCGTCCCCACAGTCTTCTCCACAAACGTTGGACCCAAAACTTATTGATCAAGCACCTTATCCAAACAGGTTAAGGGGCAACAGACCAAGTCCACAAATGGAGAAGATTGTGGAAATTTTTAAGCAAGTTAACATAAACATTCCTCTCCTAGACGCTATTCAACAAGTTCCGTCATATGCGAAAATCCTAAAGGACTTGTGCACTAGGAGGAGAAAAGTTCAAGTACCTAAAAAAATTTTCCTTGCGAGTAATGTGAGCACAGCTTTTACACAACAACTTCCCAAGAAACGAAAGGACCCCGGAAGTCCTACAATTTCAATTTCTATTGGGGGTAAAAATATCAATCGTGCTCTACTCGATTTAGGTGCTAGTGTTAACTTGCTTCCGTATTCTGTTTATGAGCAATTAGGGATCGGAGAGTTAAAACCTGCGCATTGCACTCTTCAGATGGCTGATCGATCTATCACCCAACTTAGGGGTGAGCTAGAGGATGTGTTAATCAAAGTCGGAGAATTTATATTCCCTATGGACTTTATCGTTATTGATACACAACCTGTGGCAATCCCACGCAATTAAATTCCGGTGATACTCGGTCGACCCTTTTTGGCTACTTCCAACGCAGTAATCAATTGTAGAAACGGCTCTATGATCCTATCCTTTGGAAAGAAGTCAATTAAGCTTAACATTTACAAGTTGGGAAGTGAACCCTCCGAACCCTATGCTCATGTGTGTTCTGTCGAATTAATGGATGTCGACAGCAGCGAATTCGATCAACCTCATAATTCTGACTCTTTTCATCTGTTGTTGCTTGACACGGACTCTCCCACCGAGTTGTCCGAGTCAACATCTAACGCTGATGAGGAACTTTTTATAGAGTCTGACGATCACCCTGTTTTTCCTGATGACATTATTCTTCGGGGTATCGATGAAAGCTTTGAGGAAATTTTCGCTGATGAACTCGCATATTTAAAAGACACGGGTGTTGAGATGAATCAACTCCAAGATAAAGAAATTGAACTTCCACCCCTTCTTCTTGACAATCACGATAATGCGAGTAATCCATCATCACTATCATTGTGTCGTCTCTCCAAATTGAGACGCAATCCTTTTCCATTACACCTCTTATCACCTCCCCACTTCTTCACGTCTAAAGGTGACATGTTCTTCCACCAACCTTGGTGCTTCATCGATAAAATATTTGAATGGTTGGTGTTGACCTTCGGTCTTTGCAAAGCTTGGCATTGACCAATAACCTTGACCCCCTCGTGTGATTTTAAAAGGGTTAAAATTGTTTAACTCATGTTGGGGGAGGTGGTATATTTTGGCTCTTGAAAGAAAATGATTTTTACAAAATTGTGAGCCAAAAATAAGTTTGGGGGAGGATTTTCACTTGCATTATTTCTTGTCCCCCTTTTCCTCCCAAGTCTACAGTTTTTTGAGCTTAACGGATGACATCAGTGAGGACACTGCTGTAAACAGGTTTGGGGGAGGTTTGTGCTTATTTACACATCAATTTCATCATACTTTGCATAAGCACAACATTTTCGAAAATTTTAAATTTTTTTCTTTATAACAAAAAAGTAGAAAGTGAAAAATTACATCCAAAAGATAGGAATAGTTTAAGAAAACCAAGAAAATTAGAAGTTTTCTTAAACGAACTGGTAATAAGTAGTTATGATCTGTTGTCCCAAGGGTTAGTAAGATGAAGGAAGTCACTAATCTGAGGATAAAAATAAGTCTGAAAAATAGTTTCTATTCTGGAAGCCAAACATTTGAATGTTGATACCCTACTATATGCACTTTCACTTGTCTTGAAACTCGGGATAGTAGAGGATACCTTGAAATGCTCTTGTCTAAAAGCCAAAGTATGAAGGAAATGAAAAAATGAAGAAAATATAAAAATGGTGAATAGAAAAATGAACACTGGTTTTGTTATCGCCAAGGCAGCAGTAAAAAAATATAGCGAGGGTGCCTCTTCACCTAGTGCCCTAAGGCCAACTGGTCTGGGAGTCACTGCTAAGCCTTAGGTGGTGCAAGACGAGGAAAATATTATCACCGGATCAGCAAGCACAGGAGTAATCGGTCGGTTAGTACCTCAAGAAGTATAAACGGTCGCATGAAAAGGTGTGAGCAAACCTAAGTATTCATCAAATTAAAAAGTACTAAGGTAGATGGACAAGAGTATGATAGCTTGAATTGAATTCTCCGAGTGTAGGGATGTTCTTAACACACACGTGGGGTTATATGATCAATGTTAGGATAAAAAGTAGGAACGAAAAATAAAGACGATGTTTTATTGAGGGATGATGCGATTTCTAACATTTTTTCATGACTATTAAGATAGGGCTCATGACTACTGAAAAACTAGTATAGTTGGAAACTCTTATTTTCAAAGTCTTTCTTTTATGGTTCTTATCTTTATATATAAATTTCACCATCTCTCTTTTGTTATTGGATTTTGTGGGTGCAATCCGCTGAAAACCCTCAGGAGACAACACTCCTCCTACTAGGGACACCTAGAGGTTTAACGGCTTGTTGCACGTGCTGAGTGCAATCGTGTTTGCCTACGAAAGTGTGCTTAGTTTTCTCCTTTCTTCCTCTTGAATAAACTAGTTTGCTCGGGACGATCAAAGATAAGTTTGGGGGTATTTGTTCAGTTGATAAAACTGCACATTCGTATTACATTTTTCCTACCATTTTCATATTAAAAAAGGACTTTATTATAATATATTATACATATGAGGGTTTATGTGTAAAAACACTATTTTCCAAGTATTAATATATTTTAATTAGCATTTGGTAGAAAAATGTATGCAAATAAATTCATTGACCTAATCCTAGTAGAACTAAGTCTACTAAATATTATTTGAGTTGTTGTGCAAAAGATTTCCAAGTGTGCAGAATTTTTCAAAGACTAGAATCAAGCAAATCAAGTTGTTGAAGAAGACTTGCCTAATTAAAGAAGCAAAACTTGGAGACCAAGTCTGGAAGCAACCAAGAAAAGATTTCCAAATTCTAAAGGTGCCAAGGATCGCCACATGTCACAGGGAGCAAGCCCTAAAAGTTTGATCAATTGATCTCGACCATTGGCCGCGGATCCGCGGCCAAAACCCCACTTGGGCCGCGGATCCGCCGCAGATATAGTGAGTTAGGAGTTGAGGATTTTTAGGGAAAATCTTTTCTACATTTTACCTAATTTTGAAGCAAATGATTCTGGCTTTGCACTATAAAAAGGCACCGAGAGCCTCTTGGAAAAATCATCAAGCCGACGCGATCACGAAGTCCCAGACGGCTCACGCATCCAGGCTGATCATCAACGGTTCATCTACCTCCTTGGAAGAGATCGAGAAGCAACTAGTTTTGTAATCATTTTCTAAGGAATAAAGTGTAGATTGTTCAAGTTGATTAATAAAGGTAGTTATTTTATTTAATTCTTTTGCATTTTACATTATGTTTTCCCTATCTGTCTTTTCATCTTCTTCTCCCAACATGCGTGAGTAATTCTCCGGTTGTTAGGGTTCGTAGGATTAGGGTAGGCTAATGGATGATGAACATCCCTAAACCCTTTTTAAGTCCTATAAAGTTTATGAACTTTATCAAAAGAATCATTAACATCCTAATCGGGCGCTCTAGCAATTCTTTGCTAGTTTCGACCGCGATTAGAGATTAGATTAATGATTGTTTTGGTAAATGCTAGATTTGAACGGAGTTCCGTGTCGAGATAAGGGTTAAGAGTGGGATTCCTTTTCCCTCCAGAAACCCTAATCTACACGCATCACCGTCGTTCTAGTTATAAATCTATTAAAGGATAAAAAGGGTAACTTTTAATTAATCGTCCATGACTACTAAATCCTAACGAACCCTACAAGCCCTCTTATCTACATCTTTAAAATAATCTAGATCTATATTTTTGCATTCTTCCTTAACGTAGATCTAGAAACTTTTCACAAAATTCTTATTTCCTCCCCTCTTTCAACACTTCTAAAGTAAGAGTAAAAGGTTCCACGTTTCCCTGAGGACGACCCGTACTTACCTCGGTCTAGCTACGCGCGTACACCGTCCTGATTGCGGTTACACTACAAACACTCTTTCGACACAATGGAATGCCAAATTCTTTAAATATATATTTAAATGAATAAATCATTTTAAATCTCCAATTATTTCACAATTATTGGTATATATTTATACCCTTTTTCGAAAACCCCTATTTCGCAAATCGGGCAGTTTTCGGGAAATATACTATTTTAATATTAAATTCCAAAATAATATTTTATATTTTCTGAAATGTTACATTAAATCATGCGATGTATACAGGCGTAACGTAATTCAAGTAAGCTGAAACCCAGAAATCTAAACCTTTTAAAGAAAAACAGAGGTGATGCTTTGAAATAAAGGTGTAAGAAATCATGTTTTTTCTTTTGAAAAAAAATTTGGGCAGCACCTCCTTTATAAAACCTAACCCCAAAAACGGGTACAACACAAAATATAATAAAGCATCCCCAAAAGGGAGCAAATCACGCCCAACGGCGGAAAAAACCACCATAAGCAAATAAAGTAAAGCAAGACATCAACCCCAAAAGCGAACATAAAACCCATCGTTCAAATCTCGCAACTACAAGTCTTCTAAGTCTGCAACATATACAATAGCTAGTTTCTGAATTGATGGAGTTAACTAGATACAATATGAAAAAAAATACAAGAGGGGCACGATCCAACATGTACCACCTACCAAAGCAAAACACCCGAAAGCAAGCTGTGTGCCAGCGATACTGCTACTGATCCAAGCGGACAACCAGCAAGAACTGAGGCACAACGGGGGTGAGTTGCCAACTCGTGAGTAGAAAACATCAATAGGTAGAAATCAAAATAAACAACGATTCCTAGGTCAACTATATCATAAAGGTAATACTATGATATCTAGGGTGACCGTATCTACATATGTTCCAACAACATAATAAATACCTGTCAGCAAGTGGATATCATCCAACAATAAAATCAATGCATGCATGCAGTGGATCTCGTCCAACAATATAATCAATGCATGTATGCAGGTGGATCTCGTCCAACAATATAATCAATGCATATATGCTGGTGGATCTCGTCCAACAATATAATCAATGCATGTATGCAGTGGATTTCATCCACAATATAATCAATGCTTGTATGCAATAGATCTCGTCCACGTGTCAACCACTGACAAAACAACTCCTGCATGTAAATATCATAAAAGCATATGCAGGTAAAATGAGGATATAAATCAACGTGTGTCCCTCGCGACACAACAAAATCATGGAACCAGAGTGTCCACATCGACACTCGAAACATCATGAAACCCGTGTCTAGCATCGACACGTAAATCCTCATGTCTCAGGCACCGTCACCACGACTGACCCTGATGGCATGTCTGTACATCACTCCGGTCGGTATCCCCACGATAACCGCCGAGTCCAAATAATATCACCGGTAGGTACTTGCCCAGCCTTCCAGGCTCATCGCCATCATCTGCGATCTTCTTGCCGAGGGGAACCATACCGGGCTCCACCATGTACCCGCACACGGCCCACTCCACTCCTCGCATCGGGTATATATCACAAATCTCAGAACCGAGAAATCTTATGGTGGACGCATCGAAATATCATATCAAGAGAAACCGGGTTTTCAAACAATACATAGTTTCTTGAAATACCCCCACGGTTCTCAAATCCATAAATCACATGAAATCCATATCTCAATGCGTAAATCCATGAAAAAATGATATATGCGACATAAAACAGCAATATGAGCATATTAAGGGAAAACTGCTCTTTTAAATGAATCCAGTTTTAAAAATATATTATGGGGTTCCCAAATCCTCCGAAATCAAGTGCAGCATCATATGACGTATACATGTAACTGTAGCAAGGTATAAGTATCTACATTTAAGCAAGTATGTATGATGCATTTCATAAGCGCAATAGCACAATAATCAACGTCTCAAAATCACATGTCAATACAATACCACTTAGGGGTATATGCAGCTATAGCAAGATATGTGAGTGTACATGTCAGTATGTATGCAAGCATGTTCGTATATCTCATGCAACGTGGAACAGTGATATGAACATAGCAAATATATCATGGCATGATGTAGCAATTCTACTGTGTAGTGACATGGCAATTATCGATGATGAAGGTGTGTGAACCGGCAAATCTGTGTGAGTGTAACATACGCATCATCGATAATGGTGTAGGTGTACTAGCACAGGTATATTTAATGCAATGAGAATAACATGATCGTAGCATAAAGTACATCATCAGCTAAAAGCTATAAGGTATACGTGTCTACAATATATATCCGAGTCGGTGAATCCATCAATCGGCATCCAGCCTCACAACATCACGTACGGTACAATCCATCGTACGGCCTCCTCTAAACAAGGGTATGGATAAAACAACAGATAAAACTCATCGCGTACGGTAAATCCATCATACGGCGGCATTAAAAAAAATTTAGGGATTCTATCATTCTATACAACATCGGGGGTACGGATCTAAGTCTCGTACGGTATATCACTCAATATGGAAAACATTATCCATATATATATACCTATCTCTCAGGTCACATCCTTGTCAAACTCGTATCAGGGGACCTACAAAGGTATCGACAATCTCATATCGACTCGAATCCATATAACGACATATCACACTAAGTCATCATATCACATCGTATACTCGTTCATCACATTAATAACTCGCATCACATTATATAAACGTCACACTTGTTCTCTTTCAAGTCGTACCCATCCCGATTCACTTATCATTTCATATTCTCATATATCAATATGTTCATTAGCATCAACTTCTATCATATTATCGTTTGTAAATCCTACAATCATGTCCGTCGCATATCATTTATCAAGATAAAATAATCAAACGATATTCCATATCAATGTTTGCCGGGGTGCTATACGCCATCCACCCGACTTTCCCCGTAGATATAAATCTACTCACCTGCTAAACTCCTCGCTTAGCCGTAGTCGATGCGCTTCGTCGTCTCGGAATCCACGCGAAGGTACCTAAAATCAATAGGAATTCGCAAAACTATTAACATCAAATTCCGAAGTCCAAATACGGTACGCGGTGCGCTCATAGGTTAGAACCTATAGCCTACGCATGCAAAACAACCATACAACCCTCGTCGTTGACGTACAAACGTCCAATGACCAAATACAATATCCAGTCGCAAAACCAAGAAACCCAAATACCGGAAAACATAGCCAAAACCCTAACTAGGGTCGCTATACATGAAAACTGCCATGCCAAAAACCTAATCGTACCAATACTCATTCACAACACAATAAATATCGTAGATAATAATATATACGTCATCTCTACGAGAATTAAAACCCACGTTTAATTTTATCGAAAAGCTACTAAGAATCTTAAAACCATTTTAGCACAAAGCTAGATGTTTAAAAATTTCAAGTGATCACAATCATCACAAAGCGGCTTAATTGAGTCACCCAAACCCTTACTACCATTTTTAATCTCACCCAAATATGATTTAGAAAAACTTAGTTTGCTAATAGACTCAATTAGACAAATTAGGAATTTAACAAATATCATTCTCACAAATTGATTAAGTTTTCCAAGTCTACACTTAATGATTAACCATTTAGCACATCAAAACCCTAACTTGATTTTCATAACTTTTTCATGAAAATCCTAACCATGCAATTAAAGCTATACTAAACACCTAATAAGCAAGCTTTAAAGATTTAAACAACAATTTAAAGATTAGGGTTAGAGTTTATACCTCACAAACTAGATCTCAATTTAGCAACAAACTCCAAGTTTTTGCATCCAAAAAGATCACTTTTATGAAGATCTAAGCTTGTCTAGGCTTAAGGAATAATGGGTAATGATTTATTTATGAGTTTATTGGTTTATTTATGGATTTTTGAAGATTTAATTAGCTTGAAGAAGATGAAAATGGAGCAAGGAAGAAGAGGGGGCAGAATGCTCATTAGTGCAAATAAAGTCTTATGCCACCTCTTTCTTTTCTTTTAAAAATTCAATTTAAATCATAAATATCTAGATATTTTAATATGGATGGATTAAGCTTAATCTAGTGATTAGATTAGCATAAATTCATATTAGAAGTAATTAACTCAAACCAAAATTGTAATTACCACTAATTAAGTGCATAATTAACAACTTAAAATAATAATATAATTAGGGAAAATATCAAAGTGAACCAAAACTTCCAAATGACCACTAAACCCCGCAAACCAGCACTATTCTAGTTAAACTAGGTGTAGTCAAGTCTATACTGAAATTTGATCACATTACGGGTTTTACGGAAAACACCGACTATTTTACCCTAAAAAACGGAAAATTCGCATAACAATTTCCAAAACGTTACATAGAGTGTGGTGACTAGAGTGGCTTCCATCTATGTCATCATACAATGATAGTTGGATCCCGATCCCACTGATGAGTAGGATTACTCTCGGGAGATTTTCTCACTTAACAATCAATTCTATAAACCAAGTATGTGTCTAGAACGGTGTTAGTGGGGCTACGCCTCCATGGAAAGAGGTTATATAATTAAGGAACTTCACGAAAGCATTGGAAAACCTCCCTCGAAGTACCGACACTAGCCTGGCTGAAAGGTTAAGCATGTATTGTGACATGCAATTAATCCTGACTAATTTTTATTTTAGGGTTTGAGGAAGGATTTGAGAAAACAGTAGGAGCCATCTTGTTTAGATAAACTAATAAACCATTCTAAACTTGCAAGAGCATATGCTGAGTGTTTCTTTTCTCTCTCCCTGGCAGCTACCATGACAGGATTAAAACTATTACTTGAAAAGAATACACTGATTGGGCCAAACTATAAGGATTGGCTGAGGAACGTCAACATTGCACTGACTTATGACAAAGTTGCATATGTCGCCACCGCTGTTGCTCCCCCTATCCCAGGACCAGATTCCTCAGATGCGGACAAAGAGGTCCGCAAGACTTGGGATCTGGACTGCGAGAAAGCTAAGTGTATCGTGCTAGCATCCATGAATAATGAACTCCAGAAACAGCACGAAAATATGGATATTAAATCCATATTTCTCCATTGCAAGGATCTTTATGGAGAGCACTCTTGTATCGCGAGGTACAAGACCTTAAGGAAACTATTCAAGATGAGGTTAGCTCCAGGATCACCGGTAGGAGAGCACGTCCTAAAAATGATTAGCCTCATTGAGGAACTCACAAACCTTGGATGCGTGCTAGAAAATGATTTGTACATCGACTTGATTTTGCAGTCCCTTCCCTACACCTTCTCTCAGTTCGTACTGAACTTCAACATGCACGAAATGGAAGCTGATCTTCCAAAGCTCCTCAACATGTTGAGGGTAGCAAAGAACTCCTTGAAAAAGGAGAAGACCCCCATTTTTTATGTTGTCCAATCATCTTCTTCTAAATCCAAAGCGAAAGCTAAGGGGAAGAAGAAGATGAAAGCCACCAAACCGAAAGGTGGGGTCAAGAAGGTGCAGGGAACGAACAAAGCAGGGAGAGTGAAGGCGGATAAGAATGAATGCTATTATTGTCACAAGCAGGGGTACTGGAAAAAGGATTGCATGGATTTCAAAGCCAAGGACACGAAGCAAGCTGCTTCTTATGCTTCAGGTGTGTTTGTAATCGAAAACTGTCTTTCAGTAAACTCTACATCATGGGTACTTGATACCAATTCTGGTTCTCACATCTGTAATTCTTTGCAGGCTCTGAGAAACCGTAGAGCACTGAAGGCAGGTGATATGACCTTCCGGGTAGGCAATGGAACAAACGTGGATGCTGTTGCAGTGGGGGATTATCACCTGGGGTTGACTAGTGGACACATTTTGGTGTTGTACAGCTGTTTTTATATTCCCAATATGCTATGTAATATTATATCAGTATCTTTGTTATCTAATGAAGGATATAATTTTGCACTTGAAAGAAATGTCATGAACATTCTCCTAAATCAAGAAATGATTGGGTTTGGCATACTGGAATACGGCATATACATACTTAATCAACCTCAAGTTTTCAATATTCAGAACACACTCAAAAGAAAGTCTCCAGATTCAAACCAAGCCTTCCTATGGTATTGTGGACTTGGTCATATAAATGAAACAAGGTTGACTAAGTTACATAAAGATGGATATTTAGATTCGTTTGAATATTCATCATATGTAACTTGTCAATCATGTATCAAAGGGAAAATGACCAAATCTCCGTTCACCGGACACGGAGAAAGAGCCACGGAGCTCTTAGCACTTGTACACAGCGATGTATGTGGTCCGATGTCTACACATGCAAGAAGCGGTTACTCCTACTTCATCACTTTTATTGATGATTTCTTGAGGTATGGACATGTGTTCTTAATGAAACATAAATCCAAGGCCTTTGAGAAATTTAAGGAGTATAAAAATGAAGTGGAGAAACAGACTGGTAAAAGCATCAAAACACTTCGATCTGATTAAGGTGGAGAATACTAAAGTACCGGTTTCCTTGAATGCCTAAAAGAAAATAGAATTCTCTCTCAGCTTACTCCTCTGTATACACCTCAGCATAATGGTGTATCAGAAAGGAGGAATCGCACGCTACTGGACATGGTGCATTCAATGATGAGTAGTACTTAGTTGCCACTTTCCTTCTGGGGATTTGCACAGGAATCAGCGGCATACTTATTGAATAAAGTTCCGACTAAGTCTGTGCCTACCACTCATATGAAATGTGGTGTGGGAAGAGACCATATCTCAAGTATATCAAGATATGGGGGTGTCCAGCATTTGTTAAAAAGCACAATCCGGACAAGCTCGAGGCACGATCGGTTTTGTGCAAGTTTGTGGGATACCCTAAGCATTCAAGGAGATATCTAGTTTACCACACTGAAAAACAAAAGGTGTTTGTCGCTCGCCACATTGTCTTCTTAGAGAGCGAATTTCTTGCAAAAGAAATTAGTGGGAGCGCGGCAGAACTGGAAGAAATTCCAGAACCTCAAACTACTGCCGAGGACTTAGTAGAACCTCAGGTTTCAATACAGCCCAACGAACCAAAGCAGCTCCGCAAATCTAGTAGGCTTTCTCGTCTGCCTGTGAGATACTATGGGTTTCTTGTAGATGGGGATCGAGAGGATTGCATTATCTATGATGATGAGCCTACTAATTTTCAGCAGGCTATAACGAGTAAAGACTCGGTGAAGTGGCTGGATGCAATGAGATCCGAAATGGAATCCATGTACACCAATAAAGTATGACTTTAGATGTTGCTCCTCCTAGGGTGAAACCAGTTGGATGCATATGGATCTTCAAAAAGAAGATTGGTGCATTTGGACAAGTGGAAACCTACAAAGATAGACTCATTGCAAAAGGTTTTCGTCAAAGACCAGGGTTAGACTATGATGAAACCTTTTCCCCAGTAGCTATGCTTAAATCCATTTGGATCCTGCTTGCCATTGCTGCCTTCCATGACTATGAAATGTGGCAGATGGACGTAAAAACGGCTTTTCTAAATGGACATTTAGAAGAAAGTGTTTATATGGATCAACCAGAAGGTTTCTTAGACAGTGGGAGCAGCGGAAAGGTGTGCAAGTTGCTTAAATCCATTTATGGATAGATAGTAGAAGGAGCGGTAGTTTTCCTCGTTCTGTACGTCGACGACATACTGCTGATAGGGGATGATATCCCTATGCTACAATCAGTAAAGCTCTTCTTGTCACAGAAATTCTCCATGAAATACTTGGGAGATGACTCTTACATTCTGGGGATTAAGATCTATCGTGATAGATCCAAAAGAATGTTGGGACTTTCACAGTCCGGGTACATTGACACTATACTAAAGAGATTTAGTATGGAAGATTTCAAGCGCGGTAATTTACCCGCTTATCACGGGATCACCCTCTCCAAAGAGATGTTTCCAAAGACTGATGAAGAGATGGCTCGCATGGGCATTATACCCTACGCTTCGGCAGTATGATCCATAATGTATGCGATGTTATGTACCAGAGCAGATGCAGCTTACGCACTTAGTGTGGTAAGCAGGTATCAGTCTGACCCAGGTGAGAAGCATTGGATAGCGGTAAAGAACATTCTTAAGTACCAGAGAAGGACTAAGGAGATGTTCTTGGTTTACGGTAATGGGGACCTCCAGGTCGAGGCTTTTACCGACTCCAGCTTCCAAAGTGACAAACATGACTCTAAATCCGTTTCGGGTTTTGTGTTTACCCTCAATGGACGGGCGATATGTTAGAAGAGTTCCAAACAGGATACCGTCGCAGAATCAACTATGGAGGCTGAGTATATAGCTGCTAACGATGCCGCAAAAGAAGCTGTCTGGATGAAGAAGTTCATCTCTGAACTTCAGGTGGTTCCGTCCATTGCCAATCCAATACCTTTGTATTGTGATAACAATAGGGCTGTAGCATTAGCGAAGAACCAAGGTCCCATCAGAAATCCAGGCATATCTTGAGGCGGTATCACCTGATCAGGGAGATCGTGGATCGACGGGAGATCGAGGTGCGGAGAGTGGACATAAAAGACAACACGGCAGATCCATTCACCAAGACCATCCTTCAAGTTCAGTTCGAGAAGCTGTTTGAGATGTTGGTAATGCGGTACGCCAGCAACTGGATCTAGTACAGACAGTGGGTACTCATTGTGCCAATTGCAGGCCTTAGTGCAAGTGGGAGATTGTTGGATATATATACCCTAGAGGCCTTCATTGTATAGGATGCTAGGGATATGTATGTACAGGACAATCTTGCTCTATATGATAGTACGCTATTTGGTTTGTCTTTATCTTAAAATGTGATATATTATACTTTGTATTTCATATATTATGAACATGTTGATAAAGCCCGTAGGATATTTTCCTGACTACCAGCGTTCTGATGGCTGTCATACTTATGGGAGCTGGGTGGTCAATAAGCATATCCTTAATTGTCCCAGGTCGCAGGAGTATTGAGACTGGGCATCGACACTCCTGAGTAGACCAGTGTATACATATCTAGACCCTGACGAGGGGCGATGGATTGGTCCCACAGCCATTGGTGATGTGCACCTAAGATTGTATACAGATACTCACTGGGTGTGAGTACACCGGACATGACTCACCGAGAACTGACTAGATGGTATTATACCTAGCGCCAGATAGCAGTTCTCCGGTGACATGTGTGCAGATAGTCTGTCGAGTTAAGGTCGTCATTTGTCTCGTGTGAGTTCCTACTGTGCTTTGATTACTACCCTACCACGGCTCAAAGGAGTCATGCAAACAGGTTTTTACAGTCCCGAGCCACATAGAGGCAGTGAGCGACTGTTAGGGATTCATCTCTCCCGGTATAGGGAGTCGATATCGCACAGAGATCAGTTGGTCATTACCATAAGTCCCTAGCCAGGGCTGATTGAGAATTACTGGTGGACGGACCAGTAGATTCTCGGATGGTCTTGAGCCACACTGACACGACTTGTACGGTTATTAGGGGTCTGACATTTTCCACCCCCTAGACCTTACATGCGATACTCTCAGACGAACAGACCGGACTGCACGGACAGATAATACTAGTAGGCTTTGGTTTAAGTCGGATACTAGTATTATATTATTGGATTATGCTTGTCTCTGTGTATCCATATTTTTCAGAATACGGATACGGGTATGTATGTATGGTGAGGGCATTCTTGTAATTCTACAAGAATGAGCTTCTAGAAGGAGACACCTCATTATTGATTTATCCTTTTTCCATAAAGGATTAATGATGTGGAAATTAGGAGATATTTGAGGAATGGGTTGCAAGCATGGCTTAGTAATTGTTTATTCATTTGGAGCTACTATTCAAACATGGTTGCTATTTTTGTGACTAAATAATTCCATGGTTTAATTATTAGTAAAAGACTTAGCCATTCTCTCATCTCATTCCAAGCTCATTCTCACAAAAGGTTTCTCTCTCCTAGGTTTTCTCCTCTCCTTCTCCCTCAAGCTCATACACTCACATGTGTTGTGAAACAATGAGCTTTGAGATTAATTAATCCAATACACTTCTTCTCTACTTCTACTTAGTAATCTTCCCTAGCAAGTTGGATCACTAAGTTACCTCCTTTGATGTTGAAGCTTGACCATAGGCCCTCGGATGGATCCTTCTTCGATGCAAAGGAGACCGGCAAACGAGTTCTTTCAAAACCAAGAAGGAGCCAAAGAAAGGAGATCAAGAAGAAGAAGCTTGGACCAAGGAGCAAGGAGCCACTTGAAGACCCGAAGGACTAGAAACGAGGGTATAACACTTTAACCTAGTAGTTAGCACTCTCTAGTAGTCTAGTTTTGATAGCTAAGGTTTAATCAAGATCCTAAAGTGGAATAAGTCTATGTTGCAAAGCAAAACAAGTTCTTTTGATATGAGAAAAATCGTTTTTTAATGTATTCCGCCACCCCGCGAGCCGTGGGGTGTGCTGCATAGACTTACACTAGTCTACTCTGGAATATCGATGCCCTGTCTCGATACTCCCACGACTAGGAACATTTGAAGGATGTACTTACCGACTATCCTTACCCCACTAGTATGATCTACATCATAATCCCGGTAGTTAAGTACTCATCCTAAGGGCTTTATCAATATGTAATATAGAGACAATAAGTGTACATGTTAAGATAAAGAGCAACCAGATAGCATACTATCATGTCGAGCAAGAAAGTCCGCCCTATATATGTCCATGCATCCACTATAATATACATCATATGTATAATAATGGCCTCTAGGGCATACATATAACTAACAATCTCCCACTTTTACTAAGGCCATTTGTTGTATTATCTCATACTCAACGCCCCATAAAAGTCTCTCTAGGGAAAGGCCTCTGTGAGTGGATCCGCCGTGTTATTCTTCGTGCCAACTCTCCTTACCTTGATCCCTTGGAGATCAACCATCTCCCTGATCAGGTGATACTGTCCTCGGAATATGTCTGGAATGCTGATGGGACCGGCGTTCCTAGGCCAAAGCCATAACTCCATTGTTGTCATAATAACAGTTATTGGACACTCAATGGTAGGAACCATGTTCATCTCATGAACAAGAATTATCCAGACATCCTCTTTGGTAGCATCGTTGGTAGCGATGTATTCAGACTTTATCGTCTAGTTTGCCACGGTATATAGCTTGGAACTCTTCCAACATACCGTCCCTCCACTGAGGGTAAAGACAATGCCCAAGACTGAATTTCAGTCAACCTTATCACTCTAGAAGCTCGAATTGGAAAAGGACTCCCACTGGAGTTCACCGTTACCAAACCCCAAGAATATTTCTTTAGTACTTCTCAAGTACTTAAGAATGTTCTTCACAGCTGTCCAGTGATTCTCCCAAGATCCGATTGATTCCTGATTACTGCACCTAGTGAGTTAGCTACATCTGGTCTGGTACATAATATCGCATGCATGATAGAGCCTGCTGCCGAAGCATAGGGTATTCCTTGCACGCGAGCTGTCACGACCCGAAAGTACGGAACATGACCAGCACTTAAACTACGAACGTCTCGAGGCGTACGTAATCTAAGTAAACCGAAAACCCAGAAATCCAAACCAAGAAAAATAGTAGAGTGCAGGAAAAACCAACTTAAAGCAAGTAATTTCAATAGCATAAGCCGAATTATGCGGTTTTTAAAACATCAAAAATTTACTGAAAATTTCGGCAGAGTCTCCTTTGTAAATACTGCCCCCCAAACGGGATACAACATGAATAGTATACGAAATCAAGAAAAAAGGCATCCCCAAGCGGGAGCTAGCTCTTCGTCAATCGACGGTCACAACCACACAAGAAATATAATATACAACGCCAACGGCGAGGATCAAAAACTCAAAAGGGAACTCAAAACCACCAGAAATATAACGAGCGACTCTAAGGTCGAAAGAATAAACAACACTGGTCTCTATCTCAATAGATACATGTTTGGTTGATGGAACTTCTAGATACAACAGAATAATGATATACAAGATATATAATGGGGGTATGATACAAGTAAACCCACCTACTAGCAAATCACCCGAATGAAAGTGAGCCCGCAAGCCGTAATGAAACCTGTACGGCAAATCTGCAAGAAACTGGGGCACAACGGGGGTGAGTTGCCAACTCGTGAATAGAAAAACATCTACGCACAGAAATCGCATAAATAACGCAACCTAGGTCAATGATCATAATATATCCTCAAATATAGGTATAACAGGCAGCCTATAACAATGACTAGGGTAATATCTAACCCGAGTATAATTTCATGTGCCCGTGTCAGTGCCTCAGGTAGCAATATATCATATGAATGAGGTATGAATGCATGAAACAGAATACATGTAAATGAAGAAACTGTTTTCATAAATTAGTGAGATTTCCTTCGTATTTTTAAACTGAGGTATCATAATGAAATCAGTATCAACAGTGTCTAGCATCGACACAAAACATAAATCTCACTGTCTCGAAATATCAATGTCTCAAACTCAATATCTAGGGCGCCGTCAGTCCGGACCGGCCCCTACCATCCATCTCAAGACCACGACGGTATCCTCCGGATATCCGACGCGTCGGGTAATATCACCGGTAGGTAGTGCTCCCCAGCCAGGCTCAACGTCAACACCACATTCCTCTTGCCCCGGGGTACCATACCGGGCCCACCATGTACCCGTGACGGTTCCTCCACTCCTCGACACGGATCTCCAAAACCACAGCAAACTTATGGTGGACGACACTTTACATCACTAGAAAACCGGAACATTTTTTATTTTAAAAGATCATAAGTTGTAAATTTTGCGGCTTTCCCCGAAATCCAGAAATATCATAAATCTCAAGAAATCATCACAAGTGCATATGTCAATGATAATGAACTAGGCATGAACAACTGAATAACAGTATGCATGAAGTGGTAGGTAATAACTACAATGTCTAATATGGCATATAAGGGAAGTACACTAATATCATGTCAAAACTACCAGCTAACAATCTAAGTCAAGCAATTATATTCTCTAAAGTGTACGTGACATGGCAATTACCGATGAAGATGTGTGTGAGCCGGCAAGTAGGTGTACGTGGTACATACGCATCATCGGTAATGGTGCTGGTGTCCTAACAGCATGATATCAATAATGGAATATGCAGCAAAATAAATATGCGAGGCAGAGCGAACAGCAATAATGTGCGGGAGCTGAATACTAGACACAACGATAACTAATCTGCAATAATCTAATATAAGTCCTACGAATGGTGCCTTTTGAAATAACACGAATCATGGGGTTTTGAATATAGGGGCTACGGTGTTTTTATGAAAAGATACGTCGTTTTTGAAATATCCGTAGATTCCCTTGAGCTGTCTTTAAAAATGCCCACGATTCGTTAGTTTTTGAAATAGGTAAGAAGTCTAATCTAATCTAACAACTACACTAAACTATACGGCTGAACTAACAAGCTGAACTACAGGTAAGGAAACCGCCTATCATCTGAGTCGATACATATTCATACCTGTATATGTATAGTCGGTGATCCCGCCTCAATAATATCATATCCGATACCATATCTATAATCAGGCATCCCAAGTCAAGAGTGCGGATCAATCATCAATATAGCTCGTACGTAAATCCGTCGTACGGCATCCCAATCTGGGTACGGGTCAATATCACATTCATCATACTATTCACCTGGTATCCTCTTTATCAAATATCATGATCGGGGTACTGATCTACGTCTAGTACCATACTGATACCGCCTACGTATGCATGGATGTGTGTGAAACACTACGTCAAGGACCCGCTACAACGTCATGTCGTATCTAAGATACGAACCCTGCTATATCACCGATCTCACGGCCTCAAATCAAATCTCATCGACTCAGCTCAATCCCAAGTATCATCCTCAATCCGTATGTGAACACATAGTCCCATACCCATGTGAACACATAACTATAAAGAAGCCCATGAGCACATATCAATAGGAATGTATGCAAGTATGTATGTGTGTATGTGTGTGTAACACTACCCTAGGGTTCGCAACACTAAAGTAATCCAACACACCAATATCCATCCTAAGTATCGTTATTAATCCCAAATAACATAAAATAATTGTTGGTGTATATACGCATCCGTATACACCACCACGGACTGCGGGGGTGCTATACGCCATCCACCCGACTTCTCCCCGTAGATATAAATCTACTCACCTGGTCCTCGCTAGCCGGTGCCGACGTCGTCACGCGCTTGCTTGTCGTCTCGAAGTCCACATGGGGGTACCTACATATCATAACATACCATATCACATTAAAACTAAATTCGAAATCGAAACGGCATACGAAAATCAAATCGGCACGCGTATCATGCATAGGTCCAAACCTATCGCCCACGCATGCAGGAATAGTCAAACCAACCCTCGATGTCGATGTACGAACGTCAAACCATCGATAAAATCCAATCACACTCATTTGCACATTCACGAACACTAATTTTAATATAAACTAGGTTAAAACTCACAAAAACGCCAATTTCACTTAAAAAGTCATTTTTCCGAAAATCTAGCATGCACAATTCGCCGTTTTTGTACAAAACACGATGTTTAAATGAATGTAGCGGCCAATATATTTATTAAATATCTTAAATAAGTCATATAAATAATTTCCGGAATTTAATCTCATTAAATTCCAAAAATCCTAATATTCTAGTTTACAAAAATACCCTTTTTAACAATTTCAAAGCAAAATACACAAACTACAATCTAGCTTAGAATTGCATGATCCAAAGCATTAAACCACACTTAATAAAGTTAATGAAGCCAAGAAAAACCTAATCACATTTTTAATCCCAAGAATTTAACAAATTTCAAAACCTAGTAAGCAAATTAGCAAAATAACAAAATTTTTAAGCTAGCCATTAGCACTAGCTACTAAACTTGTATTAACATGACAACAAAGCCTAATTATAACACACAACCATACACCAATTTTATAAACCCTAACTTGCATTCAATTTCACAACTTGAATTCCAAAACTTGCAATTAAACTCATATATCCAAATTACACTTAATTAAATTAGCTTAAGAAATTAGTAACAATTTAAGCAACAAAAAGTTTTAGAATTATACCCAAAAATATATGAAGGTCCACAAAACTCCATGGCCTCCCAAAATGCTCTCTTTTCACAAGGATCCATGCTAAACGGGCTAAGCTAAAATGGGTAGGACTTTGATTTTGATTTTGTGGGATTTTTGGTGGATTTTTGATGCAATTTTTCATGAAGTTTTGAAGGGAAAAGATAGGGGAAAATGGAAGGGGGGGCTGTGGGGAGAAGGAATTTTCGGCCAGAAATGTGGGTGGGGGAGAGAGAGGGAGGTGAGGAAAATAGGGGGGGACAAGGTCAAGGTCAAACAAAGTCAAAAGACTAACTACTTCACTCATTTTCTTTTCTTTTCTTTCATTTCTTTTTCCTTGAAAATCAAGTGGGTCAAAATATGGTGGGTGCTGAATTCAGCCATGGGGAGGAGTAAGTAGGGGTGTGTGGGTGTGGGCACGGGTGTGGGGTGATGAAAAATGATAAATACAATACCCCAAACATCCATTTACGCTAAAAAAAAGCATTTTTTCTTCAATAATTTCTAAACCGTTTTGGCAAATGATTTCGTTCCAAAAACCACATGATAAATTTTTATTTAATGTTTTATGATGCACAAAATTTGTTTCAACTCATTCCAATTTGTAATTTTCCCTAATTAAATGTATTAGTGACGGCTTAAAATAATAATAAAATAATATTTTTTTCAGAAAATTTGAAATTTCACCAGCGGCTCAATAAACACCAAATAATAGCAATTACATAGCTAGAATATGTATATTTAATTTTTATAATAAGATATTTGTATTTTGACTTTTTACAGAAAACCCCCTCATTCTACCGATTTTCCGAAATTTCACCGAAACGATTTTCAAAACGCTACAATCTTCCCCCCTTAAAGAAATTCGGTCCCCGAATTTAAATTCAAACTCCCCCAATTACTAAAACATCTAAGAAAAACCATCAAGTCGTCGGGGCTCCGAAATTGTAAATACATAAAACAAATCGTAGCGCAGCGCATGCGCTTGAAAAATGAGTATATAACTCAAATCAAAACTCCGTCAAGCATCCCGCGATCATCGGAGTCGTGGAGAAGACATCAATGCCAAATCCAAATCAAAACCAATATGATATAACTCGAAACTATAAATGTAAATATCGAATCTATATCTGTAAGTATCTGAAGGAAATGCATGCCAAATCTCTTTAAGTCGCTGTGCAACGCGTATAACACTGCACAGTGGCGGACGTCTACCATAAGAAAATAACTATATACATATATACCTTTGTTTGAAATGTACGTTCCGCCGTTTTGGAAACAATTTAGAAGGGTCTCCTTATTTTAAACATTTCGTGTCATATCAGACACGTAGGTAAATACTGAGGCTATAGCTCGCTTTTTGGAAATCCCTTCAATAACTATCAATGCATGCAAAATGTATTCAGGTACTGTCCTCTGACTAGTCCTGCTCAGTACGAAAACACATAGCAATATCATAAAAACGTACTGCTCTATAAGAAATCAATCCCAAAATATGCACATGAATACTACGTGCGTCTGGTGCGCACGGAAATCAAAATCCATGAATGTGCCATACATGCGCACAGAAACAACATCTAAGTGCATCAGGTGTGCACGAAACATCTGTCGTAGGCAACATGTGTGCTTGACAGCAAAATCAGGTGCATCTGACATGCACGAAAAAAAAATCTCGATTTAGTGCCTCTGGTGTGCACCAAAATCACCCTTCAAAACATGCGCCCAACATGCGCGAAAATCCAAATCAGGTGCATTTATCGTGCATGAAATCATGAAATCCAATATCAAGCACCGAACGTGCGCAAAAGCAATCAGGTGCACAAGGTGCACAAAACAAATATCGAGTATCACAATCAAAATCGAAGTCCAGTGCATCTAAGTGCACAAAAGGCGTATCACTGCACTGCAAGCATATATAAACTATACCGAGTGCAGGAACGAAATCATGTGCATGCATACGCACAAAACCAACTCAACTGTTTAAAACCGTAAAATCACAAACATGTGAAACTAAAGAACGAAAACGATATCAAGTGCAACACTGTGCAAAGATCGTAAATCCTCAATCATCAAAATCAAATCATACGAATAAATTACCCAAAACATCGTAATCAATAATGGCAGAATAGTACTGCTCAAGCGCATCCTCTAAGAATCTCGGCAACTGTCGCGGTCACTAGTGGGACGTCTCGTCGATGATCATGAACTCTGTCCTGCTGGCGTGCGTAACCATGACCACTCCTGGGTCAAGGTCTTCACTGTGAATTACCAATCTTTCGGTCCATCGGCTCGTCGGCCCTGTCAGGTGTGCTAACGGGGACGATTCCGTTCTGGCACTCCTCTGGTCATCTCTTGGTCAATCATCGCGACCACTCGTAAGACAGCATATCACTGGCGTCGGCCTCTGGCTCTCTGAATGTACGTGACACATCTGATCCTGGGTGCATGTATCATTGCAGCAGTGTCCTGGAAGGAATCCTGCTCACGGTCTCTTCTATGTCTCGTCTCTGCCAACTGTCCGGAAGTCATTGTCCTTTCCTATATCTGCATCTTGCTCTGGAACGACTGCATACTCATCGCGACTCCTTCTGGAAGGTAAGTCCAAGTACCATGCCTCGGCATGCGCATCGCCTCTCTGATGTCGGTGGAGTGGAACATCATCTCATCTAGATCTGGTGCGAACCTCTTACTCCACTTTTCTCTAATGTCGTCTGCTTTGGACTCGTCTCATCGCGGCTGCATGGACTGAGCTCCAACGACTATCCTCGTATCTGGAGTCTCCCAAGAATGCGTCTCACCACCTAGCATCCGATTGAAGTCGAACCATTCGATCGATTCGTCAAAACCTCATAATCCCCCAAGAGCTCAACCTCTTGGGCACAGTTTAATAGTATCGAATACATACCACAGCATCAGTGGTCCAGCCGTAGAAGGGCAAACCCAAGCCTCACTAATGGCACCGTAGAACTGCATCAAACCCGAAGGTTCAAAGGCTTTCACACGGTCATTAAGTCGAGTTAGGGTTTCATTCTTCTAGAGGGACCATAGAATTGCCTGCATGTCTTTCCGACTACTTTAAACTTGGATAAATAGGTTTCTGACATTCGATCGTCTCTGTCGACTCCCAACGCTTCCGCGTGAAGTCGTCTCTAGCTGGAATCAATCTATCTGATGACCTCGCATCGGGGTAAGCGAACGAACCACCTGTCCTAGTCATTCATCATCGGGTGACTAGCGACCTTCTATCATCTATTCGTACAACTCGCCCCGCCATAGTTCCAACATATGGGGCGATATCTCGTCGCTCGCAGCAACAACTGGCTCGCTCGTCTGCACGCTGAACAGTGCCTCAATCATCAGGAGTAAGCAACACACCAACGGTCATCAAAATCTGGCTGGCCTCTGTCAGTGGCTCAATCCTCTAGTGTCGATCGGAACATCCGAGTAACCTCATAAAGGCGATCCGCCAAACGCTCGCGGCGCGGAAACACAGTAAAAAGACACATCTCTGCAATCGTGTGTCACCGGAATTTCGCCCTGGTCAGTCCTCGTTCATGACGAGCTTGTGCTGACCGCAACTCTAGCCGTAGCTCTCCCTGCCGGTAACCGTAGCAGCAAAACCAAACTGGTACCGATGAGGCTAGATCAGGAAGGAATATAATACTGAACAAGGAAATGTACATCCTAAGGCTTCATAAGTGGAGTGGCGTGTCGTAAATATGCCGCGGAACATATCAACGGTACGTCACTCTACTTTAGTCACCTATTCCATCAACCAAGGGTCATCCTACGCTCCGAAGGTTAAAACCTAACGCTCTGATACCAACTTTGTCACGACCCGAAAGTACGGAACATGACCGGCACTTAAACTACGAACGTCTCGAGGCGTACGTAATCTAAGTAAACCGAAAACCCAGAAATCCAAACCAAGAAAAGTAGTAGAGTGCAGGAAAAACCAACTTAAAGCAAGTAATTTCAATAGCATAAGCCGAATTATGCGGTTTTTAAAACATCAAAAATTTACTGAAAATTTCGGCAGAGTCTCCTTTGTAAATACTGGCCCCCAAACGGGATACAACATGAATAGTATACGAAATCAAGAAAAAAGGCATCTCCAAGCGGGAGCTAGCTCTTCGTCAATCGACGGTCACAACCACACAAGCAATATAATATACAACGCCAACGGCGAGGATCAAAAACTCAAAAGGGAACTCAAAACCACCAGAAATATAACGAGCGACTCTAAGGTCGAAAGAATAAACAACACTGGTCTCTATCTCAATAGATACATGTTTGGTTGATGGAACTTCTAGATACAACAGAATAATGATATACAAGATATATAATGGGGGTATGATACAAGTAAACCCACCTACTAGCAAATCACCCGAATGAAACTGAGCCCGCAAGCCGTAATGAAACCTGTACGGCAAATCTGCAAGAAACTGGGGCACAACGGGGGTGAGTTGCCAACTCGTGAATAGAAAAACATCTACGCACAGAAATCGCATAAATAACGCAACCTAGGTCAATGATCATAATATATCCTCAAATATAAGTATAACAGGCAGCCTATAACAATGACTAGGGTAATATCTAACCCGAGTATAATTTCATGTGCCCGTGTCAGTGCCTCAGGTAGCAATATATCATATGAATGAGGTATGAATGCATGAAGCAGAATACATGTAAATGAAGAAACTGTTTTCATAAATTAGTGAGATTTCCTTCGTATTTTTAAACTGAGGTATCATAATGAAATCAGTATCAACAGTGTCTAGCATCGACACAAAACATAAATCTCACTGTCTCGAAATATCAATGTCTCAAGCTCAATATCTAGGGCGCCGTCAGTCCGGACCGGCCCCTACCATCCATCTCAAGACCACGACGGTATCCTCCGGATATCCGACGCGTCGGGTAATATCACCGGTAGGTAGTGCTCCCCAGCCAGGCTCAACGTCAACACCACATTCCTCTTGCCCCGGGGTACCATACCGGGCCCACCATGTACCCGTGACGGTTCCTCCACTCCTCGACACGGATCGCCAAAACCACAGCAAACTCATGGTGGACGACACTTTACATCACTAGAAAACCGGAACATTTTATATTTTAAAAGATCATAAGTTGTAAATTTTGCGGCTTTTCCCGAAATCCAGAAATATCATAAATCTCAAGAAATCATCACAAGTGCATATGTCAATGATAATGAACTAGGCATGAACAACTGAATAACAGTATGCATGAAGTGGTAGGTAATAACTACAATGTCTAATATGGCATATAAGGGAAGTACACCAATATCATGTCAAAGCTACCAGCTAACAATCTAAGTCAAGCAATTATATTCTCTAAAGTGTACGTGACATGGCAATTACCGATGAAGATGTGTGTGAGCCGGCAAGTAGGTGTACGTGGTACATACGCATCATCGGTAATGGTGCTGGTGTCCTAACAGCATGATATCAATAATGGAATATGCAACAAAATAAATATGCGAGGCAGAGCGAACAGCAATAATGTGCGGGAGCTGAATACTAGACACAACGATAACTAATCTGCAATAATCTAATATAAGTCCTACGAATGGTGCCTTTTGAAATAACACGAATCATGGGGTTTTGAAAATAGAGGCTATGGTGTTTTTATGAAAAGATACGTCGTTTTTGAAATATCCGTAGATTCCCTTGAGCTGTCTTTAAAAATGCCCACGATTCGTTAGTTTTTGAAATAGGTAAGAAGTCTAATCTAATCTAACAACTACACTAAACTATACGGCTGAACTAACAAGCTGAACTACAGGTAAGGAAACCGCCTATCATCTGAGTCGATACATATACATACCTGTATATGTATAGTCGGTGATCCCGCCTCAATAATATCATATCCGATACCATATCTATAATCATGCATCCCAAGTCAAGAGTGCGGATCAATCATCAATATAGCTCGTACGTAAATCCGTCGTACGGCATCCCAATCTGGGTACGGGTCAATATCACATTCATCATACTATTCACCTGGTATCCTCTTTATCAAATATCATGATCGGGGTACTGATCTACGTCTAGTACCATACTGATACCGCCTACGTATGCATGGACGTGTGTGAAACACTACGTTAAGGACCCGCTACAACGTCATGTCGTATCTAAGATACGAACCCTGCTATATCACCGATCTCACGGCCTCAAATCAAATCTCATCGACTCAGCTCAATCCCAAGTATCATCCTCAATCCGTATGTGAACACATAGTCCCATACCCATGTGAACACATAACTATAAAGAAGCCCATGAGCACATATCAATAGGAATGTATGCAAGTATGTATGTGTGTATGTGTGTGTAACACTACCCTATGGTTCGCAACACTAAAGTAATCCAACACACCAATATCCATCCTAAGCATCGTTATTAATCCTAAATAACATATAATAATTATTGGTGTGTATACGCATCCGTGTACACCACCACGGACTGCGGGGGTGCTATACGCCATCCACCCGACTTCTCCCCGTAGATATAAATCTACTCACCTGGTCCTCGCTAGCCGGTGCCGACGTCGCCACGCGCTTGCTTGTCGTCTCGAAGTCCACATGGGGGTACCTACATATCATAACGTACCATATCGCATTAAAACTAAATTCGAAATCGAAACGGCATACGAAAATCAAATCAGCATGCGTATCACGCATAGGTCCAAACTTATCGCCCACGCATGCAGGAATAGTCAAACCAACCCTCGATGTCGATGTACGAAGGTCAAACCATCGAGAAAATCCAATCACATGTTAGTTATATGTATGCCCTAGAGGCCATTACTGTACATCGGATGTATATTGTAGTGGATGCTGGGACATATATAGGGAGGACTTTCTTGCTCGACATGATAGTATGCTATCTGGTTACTCTTTATCTTAACGTGTACTCAGATTGTCTCTCTATTACATGTTGGTAAAGCCCTTAGGATGTGTACTTGACTACCTGGACTATGATGCGGATCATACTAGTGGGGACATGGTAGTCCACAAGTACATCCTTCAAAGTCCCTTGTCGTGGGTGTATCGAAACGGGGCATCGATATACCAGAGTAGACTAGCGTGTACCTTCTCGACCCATACAGATGGGCGATGGATGATCCCATATCCATCGATGTTTGACATCAGAGATGATATACGGGTGCTCAGTAGAGACTGGGTACACTGGACGGACTCGCCGAGAACTCCCAGATGGTATTATACCATACGTCAGATGGCAGTTCTCAGGTGACACTGGTACAGAGTAGTCTGTTGACCCGAGATCGTCATAGAGTCTTGTGTGGTTCCAACTGTGCTTTGATTTCCATCTTACCACGTCCAAGAGGGCGTGCAAAACGGTGGTTTTTGGGTACAGTCCCGAGTCACATGGAGGCAATGAGCGATAGGAGGGGATTCGTCTCTCCCGGTATAGGGGGTTGATGTTGCACTGTGTTCGATTGGCTATAACAGGAAATCCCTGGCCAGGGCTGATCAGAGAATTGCTGGTAAGTGTTACCAGTAGTTTCTCGACCCGTTATGAGCCTCATATCGACACGACTTATCGAGCTATTGGGGTCTGACGTTTACCACCCCTAGGCAAGATATGCGACATATCAGACGATCAGACCGGACTGTACGGTAGTGTTACTGGTTGGATTCACTGGAGTGTGAGCGGGCTTGCTCGTCGATCTTCTGATCGCTCAATACCCGGGTGGCCGTTACGTTTAGCAGACCGCTTGCGGCTTGTGGGTGTTTGATATGATCATCATCTGTTGCCGGCGTATTGACGAGTCTTCAGAGTCCTACACAGAGGTTTCCTGGCTCAAGCGAAACGAAATAGGAGCGCATATGAGATATGTGCGGGACCGAGAATAATGCGTGTATGTGATACCGTATTCTATTCTCGCGACCAATGTATCAATTGGTTGTATGCGATATAACCTAGTTATCGATTCAAGCGTTGATTCGATAAGTCGATACATAGTATACTAGTCGGTTGTGTGCGACATGACCGGATCATTGAATCAAGTGTTGATTTAATGATTTAATGCATATTTATATATTTGATATATTACTTTGCATCAACTAGTATCGGTTTACTTAAGATGGATTTTCTCACTCGGATGTGCACATTGTATATGTGATATACTTTTTGTACACTAGATTGTATCATGTTTGATGATACATGTTTACTTGTGATTGTGTGAAGATTGAACCATGGTTATATGAATGGCTAGGGTTATGATTATTTATTCATTCATTTATTTACATATTCATTTTGGAAATTATTTAAGGATGGTGGCTTATTTTGTTTTATGTTGAAGCTTCTTGAAGCTTTGATCAAGTCAACCATTCTTATCTCATCCTTAACCCTAACCATTCCAACTAACCTTGGTTTAATCTCTACACTTGACCATGGTTTACATTATGATAAGTTTTCATTTTCTTTTCATTTTTAATTAACTTATCATAATTCTATTCTTCTTCTTCTTCATTTCTTCAAGTGAAGAAAGCTTGCCTCCATCAATGGCAAGTGATGAATTAGAGTGAGAAATCCAATTCTAAAGTCTACCCACTTCCTATTTCTTCATCCTCTACCTCTTGCCAAGTAGTAGAGTGTGTTTTCTTCACAAGTTTTCATGAATTGGTGAAGGTGGAGCTTGATTTAGCGATGCCTCGACGTAGATCATCTTCGGCACGTCGTCGATGACCTAGCCCGTCCATTCTCCGATGAAGCCGACGCTAGAGCCCGGGATCCGTCTTGGACAGCGAGGAGACTTCATTGCGGAGCCGTGGAGGTGGAGCACCGGGTCTACAAAGGTTGTATATCCGTATTCTCATAGTTAAGTGTTAACTAGTTAGCTTTGTCGCCTAGAAATCTAGCCAACGATCCGTAGTCGGGTTTCTCGGCACCTATAATTTTTGAAATTGGCATGGTTGATGCCTTGTGAGACCACACTAGAGTGCCTAGGAACCCTACAGTGGTATCAGAGCCTAGCTAGATCCTTAGGCGAAGTCCAGACGGAGTTTGAAGTCCGAACGACCCGAAACCCCAACCCTAAAAATGCTCTCTGTCCTTTTTTTTAAAATCTGGATTTTTTGGAATTAAAAATATGCAGTGAAATGTGCAGGAAATTCTAAGAAAAACTGGAGAAAATGACAACCTAATTCAACAGTACGACCACGGAATTGCGGCGTTGACCCCCCTTTTGCGGCGGTTCCGCGGCCGTCTGTGATGATCAGGATGTGTGTTTTCTTCAGTTGTTTCTGTTGGTGTTTCTTGTGTGTTCTGGATGTTTTTAATATTTATTCCAGAGTTGTATTTTCTGGGTTGTATTGGGGACTCGGTATATTCGATCGGACTGTCTAATTTTTGTCGGTGTGCTTTTCCGGATAATTTTAGAATATGTTAAAAAGTTCGACCGGATATAAATACCCAATTTTTCCCCTGTCGGGAAATTTCCAAGTGTTGGATTTTTCCGTAGTTTAAAGACGTTCTAAGTAGTGCAAGTAACTCGATGGACCCTCTAGAAGACAACAAACCTTAACTCGATTATGTGACCGTCTTGAACTGCCCTTTGAACCTTCGGGTTTGGGGCAGTACGGCGTGCCACATGTGAGGCGTTGGCTTGACCCTTCTACGGCTGGACCGTTGGTACTGAGGCACGAACTGAATGTTGTTAGACTTATTTCATGTGTTGATCTGTATCGGGAAAACTTGGGTGCTCGATTGTTCGATCGGAAAGTTTAACATTTTCTATTTATCCGGAATGTGATACAATAATTGGAATTCACAAAAGTTATGAGATAACTGAATGAATGTTATAAACGTAGCATTTTAGTCTCACTTGATCGGTTGCCACGGAATTTTGATGTGATCAAAAGTCCGTCGCAATCACATAGCGTACGCGGATACTCTCCGGGTAAACTTAATAGACAGCCTCACCCCATAGCCCCGACCAAGTGACTGTAGGAGAACCCCGTCGCCGAAAGCATCCGTTCGGGTGCTCCCGGTAGTGGTGTTCCGCCTTGGTGCACTTCGTCGACGGTATCGGGGGTGCGGCCGCCTACTGAAGTTTGTGACGAGCATTCGATCAGGGTGTCGGGAATCTTGTTGAATTGCCCGACTAGATATTGAAAAGTGTTTTCGATTTTGAGACTAAAATGCGGGGTTTATAATTGTTAGGCATGCGATGTCTAAGTAATTCATTTGGTCAGGCATGCGATGTCTGAGGTGGTTGCGGATTCCAACTGTTGTAGTTTTACACTTTCTTTTCTGTGACCGTAAGTGTAATATGTGATATCGCCGGTTTCGTTGCTATATGTCAACGACAATTGGGATGGACATATTTACTTACGTTGATGACATGTGATGTTATGTGTTGCTGGATATGTTATATTGGATCGTCGTGTTTGAATAGCCGGGGTTTTTTATGTGAGATGAGTGTTTTTCATTTTCATTCATGTAAAAACTTGTATGTAATATTCTTTTATTGGGGCGCTTCCAGGTTGCGGAAGTAGTCACCGTTTGTATCTTATTTACTTTTCCGCACTAGGATAGACCCAAGGAGGAGGGCACAAGTAACCGGGTTCTGGAGTCCAGTGGGAGACCAACTCGAGGAGTCGAGTCCGGGTCTCCTAACTCCAGAATTGGTAGGGTTGCTTGCCGCTCTCGTAGGGGTCTAGGGGTGTGGGTTTGGCTATTCATCACGACCGTGGAATCCGTGTTTTATACTGGCTCGTATTGAAAACACGGACGTCCTAGTATATCCAATATTTCATATGTTTCTTCTGCTGCGATATCTGTGATGTGATCATGTGATGTTCTGTGATAGATACAGTATATAGTATATATGATATATTATATAGACGTTACTTATGTTTTACACCCATGCTAGCCCTGCCCCGCTCTGCCGTTAGTTACCTAACCTAACGGTACACGAGGGGACATCGAGGCGAATGCGGATGGCATAAGTATACGTCGTATTTATCTGTGATGTTTAGGTACTTTAAATGATGGGACTTCATTAATGTGATTAATGAAATAAAAAGAAACCTAAGATGTTGTAGAATCAAATTTCAAAATAAACAGGTAGCTACAGTTTTTGCTTTGCACAGCGGTATATATGATATATCCTGCACCTTATTCGATGAGGAAAGGACCGAGATCCCTTCACCGGGAGTGACTCCTTTAGCAATAACTGGCAGATGCTACAACCTCGGTTTGTCTTTTGATTGCTTTTAAGAGTTCTGCTTTACACAGTGATATATATGATATATCCCGCACCTCATTCGACGAGGAAAGGACCGACGATCCCTTCACCGGGAGTGACTCCTTTAGCAAAACTAGAAAAGCCTCAAAAGCACTCCATTTCAAAATCATTTGATTCTACAACGATATCAAGTTCATTACGCAATAGGTTTTCAGAAAAACCTGTCGTAGCCCTCCGTCATTTCAGAGAAGTCCTAGTTAGTATTCGTGCTACGTTTGTTGACTATGTTAAGGCGTAGTGTGCGGTAGCTAATTAGTGCTTATCTGTATAAGCATATGATGTGATTGGATTAGGGTAGTCGTGCGACTTTGTTGACTATGTTAAGGGTCGTGCGGGTGGGTTTAATTCAATCGGGAAATGACGGGTTGAACTTGACTAGCACTTATGATTTGTTGACTGTGTTAAGGTCATGTAGCTGCTAGGGGTAAAATATTATCGGGAATTTCAAGTGTTGAAATTTGCAATGAGATTGCATACCTTCTATGAGATAGTTGGATCCCGATACCCGCTGCGAGTAATTGTTACTCCTGGGAAAGTTTTATACATTACAATTAGCCGATCAAGTAGGTGTCTAGAAAGGTGTCAACGGGGTTACGCCTCTGGGAAAACGAGGTTTACATTAATTAGGTCCGTGCGAAAGCACGGGGCACCTCCCTCAAAGTACCGACACTGGCCTGGCTGAAAGATTGGCGAACTTGTAGTGTGTAATTAATCCCGGCTAGTCTTTCCTTTTAGGGTTTGAAGGAAGATTTGATAAAAAGCAGTGGGAGCCATCCTGATTAGATAAAATAATAACCAATCTATTCTTGCAAGAGCGCACGCTGAGTGTTTTCTTCTCTCTCTCTCCTGGTAGCGACCATTTCACGCCTTAATCAAGATAATAATACGGATTATTGACCGAACCCGCTTGTTATACTGAGCTGGGGAACGTTGGTCCCGCTCCAACTTATAATTGTTATAAGACAGAGCAGGAAATTGGGGATTACCAGAATTCCCGTGCCTCCCAAACGAAGAAAGTGCATATGATGCATCATCTTCGGGTATGTTCATTACAAAGAACTGTTTCTCAGTATCCTCCGTATCCTGAGTATATGATACCGGATAAGGATCCCAGATATGTAATCTGTTACATAAGGCTACAAAAGGGTAGAAAAACTGAGAACGGGTGATAAGTTTCATGAGGCAGAAAACGGGGCAAGTGTTGCAGCCAAGTCTGTTGGTCACTGTCACCCTGTATTGTAATACATTGATTCTGAACGAATGTTATTAGATACCGAACCTGATATACAAAATCATATCAGTCTCTTTATTAGTAAAGAAATGATAAAATTTTGTATTGTTGGATAATGTTTTGAACATTTCCTATATCAAAAGTTGATCGGTTCAGGCACGTTATCTAAAAGCATTAATGTTCTAAATCAAACTACAGTTCTTAGTATAAAGAACACACACAAGAGGAAGAGTTCAAAAATGAACGAATTCTTCTTGAGGTATTGTAGACTAGGTCAGATCAATGTGACCCGATTAGCTAGAGTTACATAAAGATGCATATTTAAATTAGTTTGAATTTACATCTTGTGAAACTCGCCAGTCATGTCACAAAGATAAGATGACCATAGCTCCGTTTACTGGAAACAGAGAAAGAGTTAATGAACTCTTGGGACTGATACATGATGATGTATGTAAGGTCTCCTGTCTACACATGCCAGGACTGATTCTTTATACTTCATTATATTCTCTGATAATCTCTCAAGATTCAGTCATATGTTCCTGTTGAAACATGAGTCCGAACCTTTTGAGATATTCACAGAATATAAACGAGAAGTAGAGAACCAAAATACGGGTATAAGTATTATGTCCTATGATGAGATCAAGGAGGAGAATACTTGTGCATGGAATTCCTGAACTATATTCTAAAGGAGAATGAGATTCTCTCTCAGCATTACTCCTCCGTATACACCATAGCACGATGGTATATCGGGGCGGAGCAGATACACCCTATTCGATATGGTGTGCTCTATGATGAGTACTACTGAGTTACCTGTTTCCTTTTGGGAGTTGTGCGCTTGAGAAGCTGCATACCTATTGAATAGGGTCATGATCAAATCAGTTGCCTACCACTTCATATATGATATGGAAAGGGAAGAGCCCATATCTTAAGTTAGTTAAGATTTGGGGTTGTCCGGCCTATGTCTAAAAAGAAAAATCCGGAAAAGCTCGAGGCAAGGTCCGTTATGTAGAACTGGAAGTGTTTCAGCTATACAAACTACAGCGGATGATTTAGTACAACCAAAGGATTCAGTAGATACCAACGAACCTCAGCCTCTCCGCCGATCTAGTAGGGTTCCTCACCCACCTGAGAGATACTTCGGTTTCTCTATGACAGTGGGAGCGAGGATTGCATCATGAGATGATGACCCAACTAGCTTCGAGCTGGCCATCAGGAGTAAGACTCTGTAAGAATGGCTGGATGCTTATCGATCTGACATGGAATCCATGTACACCAATAAAGTATGGACTTTAGTTGCTATATCTGAAGGGTTAAATCCCCATCAGGAGCAAGTATATCTTGAGAAGATTACTTGGTGTAAATGGAAAAGTTGAGACTTTCAAAGCTAGACTTGTTAAAGGTTTTCGTCATTGACCAGGCGTGGATAATGATGAAACCTTTTCAGTACCTATGCTTAAGTCCATCCAGATCCTACTTGTCACGGCTACATACCATGACTACGATATCTGGCGGTTGGGTGCCATGACTCCTTTTCTAAATGATGTTTTAGAAGAGTGTGTCTATAAGTACACAGCCAGAGGGCCTCGTAGACAGTGGGAGCAGCGGAAACGTGTGCAAGATGTTTTATATGATAAAGTAGGCATCGCGGAGTTGGAACGTCTGTTTTGATGTAGTAGTCAAAGAGTTTGACTTCATCAAAATGGTAGATGAACCTTGTATAAACAAAAAGGTAGTAGAGAGTATGGTGGTGATCCTCGTAGAGTACGTGGATGACATACTCTTGATAAGAAAGGAGTTTCCTATGCTACGCTCAGTCAATCTCCGCTTATCACAATGATTCTCCATATAGGATCAATGTGATACCTCCTATATCCTGGTTTTTGGATCTATGAGATAGATCAAATTGGATGTTGGGATACTCACTAGTAGTAGTGAGATGGTATCAATCAATCCTGGAGAGAATCACTGGAAGTGTTCCAGAGTGATAAAGACCACTGAATGTCAGTCACAGGCATTGTCTTTACCCTCAGTAAAGGGACGGTATGTTGGAAGAGTTCCAAGCTAGATACCGTGACATACTAGACGATAAAGGCAGAATACATCGCTACTTAAGATGCTACCAAAGAGGCTGTTTGGATGTATAATGGTTCATGAGATGAACTACGTTCCTACCATTATGAGACAATGGAGTTGTGGCTTATGCCAAGGAACGCCGGTCCCATCAGTGATCCAGACTTATTCTAAGGCAGTATCACCTGATCATGGAGATGGTTGATCTCCAGGTTGATCGAGGCAAGGAGAGCAGACTTAGAGGATAACACAGCGGATCCACTCACGAAGGCCTATTCCCAGAGAGAGACTTTTATGGGATGGTTGAGTATGAGATACTACAACCACTGCTACAGATGGCCCTAGTGCAAGTGGGAGATTGTTAGTTATATGTATGCCCTAGAGGCCATTACTGTACATAGGATGTATATTGTAGTGGATGCTGGGACATATATAGGGAGGACTTTCTTGCTCGACATGATAATATGCTATCTGGTTACTCTTTACCTTAACGTGTACTCATATTGTCCCTCTATTACATGTTGGTAAAGCCCTTAGGATGTGTACTTGACTACCTGGACTATGATGTGGATCATACTAATGGGGACATGGTAGTCCACAAGTACATCCTTCAAAGTCCCTAGTCGTGGGTGTATCGAAACGGGGCATCGATATACCAGAGTAGACTAGCGTGTACCTTCTCGACCCATACAGATGGGCGATGGATGATCCCATATCCATCGGTGTTTGACATCAGAGATGATATACGGGTGCTCAGTAGAGACTGGGTATACTGGACGGACTCGCCGAGAACTCTCAGATGGTATTATACCATACGTCAGATGGCAGTTCTCAGGTGACACTGGTACAGAGTAGTCTGTTGACCCGAGATCGTCATAGAGTCTTGTGTGGTTCCCACTGTGCTTTGATTTCCATCTTACCACGTCCAAGAGGGCGTGCAAAACGGTGGTTTTTGGGTACAGTCCCGAGTCACATGGAGGCAATGAGCGATAGGATGGGATTCGTCTCTCCCGGTATAGGGGGTTGATGTTGCACTGTGTTCGATTGGCTATAATAGGAAGTCCCTGGCCAGGGCTGATCAGAGAATTGCTGGTAAGTGTTACCAGTAGTTTCTCGACCCGTTATGAGCCTCATATCGACACGACTTATCGAGCTATTGGGGTCTGACGTTTACCACCCCTAGGCAAGATATGCGACATATCAGACGATCAGACCGGACTGTACGGTAGTGTTACTGGTTGGATTCACTGGAGTGTGAGCGGGCTTGCTCGTCGATCTTCTGATCGCTCAATACACGGGTGGCCGTTACGTTTAGCAGACCGTTTGCGGCTTGTGGGTGTTTGATATGATCATCATCTGCTGCCGGCGTATTGACGAGTCTTTAGAGTCCTACACAGAGATTTCCTGGCTCAAGCGAAACGAAATAGGAGCGCATATGAGATATGTGCGGGACCGAGAATAATGCGTGTATGTGATACCGTATTCTATTCTCGCGACCAATGTATCAATTGGTTGTATGCGATATAACCTAGTTATCGATTCAAGCGTTGATTCGATAAGTCGATACATAGTATACTAGTCGGTTGTGTGCGACATGACCGGATCATTGAATCAAGTGTTGATTTAATGATTTAATGCATATTTATATATTTGATATATTACTTTGCATCAACTAGTATCGGTTTACTTAAGATGGATTTTCTCACTCGGATGTGCACATTGTATATGTGATATACTTTTTGTACACTAGATTGTATCATGTTTGATGATATATGTTTACTTGTGATTGTGTGAAGATTGAACCATGGTTATATGAATGGCTAGGGTTATGATTATTTATTCATTCATTTATTTACATATTCATTTTGGAAATTATTTAAGGATGGTGGCTTATTTTGTTTTATGTTGAAGCTTCTTGAAGCTTTGATCAAGTCAACCATTCTTATCTCATCCTTAACCCTAACCATTCCAACTAACCTTGGTTTAATCTCTACACTTGACCATGGTTTACATTATGATAAGTTTTCATTTTCTTTTCATTTTTAATTAACTTATCATAATTCTATTCTTCTTCTTCTTCATTTCTTCAAGTGAAGAAAGCTTGCCTCCATCAATGGCAAGTGATGAATTAGAGTGAGAAATCCAATTCTAAAGTCTACCCACTTCCTATTTCTTCATCCTCTATCTCTTGCCAAGTAGTAGAGTGTGTTTCCTTCACAAGTTTTCATGAGTTGGTGAAGGTGGAGCTTGATTTAGCGATGCCTCGACGTAGATCATCTTCGGCACGTCGTCGATGACCTAGCCCGTCCATTCTCCGATGAAGCCGACGCTAGAGCCCGGGATCCGTCTTGGACAGCGAGGAGACTTCATTGCGGAGCCATGGAGGTGGAGCACCGGGTCTACAAAGGTTGTATATCCGTATTCTCATAGTTAAGTGTTAACTAGTTAGCTTTGTCGCCTAGAAATCTAGCCAACGATCCGTAGTCGGGTTTCTCGGCACCTATAATTTTTGAAATTGGCATGGTTGATGCCTTGTGAGACCTCACTAGAGTGCCTAGGAACCCTACATCACACTCATTTGCACATTCACGAACACTAATTTTAATATAAACTAGGTTAAAACTCACAAAAACGCCAATTTCACTTAAAAAGTCATTTTTCCGAAAATCTAGCAAGCACAATTCGCCGTTTTTGTACAAAACACGATGTTTAAATGAATGTAGCGGCCAATATATTTATTAAATATCTTAAATAAGTCGTATAAACAATTTCCGGAATTTAATCTCATTAAATTCCAAAAATCCTAATATTCTAGTTTACAAAAATACCCTTTTTAACAATTTCAAAGCAAAATGAACAAACTACAATCTAGCTTAGAATTGCATGATCCAAAGCATTAAACCACACTTAATAAAGTTAATGAAGCCAAGAAAAACCTAATCACATTTTTAATCCCAAGAATTTAACAAATTTCAAAAACCTAGTAAGCAAATTAGCAAAATAACAAAATTTTTAAGCTAGCCATTAGCACTAGCTACTAAACTTGTATTAACATGACAACAAAGCCTAATTATAACACACAACCATACACCAATTTTATAAACCCTAACTTGCATTCAATTTCACAACTTGAATTCCAAAACTTGCAATTAAACTCACATATCCAAATTACACTTAATTAAATTAGCTTAAGAAATTAGTAACAATTTAAGCAACAAAAAGTTTTAGAATTATACCCAAAAATATATGAAGGTCCACAAGACTCCATGGCCTCCCAAAATGCTCTCTTTTCACAAGGATCCATGCTAAACGGGCTAAGCTAAAATGGGTAGGACTTTGATTTTGATTTTGTGGGATTTTTGGTGGATTTTTGATGCAATTTTTCATGAAGTTTTGAAGGGAAAAGAGAGGGGAAAATGGAGGGGGTGGGCTGCTGTGGGGAGAAGAAATTTTTGGCCAGAAAAGTGGGTGGGGGAGAGAGAGGGAGGTCAGGAAAATGGGGGGAAGGGGACAAGGTCAAGGTCAAACAATGTCAAAAGTCTAACTACTTCACTCATTTTCTTTCATTTCTTTTTCCTTGAAAATCAAGTGGGTAAAAATATGGTGGGTGCTGAATTCAGCCATGGGGAGGAGTAAGTGGGGGTGTGTGGGTGTGGGCACGGGTGTGGGGTGATGAAAAACGATAAATACAATACCCCAAACATCCATTTACGCTAAAAAAATGCCTTTTTTCTTCAATAATTTCTAAACCGTTTTGGCAAATGATTTCGTTCCAAAAACCACATGATAAATTTTTATTTAATGTTTTATGATGCACAAAATTTGTTTCAACTCATTCCAATTTGTAATTTTCCCTAATTAAATGTATTAGTGACGGCTTAAAATAATAATAAAATAATATTTTTTTCAGAAAATTTGAAATTTCACCAGCGGCTCAATAAACACCAAATAATAGCAATTACATACCTAGAATATGTATATTTAATTTTTATAATAAGATATTTGTATTTTGACTTTTTACAGAAAACCCCCTCATTCTACCGATTTTCCGAAATTTCACCGAAACGATTTTCAAAACGCTACACTAGCTCTCTCCAAATCAGTCTTGAAAGACATCTTTTTGGAGAGAGTGATTCCTGAGTAAGTGGATGAACCACCACGCTTAGAATCATCCATACTAAACCCCTTTAGTATGGTGTTAATGTACCTGGATTTGGGACACTCCCAACATCCACTTAGATTTATCATCATAGATCATAATCCACAAGATGTAGTAGGTATCATCCAGATCTTCCATGGAGAACCCTCGTGATAAGAGGAGCTTGACCGAGTGTAGCATAGGAAACCATTTCCTATTAAGAGTATATCATCTACATACAATAAGTGGAAGATAATCTTACTCTCTACAACCTTCTTGTATATACAAGGTTCATCTACCTTTTTAATGAAGTCAAACTCTTTGACTGCCACATTAAATCAGATGTTCCAACTCCGCGTTGCGTGCTTTAATCCTAAAGAACTTAAGCATAGCCACTGGAGAAAAGGTTTCATCATAATCCACACCTGGTTATTGACGATAGCCTTTTACAACAAGTCTAGCTTTGAAAGTCTCAACTTTTCCATCTACACCAAGAATCTTCTCAAGATCCATTTTCCCCCAATGGGTTTTACCCCTTCAGGTGCAACATTCAAAGTTATACTTTGTTGGTGTACATGGATTCCATCTTTGATTGCATAGCATCTAGCCATTTCACAGAGTCACCACTCGTGATGGCCTGCCTAAACCTGGTTGGGTCATCATCTACCATGATGCAATCCTCGCTCCCACCGTCACCAAGGAAACCGTAGTATCTCTCAGGTGGATGAGGAATCCTACCATATTCGCGGAGAGGCTGAGGCTCATTGGAGACTATTGAATCCTTTGGTTTCACCAAATCTTCAGCTATTAGTTTGTCCAGCTGGAACTCCTTCCAGTTCTAACTCATGACCACTAATTTCTTCATAAGAAATTCTTTTTCTAAAAAGGTGGCATGCTGAGAAACAAAATACCTTTTGCTCCTCAGTGTAGTAGAAGATATTCCCTTGCAAATGTTTGGGATATCCAACAAACTTATACGGAACTGACCTTGCCTCGAGCTTGTCCGGATTTTGATTTTCAACATAGGTCGGACAACCCCATATCTTAATTCGTTTAAGACATGGTCTCTTCCCATACCATATCACATATGGAGTGGTAGGCACTGATTTGGATGGAACCCCATTCAATAGGTATGCAACTTCTCAAGTGCATAACTCTAAAAAGGAAGCAGGTAACTCAGCAGTACTCATCATAGAGCGCACCATATCTCATAGGGTGCAATACCTCCGCCCCGATACACCGTGTTGCTGTGGTGTATTCAAAGGAGAAAGCTGAGAGAGAATCCCATTCTCCGTTTAGAAAATCCAGGAACTCCATGCCCAAGTATTCGCCTCCCCGATCTCATCAAAGGACTTTAATACTTCTACCCATCTGGTTCGTAACTTCAAGCTTATATTCCTTGAATTTCTCAAAAGTTTCACTCATGTTTCAACAGGAACACATGTCTGAATCTTGAGAGATCGTCGATGAATGTAATGAAGTATAAGGAACCAAACCTGGCATTTGTAGACATAGGACCGAATACATCACCATGTATCATTCCAAAGAGTTCAGTAACTCTATCTCTGTTTCCAGTAAACGGAGTATTGGTCATTTTACCTTTGAGACAAGACTAGCAAGTATCATAATATGAAAATTCGAACAGATTCTAATATTCATCCTTAATGTAACTTAGCTAGTCGTGTCGCATTGATATGACCTAGTCTATAATGCCACAAGAAGGATTCGCTCATTTCTGAACTACTTCTCTTGTGTGTGTTCTACATACTTTGAACTGTGGTTTGATTTAGAACATATATGCCATAACATAACGTACCTGATCCAATCAACTCTTGATTAAGGAAAATGTTCACAACATTATCCTGTAATACAAAATTTTATCCTTCTTTAACTTAATAAAGAAACTGATGTGATGTTGTATATCAGGTTCGGTATCTAATAACATTTGTTCAGAATCAATGTATTTACCATTTGGTAATACAAGGTGATATTTGCCAACTGATTTGGCTGCAACAATTGCACCATTCTCTACTCTAGAGAATGATCACCTTTTCTCAATTTTCTACCTGTCTGTAGCTCATGTAACTCTTACATATGTGGGATCCTGATCCGGTGTCTCATACCTAGGACGTAGATGTAAGTCTACGGTAGTGCCCCGGCCGTCTGTCCGAGGCCAAAATGCGGAAACGAAAACTTTTTCAAAACTTGAAACCGGCGCTATCGTATGCTTAAAACCCGGATCGAACCATTAACTTATAAACTAGAAACTAGAGAAGGGATAGAAATGCTATACCGATCGATCCGTGTCCTTCGGTCTTTGGCCACCATCCCAAGCTCCTCGCGGCATCTCCGAGCTTCGGTCTTCTCGTCGGAATGAGCACCACATCATCGAGTCTTTTTACGGGCTCCCGCTTCATCCGAAGCAACTCGGGCACGAAGTTCGCTAGCCGACATGTCCAAGGCGATGTAGAGAATGTGTGTGATAACTTTGTCTCTTGCATCCATTGTATGGATGGAGGTTAGAGATGATGCCATTAATGGAGGTTGTGAGCTAGAGGAAGTAGAAGAAGAGGAAGAAGAAGAAGTCCCCCTTTTCCTTTTCTAGTGTATTCTTATGATAAAAAGATAGAGTGTTATGAAAAATACAAGACCAAAACCATATCATGGCAGACCCTCTCTCTCTCCTTATCATATAAAGACTCAAATCCATCAAATAATGTGACACATGCACAAAGAAAGAGACCATGAGTCATCACTTGTGCATGAGTCACAATTAAGGCTTCTAATGATGACTTAAGCTCACAATTTCCATTTGTAAACATTAACCCAAATGTTTACAACAATAAAAAGATACGGTAACATCTAAAGTAAACTCGTGACGGATCACAAGGATACCCCTCACCTGTATATACATACCTGCATCCGCATTCCGACTGAATGTGAATGCGTTGAGACTAAAGTAATCCAACAAATCTAATACTAGGATCCGGCTTAAACCAAAGCCTACTAGTATGATCCGCCCGATCATGAGCCGTGGACTACCGCACGTATATGATCGAACCCTGCCATATATCATACGGCCTCTACAACGTTTCGCCTGAAACTTGAGAAACTGTCTGTGGGGGACTCTAAAGACCATTCAATACTTTGGCTGTGGATTTAACCACTAGCCCGTCAGAGGTATTAGCCGTACGTAACGGGTACCAGGTATTGACCAAAAGGGAGGTCGATGAGCGAACTCATCCTGACACCCTACTGAGCCTGTCAGTGACAATATCCGTACATACCGGTCCGTTCGTCTATGAGCATCGCATGGCGGGCCTAGGGGGTTGGTAAAAGTCAGACCCCCAAAAGCGGTACAAGTCGTGTCGGAGTGTAGCCCAGAACACCCTGAGATACTACTGGAATACCTACCGGTAAATCTTCTGCCTTGGCCAAGGACTTCGTGTAATGGCTCTCCTAGACGCAGCGCGATCTTACCCCCAATACCGGGAGAGACGAAACCCCTGCCGATCCGCTCACTACCTCCATGTGGCTCGGGACTGTACCCAACTAAAACCTATTTGCGCAACTCCTTTGAGCCATGGTAGGGTAGTAATCAAAGCACAGTGGGAACTCACACGAGACAAATGACGATCTCAGGTCGATGAACTAACCTGTACACATGTCACCAGGGAACTGCTATCTGACGTCAGGTATAGTACCAACTAGCATGTTTCCAGCGAGTCCTGTCCGGTGTACTCATAACCCAATGAGCACCTGTATACATCTTAGGTGAACCAACTGACACCAATGGCTTGTGAGACCGGCCACCGCCCCTCGTCGGGGTCTCGAATGTATACACTAGTCTACTAATGGATTATCGATGCCCAGTCTCGAAACTCCCACGACTAGGGACCACTTTAAGGATGTGCTTATAGACTCCAGCTCCCACGTATATGATCGCCATCATACTACTGGCAGTCAAGCAAGAATCCTAAGGGCTCTATCAATGTGTAATAGTGACATGTAATGTCACCTAAAGCTGTACACGATGATAAAGATAAACCTGATAGCATACTATCATCTCGAGTAAGACTGTCCTACCGGCATAGGTCCTCCCTCAATCATTGCAATCACGTGCCTGTGATCCAATAATTGACTCTGAGGGCACTATATCCAACAATCTCCCACTTGCACTCAAGGCTAATTATTGCGATGTTGCATACTCACAGCCCGTGTGATACCGAACACCCAACTCCTCTACTAATCAGTCTCACAAAGCCCGTTTGTGAAACTATTGCATTCGAGGAATAGCCTCAGTGAGTGGATCCGCCCTGATGGTTCTTTCTCTGTCTCTCTTTATCTCAAGTTCGTGGAGAAATCCATCTCCTGAAATGAGCAGTACCTGTCTTAGAATATGTTTGGATGTTTGATGGGACCTAGTTCATAAATGAACTCCAAATCCAAACTTCTTAGAATGTATCGTCAACTGAACTTAATCAGTATCCTGCGCCACACCTCCCTCAGTATCCGCTTGAACCACCTGTCCAAAATACTGCCCCTCGTTAGAGGGAAAACTATTACTCTGACAGTCGCTCTGCCATCCAGGTCACCTTGGAAGCCTGGAATGATAACTGTCTCCTAAAAGAGACTGTCGTTATCATATCCCTAGAACATCCACTTATGTTCTAAAACCGCTTCCGAACGTTTCTCCAGGATAGGATTAATATCAACTTATTGCATCTAGTGCAAAAACAGTATCTGGTGTGGTACTTGACATCTCATAATTGACTCAATTGCCTAAGCAAGTGATGTGCCAATCATGCGCATCCCTCTCCTCTTTAGTCTGTAAGACACCTTTAGAGAGGGTGACTCCATCACCTGCAGGTACACTACCGTGCCAGGAGTCGTCCATTCTAAAGCACCTTTAGAATGCTGTCTAAGTACCCAGATTGGGACACTTCCCAAATCTAGATCTAAAACCATAGATCTAGTGACCAGAATGTCTGATATTATATCTATATCCTATGTGGAGAAACCACTATGTGACAACTAAAGCATAACCGATCATAGTATAGGAATTTCACTTCCTACTCTGTGTATGTCATCCAAATACCAGGACATCACACCCTACTACCTTCTTAACAGATACACCCCCTATTCTGATGAAGTCAAACCTATGACTGTCACATCAGAAATAGATGATCTATCTCCGCAATATCTGCTTTAGTATATAAATAGACATAAGCTACTTGTCCACTATACTTCCGCTGCTCCCACTGATTATGACAACCCTCTGGCAGAGTCATATACACGTACACTTCTAAAACTAGTTTAGAACGACGCTATACTCATCCTCCCGCCGAGTATCACAGTCTGGAACAACAGCAATGGCAAGTCTGGGTAAACAAGAACCTCCCTGTCACCGTCCTTGAGCATACCGAAGTACCTCTCGAGTGCCTGAGGTTACCCACCATATCTACGGAGTGGCCACTGGAATGTCAAACCAGATTGAATCTTTAGGTTCTTATCAAATTTTCAGTAATCGTTTGCGGTTCTTGAATCACTTCCAGTTCTACCATACTCCCACTACTGTTTTCTGAAAAAAACCATTTTTATCAAAACTGTGGCGAGTCAAGAACAATATCACTATTGATCTTCCAGATGGTAGAAAGTCAACCCTCGTCATAGCCCGGGTCAACCCACAAACAGCTATTACAGAAACGTGCCTTGAGTTATCCAGAGTCTGGTTTTAAGCATAAGTCGGACAACTCCCCGTACCTTAACATTGTTAAGATATGAACTATTATATATCCATTATAGAAACAGAGGCACTGATTTAATTCGAACCAGATTCAAATCATGCAGCTGTCTCAAGTGCATGTCAACTAAATGGAAAGTGGCCGATCAGCATTACCCAACTTAAGAATACATCCAGATATGAGTAACCTGAATGAGAAGCAAGTTCTCATAATCATTACTATCAACTGAATACCATACACAAGTATCTACATCTTCGATCATCTTGAAGAATTCTGATATTTGCAACACCTGGTTCTCTACTTTATTCTTATACCCTTAACTTCTCAAAACTTAGACCCAGTATTTCTACGAAACACATGTCTAAGAACTAGAGAAGTCATAAGTAAACAGAATATAGTATGGGTACCAACCCGTCTGTCCTCATGGAACTGGACAACATACAATACTCTGTATAAGTCCCCTGAGTCTAATAACTCATTCCCTGTGTGTCGTAGGTTGAAAACTGTACTTATGGTTAAGAAGAATTACACCGCTGTTTAATGCTCCTTACCTAACCATCCACTGATATAGGTAAATATCATAGACATAATTTCAAAAATTTATATCTCACTCTATAAAAATAGACGCACAGATATATCAATTTGAAATTGGTGCATAACAACGGATATTCAAAACCAAATATTTGCCGTCTGGCAAACAACCCAGGCGATTTCCTCAAATATCACCAATTACAACGAATCCCGATATAATGAGGATGATCACCCAATTCCCAATAACTTACTCCCACTCATCATTTGTAAAACCATACAGATGTGAGAATCAAACCTGGTAAATACATACCCTGGAGCAAGGACTAATTGGGAAATCAGTTTTCCTCTAACAATACACAGTGAAACTGAAACGTGTAAATGTTTCGAAGGGGTATTCGAGTATTCCTAGTAATGCCTCTTCCATTATCATATTCACAACAGAAACCGTATATTTCTTTGCCATCTCTCCAAATCCCTTTATATGTCTATAGTCATTACCTTCTGTACACCCTCTTAGGCTAAATGGTTTTCTTCCTTCCCTACCGTTCGGCACCAGCCTATGGTTTGGAAGAAGACTATCCAATAAGCATAATAGGTGTACTGTCCTAATCCTAGGAGCACTCGTAACCCGAGAGAAGGTAAAGACAAAAGACAACTGAATAAACCTTATTCCTATTTCTCCTGAACCAGAATCCATCCCCGAACTGGAACAAGTTCTTTCTAGTTCGTATATAACCATACGATGGAGTATCCAATAAACTGTGGATCTTTGTAGTGATACGGGGTGTTAAGGAGAAATACAAAGGTGATGTAGGATTGGTGAAGAAATACTTGGTTCGGTCGTGAATAGCAGTCGCAATTTACTTTGCCCTCTCACTAATTCCTTTATTTGTCTTTACTTAATACCTTCTGTACACCTTTTAGGCTAAATGATTTTCTTCATTCCCTACCGTTTAGCACCTGCCTATGGTTTGGATGAAGACTATCCAATTAACATAACAGGTGTACTGTCATAATACAAGGAGCACTCGCAACCTGAGAAAAGGTAAAAGGAAAAGATAACTGAATAGTCCTATTCGTTTTCTCCAGAACCGGAAACCATCCTCGAATAAGTTCCTTCGAGTTCGTATATAACCATACGATGGTTTTATCCAATGGAAGTGGATGTTCGTAGTAATAAGGGGTGTTCTGGAGAAAAGGGTAAAAGTAGGAGTGGCAATGAGGTATGCAACTCAGACAATCCAAAAGCCAGTGTTTTTAAGAAGGTTTGGTTAATCTTGGTCACTGAGTCATAGTCAAGGGTCGGGCCTTGATCGCTGCCAAAGAGAGAGAGAAAAGAAACACTCAGCGTGCACTCTAACCTAGATCAGAACGGTTATCAATTTATCTAATCAGGAAACCTCGCACTGTATCGTCAAATTCTCTTCCAAACCTGAAAGAAGAATTAGTCAGGATCACCCGAGGAGTAAACCAACTCATCAGTAGGAATCGAGATCCAACTATCATCGCATGATAACGTGATGGAATCACTCACGTTATCACACTCCAGAAGGTATGTGCATATCTGGCAAGTTTCAGTTTCTTTAGAAACTCCCGATGTGATTTTTACCCCATGCTCTTATGACCTTGACGAAGGTCAAGAAATCATAAGTCACATGTCAAGTTCTACCCATCATTGTCCAGGTTAATTTGAGCCCACCCGTACAAGTCCTTAACGAAGGTCAACAAGGCTGTACGACTGTCCCAAACCAACGCATCTATCTATGCAGATGAATGGTAACAAGCAGCTACCATTCACTATGCCTTGACGAAGGTCAACAAATATAGCATGAATACTAAGTGCTACCCGTCTGAAATGACGGAGGGCTACGAATGGTTTTTGGCGAAAAACCTTTAACGTAATGAACTTGATATCGTTGAAGAAACCGGATATCTCTTTATAAAAATATAGTGGCGAAAACCTTTGCTAAAGAGGTCACCCCCGGTGAAGGGATCTCGGCTCTTTCCCCGTAGAATGATGTGCAGGATATTCCAACTGAATACCATTGTGCAAAACAAAAGAAAACGTCGTTGCAATAACAGCTTTTTGAAAAATGTTCCAACAACATCAGAATAGGTTTGTTTAGCTTGCATTGATCCGAATCAATGCAGTCCCAACAATTAATCACACCACAAAAGAACGAAAATACGATGTACGTATATGCCATCCGCATTCGCCACTGGGTCCCGTCATCACCCGTTAGGTTACTTAACTAACGACAGAGCGGGGACTGGACTAGCGCGGGTGTAAAACATATACAACATCTACTAGTATATATATCAATATATAATAATCGCTCATGGCATGATAAAATGCAGCATCACAGAAATGTAATAAGCATCACAGAACAATACAGATAATCTGGGATCCCCGGGTTTCATAGAGCCGCTACTGAAACCCGATGTTCCCCGGGTCGTGTGGATAGTCTGTGCAATGAAATCCTAGACCCCTACGGGCGTGGCAAGTTACCCGCCAAAACCTGAAGCGAGGCAGCCCCCTTCAACAATGTGAATGGACCACCTAGCACTTCACAGAATCCGGTAACTTGAGCACCCCTCCTTGGGTTAACCTATACCCCTTACGAGTGCGGCGAATAGCCCGCCAATTCTAGAGTAAAGCCCCCTCCGTCTCAAAGCCATGAGATGCGGGCCCGTTGCCCTCTAGAACCAGGCTATCCGTGCACTCCACCGCGGGGTAATCCTAGTACAGAGAGTAAAATATATACAACGGGTACATCGACCTCAGCCCAGTCGTGCCCCAAAAGAATAATATACAAACAGGCAGTGACGACAGTCCACATGTCGGACGCTCGCCCCGCAATATCAAATGTATAAATACAACCAAACTGTACTACCATTGCATCCAGGCAATCCACCACGACAAATCCGCAACATCACAGCACGACACAGAATATCAATGTGAATGTCACGTTCGCAAATCCGTCTAAAAGAGCTATAGCAATTAGACAAGATTTACCGCTCGAATGACATTCACGGTCGCAGATATAATGTAAGTATAGTAAACTAACATATCTAAAATTTTCGATCGACAAAATTTTGCGAAGTGGGCCCAAAGTACAATTCCCAGTACTCAAAATAATCTGGGCCAAAAATAAACATTCCAGAAACCCCATTTCCAAGTCAGAGAGCACTGTAGGAAAATAGGTGCAGTGTAGCTACAGTACGGCGGCGGAACCGAGGCCAAAACGGGGATACGGCCGCGGTTCCACGGTGCTACAGTGAGCTCATGCTAAAAATTTTCTGTAGTGTTCTTTAAAAACCCTGCCTTATTTTCTGACGTACTGAAAATAATTTTTAGAGCACAAAAAAATTTCGACAAAAACTGCAGAATTGGAAATGCGGTTTTCGAAAATTTTGTTCAATCGAAGTTTTAAACACGTTAGAGCAAGCTAGTAAAGGTTAATGGCGTGTCTCTGATACCATATAAGTCTACGGTACAGCCCCGGCCGTCTGTCCGAGGCCAAAATGCGGAAACGAAAACTTTTTCAAAACTTGAAACCGGCGCTATCGTATGCTTAAAACCCAGATCGAACCATTAAGCAATAAACTAGCAACTAGAGAAGGAATAGAAAAGCTATACCGATCGATCCGTGTCCTTCGGTCATTGGCCACCATCCCAAGCTCCTCGCGGGACCTCCGAGCTCCGGTCTTCTCGTCGGAAAGGGCACCACATCATCGAGTCTTTTTACGGGCTCCCGCTTCATCCGAAAAAACTCAGGCACGAAGTTCGCTAGCCGACGTGTCCAAGGCGATGTAGAGAATGAGTGTAATAACTTTGTCTCTTGAATCCATTGTATGGATAGAGGTTAGAGATGATGCCATTAATGGATGTTGTGAGCTAGAAGAAGAAGAAGAAGTCCCATTTTCCTTTTCTATTGTATTCTTATGATAAAAAGATAGAGTGTTATGAAAAATACAAGACCAAAACCATATCATGACAGCCCCTCTCTCTCTCCTTATCACATAAAGACTCAAATCCATCAAATAATGTGACACATGCACAAAGAAAGAGACCATGAGTCATCACTTGTGCATGTGTCACAATTAAGGCTTCTAATGATGACTTAAGCTCACAATTTCCATTTGTAAACATTAACCCAAATGTTTACAACAATAAAAAGATACGGCAACATGTAAAGTAAACTCGTGACGGATCACAAGGATACCCCTCACCTGTATATACATACCTGCATCCGCATTCCGACTGAATGAGAATGCGTTGAGACTAAAGTAATCCAACAAATCTAATACTAGGATCCGGCTTAAACCAAAGCCCACTAGTATGATCCGCCCGATCATGATCCGTGGACTACCACACGTATATGATCGAACCCTGCCATATATCATACGGCCTCTACAACGTTTCGCCCGAAACTTGAGAAACAGTCTGTGGGGGACTCTAAAGACTCGTCAATACTTTGGCTGTGGATTTAACCACTAGCCTATCAGAGGTATTAGCCGTACGTAACGGGTTACCAGGTATTGACCAAAAGGGAGGTCGATGAGCGAACTCATCCTGACACCCTACTGAGCCTTTCAGTGACAATAACCGTACATACCGTTCCATTCGTCTATGAGCATCGCATGGCGGGCCTAGGGGGTTGGTAAAAGTCAGACCCCCAAAAGCGGTACAAGTCATGTCGGAGTGTAGCCCAGAACACCCTGAGATACTACTGGAATACCTACCAGTAAATCTCCTGCCTTGGTCAAGGACTTTGTGTAATGGCTCTCCTAGACGGAGCGCGATCTTAACCCCAATACCGGGAGAGACGAAACCCCTGTCGATCTGCTCACTGCCTCCATGTGGCTCAGGACTGTACCCAACTAAAACCTGTTTGCAAAACTTCTTTGAGCCGTGGTAGTGTAGTAATCAAAGAACAGTGGGAACTCACACGAGACAAATGACGATCTCAGGTCGATGAACTAACCTGTACACATGTAACTAGGGAACTGCTATCTGGCGTCAGGTATAATACCAACTAGCATGTTCCCGGCGAGTCTTGTCCGGTGTACTCATAACCCAATGAGCACCTGTATACATCTTAGGTGAACCAACTGACACCAATGGCTTGTGAGACCGGCCACCGCCCCTCGTCGGGGTCTCGACTGTATACACTAGTCTATTAATGGAGTATCGATGCCCAGTCTCGAAACTCCCACGACTAGGGACCACTTTAAGGATGTGCTTATAGACCCCAGCTCCCACGTATATGATCGCCATCATACTGCTGGCAGTCAAGCAAGAATCCTAAGGGCTCTATCAATGTGTAGTAGTGACATGTAATGTCACCTAAAGCTATACACGATGATAAAGATAAACCAGATAGCATACTATCATCTCGAGTAAGACTGTCCTACCGGCATAGGTCCTCCCTCAATCATTGCAATCACATGCCTGTGATCCAATAATTGACTCTGAGGTCACTATATCCAACAGTAGAGGATACTGAGAAACAGTTCTCGGTAACGAACACACCCGAAGAATATGCATCAACATGCTCATTCTTCGATTGGGTCGCGTGGAAATCCGGATATTCCTCTATTTCTTGCTCGGACATATAACAATTATAAGTGTGAGCGGAACCAACGTTCCCCAGCTCAGTATAATAAGTAGGTTCGGTCAATACATCCATATTATTATCTTGATTAAAGGATGTTACGGTCGCTACCAGGAGAGAGAGAGAGAAGAAAACACTCAGCGTATGCTTTTGCAAGATCAGATTGGTTATTATTTTATCTAATCAGGATGGCTTCAACTGTTTTTATCAAATCTTCCTTCAAACCTTAAAAGGTAAGACTAGCCGGGATTAATTACACCCTACAAGTTCGCCAATCTTTCGGCCAGGAAAGTGGCGGTACTTTGAGAGCGGTTCCCCGTGCTTTCGCATGGACCAAATTAAAAAAAAAATCGTTTTCCCAGGGGCGTAACCCCGTTAACACCTTTCTAGACACCTACTAGATCGGCTAATTGTAATGTGCAAAACTCTCCCAGGAATAACTCTAACTCGCAGTGGGTATCGGGATCCAACTATCTCATAGAACGTATGCAATATCATTGCAAATTTCAACACATGAAATTCCCGATAATATTTTGCCCAAGCGATTTATGACCTTGACAAGGTCAACAAACCATAAATCTCAAATCAAGTTCAACCCGTACATTTTATGATTGAATTAAACCCACCCGCACGACCCTTGACAAGGTCAACAAGGTCGCACGACTACCCTAATCCAATCGCATCATATGCTTTGCAGATAAGCACTATCAGCTACCGCACACTATGCCTTGACAAGGTCAAAAATGTAGCACGAATACTAAATAGTCCTTATCTGAAATGACGGAGGGCTACGACAGGTTTTTAAGAAAACCCTTTGCGTAATGAACTTGATATCGTTGTAGAATCGAGTGATTTTGAATAGGAGTGTTTTTTAGGGTTTTACTAGTTTTGCTAAAGAGGCCACTCCCGGTGAAGGGATCTCGGCTCTTTCCTCATCGAATGATGTGCTGGATATTTCATAAATACCACTATGCAAAGCATGAACTAAAAAAACAACCAAAAGACAAAACCGAGTGGGTTGTAGCATCTGCTAGTTTTGCTAAAGAGGTCGCTCCCGGTGAAGAGATCTCGGCTCCTTCCTGATCGAATAAGGTGCTGGATATTCTACAAGGAATACCGCTATGCAAAGAAACAACTAGAGATACCAATTTTTAAAACAAGATTCTACAACATCTTTATTTTTCTTTTCTTTCATTAATCTCATTAATGAAGTCCCATCAATTATGCTTCTTAAGCATCACAGAAGAAACAAAATCATCAATATTTATTATATATCATATATATAATATAAGCATTCATCTCATCATATAAAGTGATCACATCACAGAATATCACCAGCAGAAGAACACATATGAAATATTGGATACACTAGGAATTCCGTGTTTTAAATTAAGCCAGTAAAAACGTGGATTCCACGGTCGTGATGAATAGCCAAACCCATATCCATAGACCCCTACGAGAGCGGCAAGCAACCCTACCAATTCTAGAGTTGGGAGACCCGGTCTCGACTCCTCGAGATGGTCTCCCATTGGACTCTAGAACCCGGTTACTTGTGCTCTCCACCTTGGGTCTATCCTAATGTGGAAAAGTAAATAATATAAATCAATGGTGACATCATCCTCAACCCGGAAGTGCCCCAATAAAAGAATATTACATACAAGTTTTTACATGAATGAAAATGAAAAACTCTCATCTCACATAAAAAACCCCGGCTATTCAAAACACGACGATCCAATATAACATATCACGGCAACACATAACATCATATGTCATCAACGTAAGTAAATATGCGTATCCCAAATTTCGTTGACATATAGCAATGAAACCAGCGATACACCACATATTACACATACGGTCGCAGAAAATAAAGTGAAAAACTACAACAATTGGAATCCGCAACCACCTTAGACATCATAAACCCAATGAATCACATACTTTGGATTTCATGCCTAACCAAATGAATTCCTTAGACATCGCATGCCTATCAATTATAAACCCCGCATTTTAGTCTCGATATTGAAAACATTTTTCAATAATAAGTCCTGTAATTCAACAAAATTCCCGACAACCTGATCGAATGCTCGTCGAAAACATTAGTAGACGGCCGCACCCCCGATGCTATTGACGAAGTGCACTTAGGCGGAACACCACGGCCACGAGCACCCGAACGGATGCTTTTGGCAACAGGGTTCTCCTACAGTCACTTGGTCGGGACTATGGGGCATGGCTATCTGGTAAGGTTACCCGGCGAGTATCCGTGTACACTACGTAATTGCGACAGACTTTTGATCCACATCAAAATCCCGTGGCAACTGATCAAATGAGACTAAATTGCTAGATTTATAAAATTCAAATTAGTTTTCATAAAACTAAAGATTATGGATTCCAAGTATTGTATCACAATCACATATAGTTAGACGGTGTTAAACTTTTCTTTCGAATCAATAAACATCCAAAATTTCCCAAAGAGCTCAACACTTGAGCGGAGTTTAAAAATACCCAGAACATGCCACAGCACATATGGACAAACCGTAGAAGGGTCAACCTTTGCCTCACCTTTGGCGCCGCAGAACTAACGCAAACCCTAGGGTTTGGTGGCGGTTCCGACGGTCACAGAATCGAGTTAGGGTTTCGTTCTTCTAGAGGGTCCATAGAAAAACACCTGCATGATTTTCTGAAGATTTTAAACTTGGAAAATTTCCAGCGAGGGAGAAAATGGGTTATTGATATTCGTTCGAACTTTTTAACGTCGTCTAAATAACCCGAAATGATGTTAGAATTACGACTACGAAACACTCCGAATTGCCTTTACAGAAATATAACATCACATGCAATATCAGTAAAAACAAGCAACACCTGAAATACCAAAACCCAGAGATTGGAACACCATAAAAATTTAAAGCCAGAAACCCACTAAAAACCGACTACCTCGGATATTTATCACATGTCGCCGGCCAAAATCCGGCGAGGGGGGCTCAAATTTCTATGGTGTTCATGTTACATCTCATATAACATTCTGCAACTACTTAATAAAATTTTAGACACCTTAAAAATTTCAACAGAAACTTGGTTTTTATTTTGAGTGTTTCGGAGTTGTTTCGGTTTCGTAATTCTACAAACATCATCTAATTCTCTAGCTTGGCTTTGATACCACTGCAGGGTTCCTGTAACGCTTTAAAAATAATTAAATAAATAATTAAATGAATAAAATTGTTTAAGTGAATTTTATGATTTTCGGTAAAACAAAATGTATTTTTCGTAAAATCAAACCGCAATTGTTTTTCATTATAAATTCAAAAATACCTATTTAATTATGTAATTACTAGTAAATAGTGTTTATTTAGCCACTTATAAATTTTTAGTTTAATTAAAAAAATTTCCTAAATTAATTATTTCAAATATTAACATAAGCTTTATTTTTACACTAAATTGGTGTAAATTACAAATTTAAATGGTTTTAATTTGTAAAAATGAACCATGGCATGTTAGAATTTAGTATGTATCATGCAAAAATTATTTGCAAATTTTTCCTATTTTCTAGAGCTTTCTTGAGTTGCTATAGTAAACAAATAAATAAATAATTAAATAAACCATGAAAAGACCTTTAAGTGACATTTCTCCTCTTGAAACTTCTACACTTTTCCTTAATCATTTCTTTCTCTCCCTCACTCCCTCAAGGCCGGCCACAACCCTCCCATGGCTGCCCCTCCCCCCCATTTCCCACCTCATTTTTGCACAAAAATCCATCAAATTACATCAAAAATTCAACAAAAAATACACAAAATCCTAATCTCTTCATACCCTTTATTCTCTACCCTTTTTTATATGGATTGTGGAGTGGGAAAACATGTATTTTGGAGGCTCATTTCTTGTTTGGATTTCACATTTTGGAGGTATAATTTTCCTTCTTTTGATTTATTGTTATTAGATGATCATTTAAGCTTAATTAGATTTAATGAATTAATTCTATGTTTTTTTTAAAATGCAAGTTAGGGTTGTAAATTCAAGTTAGGGTTTTTAATAATTAATTAGGGTTATAATAGTTAGTTTAACACTTTTAGAATTGGAAAATATTGCATGGTTGTTAAATTGTAAAATTTTCATTTAAAATTGTTTTAAATAAGGAAATTAGCTAACTAGATTTTTCTAAAATGTGTTTGTGGGAAATATAAAATTCCAATTAAAGTTGCTATCATTAGATTGTAGTTTTAGTGAGAGTATTAGCATGTAAATGGAAAGAAAAACTTAGTTTGATCACTAGATTACTTTGAGAATTGGAAAATACTAATAAAATGCTATTATTTTGTAAACTAGATTTTGAAAATTCCTAAATAAAGGAGATTAAAAATATAATTTATGGTTTCATTAAATCATTATCATCATGAATTGTGGTTTAATACATTAATTCATGCAAAATTATGTTTTGTGATGGAATTGTGGTATTTTGCTTGAAAAATGTTAAAATTGTTAAAAGTTGCAAACTAGAAATTTCAAATAAATGTAAAATTGTGTAATAAAAATATAGTAATGGTTTGTATAGTCTAGTAATGCTATTTAATGAGTTTTATGACCATTGGTTTCATTTAAATGTCAAGTTTCGATGAAAAACGGTAAATTGGCATTTTCGGGTTTTTCGAAAATGGACGATTTGATCGATTTTAGTGTTTCGATGAAATTGATCATGTTTTACAATATAAGTAATGTGTTTTAAAACTACAAGTTGTTTGATGATGTTATCTCGATCCATCGGAGTTTGTACGCCGATATCGAGCGGTATTTGGTTCTTTTGCATGGACGGGACATAGGTTTTAACCTGTGCTTGTTCCTTGTATCGTTTGACTTTTGTATGTGATTCGGTTTACGATAATATTTATTTGTTTGCGTTTAGGTACCCTTCAAGTGGACTGCGGGCGATGAAGAGGAGGATGGCGACACCGTCGTCGGCAGACATGGACCAGGTGAGTAGATGTATATCTACGGGGGGAAGTCGGGTGGATGGCGTTTAGCACCCCCGCAACGTAGAATAGGAATGGTACTTATTGACATTAGAAAATCAGATGTGACCCTAGTAGGACCCTAGTATTGACCCTAGGCTGGACTAGACTGATTTAGGAAAACCATATCCGAAAATGAGTACCTTGGAAGAGGTTCGTAGGTTTCAGATAGAAACACACCCACGCACACACACTGAAACTCGACATGGGGTATACATGTATATGTATATATATAGAACGAGGTATAGGTATATACATATATACACAACACGTATATGTGATTCATTGATGTGATATGATATCCGAGATATGATGAAACAATGTAGCGGGGCTTGATGCCGTAATTCTTGGCTATACAGTCGTATTAAAGTGTTAGCGGAATCATTAGAGAATGAGATAATGAACATGAATATATATAAATCATAAAGAGTGGTGGTGATATTGATGTACATGGGACGCTAGAATAGTACCCGGACTGTAACTTGTGACTGACCACGATATGATATATGTATAACTTGATTACGACATTATATAGGTGTGACCTGATGCCGATATCATATAAGTATGACTTAATCACAATATGATACATATGACATGATATTTCTGAGGATAAACTAATGATGCTTATCATGATGGCAATGATATATGATTGATGTATGCGATCACAGTTTAGAACCTTGATCATGAGATGTGTTGATGATGACCCATTACTAATAATGAGACACCTAGGAGATACTTGACTCGTACCCCGATATAGGGATACCGTACGATGGATTTTACCGTACGAGGCTTAGATATGATGATTGATCCGCACTCTTGATTCGAAGAAGCCGTACTACGTACGCGACGCTATTGAGGCGGGATCGCCGACTATTAGAGATATTGGTTCAGACCTTAGGTAGATGCTTGTTTCTTATTTACTAGTTTCTTAGGTTAGTTCCTTAGGATATTAGATAGACACTGGTTTAGGTTCGAGTCACATAGTGGTAGTTGTACTCGTATCTCGCAGAGGAGTGGATAATGCACACCTGTATTTATATTCGTACTGTAATCATCATGGTGCATGTTCTTTTATATGTTGCTATAATCAGTATAAACTTTACCTGTTAGGACACCAGCACTATTACCGATGATGCGCATATTCCACGCACACTTATTTGCCGGCTCACACACATCATCATCGGTAATTGCTATGTCACGTACACTTTAGATCATATTGTCTTTTATGGATAGAATCAGTTAGCAACTAGACAGATATAATATTGTGATTATTCTCTGACATTAGTATAAGACATGATATTTATTACTTAGACATTCATGCATTCATATTTCATGTTATCGCACAGTAGTATGGGCATATGCTGACACTTATCATATACTTACTCATGATTTTGAGATTTGGATTTCTATGAGATTTCTGGATTTTTGGGGAAAAACCGCAAAAATATATAAAAACTTCTCTCTCTCTCCTCTTCTCTTTTTTAAATAAGATGCGGTTTTCTCGTGATGTATGAGTCGTCCACCATGAGTATTTCATGTTTTCTGTTGGATTTCGAGACCCGATTCGAGGAGTGGATGAACCGTCTCGGGTACATGGTGGGCCCGGTATGGTACCCCGGGGCAAGAAGATCGAGTTGTAGACGATGAGCCTGGCAGGGGAAGACTACCTACCGGTGATGTCTGGCGTGGCGGATATCCGGAGGATACCGACCGTTGTCGTGAGATTTGATGATATGGGCCGATCCGGATTCACGGAGCCCGAGATATTGAGACTTGAGATTACCTGTGTTGTGTCGATGCTTGACACGGATTTCCATGGATTTCATTGTTGAGATTTCAGATTCTTATACACATTCTACTATGATAACAGCTAAAGATTTCTTATACATATATATCTGGACTTCAGGATTTGTTACTTTACATTCATGGTGCATGCATTTCATTCATATGACATGGTACTATATGAGGCACTGACACGAGCACGGAGTATCTGCACTTACACGTATTGTTACCCTGCTATTACTTGAGGTTTGAGACTTAGTAGTGTATTATTATGACCTAGGATAGCGTCGTACATTCGATTTCTTTTCGTAGATGTCTTCTACTCACGAGTTGGCAACTCACCCCCGTTGTGCCAAATTTTATTACAGGTTCGGTGTACAGGTTTCCCTGGCAGCTTGCTGGCACATTTATTCTTTCAGGGTGACTTGCACGGTAGGTTGGTTCACTTGTATCCGAACCACCATTGTACTTTTATTCACTCACTTGTATCTAGTAAGCTCCATCAACCATATTTGTATTACTTGATAAGTTTATTGGACCAGTCTTTTATTTCGACCTTAGAGTCGCGCGTGTATTATTCTGATCTGGTGGTTTTGTTTTCTTTTGAGTTTTGAACCTCGTCCTTTGGCGTTGTATATTATTGTGCTTGTTGTGGTTGTTTCCGCCTGTTGGCGTTGATGCTAGCTCCTGTTTGGGGATGCTTTTCATTGTTTATGTATATTATACTTGTTGTACCCGTTTGGGGGCCAGTTTTTATAAAGGAGACTCTGCCGAAATTTTTGAGAAAATTTGCTGATGATTTTAAACTTGTTTCCTTCATGTTTCTTTTACTTCTTCTTCTTCTTTTATGGTTTAGATTTCTGGGCTTCGGCTTACTTAGGTTGCGTTGCGCCTCTAGACGCTTCGTAATCTAAGTGCCGGTCACGTTCCGTACTTTCGGGTCGTGACAAAGTTGGTATCAGAGCGCTAGGTTTAACCCGGTATAAGTCTAGGTGACCCTTGGTTGATGGAGTAGGCGATTTAGGTAGAGTAACGTACCGTGGGTATGGTCCGCGGCATACTTACGATACGCTACTCTGCTTAAGGAGCCTTAGGATGTACATTTGTTTGCACCGTATTTCATTCGTTCCTTTGATCTATCTTCGTCGATGTCGGAGGGTGGTTCTGTTACCACGGGCGCACGGGCAGAGGGAGCTTTGGCTCGAATGCGATAACCATTAGGGTATCGTTTATTCTTGAGGATTGGAGCATTGCTTAGCGTGCGGACGAAGGGTATTCACATATCGTCCGGATGAAGTTAAAGGGTTCGAACGATTATCAGGAAACCATTTTCCCAAGTTTGAAGTATTCGGAAGAACATGCAGGTATTTCGATGGACCCTCTAGAAGAATGAAACCCTAACTCGACATAATGACCACGAGAACGCCCTTGTACCTTAGGGTTTACGGCAGTTTCGCAGCGCCATTAGTGAGGCTTGGGTTTGCCCTTCTGCAGCTGGATCATCGATGCTGGGGTATGTACCGGATATTTTTAAACTGTACTTGAGTGTTGAGCTCTCGGGGAATTATGGGATTTTGATGGATCGATCGAAAAGTTTAATGTAGTCTGGATATTAAGTGAAGGGATCGACTACGTGGGAGATTCTAGATGTGAGTATTGCCGTTGGTAGCGCAGTCAGCACACTTATGAAGAGACAAGTTTGAAGCAGCCGACATCAGAGGAAAGAGTTGTACACTGACGAATGTGTTTACGATTGTGATTTAGTGATTTGAATTTCATATTTTCTGTTATTGGATTTTGGCATTTTGAGGAGTTGTTTTACGATTGGTATTTCATGTGTGTACCTTCATTACATTCCAGTTGTGTTTCATATACCAGTTGTATTGATGTTGTTTAGTACATACCCAGTACACTTGATTTGGTTTTAATACCTTTTATGATTTTGATTTGATTCGTGTATATGGTTACACATGATTTTGACATATGTTTCGACCTAGTTTTCATGCATTTTTGTGCTGTGATTTTGATTTTGATATTTGATGTATGTTTTCGTGCACCATGTGCACCTGATTAGGATTCTTGCGCATACTTGGCGCACTTAATGCGATTTTGTGCACACCAGATGCACTAAATCGGGGTTTTGTGCAGATTAGATGCACCTGATATTGAGTCGTGCACGCCCGTTGCACTTGACAGATGTTTTTGGTGCACACCTGTTGCACTTAGTTTTGTTTTTGTGGGTATTCGTAGTATCTGTATTTGGTTTCGATTTCAGTGCGCACCGGACGCACATGATATTTTATAGATGTGATTGGGATTGATTTCAGTTTGAGAAGTATGTTTTCATAATCATTATTATTTGATTTAGTAATCAGGCGGGACGTGTATGTTAAGTAAACGATATATATATATATATATATATATATATATAGTTATTTTTTTTTTAAAATTAAACATCCGTTACTTATGCCGTGACACGTGCATTGCACGGTGATTTTCAAGAGGGGTTTTTGTATGCTTCTTTATTATGATGATTCGGCGATTTTACTAGGATGCGAACTATATATAAGTTATAGATTGATATATATTATAATGGTTTTCATATTGGGTTATGATATTTTATTCTCGCCATAACTCCGATGATTGCGTTATGCTTGACAGACTTGATTTTTGTTATGTGTTGATGATTTCGGAGCCCCGACGATTTAAGTGTTTTGCTAAATGTTTTAGTATTTGGAGGGGGAGTTTTAATTTAAATTCGGGGACCGAATTTCTTAAAGGGGGGAAGATTGTAACGTTTTAAAAATAATTAAATAAATAATTAAATGAATTAAATTGTTTAAGTGAATTTTATGATTTTCGGTAAAGCAAAATGTATTTTTCGTAAAATCAAACCGCAATTGTTTTTCATTATAAATTCAAAAATACCTATTTAATTATGTAATTACTAGTAAATATTGTTTATTTAGCCACTTATAAATTTTTAGTTTAATTACAAAATTTTCCTAAATTAATTATTTAAAATATTAACATAAGCTTTATTTTTACACTAAATTAGTGTAAATTACAAATTTAAATGGTTTTAATTTGTAAAAATGAACCATGGCATGTTAGAATTTAGTATGTATCATGCAAAAATTATTTGCAATTTTTTCCTATTTTCTAGAGCTTTCTTGAGTTGCTATAGTAAACAAATAAATAAATAATTAAATAAACCGTGAAAAGACCTTTAAGTGACATTTCTCCTCTTGAAACTTCTACACTTTTCCTTAATCATTTCTTTCTCTCCCTCACTCCCTCAAGGCCGGCCACAACCCTCCTATGGCTGCCCCCCCCCCATTTCCCACCTCATTTTTGCACAAAAATCCATCAAATTACATCAAAAAATTCAACAAAAAATACACAAAATCCTAATCTCTTCATACCCTTTATTATCTACCCTTTTTTATATGGATTGTGGAGTGGGAAAGCATGTATTTTGGAGGCTCATTTCTTGTTTGGATTTCACATTTTGGAGGTATAATTTTCCTTCTTTTGATTTATTGTTATTAGATGATCATTTAAGCTTAATTAGATTTAATGAATTAATTCTATGTTTTTTTTTAAAATGCAAGTTAGGGTTTTAAATTCAAGTTAGGGTTTTTAATAATTAATTAGGGTTATAATAGTTAGTTTAACACTTTTAGAATTGGAAAATATTGCATGGTTGTTAAATTGTAAAATTTTCATTTAAAATTGTTTTAAATAAGGAAATTAGCTAACTAGATTTTTCTAAAATGTGTTTGTGGGAAATATAAAATTCCAATTAAAGTTGCTATCATTAGATTGTAGTTTTAGTGAGAGTATTAGAATGTAAATGGAAAGAAAAACTTAGTTTGATCACTAGATTACTTTGAGAATTGGAAAATACTAATAAAATGCTATTATTTTGTAAACTAGATTTTGAAAATTCCTAAATAAAGGAGATTAAAAATATAATTTATGGTTTCATTAAATCATTATCATCATGAATTGTGGTTTAATACATTAATTCATGCAAAATTATGTTTTGTGATGGAATTGTGGTATTTTGCTTGAAAAATGTTAAAATTGTTAAAAGTTGCAAACTAGAAATTTCAAATAAATGCAAAATTGTGTAATAAAAATATAGTAATGGTTTGTATAGTCTAGTAATGCTATTTAATGAGTTTTATGACCATTGGTTTCATTTAAATGTCAAGTTTCGATGAAAAACGGTAAATTGGCATTTTCGGGTTTTTCGAAAACGGACGATTTGATCGATTTTAGTGTTTCGTTGAAATTGATCATGTTTTATAATATAAGTAATGTGTTTTAAAACTACAAGTTGTTTGATGATGTTATCTCGATCCATCGGAGTTTGTACGCCGATATCGAGCGGTATTTGGTTCTTTTGCGTGGACGGGACATAGGTTTTAACCTGTGCTTGTTCCTTGTATCGTTTGACTTTTGTATGTGATTCGGTTTACGATAATATTTATATGTTTGCGTTTAGGTACCCTTCAAGTGGACTGCGGGCGATGAAGAGGAGGATGGCGACACCGTCGTCGGCAGATATGGACCAGGTGAGTAGATGTATATCTACGGGGGGAAGTCGGGTGGATGGTGTTTAGCACCCCCGCAACGTAGAATAGGAATGGTACTTATTGACATTAGGAAATCAGATGTGACCCTAGTAGGACCCTAGTATTGACCCTAGGCTGGACTAGACTGATTTAGGAAAACCATATCCGAGATTGAGTACCTTGGAAGAGGTTCGTAGGTTTCAGATAGATACACACCCACGCACACACACTGAAACTCGACATGGGGTATACGTGTATATGTATATATATAGAACGAGGTATAGGTATATACATATATATACAACACGTATATGTGATTCATTGATGTGATATGATATCCGAGATATGATGAAACAATGTAGCGGGGCTTGATGCCGTAATTCTTGGCTATACAGTCGTTTTAAAGTGTTAGCGGAATCATTAGAGAATGAGATAATGAACATGAATATATATAAATCATAAAGAGTGGTGGTGATATTGATGTACATGGGACGCTAGAATAGTACCCGGACTGTAACTTGTGACTGACCACGATATGATATATGTATAACTTGATTACGACATTATATTGGTGTGACCTGATGCCGATATCATATAAGTATGACTTAATCACAATATGATACATATGACATGATATTTCTGAGGATAAACTAATGATGCTTATCATGATGGCAATGATATATGATTGATGTATGCGATCATAGTTTAGAACCTTGATCATGAGATGTGTTGATGATGACCCATTACTAATAATGAGACACCTAGGAGATACTTGACCCGTACCCCGATATAGGGATACCGTACGATGGATTTTACCGTACGAGGCTTAGATATGATGATTGATCCGCACTCTTGATTCGAAGAAGCCGTACTACGTACGCGACGCTATTGAGGCGGGATCGCCGACTATTAGAGATATTGGTTCAGACCTTAGGTAGATGCTTGTTTCTTATTGACTAGTTTCTTAGGTTAGTTCCTTAGGATATTAGATGGACACTGGTTTAGGTTCGACTCACATAGTGGTAGTTGTACTCGTATCTCGCAGAGGAGTGGATAATGCACACCTGTATTTACATTCGTACTGTAATCATCATGGTGCATGTTCTTTTATATGTTGCTATAATCAGTATAAACTTTATCTGTTAGGACACCAGCACTATTACCGATGATGCGCATATTCCACGCCCACTTATTTGCCGGCTCACACACATCATCATCGGTAATTGCTATGTCACGTACACTTTAGATCATATTGTCTTTTATGGATAGAATCAATTAGCAACTAGACAGATATAATATTGTGATTATTCTCTGACATTAGTATAAGACATGATATTTATTACTTAGACATTCATGCATTCATATTTCATGTTATCGCACAGTAGTATGGGCATATGCTGACACTTATCATATACTTACTCATGATTTTGAGATTTTGATTTCTATGAGATTTCTGGATTTTTGGGGAAAAACCGCAAAAATATATAAAAACTTCTCTCTCTCTCCTCTTCTCTTTTTTAAATAAGATGCGGTTTTCTCGTGATGTATGAGTCGTCCACCATGAGTATTTCATGTTTTCTGTTGGATTTCGAGACCCGATTCGAGGAGTGGATGAACCGTCTCGGGTACATGGTGGGCCCGGTATGGTACCCCGGGGCAAGAAGATCGAGTTGTAGACGATGAGCCTGGAAGGGGAAGACTACCTACCGGTGATGTCTGGCGCGGCGGATATCCGGAGGATACCGACCGTTGTCGTGAGATTTGATGATATGGGCCGATCCGGATTGACGGAGCCCGAGATATTGAGACTTGAGATTATCTGTGTTGTGTCGATGCTTGACACGGATTTCCATGGATTTCATTGTTGAGATTTCAGATTCTTATACACATTCTACTATGATAACAGCTAAAGATTTCTTATACATATATGTCTGGACTTCAGGATTTGTTACTTTACATTCATGGTGCATGCATTTCATTCATATGACATGGTACTATATGAGGCACTGACACGAGCACGGAGTATCTGCACTTACACGTATTGTTACCCTGCTATTACTTGAGGTTTGAAACTTAGTAGTGTATTATTATGACCTAGGATAGCGTCGTGCATTCGATTTCTTTTCGTAGATGTCTTCTACTCACGAGTTGGCAACTCACCCCCGTTGTGCCAAATTTTATTACAGGTTCGGTGTACAGGTTTCCCTGGCAGCTTGCTGGCACATTTATTCTTTCAGGGTGACGTGCACGGTAGGTTGGTTCACTTGTATCCGAACCACCATTGTACTTTTATTCACTCACTTGTATCTAGTAAGCTCCATCAACCATATTTGTATTACTTGATAAGTTTATTGGACCAGTCTTTTATTTCGACCTTAGAGTCGCGCGTGTATTATTCTGATCTGGTGGTTTTGTTTTCTTTTGAGTTTTGAACCTCGCCCTTTGGCGTTGTATATTATTGTGCTTGTTGTGGTTGTTTCCGCCTGTTGGCGTTGATGCTAGCTCCTGTTTGGGGATGCTTTTCATTGTTTATGTATATTATACTTGTTGTACCCGTTTGGGGGCCAGTTTTTATAGAGGAGACTCTGCCGAAATTTTTGAGAAAATTTGCTGATGATTTTAAACTTGTTTCCTTCATGTTTCTTTTACTTCTTCTTCTTCTTTTATGGTTTAGATTTCTGGGCTTCGGCTTACTTAGGTTGCGTTGCGCCTCTAGACGCTTCGTAATCTAAGTGCCGGTCACGTTCCGTACTTTCGGGTCGTGACAGTTCCCTAGGGTCGCCGCTGGGTTTCGGGAGGCATTGACCATGCCGTTTTAAAAAAAATGGCGCGCAAAAGAACCCTAACCTAGAATCTTAAGTAGAGAATTAGACGAAATTAGAATGTAAACATCTTTACATCTAAGTGAACAAGTAATACAACCTTTGTAGACCGGTCCTTCACTTCAATAGCTCCGTGTAGTAGTCCCTTCGCTCCAAGTAGTGAACTCCCAGACTCTAGTAAGGCTCCACAAGATGAAAGGAACAAGCTTGCTTGAAGTCTTCGAGGACGAACATGATATACGTCGAGGAGACACCAACTCAAGCTACCTCTTCACTAATATGGAATTAGTGAAGCAAACACCCTAAACTAAATGACTAGTCTAGTAGAGGATGATGAAGTAAGAATTTTTCTCACTTTAGAAATTATTTTCTCACTCATTTTCTTCACCTCCCAAAAAGCTAGAGAGCTTGAGGAAGGAGATGAAGAAAAGCAACCATGGAAAAAGTTTAGTGTAGAATGGGAACCATGGATGAGTTAATATCATATACTAACTTATATAGATACTAAACAATGGCTAATCTTAATGGTTGGGTTAATAAATATCTTAAGTAAAACAAAATTAGTGGACTTAGTCAATAGTTCCACAAGCTTCAACCATGTGAGAAATTTCCATCCAATTCTAATTTACTTTAAATAAATAAAGCCCCTCATTATGTTTAGCATGGTGTGAGTCTCATACACCCATGTCTCATGTATCATCTAGCATGACACAAAAGAATGTACATTAATATATATCACATATATACTAAGTGTACACAAGTGAGAAAAAGAAATCTTAAGTGAGCTAATATTGTCGGGGTAAAAATTTACACCCCGGTTGACCGAGTCAAAGTCAAGGTCAACCCCCAAGCTAGGTGGGCCCAAGCCCAGGTCAAGCGGGCCCATGCCCAAGTCGAGCCCGCGGCCAGCCTCCTCCATGCCAAAATATAGATCGTGTAATAAATAATTTTTATGTAATTTTTTATGCATGAATGTAAACAAAATGGGCATAAAGCCAATATTTTGTAAGCCCATGGCTTATGTGCAAAACTGAAATGGCACATGAGCCATGGGATGGCTAAAATGCTATTTTTGTAAAGCCCATGGGGCTATATGTAAATATGTAAGCCTATATAAGGCAACATGATGATGAATAAAGCATACACTTTTCATTCTCATAAAAAAAACTAGGGTTTGTATCTCTTTCCATTTTCTGAAGGTCTCAAACCTTCTTCTTTCTTTTGAATTAAATCAAGAGTTTTACTCTTCCTTTTCAAAAACAAAATAGTTTTTCACCACGAAACCCACAAAGGGGAACTTGGATCTGTCATCAGATCTCAAAAAGGAGAGATTTTGAGATCTCACATATCTTGATCTTCAAGATCCAGCTAACAGAGGAGGAAGAAGAAGAACCCCTTCCATTAACCCCAAAAACACACTTAGGAGTCCAACTCCACTCTGATTTCTCTTACGAGAATCTTTTTAGGCTAAAAGCCTCTTTTCCCTCGCCGGCGCCCAAGCGCAGAGCGCCCACGTGCCGACACATGGCGCGCTTGCGCTCAAGCGCTCAGTGCTCAAGCACAAAGCGCCCACGTGCCGACACGTGGCACGCTTGCGCTCAAGCGCTCAGTGCTCAAGCACAAAGCGCCCATGTGCCGACACGTGGCGCGCTTGCACAACAGCGCCCTGCGCTCGAGCGCAAAGCGCCCACGTGCCGACACGTGGCGCGCTTGCGCTCAAGCGCAAGCGCTCTAGCGCAAGTTGGCCCAGTGCCGACACGTGGCGCGCTTATGCTCAAGCGCAAGCGCTCGAGCGCAAGTCGCCACCGTGCCGACACGTGGCGCGCTTGCGCTCAAGTGCACAGCGCTCTAGCGCAAGTCGCCCCCGTGCCGACACGTGGCGCGCTTGCGCTCAAGTGTACAGCGCTCTAGCGCAAGTCGCCCCCGTGCCGACACGTGGCGCGCTTGCGTTCAAGTGCACAGCGCTTGCGCTCGAGCGTCAGGCGCTGAAGCGCAAAGCGCACACGTGCCGACACATTGCGCGCTTGCGCTACAGCGCCCTGCGCTCAAGCGCAGAGCACCCACGTGCCGACACGTAGCAAGCTAGCGCCTGAGCGCACAGCGCCCAAGGCGCTGGCCCCACACATCCTTTGGATGCCTTTTCCCCCTCTTTCTTTTATATATATATATACATATATACATATATATATATACATATGTATACATATGTGCATATACACATACTCCACGACACTGTCCCTGTTAGAAAAAAATTTCTAACGGGGCGCTGCCCCGCAACCCGCAAGGGGGCTGCTAGTAACTTCTGTCCGGACACCAAACGTGCACAAGTGCGCGGATGTGAACGAACCCCGTCGCAAAACCATGCAACCTCTACTCTGTTTTGCCCAAAGGCGAGTAACCCTCTGTGTGGGACTCTAAAGGCTTGACACTACGATGGCAGTGGGTTTAACCACAGGCCGCAAGCGGTACTAGCTGTACGTAACGGTCCCCAGGTAGATGTCGATAAGAAGACCGATGAGGTGAACCTATCGAACTCCTACTGAGCCTGAATGTGACAATCTCCGTACAGTCCGGTCCGTTCGTCTGAGAATATCGCATGGCGGGCCTAAGGGGCGGTAAACGTCAGTCCCCTAATAGCGGTACAAGACGTGTCGGAGTGTAGCCCAAAACACCTTGAGAATCTACTGGAAACCTACCAGCAATTCTTGCTTCCCATGGCCAGGGACTTTGTGTAATGTCTCTCCTAGACACGGCGTGATATCAACCCCCAATACCGGGAGAGACGAATCCTGTCTAACCGTCATTGCCTCCAAGTGCTTCGGGACTGCACCCAACTACTACCTGTTTGTACGACTCAGTAGAGCCGTGGTAGGGTAGTAATCTAAGAACAGTTGGAACACACTCGAGGCGAAGTGACAGTGTCAAGTCAGCGGACGAAGCTGTACTCATGTCACCTAGGAACTGTTAACTGACGATAGGTATAATACCAACTAACAGTTCCTGACGAGTCATGTCCAGTGTTCTCGTAACCTAACGAGCACCTTCATACTATCTCCAGTACGACGTACTGATGGCTGTGGTACAGACCATCTCCCCTGCTGGGAAGAGAAGCGTATGCACTAGTCTACTCTGGAGTATCGATGCCCTGTCTCGATAATCCTACGAATAGGTACAAAAATAAGGACGTGCTAGTAGACTACCCAGCCCCCACTAGTGTGAGCGCCATCACAATGCCGGTAGTCAAGCAAAGATCCTAAGGGCTCTACCAATATGTTTTTAGCGATATGTTAAAAGAAACATATACACATATTAAGATAGAAACAAACCAAGTAGCATACTACTATATCGAGCAAGACTGTCGTAAAACCATATATATATCCCAAGCCTCCAAAATGTATTATACAAGCCAGTACTATACAATAATGGCCTCTAGGGCATACATATCTAACATATATACATATGTATACATATGTGCATACACACATACTCCACGACACTGTCCCTGTTAGAAAAAATTTTCTAACGGGGCGCTTCCCCGTACCCCGCAAGGGGGCTGCTGGCCCCCTTGACCCCCAGCTCGCTATCTAGGTAGCGGGACCCCCGTAAAAACTCTGCGTGGCTCCCGATATATCCAAAACCCCCTTTCAAAACACAACACACGTACACTGCACATTGAGTTCGCATGACCAGTTTAACCCGTCAATCGGAGGTTTCCTCGCTCCAAAGGCGAGGGGTAATTAACGGCAGTTTAGTCCGCGGCTACCGGAGATTCAGATCCCCACAATCATTAAACCTCGGCCTACCCTAGGCAGGGGGAATCTGTAGTATGCCTGACAAGCGCGCGCGTATTCCCATCTCAATGGGGTGACGAAAAACACCCTACAGATTCTGGCACGCCCGGTAGGACCAATCTCTCCTCCCATATTTCGGGTTAAACGTTCATGCGAACTCGATCAATTTACATGTCTATATTTATACTAAAATAATTCTTTTTCATGCAGATTTTCAAGAAATCACCTTCCGACGATGTCTTTGATGATGAACTCAGCTCCCGTCTCCTACACGATGAAGATAGACTCCAGGACGGTCCTTCCGGCCAGTCTCGGGCGACAATGGGAGGAGCCGCTGCTACCATTCGGCTCTATTATGTTCATGCCAGTTGGCGCCATCCCAAATGTGGTGATCTCAAGGACGCCCCAACCGAAACGCAAGTCGGTGTCTGAACGACTTTCCTTGGCCCCAGCTGGGGGCAAGGCCATCAACACCAACAAAGCTACAACGCGTCCCGAGCAAGCTCCAGCGGTGCCCTTGACCACTGCTCGATCGGGTGTCTTCTCCAAGCTCCCCGCCAGTGAGAAAAAGACGACTGGATATAAGGTCCACACTGTCTACATGGTGGGCACGCGCAGCAAGAGCAAGGACGGGGCCACTACATCCCAAATCCAATCTGGCTTGAATGTAGTGGCCGCTTCCCAAGAACAGCAGCCTCTGCTGGGTGATGAAGACCCTCTCGATGAGGATGATGGGCAGAAAGACCCTTCGGTCCATGAGGAGTCGGGCTTGGAAAGCGAAGAAGAGCCGACTTTCCGCCCCAAAACCGCGAAGCAAGAGCTGCTTCAAGAGCTCCGAAAGCAGCTCAGAAACAAAGACAAGGAGATGGCCAAGCTCTACTCAAAAATTGACGACTTGACAAATGTCGTCCTACAGCTCACGGCCCAACTTGCCTCTCAGCCGCCCAATCAAGCGGAGGGCTCTGCTTGTGAACCGGGAAGTGGTGTCCCAAAGCAGTCGACGCCTATTCCCTCAAATCCAAAAGTGGGCGAACTACATGAAAATCAGTCGCATCCTATCTCGGGAAATGTCTTGGCTACCGATGACAGTAGCCCGCTAACTCAAGATCAAACCATGGATTTGGTTGCCAGCAAAGTCAAAACATTGGTGGCCGAAGCCGAAGCGCAAAAAGATATCAGCAGTAGTAGGAGACCATATCCTGCTCAGTATGATCTAGTGGAATTCCCTAGGGCTATGTCATCCCCAAATTCGGAAGATTCGATAGGACGGGAAACGCGAATCAGCACATCGCCCACTTCAAAGCCTCATGCGGGAATACTGGGGGCAATGACGCGCTTCTCCTCCGCCAGTTCGTTAATATCCTGACCGATGTTGCTTTCGACTGGTACGCGAGCATACCGGATGGCTCCGTCACAACTTTTGTCCAAATGGAGTCTCTGTTTCGGCAGAGGTTCATGAACGTCAGCGATAAGATTACCATTGCCGAGCTCGTAAGGACCAAGCCCAAGATCGACGAAAGCAGCACGGATTTTATAACCCGATGGCGTAATCTCTCCGTCAAATGCGAATCGCCGATAGAGCAGGACCAATCTGTCAGTCTCCTTGTCGGAAATCTCAACAACTGGATGGCTCCATTTCTATGTACCGCGGGTCTCAAAACATTCCAAGAGCTGACCAAAAAGGTCCAAACGTTGGAACTCTCAAAGCCTGAGTCCCCTCAGGATCTTCAGTTCACAAACAGACCGAAACCTTGGAGGGACGACAACCGAAAAGGCGGAAGTTCTAACATCACCGATTCTCCAAATAAGCAGAGAACGGGCGGAGCAAAAACTGACCAGTCTCGAGAGCCAACTTTGGAGGAAAGAAGAAATAAGGTCTACTCATTCCAAAGGGACAAGGTCCACAAAATTTTTAAAGATGCTCTGAAGAATGGCTTGCGGCTACCAGAACCAAAAAGGCTGAGTGAAGCGAACAAGACTGATCATCCCAACTTTTGTCCGTACCACCGAGTGCTGGGACACACTATTGAAGACTGTTGCATCTTCAAGGATTGGGTCGAGAAACAATACAAGACGTGAGAAATATCGTTGCCCCTGGCGTGTTAACAAGCAATCAAGCCGCGACTGCCAATTTCATACAAACGGAGGCCGAAGTCCTTCAGGGGCCTGATTCTCTCAGACATCTGCCTTTCTCTGAAAACATTCAACCACCACATCATTAAACTGGAAACAATCGACCACAACGTCGTTAAACTGGGAACAATCGACCACCACGTCATTAAACTAGGAACAGTCGACCTCTAAGTCGTTAAACTGGGAATGTAAAAAAAATGTAAATAAACAAAAGAAATGTGTAAATAAAAGAAAAATAAAAAAAGCCGAAATGATGGGGCAACTCGCAATAAAAATCAGTGAATGAAAATAAAAATGAAAATAAAGCCGAAATGATGGGGCAACCGCGAATAAAAGTCGAAATGATAGGGCAATCGCGATCTTCGCGATAAGAAAAGCTGAAATAATAGAGCAATCGCATTAAAAAAAACAACAAAAAACAAAGAAAACAAAGTGGCGAATGATGAGTCACTCCTGGTACCATATTCCAGTGCAGCGATGCAGACGCCAACAAAATTTCAAATTTCCAAAGTTCTCCCAGCCCTATGGCCAGTCCCTAAATTGACTGCCGTATACAATCCATGGGCTCAAATGATTCTCAGCATACCCATGCCCCACCTTAATCACCAGTTACGCGACTGGTCTCCGCTCTGGAATTATGCTCTATTGAGAAGACCCACTCATGTGTCCTCACGATACATGGGGAGAACAAACCTTTATGGGATCCTTACGACTCATAAAGGAAAAACACACTTAGGAGTCCTCACGACTCCTAAGGAGAAAATGCACCTACGGGATCCTTACGACTCGTAGGGAGAAAATGCTTTTATGGGACCCTCACGGCCCATAAAATTGAGAAGTCTTAGGTGATAGGGATCTAAACCTGTCTCCTAAGCCATCGCCACCCAATCCCCAAGTGGCGAATGATGTGTCGCTCCTGGTACCATATTCTAGTGCAGCGATGCAGACGCCAACCAAATACCAGAACTCAAATCCCCATGTGGCGAATGATGAGTCGCTCCTGGTACCATATTCCAGTGCAGTGATGTAGACGTCAACCAAATTCCAAATCCCATACCCTAACGGCGAATGATGAGTCGCTCCTGGTACCATATTCTAGTGCAGCGATGCATACGCCGATAAAGTCCCAAAATTTTTCCGGCCCTACGGTCAGGATCATACATCCGGCAAAACCGTATACAATCCACGGGCGTAAAACGATCCCAATCTCTCCCAAGTCCTACCGGTGAGACCACACTCAAAGTCCCACCAAAAATAAAAAAAATAAAATAAATGGTATGTCCACAAGCAAAATGGGCACGGATGAAAACCCGAAAGGGCGCCGTGAGTAAAAACAGCAGGACTGCCGGCGAGTTTGTGAAAACCCGAAAGGGCGCAAACTCGTAAAAAAAGAGAGATGAAATGCACTCGCAAAGTCCTCTCGACTTTGTGAGGAGAAAATTCCCGCGTGAGATCCCTACGACTCACAAAGGAGCAACACACTTAGGAGTCCTCACGACTCCTAAGGAGAAAATACACCTACGGGATCCTTATGACCCGTAGGGAGAAAATGATTTGTGAGACCCTTACGGCTCACAAAATGGAAAAGCATTAGGTGACAGGGATCTAAACCTGTCTCCTAAGCCACCAATTCCCAAATCCTCTCGGGGCACATGATGAGTTGCTCCTGGCATTATTCCAGTGCAGCAATGCAGATGCCAAACAAACCAAATCCAAATCCTCTTGGGGCACATGATGAGTTGTTCCTAGCATTATTCGTGCAGCAATGCAGATGCCAAACGAAAAGAAAACCAAATCCAAATCCTCCCGGGGCAAATGATGAGTTTCTCCTGGCATTATTCCAGTGCAGCAATGCAGATGCCGACAAAAATACCAATCCCAAAATTCTCTCATAGCAAATGATGATTCGCTCCTGGTACCATATTCCAGTGTAGCGATGCTGATATCGACTCATATCAAACAAATCAAACCAACCAATTCCAACATCGACCTCTGCGTCAACAAGCAACACTCTGCATCGGGAAAACGTCCAACACAGACACTCCACATCAGGGAAACGTCCGACAACGACACTCCGTAACGGGGAAACGTCAAGCAGACACTCCGTCTCGGGGACACGCCAGCCAGCGACACTCCGTGCCAGGGAAACGTCAAGCAGAGACTCCGTGCCGGGGACACGCCAACAGCGACACTCTGCATCGGGGAAACGTCCAATACAGACACTCCGCATTAGGGAAACGTCCAACAGAGACACTCCGTAACGGGGAAACGTCGAGCAGACACTCCGTCTCGGGGAAACATCAACCAGCGACACTCCGCATCGTGGAAACGTCCAACACAGACACTCCGTGCCGGGGAAAAGTCGACTAGCGACACTCCGCGCCGGGGAATAGTCAATCAGTGACACTCCGTGCCGGGGAAAAGTCAACCCGACACTCCGCATCGGGGAAACGTCCAATACAGACACTCCGTGCCGGGGAAAAGTCAACCCGACACTGCACGTCGGGCAAAACTCGATCAGCGACACTCCGTGCCGGGGAAAAGTCAACCCGACACTCCGCGCCGGGGAAAAGTCGATCAGCGACACTCCGCACCGGGGAAAATTCGATCAGCGACACTCCGTGCCGGGGAAAAGTCAACCAGCAGACACTCCGTCTCGGGGAAACGTCGACCAGCGACACTCCGCACCAGGGAAAAGTCGATCAGCGACACTCCGTGCCGGGGAAAAGTCCACCAGCGACACTCCGCGACGGGGAAAAGTCGATCAGCGACACTCCGTGCCGGGGAAAAGTCCACCAGCGACACTCCGCGCCGGGGAAAAGTCAATCAGCGACACTCCGTGCCGGGGACATGTCAACAAGCGACACTCCGTCATTAGGATACATCAACCAGCAGACACTCCGCGCCGGGGACACGTCGACCAGCGACACTCCATCTCGGGGACATGTCAACCAGCCGATACTCCGCCTCGGGGAAACGTCGACCAGCGACACTCCGCGCCGGGGCCACGTCAACGAAATCACTCCGGGCTAGGGAAACGTCTACCACGGACACTCTGTCTCGGAGACGCGTCAAACGTCGGCTGTCCATGTCGTAAAAAGGGCAGTGCGTCCCCAAAAGTGGGAACCAAAGCAAGTCGCCTCCACGCAAAAGAAGATCCATCAATTTCATGCACACGACCCACATGTACGGTGTGCAATCATTGATGGGGGCAATTTGTTGGGGTAAAAATTTACACCCCGGTTGACCGAGTCAAAGTCAAGGTCAACCTCCAAGCTAGGTGGGCCCAAGCCCAGGTCAAGCGGGCCCATGCCCAAGTCGAGCCCGCGGCCAGCCTCCTCCATGCCAAAATATAGATCATTTAATAAATAATTTTTATGTAATTTTTTATGCATGAATGTAAACAAAATGGGCATAAAGCCAATATTTTGTAAGCCCATGGCTTATGTGCAAAAATGAAATGGCACATGAGCCATGGGATGGCTAAAATGCCATTTTTGTAAAGACCAAGGGGCAATATGTAAATATGTAAGCCTATATAAGGCAACATGATGATGAATAAAGCATACACTTTTCATTCTCACAAAAAAAAACTAGGGTTTGTATCTCTTTCCCTTTTCTGAAGGTCTCAAATCATCTTCTTCCTTTTGAATTAAATCAAGAGTTTTACTCTTCCTTTTCAAAAACAAAATAGTTTTTCACCACGAAACCCACAAAGGGGAACTTGGATCTGTCATCAGATCTCAAAAAGGAGAGATTTTAAGATCTCACATCTCTTGATCTTCAAGATCCAGCTAACAGAGGAGGAAGAAGAAGAACCCCTTCCATTAACCCCAAAAACACACTTAGGAGTCCAACTCCACTCTGATTTCTCCTCCGAGAATCTTTTTAGGCTAAAATCCTCTTTTTCCTCACCGGTGCTCAAGCGCAGAGCGCCCACGTGCCGACACGTGGCGCGCTTGCACTCTAGCGCTCAATGCTCAAGTGCAAAGCGCCCACGTGCCGACATGTAGCGCGCTTGCACAACAGCGCCCTGCGCTCGAGCGCAAAGCACCCACGTGCCGACACGTGGCACGCTTGCTCTCAAGCGCAAGCGCTTTAGCACAAGTCGCCCCAGTGCCGACACGTGGCGCGCTTGCGCTCGAGCGCAAGTCGCCCTAGTGCCGACACGTGGCGCGCTTGCGCTCAAGTGCAAGCGCTCGAGCGCAAGTCGCCCCAGTGCCGACACATGGCGCGCTTGCGCTCAAGTGCACAGCGCTCTGGCGCAAGTCGCCCCCGTGCCGACACGTGGCGCACTTGCGCTCAGGCGCCTAGCAATCAAGCGCAAGTCGCCCCCATGCCGACACGTGGCGTACTTGCGCTCGAGCGTCAGGCGTTGAAGTGCAAAGCGCCCACGTGCCGACACGTGGCGAGCTTGCGCTACAGTGCCCTGGCTCAAGCGCAGAGCGCCCACGTGCCGACAAGTAGCACGCTAGCGCCTGAGCGCACAGCACCTGGGCGCACAGCACCCAAGGCTCTGGCCCCACGCATCCTTTGGATGCCTTTTCCCCCTCTTTCTTTTATATATATATATATACATATATACATATATATATATATATATATATATATATTTAGGTCCATATTACCACCCCGGTCCTTTCGGGGAGGCGGAATAGGTAAAACGAAATTTTTTCCCTAGCTAGGTAACATGGACCGTTTCTTGAAGGATCGTTGCTAAACAAAAACTAACAAAATTCTACAAGTTCTAACAACTATGTAGAATGGTTATACCTTGGTCTTGAACTCCTTCTCTTCTTGATGTGGTTCTTCCTCTTTCTTGCTCCTCGTAGTCGCTTGAACGGATCCTCCTCCTCGTCTCCTCTTTGCCATAGATGGATCCACCCGAGGGTCTCGAAATTGGCCTCCTATCTCAACCTAGAGATGACTAAGGTGTTTGGTTTGCTAAACCTAATACCTTAGATTGAGTAGAGAAGAGTGATGGTGGTTTTATCTCAAAGGTTCATGATTTCCAACTCATGGAACACTTGAACCTTGAGGGAGGAAGAGGAAGAGGGAGAGCTTTTCTTTCTAGGAGAGAGAAAGAGAATGATACAATGAGCTCTCATAATCCAACCCTTCTCACAAAAGTGAGAATAATGATAATAATAATAATAATAATTGAGTATATGGTGATGGTTAGTTTCAATGACCATTATCATTTCATATTGTCATGGCTTTTTGCAAGCAACAAGCAAGCAAAAGTTATACCCATGAAATGATAGCCATGAAATGATGATGGTCAACAAGTCCAAAATGGTCAACCGGTCAACAAAGTCAACAAGTCAACAAAAGTCAAACTTTCAACTCAACCATGGCACAATAATACTTAATTAATATTATCAATCATATATTATATTCTCATTAGGGTTTAAAGAAAAGTCAACGGTCAACAAGTCAACCAAAGCCAAATGGTCAACAACCCTAATGAGAATCCTCTACCTCTGCCTCTGTCAACTGTGCATACACACCCGTATCCGTGCTCCAAGGAACACGAATACACTGAGGCAAAACCAATCCTAAAACAGTTACTAGGATCCGGCTTAAACCAAAGCCTGCTACTAACTACTGTCCGAACACCAAACGTGCATAAGTGCGCGGATGTGAACGAATCCCGTCGCAAAACCATGCAACCTCCACTCTGTTTTGCCCAAAGGCGAGTAACCCTCTGTGTGGGACTCTAAAGGCTCGACACTACGCTGGCAGTGGGTTTGACCACAGGCCGCAAGCGGTACTACTTGTACGTAACGGTCCCCAGGTAGATGTCGATAAGAAGACTAATGAGGTGAACCCATCGAACTCCTACTGAGCCTGAATGTGACAATCTCTGTACAGTCCGGTCCGTTCGTCTGAGAATATCGCATGGCGGGCCTATGGGGGCAGTAAACGTTAGTCCCCTAATAGCGGTACAAGTCGTGTCGGAGTGTAGCCCCAAACACCCTGAGAATCTACTGGAAAACCTACCAGCAATTCTCGCTTGCCCTGGCCAGGGGCTTTGTGTAATGTCTCTCCTACACACAGCGTGATATCAACCCCCAATACCGGGAGAGACGAATCCTGTCTAACCGTCACTGCCTCCAAGTGCTTCAGGACTGCACCCAACTACTACCTGTTTGCACGACTCAGTAGAGCCGTGGTAGGGTGGTAATTTAAGAACAGTGGGAACACACTCGAGGCGAACTGACAGTGTCAAGTCAGTGGACTAAGCTGTACTCATGTCACCTAGGAACTGTTAACTGAAGATAGGTATAATACCAACCAACAGTTCCTGACGAGTCTTATCCAGTGTACTCGTAACCTAACGAGGACCTGCATACTATCTCCAGTACGACGTAGTGATGGCTGTGGGACAGACCATCTCCCCTGATGGGAAGAGAAGCGTATGCACTAGTCTACTCTGGAGTATCGATGCCCTGTCTCGATAATCCTACGACTAGGGACCAAAATAAGGATGTGCTTATAGACTACCCAGCCCCCACTAGTGTGATCGCCATCACAATGCCGGTAGTCAAGCAAACATCCTAAGGGCTCTACCAATATGTTTTTAGCGATATGTTAAAAGAAACATATACACATATTAAGATAGAAACAAACCAAGTAGCATACTACTATATCAAGCAAGACTGTCGTAAAACCATATATATATCCCAAGCCTCCAAAATGTATTATACAAACCAGTACTATACAATAATGGCCTCTAGGGCATACATATCTAACATATATACATATGTATACATATGTGCATACACACATACTCCACGACATTGTCCCTGTTAGAAAAAAATTTCTAACGGGGCGCTTCCCCGCACCCCGCAAGGGGGCTGCTAGCCCCCTTGACCCCCAGCCCGCTATTCGGGTAGCGGGACCCCCGTTAAAACTCTGCGTGGTTCCCGATATATCCAAAACCCCCTTTCAAAACACAATACACGTACACTGCACATTGAGTTCGCATGACCAGTTTAACCCGTCAATCGGAGGTTCCCTCGCTCCAAAGGCGAGAGATAATTAACGGCAGTTTAGTCCGCGGCTGCCGGAGATTCGGATCCCCACAATCATTAAAGCTCAGCCTATCCTAGGCAGGGGGAATCTGTAGTACGCCTGACAAGCGCGCGCGGATTCCCATCTCAATGGGGTGACGAAAAACACCCTACAAATATTAGTTAATGTAAGATAATATATCAAATATATAATTATAGATTAAATTATTAAATCAACACTTGATTTAATAATACGGTTATATCACATACAACCGACTAATATCAAATGTATCAACTTGTCGAATCAACACTTGATTCGACAGCCCGGCTATATCATATATAACTGACCGATATCACATATCGCGAGAATTAAATACGGTATCGCATACACGTATTAATCTCGGTCCCGCACATATCACATATATGCTCCTACTACGTTTCTCTTGAGCCAGCAAACCTCTGTGTTGGACTCTAAAGACTCGTCAATACGCCGGCAGTAGGTGGTGATCATATCAGTCACCCACAAGCCGCAAGCGGTCTACTAAACGTAACGGCCACCCGGGTATTGAGCGATCATAAGATCAACAAGCAAGCCTACTCATACTCCTGCGAATTCAGTCGGTAACACTACCATACAGTTCGGTCTCTTCATCTGATATGTCGCATATCGCAGCCCGAGGATAGTAAACGTCAGACCCCAATAGCCTGCTAAGTCATGCCGATATGAGGCCCATAACGATTCGAGAAGCTACTGATAACACTTACCAGTAGATCTCAGCAACCCTATCCAGGGATTTCCTGTTATGGCCAATCGAGCATAGCGCAACATCAACCCCCAATACCGGGAGAGACGAAATCCCCTCCTATCGCTTATTGCCTCCATGTGACTCGGGAATGTACCCAAAAACTACCGTTTTGCACGATCTCTTGAACGTGGTAAGGTGGAAATCAAAGCACAGTGGGAATCTCACAAGACTCTATGACGATCTCGGGTCGACAGACTAACCTGTACCAGTGTCACCAGAGAACTGCTATCTGACGATAGGTATAATACCATCTAGGAGTTCTCGATCAGTCCGTTCATTGTACCCAGTCTCCATTGAGCACCCATATACCATCTTTGATGTCAAACACCAATGGATATGGGATCATCCATCGCCCATCATATGGGTCGAGAAGCGTATACACTAGTCTACTCTGAAATATCGATGCCCCGTCTCGATACTCCCACGACTAGGAACATTTGAAGGATGTACTTACCGACTACCCTTTCCCTACTAGGATGATCTGCATCATAATCCTGGTAGTCAAGTACTGATCCTGAGGGCTTTATCAACATGTAATAGAGAGACAAGAAGTGTACATGTTAAGATAAAGAGCAACCAGATAGCATACTATCATGTCGAGCAAGAAAATCCTCCCTATATATGTCCAAGCATCCACTATAATATACATCACATGTATAATAATGTCCTCTAAGGCATACATATAACTAACATAACCGACACTCCAAAGTTGCTAGCAATGGAGAGTGGGGTGTGTAGGAATATCTCACTATCTTTTTCTCTCAAGTCTCATGATCAAGTGAGCAATCAAAGAAGAAGAAGGAGGTGGTGAGGAAAGCCATGGGCATGAGCAACTCAAGAAATGGCTAAGTCTCCAAAGAGTGTGAAGAATCAATAAATCAATGTGAGTGTAATGTGTGTCATAGAAAAAATATCTCATCCATTTTACAATAAACAAATCCTTAGCCATACCTCTCTACATAACTCCACCATGCTCATGCCACCTCACCCTCCACCACATTTCCTAATTATTTTCTAAAATGAAAATCATATAATGAGGTGTCCATATTCTAGAAGATATTCCGTATAAACACGGAATACAACCCGGTATACGTATCAAAATACATATAAACGAATTCGTATGAAAATACGAATAGCCAAGAGAAAATGAATAGTGAACAATAATACTAGAATACATATATATATATATATATATATATTATTAAATCAAAACTTGATTTAATAATCCGGATCAATCCTAAGCCGCTAGTATTATCAACCGTCCGATAAAAGTCTGTGTAGAATGTATACATATTTAATCGGACACCTGTATGTACCAACATTCGTCATTTACATCATATCGCCTGAATCGTGAAAACTCTCTGTGTGGGACTTTAAATACTCGTCAATACGCTGGCAGTGGGTTTAACCACAAGCACGTCAGCGGCACTAGCTATACGTAACGGCTACCCAGGTATTGAGCGAAAGGAAGGCCGACGAGCAAACTCATCCGAACCCCTACTGAGCCTGTCAGTGAAAATCTCCATACAGTCTGGTCTGTTCGCCTAAGAATATCGCATATCGAGTCTAGTGGGTTGGATAAAATCAGACCCATAATAACGCGATATTTTGTGTCGGTATGAAGCCTATCACCCACTGAGAAACTACTGATCCAAATCAGTAATTCTCGACTATCTTGGCCAAGAATTTTTGGTGATGGTCGCTTGTGCACCGCGTGACATTAGCCCCCAATATTAGGAGAGATGAATCCCCGACGATCAGCTCACTGCCTCCATGTGGCTCGGGACTGTACCCAACTAAAACCTGTTTGCACGACTCCTTTGAGCCGTGGTAGGGTAGTAATCAAAGCACAGTGGGAACTCACACGAGAAAAATAACGATCTCAGGTCGACAGACTAACCTGTACACATGTCACCTGGGAACTGCTATCTGACAATAGGTATAATACCAACTAGCATGTTCCCGGCGAGTCCGTCCAGTGTAGTCATAACCCAATGAGCACCTATATACTATCTTAGGTGACTAACTAACACCAATGGGTTATGAGACTGGTCACCGCCCCTCGCCGGGGTATCGAAAAGTTTACACTAGTCTACTCCGGAGTATCGATGCCCGGTCTCGATACTCCCTCGACTAGAGACATTTAAGGATGTGCTTATAGACCACCCAGCTCCCACGTATATGATCGCTATCATAATGCTGGTAGTCAAGCAAGAATCTTATGGGCTCTATCAACATGTAATACCATATAATACATGTGCATGATGATAAAGGAAAACCAGATAGCATACTATCATTTTGAGTAAGATTGTTCTACCCATATAGGTCCTCCCTCAATCATCAAAATCGCGTGCCTGCGATTACAATAATTGACTTGATATCACTATAGCCAACATTGGGCCCATTCTTCAGCCTCAAGAGGACTCTCTTTACCTGAAAAGTTCTTAAGATGCAACGCCCGAAATTGCTTTACTCCAAAATGTAACACCCGAGCCCAATGCTACTATTTTCAGTTACTGTTTGAGCATAATGTGGTACTCATTTCATTTAATTTGCTTGTTTGTTGCTTACTGTAAAATTTACCCGGCAAAGTCATTTCTACATATAACAAATTTTAGCATCTAAAATAAAATTGAAAATATTCATCTTGGCCTACTTGACACCCCTAACCTCGTGGTAGCGTCCGTGCATTGTGTTCTCGTCCCGTTCAGTAAAACGGGCAAGTTTGGATGACTACGTGCACGCGCGTGTGTCCGTTTTGAGAGTATGCTTTTTAATCATAAAACATTTCATTTGAAAATTTGGAACCCGCTTAAAATCCTATTATTTGAATTTCGAATTTTTTGGACCCAACCCGGGCGCAATTTGGAAATGTTTCATTTGGCGCCAAAATCCCAAATTTTTAATATTATTAAAACCTTCGCATATATTTTTCTAACTAATCTGATATCTTACTGTTCATTACCTATCTTTTAAATCTTTAAGTTAACCATATAATATTTTTACAATCTTTTATATCCTTCTCAATTTATTCTCTCAGCCAATCGCAACCTCCCCTTTAACCCCGTGGTCCCCACTTTCTCTCTCTCTCCACTTTCTCTCTCTCTCTACCCCTTATATATTCTCTCGTACTTCTCTTTATCATTTTTCTCTTCTTGCTTCATGTCTCGTTTCTCATTCTTTTAACTGTTCTTTTGTTACCGGAATTCCGTCGTGCCGGTGACGTTTCTCGACGTTCCAGCGAGATACCCCGACCCGTGTGGTTCCTTTGTTCGTCGTTTGGGTTTATTCCGTGAACCGTGCGCCGTCGCGAGTTTTCCCCGCCGACGGTTAACGTTCCGTTTTCCCGATTCGCGACCCATCGAGGCAAGTTAATCTTGCTACATGCTATATACTTTTATAATCTTCATTTTATAATATTATACATTTGAAAATCTTATAGTTTACATATGAAATGTCGTTGAAAAATCGGATATGACAAATCTGAAATTTACTGTACACCTTATCTTATAAAATTCATTATAAATCATAGAAAAATCATTAGGATACGTTCTTTAGTTCGTTACGAAGCTAATTCAGAATAATATAACTCTATGAAATATTTACTTGCAAAATAAATTGTTTAATTAACGTAAAATGCAAATGAACACGTCTCTAAACTGCTGTCCGGGGAAATTCCAGCAGCAAACTTTCAACTTTGAATATTCATAACTTTTTGCAGGGATAACCTGAGATGTTTATACTTATAAAACTGAAAATCTTATTGAATTATCTTTGTTTTGGTATAAGATACGTCTCTTTTGGAGAACATTTGTTATTTTTAAGCTATTTTACAAATTAGGGTGACGCTAAATTTCTGAACGGAACCTTCTTGTGCATGGTTAATCAATACATCTTTTATAGTTACTAATCGCTTTGAATATGCTATCCATATTAATATTATCATATCACATATTGTTTAGTTGTACATCCCACATTACCATTTTATAGTTTTATAACTTTTCGGATACCCGTTTGTATCTATCGCATTTAAGATACATATAATTGCATCCATAGATCACATCACTACATAATAATGTGATATTAACACTCCATGTTTAATAAATTGTATCCTAATTAATATTGGAACTATAATGTAACCCTAATCGATAACTGTGCATCCATATCCTTGAAATTATATCTATTGGCATATCATATTACATGTTCCAGTTATTGTTCTGATAGTACTCATGCTTGTTTATTTATACACATGTTTATGTTAGTTTGATTATGAGCACCCACATGACATCTTGTGCTTCCTGACATGACCTGTTACACTTCCTACTTGACATGACATGGTACCGTACACTCTTGACATGACATGACACCTTTATACATTACCTGGTTGACCTGATGTACCATGGCTTTACCTGTTACCTGACCTCATGCCTAATGCCGACAAACCTAACCATTCCTGCTGTCGATCCAGACAGACCTACTTTTACTTGACTTTGTGTTGGCATTAGTCCTTGACTACTGAACACCTGACCTGACATACATAGTTTGGGGGTATGGGGAAATCAAAGGTGAAACCGACTTGTAACTCAACAGTTCGATACATTGTTCTGATCAGTCTTACGGGCTTGGCCAGTCCGGGAGTGATGATGCTGACATCACTCGTCCATCCTACTACCTATTTTTACTGCTTAGCGGCACGTCTCGGGTTCAGCCCCGAGGGTCATGACCGTGGTCCCGGGCACGCACGGGATACTATTGAGTTACATCGACGATTCATCAATTGGTTTCAAAGACTATAGAGTAGAAAACCTGATAGGACAGCTTAGTCACCATTGCACATTACCCTGCTTGTTATCTCTCATTATTGCTTTATTCATGTTCATACTTGCATTGCTTATTACCATGTTTATACTTTATACTTGATATCATGACGCGCTGACGTCTGGGTTTTGCATGGCCCAGATTCCGTACCTTTGTCGACGACCGAGCAGGAGTACTTCATCCAGCAGGCTGACCAGTGAGTCCTTAGGGTTTAGTTTATTTATTTTCATTTCATTTCCAGATGTGAGCCCGCATTACGGGACGTACTGTTTATTCATTGTATTGGATCATTAGCTTCCGCACTTATTGTTCATTGATTCTTGTTATTATGGATTTGGACATGTACTAGTTTAGTTTATTTTTTTCTGTTCTTGATATCTTTACAACCGTAATGTGACTGTGGACGGATGCGTCCTACCCACAGGTAGCATGGTTGGCTATGTCACGTGCCCAATCTTGCGTACTCTGGGAAGCGGGGCGTGACATGGTTTTATGGTATCAGAGCCATAGGTTAATTGGGTTGATTCTTTGTAATTGGGTATTGCACCCGATACACGAATCATAATACCCGTGATTAGGAAACATGTCCTGCCACCTTGACCGTTTTACCATCCTTGAATCATTCTTCCGGATCATGTCGACATGCAAACTTACTTTGCATTGTCAACTCGAAAACCTAATTTCTTGTTATCCCTAGGACTTAGGCGACTTGGGTGGAGTTAAGTAATTGCGGCTATGATACCGCGGCATAGCTACAATGCGGTACTCTATTTAAGTATCTTGGAGTTCTAGCCTTGATCCATATTCAGAATCTATCATCATGCTAATATTGGGTGTTTTGAGTTCAGGATTATGACAGGTAAGAAGTTGAAGACGTACCAGAGGCGTGTGAACGGAGCCGCCATGCTTGGAGTGATAAGAGGAATGCTGGAAATCAAAGAAACAGCCCGAGCTGATCCAGCAGCAAGCGGACTCGTTTCAGGAAGGTTTGCAGATCGTTCAGCAGTCTGTGAACAAGATTGGAACTAGACCAGTTGACCGAGTAGGGACCGTGGCAGAGTTCAGACGTGTGGGTCCTACTACTTTCACTGGTTTGGAGGAGCCATGCCAGCCGAGCAGTGGCTAGTCAGCACGGAGAATTCGCTGATTGCGGCACAGATTCCAGAGGACAAAGGAGTTGATGTGGTGCGCATTCAACTAGTGGATTACGCCGAGAGTGGTGGCTTGTGGAGGAGAACCGTTTGCCCAAGCCAAGCAGTTAGGCGGATTTCTCTAAGAGTTTCCTGGAGAAGTTCTTTCCGCAGACTGCACGGGAGGAAATGGAAGAGAAATTTATTGGGCTGAGGCAGAATGGAGCACCCGTGGACGTGCATGCAGCAGAGTGGACGAGACTCAGTAGTTTCGCTGGACCTTTAGTCGCCAACGATGCAGACAGGGCACGAAGGTCCATGCGCAGCTTGGATGTGGACATCCAAAGGCAAACCGTCTCCCTGGGTTTGACCACTTTCTCACAGGTTCTTACGGCAGCTCGAGAACAGCAGAGCATATCAGGAAAATTGGGAGTTCACAGCAGACAGCAGTTGCGGTAAGGAAGCAGTTCTGTCGGGCCGGTCGAGTTTAGGGCTAGGCCGACAAACAATGTTCTTGCATCAATGGAAGTGATGAAAGTAAAGAGCCGGCTGTTGTTCGTGATTCTATGGACGTTTTTGAAGATATATCGGGCTTACCGCCGAAGCGAGACGTGGAGTTCACGATTGACCTTAGTCCTGGTGCAGCGCCAGTGTCTAAAGCTTACTATCCAATGGCACCAGTGGAATTGGAAGGAGTTAAGAAGCAAGTTGGTGAATTACTTGAGAAGGGTTGGATTCGAAGCAGCAACTCACCTTGGGGAGCCCCAGTTCTTTTAGTAAAGAAGAAGGATGGCACGAGAAGGATGTGCATTGATTATCGAGAGTTGAACCGGGCGACTATTAAGAACAAGTACCCGATCCCTCGCATTGGAGGACTTTTGAGCAGCTTAGTGGCGCGAGAGTATTCTCGAAACTGGATTCGCGATCCGGATATCATTAGGTCCTGCAGATGTTGAGACAGGAGAAGCTTTATGCGAAGATGAGTAGTGCGAATTCTGGCTGGAAGAAGTGAAATTTCTGGGACATGTCGTGTCGGGTGATGGAATCGCCGTCCATCCCGAAAAGATTGCAGCAGTTCGAGATTGGCCTATTCCAAGAAATGTAGCTGAGATAAGAAGTTTCCTTGGATTAGCCGGATACTACAGGAGATTTGTGGAGAACTTTGCTCGTTTGGCAGAACCGCTGACCAAGCTTATGCGTAAGGAGGTACCTTTTGTATGGACGGATAAATGTGCGTTGGCTTTGAGACGTTGAAGCAGAAGTTGATAACCGCCCCTATCCTGACCGTACCAGAAAATTCCGGAGGACTGATGATTCATAGCGACGCATCTGGGAAAGAATTGGGATGTGTTTTGATGCAGCATGGGAAGGTCGTAGCATACGCATCAAGACAACTGAAGACCCATGAGAAGAATTATCCAACTCATGACTTGGAGCTTGCGGCTGTGATTTTCGCTTTGAAGATTTGGAGACACTACCTTTTGGGCATAAGAGTCGAAGTTTTTACAGATCATAAGAGCTTGAAGTACGTGTTCACGCAGAAGGAGTTGAACATGAGGCAACGCAGATGGTTGGAGCTGACGGCCGACTACGACCTTGATCTTAAGTACCATCCGGGAAAAGTTAACGTCGTGCCAGATGCGCTAAGTCGGTTACCAGCAATTCAGATATTGACTGCACAGAGGGAGATCATTGCGGATTTTCGGAGATTTGACTTGGAGGTTGTGCTACCACGTGCTACGGGACAGTTGTTGCAATTGCAAGTACAGTCGTCCTTAGTTGAGAGGATTAAAGCAGCACAATCGCAGGATCCTAGACTACAAAAGTTTCGGGAGCAGGTTGAAGCAGGACTACGAACCGATTTACTGATCCACGAAGACGGTTCATTGAGCTATGGTAGCCGTGTGTGTGTGCCAAAAGGAGATGTGCGTGAAGAGCTCATGAAGGAGGCACACAGTTCAGCTTACTCCGTACATCCAGGAGGGACAAAGATGTACCGAGATATTCGACAGCACTTCTGGTGGGAAGGTATGAAACGGGAAATTGCTCGCTTCGTGGCTAAGTGCTTGGTGTGTCAGCAAGTCAAGGCTGAACACCAAAGGGTTGCTGGTTTGTTGCAACCACTTCCGATTCCTCAGTGGAAGTGGGATCATATAACCATGGATTTCGTGACGGCCTTACCGCGGAGTCCAAAGGGCAACAATGCTGTATGGGTGATTGTCGATCGGTTGACCAAGGCAGCTCACTTTATTCCTTTTCGGGTTGGTCAATCGACAGAGACTTTGGCAGGGCGGTACATGCAGGAGATTGTGAGATTGCATGGAGTACCGGTAAGCATCATGTCCGATCGGAACACTCGGTTCTTGTCGCACTTTTGGAGGAGTTTACAAGAAAGTTTGGGGACTCGATTGAAGTTTAGCACAGCTTATCATCCTCAAACTGATGGTCAGTCGGAGAGAACGATCCAAACTCTTGAGGATACGTTGAGAACATGCAGGTTGGACTTCAAGGGGTCTTGGGAGGATCATCTACTTTTGGTGGAGTTGTCTTACAACAACAGTTTTCAGGCAACTATTCAGATGGCTCCATTTGAAGCTTTGTATGGTCGTAAATGCCGTTCACCTGTTTGTTGGGACGATGTCGGTGAACGAAGATTATTGGGACCAGATTTGGTTGTGCAGACAGTTGAGAAGGTTAACCCTATCAGAAATCATATGAAGGCAGCACAGGACCGACAGAAGAGTTGGGCAGATACGTCAAGAAGACCTCTGGAGTTCACCGTGGGTGATTTGGTATTCTTGAAGATATCACCGACTAGAGGGGTGATTCGCTTTGGGAGTCGGGGAAAGCTTGGTTCTCGATTCGTTGGACCCTTCGAGATATTGGAGCGTGTTGGAGAGGTAGCGTACCGTTTGGCGTTACCACAGTCCTTGGCAGGTGTGCACGATGTGGTTCGTGTATCTCAACTACGGAGGTATGTTCGAGATGAAACCCACGTATTGGATCATTCGGAGTTGACCGTACGGGAGGACCTAACTTTTGAGGAGCGACCAGTCGAAATCAAGGATCGAAGGGAAAAGGTTCTTAAGAACAAGGTTACCCCTCTTGTGCTAGTTTCATGGGGTAATCGATCGCATGGAGAATCCACTTGGGAACGAGAAGATGAAATCCGGCAGAAGTTTCCTCACCTTTTCTTGTAGTTATCTATCTTTGTATTCTTGGAATTTCGAGGACGAAATTCTTTTTGTAGTTGGGTATAATGTAACACCCGAGCCCAATGCTACTATTTTCAGTTACTGTTTGAGCATAATGTGGTACTCATTTCATTTAATTTGCTTGTTTGTTGCTTACTGTAAAATTTACCCGGCAAAGTCATTTCTACATATAACAAATTTTAGCATCTAAAATAAAATTGAAAATATTCATCTTGGCCTACTTGACACCCCTAACCTCGTGGTAGCGTCCGTGCATTGTGTTCTTGTCCCGTTCAGTAAAACGGGCAAGTTTGGATGGCTACGTGCACGCACGTGTGTCCGTTTTGAGAGTATGCTTTTTAATCATAAAACATTTCATTTGAAAATTTGGAACCCGCTTAAAATCCTATTATTTGAATTTCGAATTTTTTGGACCCAACCCGGGCGCAATTTGGAAATGTTTCATTTGGCGCCAAAATCCCAAATTTTTAATATTATTAAAACCTTCGCATATATTTTTCTAACTAATCTGATATCTTACTGTTCATTACCTATCTTTTAAATCTTTAAGTTAACCATATAATATTTTTACAATCTTTTATATCCTTCTCAATTTATTCTCTCAGCCAATCGCAACCTCCCCTTTAACCCCGTGGTCCCCACTTTCTCTCTCTCTCCACTTTCTCTCTCTCTCTACCCCTTATATATTCTCTCGTACTTCTCTTTATCATTTTTCTCTTCTTGCTTCATGTCTCGTTTCTCATTCTTTTAACTGTTCTTTTGTTACCGGAATTCCGTCGTGCCGGTGACGTTTCTCGACGTTCCAGCGAGATACCCCGACCCGTGTGGTTCCTTTGTTCGTCGTTTGGGTTTATTCCGTGAACCGTGCGCCGTCGCGAGTTTTCCCCGCCGACGGTTAACGTTCCGTTTTCCCGATTCGCGACCCATCGAGGCAAGTTAATCTTGCTACATGCTATATACTTTTATAATCTTCATTTTATAATATTATACATTTGAAAATCTTATAGTTTACATATGAAATGTCGTTGAAAAATCGGATATGACAAATCTGAAATTTACTGTACACCTTATCTTATAAAATTCATTATAAATCATAGAAAAATCATTAGGATACGTTCTTTAGTTCGTTACGAAGCTAATTCAGAATAATATAACTCTATGAAATATTTACTTGCAAAATAAATTGTTTAATTAACGTAAAATGCAAATGAACACGTCTCTAAACTGCTGTCCGGGGAAATTCCAGCAGCAAACTTTCAACTTTGAATATTCATAACTTTTTGTAGGGATAACCTGAGATGTTTATACTTATAAAACTGAAAATCTTATTGAATTATCTTTGTTTTGGTATAAGATACGTCTCTTTTGGAGAACATTTGTTATTTTTAAGCTATTTTACAAATTAGGGTGACGCTAAATTTCTGAACGGAACCTTCTTGTGCATGGTTAATCAATACATCTTTTATAGTTACTAATCGCTTTGAATATGCTATCCATATTAATATTATCATATCACATATTGTTTAGTTGTACATCCCACATTACCATTTTATAGTTTTATAACTTTTCGGATACCCGTTTGCATCTATCGCATTTAAGATACATATAATTGCATCCATAGATCACATCACTACATAATAATGTGATATTAACACTCCATGTTTAATAAATTGTATCCTAATTAATATTGGAACTATAATGTAACCCTAATCGATAACTGTGCATCCATATCCTTGAAATTATATCTATTGGCATATCATATTACATGTTCCAGTTATTGTTCTGATAGTACTCATGCTTGTTTATTTATACACATGTTTATGTTAGCTTGATTATGAGCACCCACATGACATCTTGTGCTTCCTGACATGACCTGTTACACTTCCTACTTGACATGACATGGTACCGTACACTCTTGACATGACATGACACCTTTATACATTACCTGGTTGACCTGATGTACCATGGCTTTACCTGTTACCTGACCTCATACCTAATGCCGACAAACCTAACCATTCCTGCTGTCGATCCAGACAGACCTACTTTTACTTGACTTTGTGTTGGCATTAGTCCTTGACTACTGAACACCTGACCTGACATACATAGTTTGGGGGTATGGGGAAATCAAAGGTGAAACCGACTTGTAACTCAACAGTTCGATACATTGTTCTGATCAGTCTTACGGGCTTGGCCAGTCCGGGAGTGATGATGCTGACATCACTCGTCCATCCTACTACCTATTTTTACTGCTTAGCGGCACGTCTCGGGTTCAGCCCTGAGGGTCATGACCGTGGTCCCGGGCACGCACGGGATACTATTGAGTTACATCGACGATTCATCAATTGGTTTCAAAGACTATAGAGTAGAAAACCTGATAGGACAGCTTAGTCACCATTGCACATTACCCTGCTTGTTATCTCTCATTATTGCTTTATTCATGTTCATACTTGCATTGCTTATTACCATGTTTATACTTTATACTTGATATCATGACGCGCTGACGTCTGGGTTTTGCATGGCCCAGATTCCGTACCTTTGTCGACGACCGAGCAGGAGTACTTCAGCCAGCAGGCTGACCAGTGAGTCCTTAGGGTTTAGTTTATTTATTTTCATTTCATTTCCAGATGTGAGCCCGCATTACGGGACGTACTGTTTATTCATTGTATTGGATCATTAGCTTCCGCACTTATTGTTCATTGATTCTTGTTATTATGGATTTGGACATGTACTAGTTTAGTTTATTTTTTTCTGTTCTTGATATCTTTACAACCGTAATGTGACTGTGGACGGATGCGTCCTACCCACAGGTAGCATGGTTGGCTATGTCACGTGCCCAATCTTGCGTACTCTGGGAAGCGGGGCGTGACACAAATGCTTTGTCTTCAAAGCGATTCATAAGAATAGCATTCTGTTGCTGCTGGCTTCCCAGAAGACTTTTGATGGCTTCTAGAAGCACCGTATGTTCATTTATCGGAGCAGCAACAGTATAGGGAGCCGGTAAAGTAGGTGGTGGTGTGTTGCCGTTGACGTTGGTGCTAGTGTTGTTGGGAGAATCTATCATCTTGATAGAAAAGAAAAGGTTAATATAGATTCAAGAATTTTGAAATATAAGGAATGTATAGTTGCTGATTCTTGTAGTTCTTGTTATATATTACTTAAGACTTTATGCAGAACAAACCTGCATGGGCTACCAACAAAAACCTGTCACGCCCCGCTTCCCACTAGATGGAAACGGTGACGTGGAAAGCCCACAATGTATTACTATGAAAATACGTTAAGCGTAATTAAGTAATATAACAATGAGCAAGAATGACAAGAGTAATAAAATGAAACAGCAACTTTATTCATCTTCAACTTTACATACAACTGTCTGGAAATAAAAAATACAATAATAATGCAAATGGCTAAACAATGGCATAATGAAAGTAAGTACAAACAGGAAGAAGGTATTAGTCTGGCTGAGTAGCAAACTGGTCCAAGTCCTCCTGACTTGGCTTTATGTCCTCAGAGTCCGGTCCTCCTGACAAACATTCCAAAGAAAGAAAACAACAAGGAATTTCGTCAGCGAACTAGCACTCAGTAACTCCCAAAAGAAGTAAGATAAGATAGTATATAATATGAATAGAAACCAAATGACAGTGGACGGTAAAGTTGTATATGATCATTCACAGGTATAAGATAGTTATTCTAACGTGGTTACTTGTAGTTTGATAAAGAATGTATTCATGTATATAAGAGGAGTCCATCTTACCCCGTGGACTATGGTAACATGTAGTATAAGGTCCCGTCATAACCCACGGGACAACGGCACGTGAATTAATGTAAGTGTCTTTTAAAGTGACCTCTCATGCTACGATATATGTTTCGTACCAATCTACCCATTTATCCCCGCGTATTGTATTGTATTGTATTATATAGATTAAGATTACAGGTCTTGGCCGATCCATTGATATAAAATGTGCAGGTTCATGTTCAAGATGTAATCATGTATTCAGGTCAAGTTCATGTCAAGTTATAACCATGGTTCGGTCAAGTCGAGTCAAGTAGTCAAGTTCGTGTTTGATTTTGGATTCTGCTTTGAGTTTGGATTCAGGTTGGAGTTAGAATCTTATGAAAAGATTTTTTTCTTAAATTTCTTAAGTTCGGGAGTAATCGGCAACTATTGCATATGGACGGCAGGATTTGTGTTTTTTTCCAAGACAATTGCCACTGATAACTCCGTTAAACTTGTCTAAGCTGAATAAGCAAGCACTCACTTTCTCCGGCTTCCTGGGGCTCAAGAGAAATGATACAGCTTAAAGCTATATTAATCTAGGATCCTTAAATATTTATCATTTTGTTGTTTACATTGTATTTATATTGTTTGCATCTCTCGAGGTTTTTTTTTATGAAAAATACTTTAATATTGTTTAAAAATAATCTCAAGGGTTATTTATATAGTTTTTATGAACATGTATGTTAATTTAGATGGTGTTTTAGTGATAAAACCTAGTTTTTAAAAGTTCATGGTATTTTTATGAAAACTAGCTCTTTTGGAAATTTGATGGTATTTTATTAAAATTTCAATCTTCATTTTAAAAATATATTTTCACAAGTTGTTGTTAATGAAAATACGGATTCATAGTTTTATATAATTTTTCCAAAGATTGTTTTGTTTAGAAAAGTCGTATTTCTTAAAAATCGTATTTTTATTTCCTTAAAGACCGAATACTCCATGAGGAGGTCTGCATCTCGCTCTACTATCCCAAGGATATGCGATAATCCACACCATCCATTAGCGGGTCCCCTAACGAGAGTTGTAGAGGCGCAATTGCCAAGAATTTAAAAATATCGATAAAAACGTATTTTTTTTATAAAAGTGATGGTATTTATTTGAAAAACGTATTCTCTTAAATTAACCATACATCTAAATCTCATGCTATGAAACCATAGTGTGCGTGTGGGGTAAGTCGTTACCTTGTGAAGGTTCTAGAGGTAGGTATACTAGTTATCAAAATAAGGGTTATACTAAAATTAGTGGTATTTTAATGAAAAAGTTCGTTATATGAGTATTTCATATGGAAATTTTCATTACGCTAAAAAGCTAAATGATGTGAATAAGGTTAAGGGTGGTTTTATAGTTTTGTGGTTTATTTTGCTTATGAACTGGATGAAAAGGTTTGAAAAGAAAGTAATATCGGATCTAACTCCACTTTATCGATATGTTTTAATAATGCGATTTTAGTCGAAAAGAAGGAGAGGGGGAAGGGACATACGGTTTCATAACGTCGAGAAAAGAGTAAGGAAGAGAATGGGGGCTCCGTGGCATCGCGGTAGCTCCGGGAACGACCCTGATCTTCAACTAAAGAGAACTTGGTTGCTAACTCCACTTGACTCCACTTGCACTTAGAAAATTTTGGGAGAAATTTGATAGAAATTTTAGAATGGGGGAGAGATAAGGTATGTGGTGGTATTTATAGGGTGAAAATGAGAGAGGGTGTGAAATAAAATGAATTAAAATAGATTTAATGGTGTTAAATAGGGATTTGAAGAGTGTCTTTTTTATTGCAGGAAAATCAAACAGTGCAGGGGAGCTGAGGGGAGCTGGGGTGTGTGTGTAAAGCACGGAGTGATTTGGACCAGATCGGACCGTCGGTAGTAGCCAATATAGGGAAATGGGCGTTCGGATTTCGATGGATTGCCTCGAGATTCGTGCCACGTGCTTTAATCAGTGTTTACTCCTCATTGCGCCTGTTTGATTTTTCTGAAACATTTTGTTTCTCCGTGTATTGCACATAAAACTCTTGGGCTTCCGAAAAATTAAAAAGAAAAATCTTAAAAATAATTGGGGCTGATGGGATTCGAACACGCAGGCTATGGTACAGCAGTGTAGAGGTTTTACCAGTGAGCTACAAGTTGCTTCTTGCTTTTATCAAACAAATTTAACTTATAACTTTTCAACAGGCTGAAATACCCTTTCTATACAATAAACAAGTAATTTTGTACTGGAATTTCAGAGTCGTTACAATCAAAGATGATCCACCTTGAAGGTTCAAGTGCTTTGGCTCCAAACTCAAAATAGAGTAAACCAAAGTAGTTAGGTTCCTAAGCTAACTAGCTTAGAGTTGTAGTTTCTTCTTCACTATAATTTTCTCTCCTTTTTCTTTCTTTTTCTAATTTGTTTTCTCACAAAAGAGGAGGAGGGAGATGAGAGTTTCATGGCTTAAAGAGAGGAAGAAGTTGAAGAAAGAATTATTTAACACTTCACTTTAAAAAGAAAATGGTTGCTAATATCATTATTTAAAAAATCCTAACCATATGATTTAATCAAGAAAACAAGTGTCCATCCTCTTCTCTCCCCTCCACATGTCACCATTTAGAGTGAGGCATAGGATATGTTGTTCCCACGGAACAACATAAGCTAAATGAGAAAACAAAAGAAAAAAGAATAAACAGAAAACAATATATATATATATATATATATATATATATATATATATATATATATATAAAATAAAACATACTAAATACATATACTTGTAATTGTTATCCAAAATATTTAAAATACATAAAAGAGAGACAAATAATAGTGACAAAATACTAGCAAATACATATATTAAATATATGTAATATTAAATCTAAACTAGATTTAATATCCGTCTTTTCCAAAAGACCCTGCTAATATTACAACCGTTCGATTACCGTCAGTGTATATTGTACACTAGTTTTAATCGAAGCCAAGCGCGTACCAATGTACCGCAACTACAACATATCGCAAAAACCGAAAACCCTCTGTGTGGGACTCTAAAGACTCGACAATACGCTGACAGTGGGTTTAACCACAAGCACGTCAGCGGCATTAGCTGTACGTAACGGCTACCCAGGTATTGTCGAAGAGATCGACAAGCATGCTCGTCCGAAACCCTAACTGAGCCTATCAACGATATATATACCATACAGTCCGGTCTGTTCGTCTGAGAGTATCGCATATCCAGTCTAGGGAGTGGATAACGTCAGACCCCTAATAACCTGATAAGTCATGCCGGTGTCAAGCCCTATCACCAATCGAGAAACTACTTATCGCAACCAGTAAATCCCATCTTCCTAGGCCTAGGTCTTTTGGTGATGGCCAACCGTACACTACGCGACATCAACTCCCAATACCGAGAGAGATGAATCCCCTCAATCGCTCACTGCCTCCAAGTCACTATACTTGAGTTACCTACTCCATCAACCAAGGTCAACCTACATAACGAAAGTTCAGGTCTAATACCCCCAAACTCAGGTCTAAGTTCTGTAAGGTCAAGCCTAGGTTCCGAAATATATACGCCCTAGACTCTGCATAGTCAAACATAGACTTGAACCAAGGTTAAACCTAACGCTATAATACCAACTTTGTAACGATCCGAAAATTGGCATGTGACCGGCACTTGAATCACTTGAATTCTATAGGACCCCATCGTAACCCAAGTAATACGAAAGCCTAGAAATCTAAACTTTTTAGGAAAATAATGGAGGTGAAGTTTTGAAATGAAGGTATAATGAAATCAAATTCTTTCCTTTTAAAGTACATATAAAGTTCGTTTGAAATGCAAGTGAATTATATACTATAATATGAAAACGTTTTCGTCATTTGAAATTTGGGCAGCACCTCCTTTGTAAATTTTAATCCAAACCAGTACATAACAAGTGTAATATAGGCATCCCCAAGCGGGAGCTAGCTCTTCGCCAATTGGAGGAATCACAACCACGCAATATGAAATGTACGACGCCCAAGGCGAAGATCAATCACAGAAAGAAAATAAAGAAAATGAAAACATTATCAAATCCTATAAAAGAATATATATATAATTCTCGACTCTAAATCCAAAGAATATACAAACTGGTCTCTAGGTCTACCAAATATTCATAGTCTGGTTGATGGAGCTTTTAACTAGATACAAATGAATAATAAATGTATGCAATGGTGGTTACGATCCGAGGAGTAACCCACCTACCAATGCAAATCACCCAGAAGAAAAGATGTGCCAGCAAGCCGCTACTGATCCGAGCGGTCGATCCTGCAAGAAAACTATAGCACAATGGTGGTGAATTGCCAACTCTTGGGTAGAAAATATCAGCGGTAGAAATCGAATGTATGACAATCTCATAGGTCATACAGTAATACAATAATAATATGCCGTGTTGTAACGAGGGTGATCGTGTATACATAAGTGTAATAACATAATAATATCGTGCCTGTGGTAATATATGGTACCATGTCATCTGTGTCATATGTATGTATATATAAGTATCATCCAACGTGTGTCCATCAATGACACCTCAAATCATCATAAAACCTGAGTGCCCAGCATCGACACTCGAAATCATCATAAAACCCGTATCCAGCATCGACACGTAAATCCTCATATCTCAGGCGCCGTCTCATCAGATCGGCCCTGATATCCATCTGTCTCATATCACTCTGGTCAGTATCCTTCGGATATCCGCCGAGTCTAGTACTGTTACCAGTAGGTCATGTTCCCCTGCGGGACTCAACGCCTTTCTATACGATCTTCTTGCCCCGGAGTACCATACCGGGTCCACCATATACCCGCAGATGGTGCTTCCTCACTCCTTCAATCGTGTAGTATCATAGCTTAGAACCGAGAAATCTCATGGTTGACATCAAAATATCATATCAACAGAAACCGCATTTTTGAAGCAATCATAAGTTTTAAAATGTATATGCGGTTTCTCAAATCCAGAAATCTCATGAAAACAGAATCTTATAAGCATGTAACAATGATGAAACAATATTTATAGGCACAAAACAATATTGTAAAGTATAGCAAGTGTGCTCATATGAGCGTGTCGTGTAACTAAGTTGGGAAGTGCAATATCTGAACTAGTATGTGTGGTACTGGGTATTAAACAATAACTCCAATTCTATAGGTTAAAGGCGATACAGTGACATAGCGATTTATAATATGTACGTCGCATGGAAATTACCGATGATGTATGTATGAGCCGGCGAGTATGTGTACGTGCAATGTGCGCATCATCGGTAATGGTGTGTGTGTCCTAACAGACGAAGTCGTATAAAGATAAGTACACGAAACGTAGTATATATGTCGTAAATGAAAATAATATGAGCGTATGCAGAAATAAGAAATCGTAGCACGAGAGTAAACAGAATAAAGAAAACATAAACGCGAACAATATAAAATACATAACTACGTATGAGCCATACAGTAATAGTTTAAAATAGTATGAATCGTTGTTTTTGAAACTAGGGGATACGATGTTTTTCGAAAAGATACTATTTGAAAATCCTTAGCATCCCTTGAAGTTATCATTTAAAAGTGCATAACGATTCGTTAGTTTTGAAAATAGGTATGACTCTAAATATATCCTAATATCTACTTAAAGATTTTAATCAATATTTCTTGAGTCGATATATACATAAGTCGGCGATCCATCCTCATCATATCACGTATGGTATAATCCATTGTACGATATCATTAAATCAATATTACGTATCTATAGTCGCGTACATCATCTACTCATACCATCATATGTCATATCGTATCATGGCATGCCATCTCATATCATATCAAATAACATCGCCTCCTATCATCATATCCAAACATATCGACTCGTGTCATCGGCATATCGTATTCTCATCTCTTTATGTTGTATCGTTATTATACACAAATTTATGTGTGTGTGTGTGTAAAAGCGTATATACATATGACTGAAAGCTAAGAAAAATTAGAACTAAAGACATAGCTTCCTACAAGTATAGTGCTATTACCTATAGTATCCTAGAAACCTATTAGCTTGGTATACATATCTAATATCTGTAAGTCGATGTCGCGCGCCCCACGTGTTCGCAGGGAGGCGGAATTTGCAAAAATTAATTTTTACGGGCTTCACAACACCGACTAGAACCAAGGATTGTCCATAAACCCTAGCTAGCAAACAACATGAGACTTAACTACTCGGAAAGAATGTTATACCTCATGATAAAAGTCCTTCGGGTCTTCTCCGTTGTCCTACTCGTCATCGTAGGCTCCAAGGATCGATTCGGATCGTAGCTTCCTCGAGTCAAAGACAATCCACCCGAGAGTCTATAGTCCGAGCTCCAACCTCAAATCCGAGATAACTAGGGCAACTATCTTGCTAAACTAGATGGCCTAGGTGATGTAGAGAATGAAGATGGATTTATTTGTCTCTTGGAACCCTAGTTTACTCAACTCATGAGACCTTAAGGGTTTTTGATGTGAGGAAAAAGAAGAGAGCTAGCTTGAAGAAAGAGAAATGATTTTTGATAATGATAATGATAAAATATGATGACTCCCTTGACTTGACTACAAGCATGGCAAGAAAATATCTCACCCAAAATATCTAGTGCTACAAAATATCTCACAAGAAATATCTAGTTAAAGAGTCAAACCAAGTCAAGTGGTCAAACCAAGTCGAATGGTCAAACCAAGTCAAGTAGTCAAAACAAGTAGCCATGCCCCAATTATCATTTACAAAAAATAACAAATACTTTCCTCCACCTCATAATTGTTTTAATCAAGTCAATGGTCAAAACCCTAATGAGGTGTCTCCTTCTATGCCCCTCTCATCCGTATATACATACCCGCATTCGTGTTCCGAGAAACACGAATACAAAGAGACAAAACTGATCCATCAATATAATACTAGGATTCGACTTAAAGCAAAGCCCACTAGTATTATCCGCCCGAACATCATACGCGCACAAGTGCATGTAAGTGATCGAAGCCCTGTCGTAAAACCGTACGGCCTCTACATCTTTCGCCCGAAGCAAGGAAACTCTCTATGTGGGACTCTAAAGTCTCGACACTACGCTGGTAGTGAGTTTAACCACAGGCCGTAAGCGGTACTGGCTGCACGTAACGGTCCCCAGGTAGATGTCGATAAGAAGGCCGATGAGGAAAACCAATCTGAACTCCTCCTGAGCCTGAATGTGACAATTTTTGTACAGTCTGTCTGTTTGTCTATGAGTATCGTATATCGGGCTTAGGGAGGCGGTAATCGTCAGACCCCTAATAGCGCAATAAGTCATGTCGGAGAGTAGCCTAATACACCTTGAGAAAATACTAGAATACCTACCAGTAAATCTCGCTTGCCTTGGTCAAGGACTTTGTGTAATGGCCTTCCGAACACAGCGCGATATTAACCCCCAATACCAGGAGAGACGAATATTATCTAACCGCCACTGCCTCCAAGTGCTTCGGGACTGCACCCAACTACTACTTGTTTACATTACTCCTTTGAGCCGTGGTAGGATAGTAATCAAGGTACAGTGGGAATACACTCGAGGCGAAGCAGCAGTGTCAAGTCGACAGACTAAGCTGTACTCATGTCAGCTGGGAACTGCTACCAGACGACATGTATAATACCCACCAACAGTTCCCGACGAGTCCTGCCCAGTGTACTCATAACCTAATGAGCACCTGCAAACTACCTCCAGTACGACGTACTATTGGTTGTGGGACAGACCATCTCCCCCGCTGGGATGAGAATCGTATACACTAGTCTACTGTGGAGTATCGATGCCCCGTCTCGATAATCCTACGACTAGGGACCTGTATAGGATGTGCTTATAGATTACCCAGCCTCCACTAGTGTAACTGCCATCATAATGCTGGTAATCAAGCAAAGATCATATAAGCTCTACCAATATGTATAAGCGATATGCTAAAAGAAACACATGCACATATTGAAATAGAAACAAACCTAGTAGCATATTACCATTTTGAGCAAGATTGTTACTATATCCGTGTATATCCTAAGCTCCCATTAAGTAATATACAATCCAGTATGATACAATAATGGCCGCTAGGGCATATATCACTAACAATCTCAAACTTACACTAAGTCCATATACTGGCATATCGCAGACCGATGATCTAGAATAGCCTCTTGAACACTGTCTGAGGAATGGCCTCTGTAAGTGAATCAACAGTATTGTTCTCCGTATCTACTCTCCTCACCTCGATCTCCTGTGAACAACGATCTCCCTGATCAGGTGGTACCGCCTCAAGATATGTCTGGATCTCTGATGGGTCCTGGGTTCTTTCCCTAAAGCTATGGCGCCGTTGTTGTCACAATACTAAAGTATTAGACCAACAATGGAAGAAACCGCCCGAAGTTCAGTTAAGAACTTCTATATCCAGACTGCCTCTTTTGCAGCGTCTCATGCAGCGAACTACTCCGTTTCCATCGTCGAGTCTGCAACGGTGTCCTGCTTGGAGCTCTTCCAACAGACCGCCCCTTCACTGAGGGTAAAGCCATAACCCAATATGGACTTGGAATCATTCTTATCACTCTGGAAGCTGGAGTTAGCAAATGCCTCTATCTGGAGGTCCTTTTCCGCCATTCAGCAAGAACATCTCCTTAGTCCTTCTCAGGTACATGAGAATGTTCTTTACTGCTTCTCAGTGCTTCTCCCCTGGGTTTGACTGATACCGGCTTACCACGCTCAGTGCGTAATCTACATCTGGTCTGGTACACAACATCGCATACATTATAGAGCCTACCGTAGAAGAGTAGGGTATAATCGACATGCGAGCCTTTTCCAAATCAGTCTTGGAAGACATCTATTTGGAGATGGTGATTCCGTGACAAGCCGGTAGACTACAGCGCTTAGAATCATCTATACTAAATATTTTCAGTATGGTGTTGTTTTACCTTGACTGTGAAAGTTCCACCATCCTCTTTGATCTATCACGATAGATCTGGATCCCCAGAATGTAGTTGGTATTACCCAGGTCTTTCTTGGAGAACCTCTGTGACAAGAATCCTTTGAATGATTGTAGCATAGGAATATCATTTCCTATCAATAGAATGTCATCCACGTACTCAACGAGGAATTGCATAGTTCTTGCTAAAATCTTACTATAAATGCATGGTTCATCTGGATTATTGATAAAGTCGAATTCTTTGACTGTCTCAATAAAACAAATGTTCCAACTCCGTGATGCCTGCTTTAGTCCATAAATGGAGTTAAGCAACTTGCACACTGTTTCGCTGCTCCCACTCTGATTGAAACCCTCTGGCTGATCCATATAGACGCACTCTTCCAAATCACCATTTAGAAAAGCCTTCTCTACGTCCATCTGCCGGATCTTAAAATCATGGAAGGCAGCAATGGCAAGAAGGATCCGAATGGATTTGAACATAGACAGTGGAGAAAAGGTTTCATCATGGTCAAAACCAGATCTTTGATGAAAAACTTTTGCAACAAATCTAGCCCTATAGGTTTCAACCTATCTATCTACACCAATCTTCTTTCTGAAGATTCATTTGCATCCTATGGGTTTTACCCCTTCTGGAGCAATGTTCAAAGTGCATACTTTGTTGCTGTACATGGACTCTATTTCGGTCCGTATTGCATCCAGCCATTTTATCGAGTCACTGCTCTGAATAGCTTAATGGAAGCTAGCTAGCTCATCATTGTTAATGATGCAATCCTCTCGATCCCCGTCTATAAGAAAACCGTAGTATCTCTCGAGCGGATGAGACTGCCTACTAGTCCTGCGGATTGGTGTAGGGATGTTCGGTTCTTTTGAAACCTCTGGTTCTACCATACTTTCAGTAATAGTTTATGGTTCTGGAATTTCTTCCAGTTCTATTGCGCTCCCACTATTTCTTTTAAAAAAATGATTTTCCAAAAAAATGGGCATGACGAGGAACAAAAACCTTTTCTTTCTCTGTGTAATAGGAAAGATACCTCTTGGAGTTCTTTGGGTATCCTACAAACTAACACAGTACTGAGCGTACCTTGAGCTTGTCCGCATGTTGCTTTTCAACAAAAGCAAGACATCCATATATCTTCAGATACTGAAGATAGGGTTTCTTCCCACTCCACATCTGATATGGTGTGGTAGGCATAGTCTTGGTAGGAACCTTATTCAAAAGATTTGCAGCATATTCTAGTGTATAACTTCAGAAGGATCGCGGCAACTCAGCGTTACTCATCATGGAACGTGACATCGGACGGAATTCTTGATTGTCGGTCTTGATGTTGAACAATATCGAATAGGGTTCTGTTTTGCCTTTCCTATACACCGTTGTGTTGTGGTGTGTATGGAGGAGTAAGCTGAGAGAGAATTCTATTCACTTTTAGGTAATCCAGGAACTCAGTAATTTAAGTATTCACCACGTCGATCAGATCTCAATGTATTGATACTTTTGCCTGTTTTTTTTTCTACTTCATTCTTATATTCCCGGAATTTTTCAAAGGGTTCGAATTTATGCTTCATCAAGAAGACATGTCCATACCTAGAGAAATCATCCGTAAAAGTAATGAAATAGGAATAACCACTTCGTGCATCTGTAGATATTGGAATACACGTCGCTATGTATGAGTCCCAAGTGCTCGCTCGCTCTTACTCCGTGTCCAGTAAACGGAGTATTTGTCATCTTTCCTATGAGACGAGATTGACAAGTTGCATAAGACTGATATTCGAACAGATCCAAATATCCCTCTCTATGTAACTTCGATAACCGTGTTTCATTGATGTGACCCTGTCTACAATGCCAGAAGAATATTTTATTTAATTCTGGAGACTTTCATTTAAGTGTGTTCTGGACGTTTGAAAACCTGAGCTTGATTCAATATATACTGTCCTCTAGTTTACTTGACCCAATCAAACTTTTATTTAGGTGGATGTGAACCACATCGCTTACAAACTGGACTTGGTACACACAAAAAATTACGTAGAATCATATCTGCCCACTTATCAATTCTAAGTGATATACCCTACGGATACAGCGTCCACGCTCATTCTGTTAGCAACCGTGAGAGTCATATCACCTGCCTGATAACTCTATGGTTTCTCAAAACCTGTAATGAATTACAGATATAAGATCCTGATCCGAGTGGAGTTAATTGACAGACCATTTTCAATCACAGAAACACCCAAGGCCGAAGCCACAGCATGCTTCGGATCCTGGATTCTGGCTTTCCAAGCCCTCCACCCCTTCTGCCAATGCCCTTTCCCGTAATAATAGGAACATCCCTCCTTCCCTACTGTTAACCACGAAACTCTTGCCCTTCCCTTTTCTTCTACCTTATCTACACCGCCAATCGGCTTTGTGGAGGTCTTCTTCTTCTCACCCTTGGCATCCGCCTTAGATCCAGAAGAGGAAGAGTCCCCAATAAGAAAAGCGGGTGTCTCCCTGGTTTTCTTCAGGGTGCCCTCAACTGGAAGTATAACTTTCTTCCCCTGGGCGTAAGTAGGATGTAGGGACGGTAGAATCAAGTCAGCATATGACTCGTTCTCCAACGTGGTCTCCATTTCCATGAGCTTTTTAATATAGCTAATCATTGTAAGGACGTGGCCCCCTACAGATGACCCGACAGCCAACCTCGCTTGAAGCAATTCCTTCGAGGTCTCATATCTAAGGATATGAGATTGCTCTCCATATAAAACTTTGTTATGGAGGATGATAGAAACTAAGTCCATCTTCTCGTGCTGCCTCTGGTATACACCATCAACTAAGGCCAACACGAGGCACATGGCATTCGCACAGTCTTTTTCCCTTGTCTTACGGATATCAACATCCGTGACGGTGGAAACTGGACCTGGGACAGTGGGGGCTTGAGTAGTAATGAGGTGGTCCAGCTTGTCATAGGTAATAGACATATGGAAAAACCTTTTCCAGTCAATATAGTATAACTCGGTCATTTTATTATCTATCTGTAACCTAATCTGGTCACCTGGTCGCTGCAATTTAGGAGAGAGAGAAGAATACACTCGGCATGATGCTCTTGCAAGTTTATATTGGTTTTTAATTTATCTAAACAGGATGGCTCCCACTGTTTCTCGAATCCTTCCTCAAACCATAAAAGAAGAATTAGCCAGGATTGATCTTACCGTACAATACTTGCTTAACCGTTTGGCCAGGCTAGTGTCGATACTTCGAGGGAGGTTTTACGACGCTTTCACGATGTTCCTTAATTAAATAACCTCTTTTCCCTGGAGGTGTAGCCGCGCTAACACCGTTATAGACACCTACTTGGTTTATAACATTGATCGTTAAGTGAAAAAAATCTCCCGAGGAGTAGCAGATACTCATAGTAGAATCAGGATCCAAATATCATTGTGTGATAATGTTGAAGAAATCCTACCAACATTATCAAACACCAAAAGGTATGCAACACTAGCAAGTTTCAGTTTCTTTAGAAACTCCCGATGTGGATTTTTACCCCATGCTCTTATGGCTTTTATGAAGGCCAACAAATCATAAGTCACATGTCAAGTTATACCCATCATTGTCCTGGTTAATTTGAACCCACCCATATATACCCTTGACGAAGGCCAACAAAGTAATACGACTGTCCTAAACTAACGCATCTATCTATGCTACATATGAACACCCGGCAGCTACCAATCACTATGCCTTGACGAAGACCAACAAATATAGCTTGAATATTACTGACTATTCATATGAAATGATGGAGGGATACGAATGGTTTTGGCGAAACCGTGAACGTAGTGAACTTGATATAATCGAAAGAACCTGATAGCTTTTAAAAGGAGTGGTTTAAGCTCCACACTTAAAAGTTTGCTGTTTTAAAATAACCGAGTGGTTTTAAAATTTGTTCCAACGATTCAGCTTTGGTTTGTTTTCTTTGCATTAATGTAATGCAGTCCCATCAATTAACCTACCATTGCAGAAAACAACGAAAATACAACGTACTCTTATGCCATCCGCATTCGCCACGGGGCTCCGTCATCACCCGTTAGGTTACTTAACTAACGACAGAGCGGGGGCTGGACTAGCGCGGATGCAAAACATAAGCAACGTCTATTATATAATATATATATAATAATATCCATTCGTCAGACGCAATGATAGGCATTCCATATCACAGATGAACATATTGGATATACTAGGAATTCTGCAATTGGTTTGAGCCTGTAACGAAAGACAGATTCCACGGTCGTGATAAATAGCCAAAATCCACCCTAGATCCATACGGTTGCGGAAAACTACCCGCCAAATACCGGAAGTGAAGCAACCTCCCTCAGCAAAGTGAGTAGGCCACTCGGCACTTCAAATTACCCGGTAATTTTTGCACCCCACCTTGGGTCTATCCTAGGAGCAAAAACAGTAAAAGAAATAATACAACGGTGGCTACAATCTCAACCCGGATGTGCTCCGCAAAAATAATATTACATTACTTTACAAATTTACATATAATGAAAGAATGAAAACCCTCATCTCACATCCCTGGCTATTCATCCACGAAGATCCAACAAGTTCATATACACAAACCAACATAACAACATTACACATATGTGCAACCCCGAATAATCGATGTATAGAAATTAGTTGACGTTTCTAAACACATATATACATAACAAAACTTGTAATGTAAATACGATATTAGAATTCTGCACGCAATTAGCAAACTTAACCAATTTTCCAAAACTTGAAAATCCAGTGAGCTAAAGTTCCAAAAACGATCGTTTTAAGCCAATTCGGGAGTCGAAATGAACTCGAAACCCGCCCGAACCTCCGCAGAAAGTTAGAGCACGAAATTAACTTTGATTCGGGAGGCCTAGAGGGGGTACCCTACCCCCGAGGCCACCACAAGATGGCCAGGGGGTTAGGCAGACCCGAAACTACCCAAGGTGGGGCAGTTTTGGGTCCCAACCGCCAAGTCCACCTTGTGGTGGTCTTGGGGAGTGGGCCCAGCCATTCTTCCCCCCCGGAGGGTCTATGGGGTGCGAACGCTACACCACGCGGCTTCTCGGTTCAAACCGTGAGCCCGCGGGGTGTGCAAACAACTCAAAACATCATTTTTGAAAACCGTTTTTTCGGCAGTTTTTGCGCGACAAAATACGGCGGAATTCTAACATTGCTACAAGCTATCTAGGATTTATGAGAGCCTCTGATACTACTGTAATTCGATGTCGTGCACCCCACGTGTTCGTGGGGAGGCGGAAATTGCAAAACATGATTTTTACGGGTTTCGCAACACCGAATAGAACCAAGGATCGTCCATAAACCCTAGCTAGCAAACAACATGAGATTTAACTACTCGGAAAGAATGTTATACCTCATGATACAAGTCCTTCAGGTCTTCTCCACTGTCCTCCTCGTCATCGTAGGCTCCAAGGATTGATCCGGATCGTAGCTTTCTCATCGGCTTCCTCATGTCAAAGACGATCCACCCGAGAGTCTATAGTCCGAGCTCCAACCTCAAATCCGAGGTAACTAGGGCAACTAGATTGCTAAAATAGATGGGCTAGGTGATGTAAAGAATGAAGATGGATTTATTTGTCTCTTGGAACCCTATTTTACTCAACTCATGAGACCTAAGGGTTTTTGATGTGAGGAAGAAGAAGAGATCTAGCTTGAGGAAAGAGAAGTGATTTTTGATAATGATAATGATAAAATGAGATGGCTCCCTTGACTTGAATACAAGTATGGAAAGAAAATATCTCACCCAAAATATCTAGTGCCACAAAATATCTCATAAGAAATATCTAGTCAAAGAGTCAAACCAATTCAAGTGGTCAAACCAAGTTAAATGGTCAAACCAAGTCAAGTATTCAAAACAAGTAGCCATGCTTCAATTATCATTTACAAAAAAGAACAAATACTTTCCTCTACCTCATAATTGTTTTAATCAAGTAAATGGTCAAAACCCTAATGAGGTGTCTCCTTCTATGCCCCTCTCATCCTTATATACACACCCGCATTCGTGTTCCGAGAAACACGAATACAAAGAGACGAAACTGATCCATCAATATAATACTAGGATCCGGCTTAAATCAAAGCCCACTAGTATTATCCGCCCGAACATCATACGCGCACAAGTGCACGTAAGTGATCGAAGCCCTGCCGTAAAACCATACGGCCGCTACATTTTTCGCCCGATGCAGGGAAACTCTACGCTGGCAGTGGATTTAACCACATGCCGCAAGCGGTACTGGCTGCATGTAACGGTCCCCAGATAGATGTCGATAAGAAGGCCGATGAGGAAAACCCATCCGAACTCCTCCTGAGCCTGAATGTGACAATCTCTGTACAGTCTGGTCTGTTCGTCTAAGAGTATCGCATATCGGGCCTAGGGGGCGGTAATTGTCAGACCACTAATAGAGCAATAAGTCATGTCGGAGAGTAGCCCAATACACCCTGAGAAACTACTGGAATACCTACCAGTAAATCTCGCTTGCCTTGGCCAAGGACTTTGTGTAATGGCCTTCCGAACACAACGCGATATCAACCCCAATACCGGGAGAGACGAATCCTATCTAACCGCCAATGCCTCCAAGTGCTTCGGGACTGCACCCAACTACTACCTTTTTGCACGACTCCTTTGAGCCATGGTAGGGTTGTAATCAAAGTACATTGGGAACACACTCGAGACGGAGCAGCAGTGTCAAGTCAACGGACTAAGCTGTACTCATGTCACCTGGGGACTGCTACCCGACGACAGGTATAATACCTACCAACAGTTCCCGATGAGTCCTGTCCAGTGTACTCATAACTTAATGAGCACCTGCATACTACCTACAGTACGATGTACTATTGGTTGTGGGACAGACCATCTCCCCTGCTGGGATGAGAATAGTATACACTAGTCTACTGTGGAGTATCGATGCCCCGTCTCGATAATCCTACGACTAGGGACCTGTATAGGATGTGCTTATAGATTACCCAGCCCCCACTAGTGTGACTGCCATCACAACGCTGGTAATCAAGCAAAGATCCTAAGGGCTCTACCAATATGTATAAGAGATATGCTAAAAGAAACACATGCACATATTGAGGTAGAAACAAACCAGGTAGCATACTACCATTTTTTAGCAAGACTGTTACTATATCCGTGTATATCTCAAGCTCCAATTAAGTAATATACAATCCAATATGAGACAATAATGGTCTCTAGGGCATATATCAGTAACAATATCTATATATATATAACTATATATCTAGTACCCTAGTACTACGGTTGTGGGGGTGTTATATGACATCCACCTGACTTCCCTCGTAGATATATATCTACTCACTTACTATCCTCGCTCTAGCCGAAGTCGATGAACGTCATGCTCCCCTTCGTCTCCTTGGAAGTCCACGTGAATGTACCTACAATCGAAATCCATGACCAAAATCTAATGAAAACCCGAATCGAATTTCATAGAAATCCATATCCAAAACCGATACGATAAGGAAAAGGCACATAGGTCAGAATCTATGGTCAACTCGTGCTAAAACAACAAAACAACCCCCGACGTTGACATATGAATGTCAAACGACCGAGTCAAAATAAAATATCCAAAATCCAAGTTTCAAAAGTCGGAAAACATCGACAGAAATCAAGTAAAATGACTCCAGATTTTTCTTAAAGTGAAATAAAACTTTTTTTCATATAGCGTTGGTCTAGTTACCTAAAAAGTGAGCTACAGACCAAATTTCAAACCCTATCTCCAAAATTGGTCCGCAAATTGCGGCCAATACGAATAAAACAACGGCCATAAGATGAGGGCTTAGGCTTGGGCTTCTAGGGTAGCTTCCTAGTGGTCTGTACATCTCACAGTATACGCTATAAAATTTTCAGAGTCCCTAAGTATTCCCAGATTCTAATTGATCACCATAAGTCTTACAAAACCGATATCAGAAAATTCTAAACTCATTTTTTATTCTTCTAACCAAATTTTGAACTGAAGATACAACCACTACTGGGCTAATAAACACTTTCTAAACTCCCTACTACACTACTACTACAAATTTCACTCCCTAATTCTCATCCTACAATTTTCCAAGTTCACTAAACATTAACTTTCAACTCTAAACTAATATAGGAGGTTAGGAAACATAAAAACTTATTTAAAAATGAAAATATTATCTCATGGAGCAACTCAAGAAAATTCCTGGATGACCAAGGAAGCTCAAAACTCCAATTTTATCACTCCATGTTGCTTGCAAAGAGTTAAGGAACAATTTTTGTGATGGTTGTGTAAGGTTTTAAGGTGGTTTTAAGGGTGTTTGTGGGGGTGGTAGTGAGGGTTTTGGAGGAGTTGAAGAAGAAGAGGAAGAAGTGATGAGGTGAGAAAATGAATGGAGGCAAATGAGAATGGTTAATCCACCATCTCTCTCTCTTTCTCTCTCACCCATACCGTTTTGTCCCCCATTTATTATTTTTCTTCTCTTTTCTATTTTCTTTTCTTTTGAAAAAAAAATAAAGTAAAAACAAAATACAAATAAAAAGATAACATGTACACAATATGTCATGCACACTAAACATGATTTAGTGCAGTAATCAGAAAAATACTAATTAAATTTAAACTTGAGCTTGCATGGAAAATAATTAAATATTAATTTATAAAAATCCCAAATCAAATGAATGCTCTCATAAATAATAATTTATTTTAAATTCCAATTATTTTCCAAAATATAAGTATATAACTATACCATTCTTCGAAAACTCAAATCCATACTTGTATAATAATTGTAATATTTATTATTTTATTATTTTAATTCCAAAAATATTATTTTCTATTTTCTGAAGTGTTACAGTCTACCACTTAAATAAATTCAGACCCCGAATTTAATTTTAAACCCCCCAAATATGAAAATATTTCAGTAATTCAATCAAATCAACGGGGCACCGAAATCACGAATACGCAAGAAATATCACAGCGCAACGTGTGCGCATGAAAACGAGTGCAAAACTCAATACTCAAAGCTCCGTCAAGCGTCATGTGAATCATGCGAGTTATGATGGATATGCAAGTTTCGAAATCTTCTGTTTAAATTAAGTACAATATATATAGTATGTAGGGTTCCCTAGGGCGGCCGTTGTGTTTCGGGAGGCATCGTCTTTGCAAATTAAAAAAATTGCCGTACTAAAGAACCCTAACCAAGAATCTTAACTAGAGAATTAAACGGAAAAACAATGTAAACAACTTTACATCCAAAGTGAACAAGGAATACAACCTTTGTAGACCGGTCCTTCACTTCAATAGCTCCATGTAGTAGTCCCTTCGCTCCAAGTAGTGAACTCCCGGTCTCTAGATAGGCTCCACAAGAAGAACGGAACTGTTGGGGTAAAAATTTACACCCCGGTTGACCGAGTCAAAGTCAAGGTCAACCCCAAGCCAGGTGGGCCCAAGCCCGGGTCAAGAGGGCCCATGCCCGGGTCGAGTCCGAAACATGAAGCGGCCGACCCTCCCCATGCTAAAATATAAATCATGTCATGAATAATTTTTATGTAATTTTTTATGCATGAATGTAAACAGAATGGGCATAAAGCCAATATTTTGTAAGCCCATGGCTTATATGCAAAAATGAAATGGCACATGAGCCATGGGATGGCAAAATGCCATTTTGTGAAGCCCAAGGGGCTATGTGTAAAGTGTATAGCCTATAAAGGCAAAGATAATGAAATATCTCAAAAACATTCTCTCTCTCCAAACAAAAAAAAGTCTCAGAGCTGAGCTCTTTCTTCCATCTTCAAGGTTCCAAAACCTTCTTCTTTCTCTTGAATTAAATCAAGAGTTTTACTCTTCCTTTTTCAAAACAAATTAGTTTTTCACCACAAAACCCACAAAGGGGAACTTGGATCTATCATTAGATCTGAAAAAGAAGAGATTTTGAGATTTCACATCTCTTGATCTTCAAGATCCAGCAAGCAACAGGAGGAAGAAGAACATCGTTCACTAAACCCAAAAAAAAACACACACTCAGGAGTCCAACTCCTCTCTGATTTCTCTTCTGAGAAATTTGTTTTAGCAGCGCGCAGCGCAAGTGCGCAAAGCGCCCGCGTGCCAACACGTGGCGCGCGCGCGCTTGCGCACCTGCGCGCTTACGCAAGGGCGCAAAGCGCCAGCATGCCGACACGTGGCGCGCGCGCTTGCGCACCTGCGCGCTTGCGCAAGTGCGCAAAGCGCCCGCGTGCCGACACGTGGCGCGCGCGCTTGCGCACCTGCGCGCAAAGCGCCAGTGCGCAAAGCGCCCTCGTGCCGACACGTGGCGCGCGCGCGCTTGCGCACCTGCGCGCTTGCGCACATGCGCAAAGCGCCCGCGTGCCGACACGTGGCGCGCTTGCGCACCTGCGCGCAGCGCTCATGCGCAAAGCGCCCGCGTGCTGACACGTGGCGTGCTTGCGCCTGAGCGCACAGCGCCCAAGGTGCTGCCCCACGCATCCTTTGGATGCCCTTTTCCCCTTTATTTATATATACATGTATATATATACATATGTATACAAATGTACACATACACATACTCCGCCACACTCTCTCCCTCAAAAAAAATTTCGGGCCGGGGCGCTGCCCCGAACCCCGCAAGGGGGCTGCTAGCCCCCTTGACCCCCAGCCCGCTATCCGGGTAGCGGGACCCCCGTAAAAACTCTGCGTGGCTCCCGATATATCCAAAACCCCGGCCTACCCTAGGCAGGGGGAATCTGTAGTACGCCTGACAAGCGTGCGCGTATTCCCATCTCAATGGGGTGACGAAAAACACCCTACAGATTCTGGCACGCCCGGTGGGACAAATCTCTCCTCCCATATTTCGGGTTAAACGCTCATGCGAACTCAATCAATATACATGTCTGTATTTATACTAAAAATAATGCTTTTTCATGCAGGTTTTCAAGCAATCACCTCCAACAATGTCTCCAAGGACGATCACAGCTCTCAGCACGACTCCCGTCTCCTACACAATGAAGATAGACTCCAGGACGGTCCTTCCGGCCAGTCTCGGGCGACAATGGGAGGAGGAGCCGCTACCATTTGGCTCTATTATGTTCATGCCAGCTAACGCCATTCCAGCTCCTCAAGCTCCAGCAACAGACAAACCGGTCTCGAAAGGCAGGAGGCCAAACATGGTGATCTCAAGGGTGCCCCAACCCAAACGCAAGTCGGTATCTGAACGACTTTCCCTGGCCACAGCTGGGGGCAAGGCCATCAACACCAACAAAGCTACAACGCGTCCCGAGCAAGCTCCAGCGGCGCCCCTGACAAATGCTCGATCGGGTGTCTTCTCTAAGCTCCCCACTGATCAACTCACAATGGCTTCCCGGGTAGCGGATGCCCGCCAAGCCTTCAAAATCGAGAAGCAGAGGGAGAAAAGGCTCAGATATAGAGCCAACAAAAGGGCTAGGGCTCCTGCCAGGCTAAACCTCATAAGGTTCGAAGAACAGGGTTACCCCACCGAAGATGAGGAAATGGCTGGGTATGTGGTCCACACTGTCTACGTGGTAGGCACGCGCAGCAAGAGCAAGGACGGGGCCAACACATCTCAAATCCAATCTGGCTTGAATGTGGTTGCCACTTCCCAAGAACAGCCGCCTCCGCTGGATGATGAAAACCCTCTCGATGAGGCTGATAGGCAGAGAGAGCCCTCAATTCATGAGGAGTCAGGCTCGGAAAGCGAAGATGAGCCAACTTTTCGTCCTAAGACCGCAGAGCAGCAACTTCTCCAAGAGCTCCGAAAACAGCTTAGAAGCAAAGATAAGGAGATGGCCAAGCTCTACTCAAAGATCGACGACTTGACAAATGTCGTCTTACGGCTTACGGCCCAACTTGCCTCTCAGCCGCCCAATCAAGCACAGGGCTCAGCTCATGAACCGGGAAACGGTGTCCCGAGACAGCCGACGCCCGTTCCCTCAAATCCAAAAGTGGGCGGACCGCATGAAGATCAGTCGCGTCCTATCTCAGCAAATGTCTTGGCTACCGATGACAGTAGCCCGCTAACTCAAGATCAAATCATGGACTTGGTTGCCAACAAAGTCAAAATCTTGGTAGCCGAAGCCGAAGCGCAAAAAGATATCAGCAGTAGTGGGAGACCATATCCTGCTCAGTATGATCTGGTAGAGTTTCCTAGCGGCTATGTCATCCCTAAATTCGGAAGATTCGATGGGACGGGAAATGCGAATCAACACATCGCCCACTTCAAAGCCTCATGCGGGAATACTGGGGGCAACGATGCGCTTCTCCTCCGCCAGTTCGTTAATAGCTTGACCGATGTTGCATTCGACTGGTACGCGAGCATACCGGATGGCTCCGTTACTACTTTCGTCCAAATGGAATCTTTGTTTCGACAAAGGTTCATGAGCGTCAGCGATAAGATCACCATTGCCGAGCTCGTAAGGACCAAGCCCAAGAACAATGAAAGCAGCACGGATTTTATAACCCGATGGCGCAATCTCTCCGTCAAATGTGAACCACCGATAGAGCAGGACCAATCTGTCAGTCTCCTCGTCGGAAATCTCAACAATTGGATGGCCCCGTTTCTATGCACCGCGGGTCTCAAAACATTCCAAGAGCTGACCAGGAAAGTTCAGATGCTGGAGCGCTCAAAGCAGGAGTCCTCCTCGGATTCCCAAAATAACAATAGGTCATGGAGAAACCGAAAGGATGATAATCGCAAAGGCGGAGATCCCGACGATTCTGAATCTTTCAATGCTTCGGCTAACCGAAATAAGCAAGGGTTGAGCGGGCCTAATGCCAACCAGCTTCGGAAGCCAATGTTCGGAGAGGGGGGAGAATCTCCACTGAAAGAGAAGCTGGATAAGGTCTATTCCTTCAGAAGGGACAAAATCCGTAAAATATTCAAAGACGCCCTGAAGAACGGTCTACAACTGCCAGAGTCAAAAAGACCGCAGGAAGCGAATAGGACCGACGACCCCAAATACTGCCCCTATCACAGAGTGATAGGCCATGCCATTGAGGACTGCTTCATCTTCAAAGATTGGGTCGAAAAGCAATACAAGGCAGGAGAGATAGAACTGTCCAAAGGCGTGTTAACAAACAGTCAAGCTGCAACCACCAATTTCATACAAACGGAGACCGAAGTTCTTCGTGAAACCGATTCTCTCAGGCATCTGCCTTTCTCTGAAAACAATCGACCACCACGTCATTAAACTGGGAACAATCGACCTCTAGGTCGTTAAACTGGGAATGTAAAAAAAAAATTGTAAATAAAAAAAATGTGTAAATAAAAGAAAAATAAAGAAAAGCCGAAATGATGGGGCAACTCGCAATAAAAATCAGCGAGTAAAAATGAAAATGAAAATAAAGCCGAAATGATGGGGCAACCGCGAATAAATAGCCGAAATGATAGGGCGATCGTGACCTTCGCGATAAGAAAAGCTGAAATGATAGAGCAATCGCGGTAAAATAAAAATAAAAAACAACAAAAAAAAAACAAAAAAAACAAGGGCGGATGATGAGTTGCTCCTGGTACCATATTCCAGTGCAGCAATGCAGACGCCAAACAAAATCCAATTTCCCAAAATTCTTTCAGCCCTACGGCCAGTCCCCAAATTGACTACCGTATACAATCCACGGGCTCAAATAATTCTCAGCATACCCATGCCCCACCGCAACCACCAGTCACGCGGCTGGTCTCCGCCTTTGGAATTATGCTTCATTGGAAAGACCCACTCATGTGTCCTCACGATGCATGAGGAGAACAAACCTTCGTGAGATCCTTACGACTCACCAAGGAAAAACACACTTAGGAGTCCTCACGACTCTTAAGGAGAAAATACACCTGCGGGATCCTTACGACTCGTAGGGAGAAAATGCTTTTATGGGACCCTCACGGCCCATAAAATTGAAAAGTCTTAGGTGATAGGGATCCAAACCTGTCTCCTAAGCCATCGCTCCCCAATCCCCAACGGCGAATGATGAGTCGCTCCTGGTACCATATTCCAGTGCAGCGATGCAGACGCCAACAAAGTCCTGAAATGTTTCTGGCCCTACGGTCTGGATCATGCATCCTGCAAAACCGTATACAATCCACGGGCGTAAAACAATCCCAATCTCTCCCAAGTCCTCCCGGGGCAAATGATGAGTTGCTCCTGGCATCATTCCAGTGCAGCAATGCTGATGCCAAACAAAAACCAATTCCCAAATCCTCTCATGACAAATGATGATTTGCTCTTGGTACCATATTCCAGTGTAGCGATACTGATGTCAACCCAAATCAAATCAACCAACAAGCTCTGCGTCGGAATCATGCTTCGTCTCAGAATGTGCACCCCGTGTCGAAATGATGGTTCGCCTCGGTGTATCTGCCTTCCCTGTCGGAATTATGTTTCGGCTCGGAATCAACCAACGACCTCCTCGTCGGAATTATGCTCCGCCTCGGAATCAAGTCAACCAGCAAGCTCTGCGTCGGAATCAAGCTTCGTCTCAGAATGTGCACCCCGTGTCGAAATGATGGTTCGCCTCGGAGTATTTGCCTTCTCTGTCGGAATTATGCTTCGCCTGGGAATCGACCTCCGCATCAAAATTATGCTTCGGTTAGAATGTCTGTCACCCTTCGGAATGATGCTCCGAATCTTGGAATTATGCTCCGCAAATGGGAATGATGCTCCGCTCATCGGAATGATGCTCCGATCCTTGGAATTATGCTCCGCTCTTCGGAATGATGCTCCGATCCCCTGGAATCATGCTCCGCTCATCGGAATGATGCTCCGATCCCCGGAACTATGCTCCGCCCATCGGAACGATGCTCCGATCCCCGGAACCATGCTCCGCCCATCGGAATGATGCTCCGATCCCTAGAATCATACTCCGCCCTTCGGAATAATGCTCCGAATCTTGGAATTATGCTCCGCTCTTCGGAACGATGCTCCGAACCCTGGAATAATGCTCCGCCCATCGGAACGATGCTCCGATCTCTGGAATTATGCTCCGCTCTTCGGAAAGATGCTCCGATCTCTGGAATTATGCCTTGCCTTTCGGAATGATGCTCCGAACCCTGGAATCATGCTCCGCTCGTCGAAATGATGCTCCGATCCCCGGGAATCATGCTCCCCGGGATGATGCTTCGCCTCTGGAATGATGTTCCACCTCGAAGTTCAGTTTCAAGATCCATCAATTTCATGCACACAACTCAAATGTGCGGTGTGCATTTATTGATGGGGGGCACTTTGTTGGGGTAAAAATTTACACCCCGGTTGACCGAGTCAAAGTCAAGGTCAACCCCAAGCCAGGTGGGCCCAAGCCCGGGTCAAGAGGGCCCATGCCCGGGTCGAGTCCGAAACATGAAGCGGCCGACCCTCCCCATGCTAAAATATAAATCATGTCATGAATAATTTTTATGTAATTTTTTATGCATGAATGTAAACAGAATGGGCATAAAGCCAATATTTTGTAAGCCCATGGCTTATGTGCAAAAATGAAATGGCACATGAGCCATGGGATGGCAAAATTTGTGAAGCCCAAGGGGCTATGTGTAAAGTGTATAGCCTATAAAGGCAAAGATAATGAAATATCTCAAAAACATTCTCTCTCTCCAAACAAAAAAAAGTCTCAGAGCTGAGCTCTTTCTTCCATCTTCAAGGTTCCAAAACCTTCTTCTTTCTCTTGAATTAAATCAAGAGTTTTACTCTTCCTTTTTCAAAACAAATTAGTTTTTCACCACAAAACCCACAAAGGGGAACTTGGATCTATCATTAGATCTGAAAAAGAAGAGATTTTGAGATTTCACATCTCTTGATCTTCAAGATCCAGCAAGCAACAGGAGGAAGAAGAACATCGTTCACTAAACCCAAAAAAAAACACACACTCAGGAGTCCAACTCCTCTCTGATTTCTCTTCTGAGAAATTTGTTTTAGCAGCGCGCAGCGCAAGTGCGCAAAGCGCCCGCGTGCCGACACGTGGCGCGCGCGCGCGCTTGCGCAAGTGCGCAAAGCGCCAGCGTGCCGACACGTGGCGCGCGCGCTTGCGCACCTGCGCGCTTGCGCAAGTGCGCAAAGCGCCCGCGTGCCGACACGTGGCGCGCGCGCTTGCGCACCTGCGCGCTTGCGCAAGTGCGCAAAGTGCCCTCGTGCCGACACGTGGCGCGCGCGCGCGCTTGCGCACCTGCGCGCTGCGCGCGCACATGCGCAAAGCGCCCGCGTGCCGACACGTGGCGCGCTTGCGCACCTGCGCGCAACGCTCATGCGCAAAGTGCCCACGTGCCGACACGTGGCGCGCTTGCGCCTGAGCGCACAGCACCTAAGCGCACAGCGCCCAAGGTGCTGCCCCACGCATCCTTTGGATGCCCTTTTCCCCTTTATTTATATATACATGTATATATATACATATGTATACAAATGTACACATACACATACTCCGCCACACTCTCTCCCTCAAAAAAAATTTCGGGCCGGGGCGCTGCCCCGAACCCCGCAAGGGGGCTGCTAGCCCCCTTGACCCCCAGCCCGCTATCCGGGTAGCGGGACCCCCGTAAAAACTCTGCGTGGCTCCCGATATATCCAAAACCCCGGCCTACCCTAGGCAGGGGGAATCTGTAGTACGCCTGACAAGCGTGCGCGTATTCCCATCTCAATGGGGTGACGAAAAACACCCTACAGGAACAAGCTTGATTGAAGTCTTCGAGGCCGGAGATGATCTACGTCGAGGAGACACCAACCCAAGCTACCTCTTCACTAAATTAGGGTTTAGTGAAGCAAATACCCTAAACTAAATGGCTAATATAGTAGAGGATGATGAAGTAGGAATTTTTCTCACATTAGATTTATTTTTCTCACAATATTTCACCATCTCTCCAAACCCTAGAAAGCTTTTGGAGATGAGGGAGAAGATGAAGTGGAGATGAGAATAAAACTCATGAGGTGAGAATAGCAACCACGGGTGAGTTAGTGTCATACACTAATTCATGTAGAGAATAAACCATGGCTAACAATAATGGTTAGGTTAATAAATATCTACAAGTAAAACAAAGTTAGTGGACTAAGTCAATGGTTAGCATAAGCTTCTCCAAGCTTCTAGCCATGACAATTTTCCAACCATTTTGAATTACTTGTATAAATAAAAACCCTAGGATTATCATAAGCATGGTGTGAGTCTCATACACCCATGTAGCATGTGTCATCTAGCATGACACAAAGTAATGTATATTAATATATCACATATATACTAAATGTACACAAGTGAGAAAAAGAAATGTTTAAGTGAGCTAATATTAGTTAATGTAAATCAATATATCAAATATTTAAATATACATTAAATTATTAAATCAACAATTGATTTAATAATCCGGTTATATCACATACAACCGGCTAATATCAAATGTAACAACTTATCGAATCAACACTTAATCCGATAACCCGGCTATATCATATATAACCGACCGATATCACATATCGCAAGAATAGAATATGGTACCACATACACGTATTAATCTTGGTCCTGCACATATCACATATGTGCTCCTATTTCGTTTCGCTTGAGTCAGGAAACCTCTGTGTAGTACTCTAAAGACTCGTCAATACGCCGGCAGTAGGTGGTGATCATATCAGTCACCTACAAGCCGCAAGCGGTCTGCTAAACATAACGACCACCCGGATATTGAGCGATCAGAAGATAAAAAAGCAAGCCTGCACATACTCCTGCGAATCCAATAAGTAACACTACCATATAGTCCGGTCTCTTCGTCTGATATGTGACATATCACAGCCTAGGGGTGGTATAACGTCAGACCCTAATAGCCTGATAAGTCATGCCGATGCATGATCCATAACGGTACGAGAAACTACTGATAACACTTACCAGTAGATCTCAATAACCCTGGCCAGGGATTTCCTGTTATGGCTAATCAAGCATAGCGCAACATCAACCCCCAATACCGGGAGAGATGAAATCCCCTCTTATCGCTTATTGCCTCCATATGACTCGGGACTGTACACAAAAAACACCGTTTTGCACGATCTTTTGAACATGGTAAGGTGGAAATCAAAGCACAGTGGGAATCACACAAGACTCTATGACGATCTCGGGTCGACAGACTAACCTATACTAGTGTCACCAGAGAACTGCTATCTGACGATAGGTATAATACCATCTAGGAGTTCTCGGCGAGTACGTCCAGTGTACCCAGTCTCCACTGAGAACCCGTATACCCTCTCTGATGTTAAACACCAATGGATGTGGGACCATCCATCGCCCATCATATGGGTCAAGAAGCGTATACGCTAGTCTACTCTGGAGTATCAATGCCCTGTCTCGATACTCCCACGACTAGGAATATTTGAAGGATGTACTTACCGACTATCCTGTCCCTACTAGTATGATCTGCGTCATAATCTTGGTAGTCAAGTACTCATCCTAAGGACTTTATCAACATGTAAAAGAGAGACAATAAGAGTACATATTAAGATAAAGAGCAACCAGATAGCATATTATCATGTCGAACAAGAAAGTCCTCCCTATATATTTCCAAGCATCCACTACAATATACATCGCATGTACAGTAATGGCCTCTAGGGAATACATATAACTAACAATCTTCCAGTTGCACTAAGGCCATTTATTGTAGTATCTCATACTCAACGCTCTATAGAAGTCTCTCTAGGGAAGGGCCTTTGTGAGTGGATCCGCCGTGTTATCCTTCGCGTCAACTCTCCTGTCCTTGATCCCCTGGAGATCAACCATCTCCCTATTCATGTGATATTGTTCTCAGAATATGTCTAGATCGCTGATGGGACCGGCGTTCCTAGGCTAAAGCCATAACTCCATTGTTGTTCTCAATAACAGTTATTGGACGCTCAATGGTAGGAACCATGTTCATCTCATGAACAAGTATTATCCAGACATCTACTTTGGTAGCATCGTTGGTAGCGATGTATTCAGCCTTTATCTTCTAGTATGCCACGGTATCTAGCTTGGAACTCTTCCAACATACCGTCCTTCCACTGAGGGTAAAGACAATGCCTGTGACTGGCTTTCAGTCGACCTTATCACTCTGAAAGCTTGAACCAAGAACATTCATTTAGTGCTTCTCAAGTACTAAAGAATGTCCTCCACAGTTGTCCAGTGATTCACCCACGATCCGATTGATTCCTGATTACTACACCTAATGAGTCATCTACATCTGGTCTGGTACATAACATTGCATACATGATAGAGCCTACTGCCGAAGCATAGGGTATCCCTTGCACGCGAGCTCTCTCCAAATCAGTCTTGAAAGACTTCTTTTTGGAAAGAGTTATTCCTGAGTAACTAGACGAACCACCATGCTTAGAATCTTCCATACTAAAACCCCTTAGTATGGTGTTAATGTACCTGGATTTAGGACAATCCCAACATCCACTTAGATCTATCACCATAGATCATAATCCACAAGATATAGTAGGTATCATCAAGATCTTCCATAGAGAATCCTCGTGATAAGAGGAACTTGACCGAGTGTAGCATAGGAAACCATTTCCTATCAAGAGTATGTCATCTACGTACAATACGTGGAAGACAACCTTACTCTCTACAACCTTCTTGTATATACAAGGTTCATCTACCTTTTTGATGAAGTCAAACTCTTCGACTGCCACATCAAAACAGATGTTTCATCTCCGTGATGCGCGCATTGAACCTGATGGACTTAAGCATAGCTTTGAAAGTCTCAACTTTTCCATTTACACCAAGAATCTTCTCAAGATCCATTTGCTCCCGATAGGTTTTACCCCTTTAGGTGCAACATTCAAAGTCTACTTTATTGGTGTATATAGATTCCATCTTTGATTGCATAGCATCCAGCCATTTCACAGAGTCCCTACTCGTGATGGCCTGCCTGAACCTAGTTGGGTCATCATCTACCATGATGCAATCCTCTCTCCCACTATCACTGAGAAGACTGTAGTATCTCTCAAGTGGATGAGGAGCCCTACCAGATTTGCGGAGAGGCTGAGGTTCGTTGGAGACTATTGAATTCTTTGGTTTCACCAAATCATCAGCTGTTAGTTTGTCAAGCTGGAACTTCTTCCAGTTCTACCTTATGTCTACAAATTTCTTCACAAGAAATTCCTTTTCTAAAAAGGTGGCATGCTAGAAACAAAACACCTTTTGCTCCTCAGTGTGGTAGAAGATATTCCCTTGCGAATGTTCGGGATATCCAACAAACTTATATAGAACTGACCTTGCCTCAAGCTTGTCCGGATTCTGCCTTTCAACATAGGACGGACAACCCCGTATCTTAACTCGTTTAAGACATGCTCTCTTCCCATACCGTATCTTTTATGGAGTGGTAGGCACTGATTTGGATGGAAAACCATTCAATAGGTATGCATCTTCTCAAGTGCATAACTCCAAAAGGAAATAGGTAACTCAGCAGTACTCATCATAGAGCGCACCATATCTCATAGGGTGCGATACCTCCGCCCCGATACACCGTTGTGCTGTGGTGTATACGAAGGAATAAGATGAGAGAGAATCTCATTCTCCTTTTAGAAACTCCAGGAACTCCATGAGCAAGTATTCCCTTCTCCGATCACATCGAAGGACTTAATACTTCTACCCTTCTGGTTCTCAACTTCAAGCTTATATTTCTTGAATTTCTCAAAAGTTTCAGACTTGTGTTTCAATAGGAACACAAATCTGAATCTTGAGAGATAGTCGATGAATGTAATGAACTACCAAGAACCAGCCCTCGCATTTGTAGACATATGACCATATACATCATCATGTATCTATCCTAAGAGTTCACTAACTTTTTCTCCGTTTCCAGTAAACGGAGTGTTGGTCATTTTACCTTTGAGACATGACTGGCAAGTATCATAAGATGAAAATTCAAATGGATTCAAATAATCATCCTTATGTAACTTAGCTAGTTGTGTCGCATTAATATTAACTAGTCTACAATGCCACAAGAAGGATTCGTTCATTTCTAAACTATTCCTCTTATGTGTGTTCTACATACTTTGAACTGTGGTTTGATTTAGAACGTATATGCCATTTCATAACGTGCATGATCCAATCAACTCTTGATTCAGGAAAATGTTCACAACATTATCCTTTAATACAGAATTATATCCTTCTTTAACTTAATAAACAATCTGATGTAATGTTGTATATCAGGTTCGGTATGTAATAACATACGTTCAGAATCAATGTATTTACCATTTGTTAATATAGGGTGATATCTGCCAACTAATTTGGCTGCAATAATTGCACCATTCTCTAACACTTAGAGATATGTCACCCAATCCTAGTTCTCTACCTTTCTGTAGCTCATGTAACAGATTACATATATGGGATCCTTATCCGGTATCTCATACCTAGGACGTAAAGAACAGTGAGAAACAGTTCTTGGTAACGAACACACCCGAAGAATATGCATCAACATGCTTATTCCTTGATTGGGTCGCATGGAATCCAGATATTCCCCTATTTCCTGCTCGGACTTATAACAGTTATAAGATAGAGCGGAACCAACATTCCCCAGCTCAGTATAAAAAGCAGGTTCGGTCAATGTATCCATATTATTATCTTGATTAAGGCGTGACATGGTCGCTACCAGGAGAGAGAGAGAAGAAAACACTCTGTGTATGCTCTTGCAAGACCAGATTGGTTATTATTTTATCTAATCAGGATGGCTCCCACTGTTTTTATCAAATCATCCTTCAAACCCTAAAAGGTAAGACTAGCCGAGATTAATTACACGCTACAAGTTCGCCAATCTTTCGGCCAGGACAGTGTCAGTACTTTGTGGGAGGTTCCCTGTGCTTTCGCACAGTCCTAATTAAAATAAACCTTGTTTTCCCAGTGGCGTAACCCCGTTAACACCTTTCTAAACACCTACTTGATCGGCTAATTGTAATGTGTAAAACTCTCCCAGGAGTAACTCTTCCTTGCAGTGGGTATCAGGATCCAACTATCTCATAGAAGATATGGAATCTCATTGCAAATTTCAACACTTGAAATTCCCGATAATATTTTGTCCCAAGCGTCCTGTGACCTTGACAGCGGTCAACAAACCATAGGCTGCTAGTCAAGTTCAACCCGCCATTTCATGATTGAATTAAACCCACTCGCACGACCCTTGACAGATGCCAACAAGGTCGTACGACTACTCTAATCCAATCGCATCATATGCTTTGCAGATAAGTAGTAATCAGCTACCGCACACTACGCCTTGACAGAGGTCAATAAATGCAGCACGAATACTAAATATTACTTATCTAAAATGACGAAGGGCTACAACAGGTTTTTAAGAAAACCCTTTGCGTAATGAACTTGATATCGTTGTAGAATCGAGTGTATTTTAAAAGGAGTGTTTTTGAGGCTTTTACTAGTTTTGCTAAAGAGGTCTCTCCCGGTGAAGGGATCTCGGCTCTTTCCTCATCGAATGAGGTGCTGGATATTTCAAAAATACCACTATGCAATGCATGAACTTAAAAAGCAATCAAAAGACAAAACTGAGTGGATTGTAGCATCTGCTAGTTTCGCTAAAGAAGTCACTCCCAGTGAAGGGATCTCGGCTCTTTCCTTATCGAATAAGATGCTGGATATTCTACAAGGAATACCACTATGCAAAGCAAGAACTAGAGCTACCAGTTTTTAAGACAAGATTCTACAACATCTTTAGGTTTCTTTTTCTTTCATTAATCTCATTAATGAAGTCCCATCAATTATATGCATCCTAAGAATCATAGAAGAAATGAAAGCAACAATATTTATTATATATCATATATATAATATAATCATTCGTCTCAGAATATCAAGTGATCACATCACAGAATATCAGCAGCAGAAGAACACATATGAAATATTGAATATACTAGGAATTCCGTATTTTAAATTAAGTCATTAAAAAACACGGATTCCATGGTCGCGATGAATAGCCAAACCCACATTCCTAGACCCCTACGAGAGCGGCAAGCAACCCTACCAATTCTAGAGTTAGGAGACCTGGTCTCAACTCTTTGAGATGGTCTCCTACTGGACCCTAGAACCCGGTTACTTGTGCTCCCCGCCTTGGGTCTATCCTAATGCGGAAAAGTAAATAATATATATCAATGGTGACATCATCCTTAACCCGGAAGTGCCCCAATAATAGAATATTACATACAAGCTTTTACATGAATGAAAATGAAAAACTCTCATCCCACATAAAAAAAAACCCGGCTATTCAAAACACGACGATCCAATATAACATATCACGGCAACATATAACATCACATGTCATCAACGTAAGTAAATATGTGTATCCCAATTGTCGTTGACATATAGCAACGAAACCGGCGATACACCACATATTACATTTACGGTCGCAGAAAAGAATGTGAAAAACTACAACAATTGGAATCCGCAACCACCTTAGACATCATAAATCCAATGTATCACATACTTTGGATTTCATGCCCAACCAAATGAATTCCTTATACATCACATGCCTTACAATTATAAACCCCGCATTTTAGTCTCGATATTGAAAACACTTTCCAATAACCTGTCGGGTAATTCAACAAAATTCCCGATAACCTGATCGAATGCTCGTCGAAAACTTTAGTAGACGGACGCACCTCCGATGCCGTCGACGAAGTGCATTAAGGAGGAACACCGCGGCCACGAGCACCCGAACGGATGCTTTTGGCGATGGGGTTCTCCTACAGTCACTTGGTTGGGGCTATGGGGTGTGGCTATCTTGTAAGGTTACCCGGCCAGTATCCGCGTACAGTACGTAATTGCGACGGACATTTGATCCACATCAAAATTCTGTGGCAACCGATCAAATGAGAATAAATTTCTAGATTTATAAAATTCAAACTAGTTATTACATAACTAATTATTGTGGATTCCAAGTATTGTATCGCAATCACAGATAACTAGACGATGTTAAACTTTCCGATCGAATAAACAAACAACAAAAATTTCCCAAAGAGCTCAACACTTGAGCGGAGTTTAAAAAATACCCAGATCATGCCACGGCACCTTTGAACCATCCGTAGAAGGGCCAACCCATGCCTCACTCATGTCGCCGCGGAACTGCCGCAAACCCTAGGGTATGACCGCGGTTCCGCGATCCAAAAAGTCGAGTTTGGGTATCATTCTTCTAGAGGGTCTACAGAGTCGCTTGCATAATTTTCTGAAGATTTTAAACTCGGAAAAATCCAACTCTTGGAAAATTTCCAACGAGAGAAAAATTGGGTTATTGATATTCGTTCGAACTTTTTAACGTCGTCTAAATAACCCGAATAGATGTTAGAATTATGACTACGAAACACTCCGAATTGCCTTTGCACAAAGATAACATCAAATGCAAATTTAGCAAAAACAAGCAACACCTGAAACACCAAAACCCATAGACATGAACACCCTAAAAAATCCAACCTAGAACAAGCCTACAAAACCGAGCTGGCCGGATTTTCCTGACTTGTGGCCGGCTATTTTCCGACGAGGAGGGCTAAAATTTTTATGGTGTTCATGTTACATCTCATGCAACATTCTGCAATTTCTTAAAAAAATTTTAGAGGCCATTTAAAAATCGACAGAAACTAGGTTTTAGTGTTGCATTTTTCGGAGTAGTTTCGGTTTCGTAATCTAACAAACATCGTCTAATTCTCTAGCATGGCTCTTATACCACTGTAGGGTTCCCTAGGGTGGCCGCTGGGTTTTGGAAGGCATCGTCCATTCCAATTAAAAAATTTCCGTACTAAAGAACCCTAACCAAGAATCTTAACTAGAGATTTAGACGAAACAACAATATAAACAACTTTACATCCAAAGTGAACAAGGAATACAACCTTTGTAGACCGGTCCTTCACATCAATAGCTCCGTATAGTATCCCTTTGCTCCAAGTAGTGAACTCCCGGACTCTAGAAAGGCTCCACAACATGAACAAAACAAGCTTGCTTGAAGTCTTCGAGGTCGAAGATGATATACGTCGAGGAGACACCAACCCAAGATACCTCTTCACTAAATTAGGGTTTATGAAGAAAAAACCTAAACTAAATAGCTAATATAGTAGAGGATGATGAAGTAGGAATTTTTCTCACTTTAGATTTATTTCTCTCACAATATTTCTTCATCTCTCCAAACCCTAGAAAGCTTTTGGAGATGAGAATGAAACTCATGAGGTGAGAATAGCAACCATGGGTGAGTTAGTGTCATACACTAACTAATGTAAAGAATAAACCATGGCTAACAATAATGGTTAGATTAATAAATATCTACAAGTAAAACAAAGTTAGTGGACTAAGTCAATGGTTAGCATAAACTTCTCCAAGTTTCTAGCCATGAAAATATTCCAACCATTTCGAATTACTTGGATAAATAAAAACCCTAGGATTATCATAAGCATGGTGTGATTCTCATACACCCATGTAGCATGTGACATCTAGCATGACACAAAATAATGTACATTAATATATATCACATATATACAAAATGTACACAAGTGAGAAAAAGAAATGTTTAAGAGAGCTAATATTAGTTAATGTAAATCAATATATCAAATATATAAATATACATTAAATTATTAAATCAACACTTGATTTAATAATCCAGTTATATCACATACAACCGGATAATATCAAATGTAACATATTATCGAATCAACACTTGATCCGATAACCCGGCTATATCACATATAACCGACCGATATCACTTACCGCGAGAATATAATACGGTATCACATACACGTATTAATCTCGGTCCCGCACATAACACATATGTGCTCCTACTTCGTTTCGCTTGAGCCAGCAAAGCTCTGTGTAGGACTCTAAAGACTCGTCAATACACCGGCAGTAGGTGGTGATCATATCAGTCACCCATAAGTCGCATGCGGTCTGCTAAACGTAACGGCCACCCGGGTATTGAGCGATCAGAAGATCAACAAGCAAGCCTGCTCATACTCCTGCGAATCCAATAAGTAACACTACCGTACAGTCCGGTCTCTTCGTCCTATATGAGGCATATCACAGCCTGGGGTGGTATAACATCAGACCCCAATAACTTGATAAGTCATGCCGATGCAAGGTCCATAACGGTTCTAGAAACTACTGATAACACTTACCAGTAGATCTCAACAACACTGTATAGGGATTTCCTGTTATGGCCAATCAAGCATAGCGCAACATCAACCACCAATACGGGGAGAGACAAAATCCCCTCCTATCGCTCATTGCCTCCATGTGACTCGGGACTGTACCCAAAAACCACCGTTTTTCACGATCTCTTGAATGTGGTAAGGTGGAAATCAAAGCACAGTGGGAATCACATAAGACTCTATGACGATCTCGGGTCGACAGACTAACCTGTACCAGTGTCACCAGAGAACTGCTATCTGACGATAGGTATAATACCATCTAGGAGTTCTCGGCGAGTCCGTCCAGTGTACCCAGTCTCCACAGAGCACCCGTATACCTTCTCCGATGTCAAATATCAATGGATGTGGGATCATCCATCGCCCATCATATGGGTCAAGAAGCGTATACGCTAGTCTACTCTGGAGTATCGATGCCCTGTCTCGATACTCCCAGGACCAGGAACATTTGAAGGATGTACTTACCGACTACCATGTCCCCACTAGTATGATCTGCATCATAATCCTGATAGTCAAGTACTTATCCTAAGGGCTTTATCAACATGTAATAGAGAGACAATAAGAGTACATGTTATGATAAAGAGCAACCAGATAGCATACTATCATGTCGAGCAAGAAAGTTCTCCCTATATATGTCCAAGCATCCTCTACAATATACATTGCATGTACATTAATGGCCTCTAGGGCATACACATAACTAACATAGTATGCATCCTTGCCAAATAACTTAAATAACTGAATAAAAATGCATGCAAATTCCTTTTCAAATCGCCGTGTAATGCGTATATCACAGCACAAGTAGCGGACGTTCATTTGTGAATATATATATATATATATATATATATATATATATATATATATAGACGTTTCATTTAAGGCATATGTCTCGCCCTTTTGAAAATGATTTAGAAGGGTTTTCTTGTAATAGTTCGTATCACTCATTGACACATAGGAAAATAGTGAGACTATAGCTCCTTTTTGAAAACCTCTTCAGTAAATATCAATGCATGCAAAAACACTCTGGTACGGTCCTCAGACCCGTCTTGCTCTGCTATTATATAATATAGTATATATCATAAAAACGTGATACTCGGAAGAAAATCAATCTCAATAAGTGTACATGAAGACCAATCTACGTGCATCTGATGCGCACGAAAATCGAATTCAAATCCAAGTGCCATGAATATGCACGGAAACGAAAACTGAGTGCAACGGGTGTGCACTAAAGCATCTGTCAAGTGTAACGGGTGTGTACGACAACAACATCAAGTGCATCTAGAGTGCACGAAAATATCAATCATGTGCAACTGGTGTACATGAACATCCTCAAATACATCAAATACACACAAAACTATATCAAGTGCGCCGAGTGTGCACGAAAATCTAAATCAAGTGCATCAGGTCTGCACAAAAGCAATCTAGTGCAGTAGGGTGCACGAAAACGAATATCAAGTGTACACGGTGCAAAAAAACATAAATCTAGTGCAACAGGGTGCATGAAAACAAATATCAAGTGCACTAGGTGCATGAAAATGAATATCAAGTGTGCACGGTGCACGAAAACATAAATCTAATGCAATAGGGTGCATTGTAAGTCCGCGGCGATGCCCCGGCCGTCGATCCGACGCCGGAAACGCGGAAACAAAAACTTTCTAACAACTAGAAACCGGCACCACCGCGCACTTTTCACCCGGATCGGGCCATTAACCTAGCTAACTAGAAAATAAGAAAAGAGTAGAGAAGTTATACCAAGCGATCCGTGTCCTTCGATCTTCATCTCCACTCCAATCTCCCGCGGAATCTCCGTCCATCATCGTCTCGTCGAAAAGCACCACGTAGCCGGGTTCGTATACGGGCTCCCACCTCATGACCTAGGCAACTCGGGCGCGAAGTTGGCAAGCCGACTCGTCCAAGATTTGCTGTAGGCAAGTGTAGAATTTGTCTCTTGGGGTTTAGATGTTGGAGATAGTGCCCTCAGAGTCAATTATTGGATCACAGGCACGTGATTGCAATGATTGAGGGGAGGACCTATCCCGGTAGGATAGTCTTACTCGAGATGATAGTATGCTATCTGGTTTATCTTTATCATCGTGTACTGCTTTAGATGACCTTACGAGTCGCTATTGCACGTTGATAGAGCCCCTAGGATTCTTGCTTGACTACCAGCAGTATGAGGGCGATCATATACGTGAGAGCTGGAGTCTATAAGCACATCCTTAAAAGGTCCCTAGTCGTGGGAGTTTCGAGACAGGGCATCGATTCTCCAGAGTAGACTAGTGTATACAGTCGAGACCCCGACGAGGGGCGGTGGCCGGTCTCACAAGCCACTGGTGTCAGTTGGTTCACCTAAGATGTATACAGGTGCTCATTGGGTTATGAGTACACCGGACAGGACTCGCCGGGAACCTGCTAGTTGGGCATATACCAGACGTCAGATAGCAGTTCCCTGGTGACATGTGTACAGGTTAGTTCATCGACCTGAGATCGTCATTTGTCTCGTGTGAGTTCCCACTGTGCTTTGATTACTACCCTACCACGGCTCAAAGGAGTCGTGCAAACAGGTTTTAGTTGGGTACAGTCCCGAGCCACATGGAGGCAGTGAGCGGATCTGCAGGGGTTCGTCTCTCCCGGTATTGGGGGTGAGGTCGCGCTGTGTCTAGGAGAGCCAGAACATGAAAAGTCCTTGGCCAAGGCAGGAGATTTGCTGGTAGGTATTCCAGTAGTATCTCAGGGTGTTCTGGGCTGTACTCCGACATGACTTGTACCGCTTTTGGGGGTCTGACTTTTACCAACCCCCTAGGCCCGCCATGCGATGCTCATAGACGAACGGACCGGACTGTACGGATATTGTCACTGATAGGCTCAGTAGGGTGTCAGGATGAGTTCGCTCATCGACGTCCCTTTTGGTCAATAGCTGGTGGCCCGTCACGTATTGGCTTATACCTCTGACGTGCTAGTGGTTAAATCCACAGCCATGGTATTGACGAGTCTTTAGAGTCCACCACACTCAGTTACTCAGGTTTCGGGCGAAACGCTGTAGAGGCCGTATGGAGATATGGCAGGGTTCGATCAGATACGTGCGGTATTGCACGGATCGTGATCGGACGGATTTTGCTAGCCGGTTTTGGTTTAAGCCGGATACTAGTATTAAATAGTGTAGTTTTGTCTCTTTGCATTTGTGTTCAGTGGGAATACAAATGCGGGCATGTATTTGCAATAGCGGGGTTTTCCTGTAATTTATTACGGGATCGGTTTTCTGGGGTTGCCAGTTTGCATTCCGTTCCGGCCGGTTTTCTCTTTTTCCTTCACGGCCGGACTTTTCGTTGGATGGGGGTTAATTGCAAGTTTGCAATTAACATTTTGTGAGGGGTTTCTTTGCATGAGTGTGGCTTCATAATCATGAGATTCCCTTTTGGTCCATTCCATTGCTTTTCATTTGATGGTGCTTTGATTTGATGAGTTTGGAAAATGGTTGTGATAGATATTCCTTTTTATATACACAACATTTTTTCCTTCACTTAATTTCCCCCTTGATAAATTCCTTCATTCTTTTTTGAGTTGGGCCGGCCACTGTTTGGGATTGGAGTGAGGTTTTAATTTGTGTATGGATTATTGTTTCATGTAATTTTAGTGCCCCCCCCATATGAGTGTGCTGGAGTTTTGTTTGGTGAGATGAGGGTTTAATTTCTTTGGAAATGAATGAGCTAAAAAAAGAGGCTTATTTTTCAAAGCAAGAGGGAGAGAGAGATGCTTCATTCAGATTTTCCAGTGAGCACTTTCTCTTGGCTGGCCGAGCTCATTTCCAATGATGCTCAATTTTTCTTTAGCATCCATCCATGAAAATCATTGTGCAAAATTCCTCCAACATGGCAACCTCTTAAACCTCAAAGAGACAACTATTGTACACTATTCTATAGCAAGTCTTGGACGCGTCGGCTAGCCAACTTCGCGCCCGAGTTGCCTCGGTCAAGAGGTGGGAGCCCGTAAAAGATTCCGGCTATGTGGTGCCCTTTCCGACGAGACGATGATGGACGGAGATTCCGCGAGAGATCGGAGTGGAGACGAAGACCGAAGGACACGGATCGCTTGGTATACTTTTCTACTCCTTTCTTATTTGCTAGTTAGCTAGGTTAATGGCCCGATCCGGGTGAAAAGTCCGCGGTGGTGCCGGTTGCAAGTTTTTGCAAAGTTTTTGTTTCCGCGTTTCCGGCGTCGGATCGACGGCCGGGGCGCCCCCGCGGGCTTACATTGGTATCAGAGCCACGCCATTAACTTAGCCTAGCATGGTCTAGTGTGTTTAAAACCCGATCTAACAAAATCCCCAAAATCCGTATTTTCCATGCATGTGTTCTCTGTTGAAATTTTTTCAGCTCCTAAAATTTTTCAGGTCATTGCAGAAAGACATGCAAGAAATTCTAAGAATTCTGGGAAAATACGGCTCAATGATTCCTTACTACGACCGCGGAAACGTGGCCAAACCCCTGGTTTGGCCGCGGTTCCGCGGTGGTTAAGAGGAATCGTGGCACCATATTTTCCCAGTAAGCTTGTGAGTTGGAAATAGGGGTTTTGGGATATTTTCTTTGGGGTCAGATTTTCTGTAAGTGCTACAGTACTGCTTGAGGCCCACTTGATAAAATTTGTTCGATCGGATATTTTAAACATGCCAGTTCACAGTTTTTACATTATATCTGCGACCGTGAATGTCACTTGATCGGTAAATCCTGTCTAATTGCTATAGTCCGGCTAGACGGATTTGCGAACGTGACATTCAAGTTGATGTTCTGTGTTTTGCTGTGTTGTTGCGGATCGGTCGTGGGGGATAGCCTGGATGCAATGCTAGTACTGTATTGTTGTATCATGTACATTTGATATTGCGGGGCGAGCGTCCGACATGTGGACTGCCGTCACTGCCTGATTATATTATTCTTTTAGGGCACGACCAGGTTGCGGTCGATGTACCCGTTGTATGTATATTTTACTTTCTGTACTAGGATTACCCCGCGGTGGGGTGCACGGATAGCCGGGTTCTAGAGGGCAACAAGCCCGCATCTCATGGAGTTGAGACGGAGGGGGCTTTACTCTGGAATTGGCAGGGCTATTCGCCGCACTCGTAGGGGGTAAAGGTTGACCCAAGGAGGGGTGCCCAAGTTACCGGATTCCGTGAAGTGCTGGGTGGTCCATTCACGTTGCTGAAGGGGGCTGCCTCGCTTCAGGTTTTGGCGGGTAACTTGCCGCGCCCGTAGGGATCTAGGATTTTCATTGCACAGGCTATCCACACGACCAGGGGAACGTCGGGTTTCAGTAGCGGCTCTATGAAACCCGGGGATCCCAGATATCTGTATTGATCTGTGTTGCTATACATTTCTGTGTTGCTTTTATCACGCCTTGAGCGAATACTATATATTGGTATATATACTAGTAGATGTTGTATATGTTTTTCATCCGCGCTAGTCCAGTCCCCGCTCTGTCGTTAGTTAGCTAACCTAACGGGTGATGACGGGACCCAGTGGCGAATGCGAATGGTATATACGTACGTTAGTATATTTTCGTTCTTTGTGGTGTGATCAATTGATCGGACTGCGTCGATTCGGATCAATGCAAGTTAAACAAACCTATTCTGATGTTGTTGGAACACTTTTCAAAAAGCTGTTATTGCAAGGGCGTTCTCTTTTGTTTTGCACAGTGGTATTCAGTTGGAATATCCTGCTCCTCAGTCGACGAGGCAAGGGCCGAGATCCCTTCACCGGGAGTGACCCCTTGGACAAAAGTTTGCGTCAGGGCAGTAACTTCACTATAGCCGATTATTTTTGCTTTGCATCGTGGTATTCAATTGGAATATCCTGCATCCCATTCTACGGGGAAAGAGCCGAGATCCCTTCATCGGGAGTGACCTCTTTAGCAATGGTTTTCGTCACTATATTTTCTAAAAAGCTATCAGTTCCTTCAACGATATCAAGTTCATTACGTTAAAGGTTTTCGCCAGAAACCATTCGTAGCCCTCCGTCGTTTCATATGGATAGTCAATAGTATTCAAGCTGTGTATGTTGGCCAAAGTCAAGGCACAGTGTTTGGTAGCTATTGTGTATTCATATGCAGCATAGATAGATGCGTTGGTTTGGGACAGTCGTACTGCCATTTTGGCCAAAGTCAAGGGTAGGTACGGGTGGGTTCAAATTAACCAGGAAAATGACGGGTAGAACTTGACATGTGACTTATGATATGTTGGCCAAAGTCAAGGTCATAAGAGCATAGGGCAGAAATCCACATCGGGAGTTTCAAAAGAACTGAAACTTGCCAGATATGCGCATACCTTCTGGAGTGTGATAACGTGAGCGGATTCCGTCACGTTATCATGCGATGAGAGTTGGATCCCGATTCCCACTGATGAGTTGGTTTACTCCTCGGGTATTCCTGACTAATTCTTCTTTTAGGTTTGGAGGAGAATTTGACGGTACAGTAGGAGGTTTCCAGATTAGATAAAGTGACAACCATTCTGATCTAGGTTAGAGTGCACGCTGAGTGTTTCTTTTCTCTCTCTCTCTGGCAGCGACCATTGACCCGACCCTAGACTATGACTCAGTGACCAAGTTGACCGAACCTACTTAACACTGGCTTTTGGATTGTCAGAGTTGCAAACCTCTTTGCCACTCCTACTTTTACCCTTTTCTCCGGGACACCCCGTATTACTACGAACGTCCACTTCCATTGGACAAAACCATCGTATGGTTATATACGAACTCGAAGGACTTCGAGGATGGTTTCTAGTTCTGGAGAAAACGGATAGGACTATTCAGTTGTCTTTTCTTTTCACCTTCTCTCAGGTTGCGAGTACTCCTTGGTTTAGGAGTAGTACACCTATTATGCAAATTGGATAGACTTCTTCCAAACCTTAGGCTGGTGCCGACCGGTAGGGAATGAAGAAAACCAGTTAGCCTAAACGGTGTACAGAAGGTATTATGTTAAGACAAAGCAAGGGATTAGTAAGAGGACAAAGTAAATTGCGACTGCTATTCACGACCAAACCAGGTATTTCTTCGCCAATCCTAAATCACCTTTGTATTTCTCCAGGACACTCCGTATCACTACGAAGATCCCAGTTTATTGGATAATCCATCGTATGGTTATATACGAACTCGAAAGGAACTTGTTCCAGTTCGGGGATGGATCCCGGTTCAGGAGAAATAGGAATAAAGTACATTCATGTGTCTTTTATCTTCACCTTCTCTCGCGTTGCGAGTGCTCCTAGGATTAGGACAGTACACCCTTTATGCTTATTGGATAGTCTTCTTCCAAACCATAGGCTGGTGCCGAACGGTAGGGAATGAAGAAAACCATTTGGCCTAAAGGGGTGTACAGAAGGTAATGACTAAAGACATATAAAGGGATTTGGAGAAGTGGCAAAGAATTATACGGTTATAGTTGTGAATCTGGATAATGGAAGAGGCATTACTAAGGAATACCAGGATACCCTATCGAAACATTTCAATGTTTCAGTTTCACTATGTACTGTTAATAGAAAACTGATTTCCCGATTAGATACTTACTCCAGGGTATGTATTTACCAGGTATGAGTCTCACATCTGTATGGTTTTACAGATGATGAAGAGGAGTAAGTTATTGGGAATTAGGTGACCATCCTCATTATATCGGGATTCGTTGGAATTGGTGATATTTGAGGAAGCCACCTGGGTTGTTTGCCGGTCGGCAAATATTTGGTTTTGAATATCCGTTGTTGTGCACCAATTTCAAATTGATATATCTGTACGTCTATTTTTATAGAGTGAGACATATCTTTTTGAAATTATGTCTATGACATTTACCTATACCAGTGGATGGTTAGGTAAGGAGCATTGAACAACGGTGTAATTCTTCTTAACCAAAAGTACAGTTTTCAACCTACGACACACAGTGAATGAGTCACTACACTCAGGGGACTTATACAGAGTATTGTATATTGTCCTGTGTCCATCAGGACAGAGGGGTTGGTCCCCGTACTATATTCTGTTTACTTTTAACTTCTCTAGTTCTTAGACATGTGTTTCGTAGAAACACAGGGTCTAAGTTTTGAGGAGTTATAGGTATAAGAGTAAAGTAGAGAACCAGGTGTTGCAAGTATCGGGATTCTTCAAGGTGATCGAAGAGTAGATACTTGTGAATGGTATTCAGTTGATAGTAATGATTAAGAGAACTAGCTTCTCTTTCAGGTTACTCATAATTGGAAGTACTCCTAAGTTGAGTAACGCTGATCGGCCTCTTTCCATTTAGTTGACATGCACTGGAGACAGCTGCATGATTTGAATCTGGTTCAATTAAATCAGTGCCTCTGTTTTTGGATATAGAACAGTTCTTATCTTGACATTGTTAAGATACGGGGAGTTGTCCGGCTTATGCTTAAAACCAGACTCTGGACAACTCAAGGCACGTTTCAGTAATGGCTGTTTGTGGGTTGACCCGGGCTATGACGAGGGTTGACTTTCTACCATCTGGAAGATCAATAGTGATATTGTTCTTGACTCGCCACAGTTTTATCAAAAATGTTTTTTTTCAGAAAACAGTAGTGGGAGTATAGTAGAACTGGAAGTGATTCCAGAACCACAAACGATTACTGAAGATTTCATAAGAACCTAAAGATTCATTCTGGTTTGACATTCCATTGGCCACTCCGCAAATATGGTGGGTAACCTCAGGCACTCGAGAGGTACATCGGTATGCTCAAGGACGGTGGCAGGGAGGTTCTTGTTTACCCAGACTTGCCATTGCTGTTGTTCCAGACTGTGAGACCCGGCAGGAGGATGAGTATAGTGTCGTTCTAAACTGGCTTTAGAAGTGCACATCTATATGACTCTGCCAGAGGGTTGTCGTAGTCAGTGGGAGCAGCGGAAGCATTGGTGGACATCAGGCTTATGTCTATTTATAGACTAGAGCAGATATAGCGGAGATAGATCATCTATTTCTGATGTGACAGTCATAGGTTTGACTTCATCAGAATAGGGGATGGATCTGTTAAGAAGGTAGTAGGGTGTGATGTCCTGGTATTTGATGGCATACACAGAGTAGGAAGTGATATTCCTATACTATAATCGGTTATACTTTGCTCGTCACACAGTGGTTTCTCTACAAAGGACTTGGATATTATATCAGACATTCTGGTTACTAGATTATGGTTTTAGATCTAGGTTTGGGTGGTTTCCCAATCTGGGTACTTTGACCGCATTCTATGAGTATTTAGAATGGACGACTCCTGGCACGGTAGTGTACCTGCAGGTAATGGAGTCACCCTCTCTAAAGGTGTCTTACAGACTAAAGGGGAGAGGGATGTGCATGATTGGCAGATCACTTGCTCAGGCAATTGAGTCAATCATGAGATGTCAAGTACCACACCAGATGTTGTTCTTGCAGTAGGTGCAATAAGTTGATATTGATCCAATCCTGAAGAAACAATCGGAAGCAGTTTTAGAACATAAGTTGATGTTCTAAGGAATTGATAACGGCAGCCTCCTTTAGGAGACGGTTATCATTCCAGGCTTCCAAGGTGACCTGGATGGCAGAGAGGCTGTCAGAGTTATAGTTTTCCCTCTGACGAGGGGCAGTATTTTGGACAGGTGGTCCAGGTGGAAACTGAGGGAAGGCATGGCGCAGGATACTGATTAAGTTCAGTTGACGATACAGTCTGAGAAGTTTGGATTTGGAGTTCACTTATGAGCTAGGTCCCATCAGACATCCAGACATTCTAGGACAGGTATTGCTCATTTTGGGAGATGGTTTTCTCTGCGAACATGAGATATAGAGAGACATAGAAAGAAACACCAGAGCGGATCCACTCACTGAGGCTATTCCTCGAACGCAATAGTCTCGCAAACGAGCTTTGTGAGACTGACTAGTAGAGGAGTTGGGCGTTCGGTATCACACGGGCTGTGAGTATGCGACATCGCAATAATTAGCCTCGAGTGCAAGTGGGAGATTGTTGGAGATAGTGCCCTCAGAGTCAATTATTGGATCACAGGCACGTGATTGCAATGATTGAGGGGAGGAACTATCCCGGTAGGACAGTCTTACTCGAGATGATAGTATGCTATCTGGTTTATCTTTATCATCGTGTACTGCTTTAGGTGACCTTACGAGTCGCTATTGCACGTTGATAGAGCCCCTAGGATTCTTGCTTGACTACCAGCAGTATGAGGGCGATCATATACGTGAGAGCTGGAGTCTATAAGCACATCCTTAAAAGGTCCATAGTCGTGGGAGTTTCGAGACAGGGCATCGATTCTCCAGAGTAGACTAGTGTATACAGTCGAGACCCCGACGAGGGGCGGTGGCCGGTCTCACAAGCCACTGGTGTCAGTTGGTTCACCTAAAATGTATACAGGTGCTCATTGGGTTATGAGTACACCGGACAGGACTCGCCGGCAACCTGCTAGTTGGGCATATACCAGACGTCAGATAGCAGTTCCCTGGTGACATGTGTACAGGCTAGTTCATCGACCTGAGATCGTCATTTGTCTCGTGTGAGTTCCAACTGTGCTTTGATTACTACCCTACCACGGCTCAAAGGAGTCGTGCAAACAGGTTTTAGTTGGGTACAGTCCCGAGCCACATGGAGGCAGTGAGCGGATCTGCAGGGGTTCGTCTCTCCCGGTATTGGGGGTGAGGTCGCGCTGTGTCTAGGAGAGCCAGAACATGAAAAGTCCTTGGCCAAGGCAGGAGATTTGCTGGTAGGTATTCCAGTAGTATCTCAGGGTGTTCTGGGCTGTACTCCGACATGACTTGTACCGCTTTTGGGGGTCTGACTTTTACCAACCCCCTAGGCCCGCTATGCGATGCTCATAGACGAACGGACCGGACTGTACGGATATTGTCACTGATAGGCTCGGTAGGGTGTCAGGATGAGTTCGCTCATCGACGTCCCTTTTGGTCAATAGCTGGTGGCCCGTCACGTATTGGCTTATACCTCTGACGTGCTAGTGGTTAAATCCACAGCCATGGTATTGACGAGTCTTTAGAGTCCACCACACTCAGTTACTCAGGTTTCGGGCGAAACGCTGTAGAGGCCGTATGGAGATATGGCAGGGTTCAATCAGATACGTGCGGTATTGCACGGATCATGATCGGACGGATTTTGCTAGCCGGTTTTGGTTTAAGCCGGATACTAGTATTAAATAGTGTAGTTTTGTCTCTTTGCATTTGTGTTCAGTGGGAATACAAATGCGGGCATGTATTTGCAATAGCGGGGTTTTCCTGTAATTTATTACGGGATCGGTTTTCTGGGGTTGCCAGTTTGCATTCCGTTCCGGCCGGTTTTCTCTTTTTCCTTCACGGCCGGACTTTTCGTTGGAGGGGAGTTAATTGCAAGTTTGCAATTAACATTTTGTGAGGGGTTTCTTTGCATGAGTGTGGCTTCATAATCATGAGATTCCCTTTTGGTCCATTCCATTGCTTTTCATTTGATGGTGCTTTGATTTGATGAGTTTGGAAAATGGTTGCGATAGATATTCCTGTTTATATACACACCATTTTTTCCTTCACTTAATTTCCCCCTTGATAAATTCCTTCATTCTTTTTTGAGTTGGGCCGGCCACTGTTTGGGATTGGAGTGAGGTTTTAATTTGTGTATGGATTATTGTTTCATGTAATTTTAGTGGGCCCCCCCCCCATATGAGTGTGCTGGAGTTTTGTTTGGTGAGATGAGGGTTTAATTTCTTTGGAAATGAATGAGCTAAAAAAAGAGGCTTATTTTTCACAGCAAGAGGGAGAGAGAGATGCTTCATTCAGATTTTCCAGTGAGCACTTTCTCTTGGCTGGCCGAGCTCATTTCCAATGATGCTCAATTTTTCTTTAGCATCCATCCATGAAAATCATTGTGCAAAATTCCTCCAACATGGCAACCTCTTAAACCCCAAAGAGACAACTATTCTACACTATTCTATAGCAAGTCTTGGACGCGTCGGCTAGCCAACTTCGCGCCCGAGTTGCCTCGGTCAAGAGGTGGGAGCCCGTAAAAGATTCCGGCTACGTGGTGCCCTTTCCGACGAGACGATGATGGACGGAGATTCCGCGAGAGATCGGAGTGGAGACGAAGACCGAAGGACACGGATCGCTTGGTATACTTTTCTACTCCTTTCTTATTTGCTAGTTAGCTAGGTTAATGGCCCGATCCGGGTGAAAAGTCCGCGGTGGTGCCGGTTGCAAGTTTTTGCAAAGTTTTTGTTTCCGCGTTTCCGGCGTCGGATCGACGGCCGGGGCGCCCCCGCGGGCTTACATTAGATACATTGATGGAGGAATGAGGTTGAGAGATTGAACTTGGGAATTTTTGGTGTCAATGGAAAAATGTGATGAATGATAATTTCCCACCCTCACAAAATGATCTTCTCTCATTTTTCCCTCACCCCTCAAAGTGGCCGGCCCCCTACAAGAAAATGGTGGGATTAAGAATAATTCATAATGCAAGAGAAGAAAAGGGAATCTATAATGGAGAAAAAGGTCACACCCATTTCTTTTCAACATCCATCAAAATAATAGCAAGTGATAAAGACTAGAATAGAATCTCATCATGATGCAAGTCTCATCATAAAGCCACAAATGCAAGAAAGCCCCTCACTAGTAAGTTAATTGCAAACTTGCAATTAACACCCTCCATCAGAAAGTCGGGCCACGAAGGAATGAAGGAAAACTGGCCGGAACGGAATGCAAACTGGTAACTTCAGAAAACTGATCCCGTAATAAATTACAGGAAAACCCCGCTACTGCAAATACATGCCCGCATTTGTATTCTCACTGAACACAAATGCAAAGAGACAATATCTACACTATCTAATACTAGGATCCGGCTTAAGCCAAAGCCGGCTAGTAAAAATCGTCCGATCACGATCCGTGCAATACCGCACGTATCTGATCGAACCCTGCCATATCTCCATACGGCCTCTACAGCGTTTCGCCCGAAACCTGAGTAACTGAGTGTGGTGGACTCTAATGACTCGTCAATACTATGGCTGTGGATTTAACCACTAGCACGTCAGAGGTATTAGCCATACGTGACGGGCTACCAGCTATTGACTAAAATGGACGTCGATGAGCGAACTCATCCTGACACCCTACTGAGCCTGTCAGTGACAATATCCGTACAGTCCGGTCCGTTCGTCTATGAGCATCGTATGGCGGGCCTAGGGGGTTGGTAAAAGTCAGACCCCCAAAAGCGGTACAAGTCGTGTCGGAGTGTAGCCCAGAACACCCTGAGATACTACTGGAATACCTACCAGCAAATCTCCTGCCTTGGCCAAGGACTTTTCATGTTCTGGCTCTCCTCGACACGGCGCGACCTCACCCCCAATACCGGGAGAGACGAACCCCTGCAGATCCGCTCACTGCCTCCATGTGGCTCGGGACTCTACCCAACTAAAACCTGTTTGCACGACTCCTTTGAGCCGTGGTAGGATAGTAATCAAAGCACAGTGGGAACTCACACGAGACAAATGACGATCTCAGGTCGATGAACTAACCTGTATACATGTCACCAGGGAACTGCTATCTGACGTCTGGTATAATCCCAACAAGCAGGTTCCCGGCGAGTCCTGTCCGGTGTACTCATAACCCAATGAGCACCTGTATACATCTTAGGTGAACCAACTGACACCAGTGGCTTGTGAGACCGGCCACCGCCCCTCGTCGGGGTCTCGACTGTATACACTAGTCTACTCTGGAGTATCGATGCCCTGTCTCGAAACTCCCAGGACTAGGGACCTTTTAAGGATGTGCTTATAGACTCCAACTCTCACGTATATGATCGCCCTCATACTGCTGGTAGTCAAGCAAGAATCCTAGGGGCTCTATCAACGTGTAATAGCGACTCGTAAGGTCACCTAAAGCAGTACACGATGATAAAGATAAACCAGATAGCATACTATCATCTTGAGTAAGACTGTCCTACTGGGACAGGTCCTCCCCTCAATCATTGCAATCACGTGCCTGTTATCCAATAATTGACTCTGAGGGCACTATCTCCAACAATCTCCCGCTTTCACTCAAGGCTAATTATTACGATGTCGCATACTGACAGCCCGTGTGATACCGAACACCCAACTCCTCTACTAGTCAGTCTCATAAAGCTCGTTTGCGAAACTATTGCGTTCGAGGAATAGCCTCAGTCAGTGGATCCGCTCTGGTGTTTCTTTCTGTCTCTCTCTATCTCATGTTCGCGGAGAAAGCCATCTCCCGAAATGAGCAATACCTGTCTTAGAATGTGTCTGGATATCTGATGGGACCTAGCTCATAAATGAACTCCAAATCCAAACTTCTTAGACTGTATCGTCAACTGAACTTAATCAGTATCCTGCGCCATGCCTTCCCTCAGTATCTACCTGGACCATCTGTCCAAAATACTGCCCCTCGTCAGAGGGAAAACTATAACTCTGACAGCCACTCTGCTATCCAGGTCACCTTGGAACCCTGGAATGATAACCGTCTCACGAAGGAGGCTGCCATTATCATATACCTAGAATATTCACTTATGTTCTAAAACTGCTTCCGACTGTTTCCCCAGGATTGGATTAATATCAACTTATTGCATCTAGTGCAAGAACAACATCTGGTGTGGTACTTGACATCTCATGATTGACTCAATTGCCTAAGCAAGTGATCTGCCAATCATGCGCATCCCTTTCCCCTTTAGTCTGTAAGACACCTTTAGAGAGGGTGACTCCATTACCTGCAGGTACACCACCATGCTAGGAGTCGTCCATTCTAAATACTCTTAGAATGCTGTCCAAGTACCCAGATTGGGAAACCACCCAAATCTAGATCTAAAATCGTAGATCTAGTTACCAGAATATCTGATGTAATATCCAAGTCCTGTGTGGAGAAACCACTGTGTGACAACCATAGTATAACCGATCGTAGTATAGGAATATTACTTCCTACTCTGTGTATGTCATCAAATACTAGGACATCACACCCTACTACCTTCTTAACAGATCCATCCCCTATTCTGATGAAGTCAAACCTATGACTATCCCGTCAGAAATAGATGATCTATCTCCGCTATATCTGCTTTAGTCTATGAATAGACATAAGCTTGATGTCCACCAATGCTTCCGCTGCTCCCACTGACTACGACAACCCTCTGGCAGAGTCATATAGACGTACACTTCTAAAGCCAGTTTAGAAGGACGCTATACTCATCCTCCTGCCGGGTCTCACAGTCTGGAACAACAGCAATGGCAAGTCTGGGTAAACAAGAACCTCCCTGCCACCGTTCTTGAGCATACTGAAGTACCTCTCGGGTGCCTGACGTTACCCACTTTATCTGCGGAGTGGCCAATGGAATGTCAAATCAGATTGAATCTTTAGGTTCTTATCAAATCTTCAGTAATCGTTTACGGTTCTGGAATCACTTCTAGTTCTACCATACTCCCACTACTGTTTTCTGAAAAAATCCATTTTTAATAAAACTGTGGCGAGTCAAGAACAATATCACTATTGATCTTCCATATGGTAGAAAGTCAACCCTCGTCATAGCCTGGGTCAACCCACAAACAGCCATTACAGAAACGTGCCTTGAGCAGTCCAGTGTCTGGTTTTAAGCATAAGCCGGACAACTCCCCGTACCTTAACAATGTCAAGATATGAACTGTTCTATATTCAATATAGAAATAGAGGCACTGATTTAATTGAACCAGATTCAAATCATGCAGCTGTCTACAGTGCATGTCAAGTAAATGGAGAGAGACCGATCAGCGTTACTCAACTTAGGAGTGCTTCCAATTATGAGTAACCTGAAAGAGAAGCAAGTTCTCTTAATCATTACTATCAACTGAATACCATATACAAGTATCTACATCTTCGATCACCTTGAAGAATCCCGATACTTGCAATACCTGGTTCTCTACTTTATTCATATACCTATAACTTCTCAAAATTCGGACCCTGTGTTTCTACGAAACACCTGTCTAAAAACTAGAGAAGTCATAAGTAAACCGAATATAGTACGAGAACCAACCCCTATGTCCTCTTGGACACTGGACAATATACAATACTCTGTATAAGTCCCCTGAGTCTAGTGACTCATTCACTGTGTGTCGTAGGTTGAAAACTGTACTATGGTTTTGAAGAATTACACCGCTGTTCAATGCTCCTTATCTAACCATCCACTGATATAGGTAAATGTCATAGACATAATTTCAAAAAGGTATGTCTCACTCTATAAAAATAGACGTACAGATATATCAATTTGAAATTGATGCATAACAACGGATATTCAAAACCAAATATTTGCCGACCTGCAAACTGCCCAGGTGACTTCCTCAAATATCACCAATTACAACGAATCCCGATATAATGAGGATGATCACCTAATTCCCAATAACTTGCTCCCACTCATCATCTGTAAAACCATACAGATGTGAGAATCTAACCTGGTAAATACAAACCCTGGAACAAGTGTCTAATTGGGAAATCGGTTTTCTTTTAACAGTACACAGTGAAACTGAAACATTGAAATGTTTCGATGGGGTATCGTGGTATTCCTAGTAATGCCTCTTCCATTATCCAGATTCACAACTGTAACCGTATAATTCTTTGCCACTTCTCCAAATCCCTTTACATGTCTTTAGTCATTACCTTCTGCACACCCCTTTAGGCCAAATGGTTTTTTTCCTTCCCTACCGTTCGGCACCAGCCTATGGTTTAGAAGAAGACTATCCAATAAGCATAATGGGTGTACTGTCCTAATCCTAGGAGCAGTCGCAATGCGAGAGAAGGTGAGGATAAAAGACAACCGAATGAACTTAATTCCTATTTCTCCTGAACCAGGATCCATCCCCGAACTGGAACAAGTTCCTTTCGAGTTCGTATATAACCATACGATGGATTATCCAATAAATTGGGATCTTCATAGTGATACGGAGTGTCCTGGAGAAATACAAAGGTGATTTAGGATTGGCGAAGAAATACTTGGTTTGGTCGTGAATAGTAGTCGCAATTTACTTTGCCCTCTTACTAATTCCTTGCTTTGTCTGAACTTAATACCTTCTGTACACCGTTTAGGCTAATTGGCTTTCTTCATTCCCTACCGGTCGGCACCAGCCTAAGGTCTAGAAGAAGACTATCCAATTTGCGTAATAGGTGTACTATCTCCTAAACTAAGGAGTACTCGCAACCTGAGAGAAGGTAAAAGGAAAAGACAACTGAATAGTCCTATTCATTTTCTCCAGAACCGGAAACCATCCTCGAATTCCTTCAAGTTCGTATATAACCATACGATGGTTTTGTCCAATGGAAGTGGACGTTCGTAGTAATACGGGGTGTCCCTGAGAAAAAGGGTAAAAATAGGAGTGGCATTGAGGTCTGCAACTCTGACAATCCAAAAACCAGTGTTAAGAAGGTTCGGTCAACTTGGTCACTGAGTCATAGTCTAGGGTCGGGTCAATGGTCGCTGCCAAAGAGAGAGAAAAAAGAAACACTCAGCGTGCACTCTAACCTAGATAAGAATGGTTATCACTTTATCTAATATGGAAACCTCCCACTGTAACGTCAAATTCTTCCCCAAACCTGAAAGAAGAATTAGCCGGGATCATCCGAGGAGTAAACCAACTCATCAGTGGGAATCGGGATCCAACTATCATCGCATGATAACGTGACGGAATCCGCTCACGCTATCACACTCCAGAAGGTATGCGCATATCTGGCAAGTTTCAGTTCTTTTGAAACTCCCGATGTGGATTTTTACCCCATGCTCTTATGACCTTGACGAAGGCCAACAAATCATAAGTCACATGTCAAGTTCTACCCGTCATTGTCCAGGTTAATTTGAACCCACCCGTACAAGCCCTTGACGAAGGCCAACAAGGTTATACGACTGTCCAAAACCAACGCATCTCTCTATGCAGCAGAAAGGCAACAAGCAGCTACCATACACTATGCTTTGACGAAGGCCAACAAACATAGCATGAATACTACGTGCTACCCGTCTGAAACGACGGAGGGCTACGAATGGTTTCTGGCGAAAACCTTTAACGTAATGAACTTGATATCGTTGAAGGAACCGGATAGCTTTGAAAAATATAGTGACGAAAACCTTTGCTAAAGAGGTCACTCCCGGTGAAAGGATCTCGGCTCTTTCCCCGTAGAATGAGGTGCAGGATATTCCAACTGAATACCACGATGCAAATCAAAAGTAATCGGCTATAGTGAAGTTATTACCCTGACGCAAACTTCTGTCCAAGGGGTCACTCCCGGTGAAGGGATCTCGGCCCTTGCCTCGTCGACTGAGGAGCGGGATATTCCAACTGAATACCACGATGCAAAACAAAAGAGGACGTCCTTGCAATAACAGCTTTTTGAAAAAGTGTTCCAACAACATCAGAATAGGTTTGTTTTTAACTTGCATTGATCCGAATCAACGCAGTCCCATCAATTGATCACACCACAAAGAACGAAAATATACTGATGTACGTATATGCCATCCGCATTCGCCACTGGGTCCCGTCATCACCCGTTAGGTTACTTAACTAACGACAGAGCGGGGACTGGACTAGCGCGGATGCAAAACATATACAACATCTACTAGTATATATATAATATATAATTTTCGCTCAAGGCGTGATAAAAATGCAACAACACAGAAATGTACAGCATCACAGATCAATACAGATATCTGGGATCCCCGGGTTTTACAGAGCCGCTACTGAAACCCGACGTTCCCCTGGTCGTGTGGATAGCCTGTGCAATGAAATCCTAGACCCCTACGGGCGCGGCAAGTTACCCGCCAAAACCTGAAGCGAGGCAGCCCCCTTCAGCAACGTGAGTGGACCACCCAGCACTTCATGGAATCCGGTAACTTTGGCACCCCTCCTTGGGTCAACCTGTACCCTCTACGAGTGCGGCGAATAGCCCGTCAATTCTAGAGTAAAGCCCCCTCCGTCTCAAAGCCATGAGATGCGGGCTCGTTGCCCTCTAGAACCCGGCTATCCGTGCACCCCTCCTTGGGGTAATCCTAGTACAGAAAGTAAAATATACATACAACGGGTACATCGACCTCGACCTGGTCGTGCGCCAAAAGAATAATACAAGCAGGCAGTGACGGCAGTCCACATGTCGGACGCTCGCCCCGCAAAATCAAATGTACATAATGCAACAAAACTATACTAATACTGCAACCAGGCTATCCCCCACGACCAATCCGCAACATCACAGCAAAACACAGAACATTAACGTGAATGTCACATTCGCAAATCCGTCTAAAAGGGCTATAGCAGATAGACTGGATTTACCGATCGAGTGACATTCACGGTCGCAGATATAATGTAAAAACTGTGAACTACCATGTTTAAACTTTTCGATCGATCAAAAATTATCCAAGCGGGCCCCAAGTATTACTGTAGCACTTAAAGAGAGTTTAGGCCCAAAAAGATAATTCCAAAAACCCCATTTTCAACCCAGGAGCTCACTGCAAAAATTTGGTCCAATGAATAGTAAAAATGGCCGCGGAACCGCCGCAAATACGTGGGTTTGGCCGCGGTTCCGCGGTGGAATAGTGAGATCACGCTACCAAATTTTCACAGAATGCTTAGAATTCCCCGCACATGTCACTGCAATGTACTGAAAAATTTTTGGAGCCAAAAAAATTTTCGACAGAAAACTGTGCATATGAAAATGGGTTTTCGGAAAATCCGTTCGATCGAACATGTAAACACACTAGAACAAGCTAGGCAAGGTTAATGGCGTGGCTCTGATACCAATGTAAGTCTGCGGCGGTGCCCCGGCCGTCGATCCGACGCCGGAAACGCGGAAACAAAAACTTTCTAACAACTAGAAACCGGCACCACCGCGCACTTTTCACCCGGATCGGTCCATTAACCTAGCTAACTAGCAAATAAGAAAAGAGTAGAGAAGTTATACCAAGCGATCCGTGTCCTTCGGTCTTCATCTCCACTCCGATCTCCCGCGGAATCTCCGTCCATCATCGTCTCGTCGAAAAGCACCACGTAGCCGGGTTCGTATACGGGCTCCCACCTCATGACCGAGGCAACTCGGGCGCGAAGTTGGCCAGCCGACGCGTCCAAGATTTGCTGTAGGCAAGTGTAGAATTTGTCTCTTGGGGTTTAGATACCTTGATGGAGGAATGAGGTTGAGAGATTGAACTTGGGAATTTTTGGTGTCAATGGAAAAATGAGATGAATGATGATTTCCCACCCTCACAAAATGATCTTCTCTCATTTTTCCCTCACCCCTCAAAGTGGCTGGCCCCCTACAAGAAAATGGTGGGATTAAGAATAATTCATAATGCAAGAGAAGAAAAGGGAATCTATAATGGAGAAAAAGGTCACACCCATTTCTTTTCAACATCCATCAAAATAATAGCAAGTGATAAAGACTAGAATAGAATCTCATCATGATGCAAGTCTCATCATAAAGCCACAAATGCAAGAAAGCCCCTCACTAGTAAGTTAATTGCAAACTTGCAATTAACACCCTCTATCAGAAAGTCCGGCCGTGAAGGAATGAGGGAAAACTGGCCGGAACGGAATGCAAACTGGTAACTTCAGAAAACTGATCCCGTAATAAATTATAGGAAAACCCCGCTACTGCAAATACATGCCCGCATTTGTATTCCCACTGAACACAAATGCAAAGAGACAATATCTACACTATCTAATACTAGGATCCGGCTTAAGCCAAAGCCGGCTAGTAAAAACCGTCCGATCACGATCCGTGCAATACCGCACGTATCTGATCGAACCCTGCCATATCTCCATACGGCCTCTACAGCGTTTTGCCCGAAACCTGAGTAACTGAGTGTGGTGGACTCTAATGACTCGTCAATACTATGGCTGTGGATTTAACCACTAGCACGTCAGAGGTATTAGCCATACGTGACGGGCTACCAGCTATTGACTAAAATAGACGTCGATGAGCGAACACATCCTAACACCCTACTGAGCCTGTCAGTGACAATATCCGTACAGTCCGGTCCGTTCGTCTATGAGCATCGCATGGCGGGCCTAGGGGGTTGGTAAAAGTCAGACCCCCAAAAGCGGTACAAGTCGTGTCGGAGTGTAGCCCAGAACACCCTGAGATACTACTGGAATACCTACCAGCAAATCTCCTGCCTTGGCCAAGGACTTTTCATGTTCTGGCTCTTCTCGACACAGCGCGACCTCACCCCCAATACCGGGAGAGACGAACCCCTGCAGATCCGCTCACTGCCTCCATGTGGCTCGGGACTGTACCCAACTAAAACCTGTTTGCACGACTCCTTTGAGCCGTGGTAGGGTAGTAATCAAAGCACAGTGGGAACTCACACGAGACAAATGACGATCTCAGGTCGATGAACTAACCTGTATACATGTCACCAGGGAACTGCTATCTGACGTCTGGTATAATCCCTACTAGCAGGTTCCCGGCGAGTCCTGTCTGGTGTACTCATAACCCAATGAGCACCTGTATACATCTTAGGTGAACCAACTGACACCAGTGGCTTGTGAGACCGGCCACCGCCCCTCGTCGGGGTCTCGACTGTATACACTAGTCTACTCTGGAGTATCGATGCCCTGTCTCGAAACTCCCAGGACTAGGGACCTTTTAAAGATGTGCTTATAGACTCCAGCTCTCACGTATATGATCGCCCTCATACTGCTGGTAGTCAAGCAAGAATCCTAGGGGCTCTATCAACGTGTAATAGCGACTCGTAAGGTCACCTAAAGCAGTACATGATGATAAAGATAAACCAGATAGCATACTATCATCTTGAGTAAGACTGTCCTACTGGGACAGGTCCTCCCCTCAATCATTGCAATCACGTGCCTGTGATCCAATAATTGACTCTGAGGGCACTATCTCCAACATGCATGGCAACAAATATCAAGTGCACTAGGTGCAGGGAAACTCATTAATGCATCGAAAGTGCATAGGAACAATATCGAGTGAATAAATCAAAATCCGCGGTATAAAACATACACGAAATCAAAATCGAGTATACCGAAGTGTACGAAATCATAAATATGAGCAACTGCTTGCACAAAACAAAATCGGGTGCAATGGATATGCATAAAAACAAAAATCAAGTATAACTGGTATATAAAAATATGAATCAAGTGCAACTGTTGTGCACAAAGGAAATATCCATCAAGTGCAGTTATAGTGCACGAAAATATCAATCACGGAACTAGATCATAAAAATTCAAAAGTTGACGTATCCAACGCCTCTGCATACGTATCAAACCTCTGGCATCAACGCAGAGGAACAACAACTCGTTAAGATCTCACACGAATCTCTTACTCTACTTTTCTTCATTATCGTCTAATTTGGAGACGTATCTTGATAGCTGTGTAGACTGCAATCCATATTTGGCTATAGTCATGTTTGGAGTCTCTCACAAAGACTCAAAGCTACGAACTTGGGCATCTCCTACACTTGGTGGAAGAAATCTGGCGAAATGCATTCTCGAGAACTAGTCCAAAGTCATCAAAGGAATATGCACTGCTCATCCTCTCTCGATCGATTCACGCCATGTCTGAGCAAGACCCTTCGAACTAAAGTTAGCCAACTCACTGATCTCACATCGGGGCATCCAAACAAACGAATTATCCTAGTCACTTTACCAAAGAATGACTAGCGATTCTTCGTCACATTCCTGCCTATAGCTCATGTGGCTTCAGCTTCGTGAGCTTTGGAAGTGATATCTCGTCAATCTCAGCAACAGCTGGTACATCGGACTGCACGGTAAATGACACAACGATCTCTGGAGTAGGCTGTACGTCAACAGTCCTTTCAATCTGGCTGGCCTCAAGCAATGGCCCGATCATCTGGTGCAAATCCCGAATGCTCGTCTCAAACGAGAAATCCTAACATAAACAATAAATCTGAAAGTGTTTACTAGCAACGCGACGTGGTTAAAACGGGCATCACACATGCAATTTTCAAATTTTAGAGGTGCTAATGAACACTTACCAAGATCTAACTAGAATATTAGGGTTTAAACATGACATCACTAAAACTACACTAACAGATAGATGGCTACAACTTTTGTAGACCATGTCCTTCTCTTCTAAAGCTCCGGGTTGTAGTCCACGGGACTCCACTAGGCTCCACTTGAAAGATGAATGAACCTCCTCCGATGACCTTCGTGCCGAAGATGATCCATCCGAAGTCCTCCAATCCAAGCTACCTCTTCACTAAACTTTTTAGTGAAGGAAATACACCACATCAAAATGCTAATCTAATGTGAGATGGTGAAGTAGGGATTTTTTTTGCTCACTAGATATTGTCCAAGCTCCATGGTTCATATCACATGTGAGGGGTTGGAGCTTGAAGCATCAAGAGGAAGAAGAAGAAGAGAGCTAGAGAGCTCATGAGCTCATATGAAAAAATGAACTCAAGAAGAAGCCAAGTGTAGAATGGCTAAGGTTCACTTATTGAAGCATTCATTTTATTCAATAATAAAGTGAAGCCATGCTTCAATAGTGAAGTAAGATGAATATAATATTCATCAAGCCATGCTTCACCCCATTCTCCTCATTATCCACCTCATTTTTCCATTTTCTCAAAATAGAAAATACACCATGCTTTTATATATATATATATATAAAGAAAATAATTAGTGAGCTAATAATTGTTGGGGTCGAAAATTGCACCCCGGTTGACCAAGTCAAAGTCAAGGTCAACCCCAAGCCAGGTGGGCCCAAGCCCAGGTCAAGCGGGTCCATGCCCAAGCCGAGCCCGCGGCCAAGCCTTCCCATGCCAACAACAAAATCATGTAATAAAAATTTTTTATGTAATTTTTTATGCATGAATGTAAACAAAATGGGCATAAAGCCAAATTTTTGTAAGCCCATGGCTTATATGCAAAAAGAAATGGCAGATGAGCCATGGGATAGGCAAAACACCATTTTGAAAAGCCCAAGAGGCTATATGTAAATATGTAAGCCTATATAAGGCAACATGATGAAAATATCTAATATACAATTTTCAATCCCCCAAAAACTAGGGTTCTTAGTGCCTCCTGCTCCTTCTCCAAAGTTCTAAACCTTCTTATTTCTTTTCAATTAAATCAAGAGTTTTGCTCTTTCTTTTCTAAAACTAAATAGTTTTTTACAAAAAAACCCACAAAAGGGAACTCAGATCTGCCATCAGATCTCAGAAATGAGAGATTTTTAAAATCTCACATCTCTTGATCTTCAAGATCCCGCCGACAGAGGAAGAAGGAGACCCATCTCCTAAAAATCCGACGTTGGGAAGATCCAGAGCTCAAGGGAGAAGCCCGTTTCAGCATCTCCAAGAACATCCTAGGAGTTAACTCCTCATACACACACACACACACACAGAGAGAATAATAAGTGCTCCTTTCTGGGAGTACAACTCCCATTGCTGGGACTAAGTCCCTTTTTCTGCTCGAGCGCCCACGTGATGACACGTAGTGCGCTAGCGCTCGAAGCGCTAGTGCTCCTAGGCTCAGAGCGCTAGCGCTCGAGCGCCCATGTGTTGACACATGGCGCTCTTGTGCTCAGAGCGCTAGCGCCTAAAGCGCTAGCGCCTGAGCGCCCACATGCTGACACGTGGTGCGCTAGCGCTCAAAATGATAGCGCTCTTGCGCCCAGAGCGCTAACGCCCAAAGCGCTAGCGCCCGAGTGCCCACGTGCTGACACGTGGCACGCTAGCGCTCAGAGCGCTAGCGCTCTTCCGCTCAGAGCGCTAGCGCCCAAAGCGCCAGTGCCTGAGTGCCCACGTGCTGACACGTGGTGCGCTAGCGCTCTTGCGCTCAGAGCGCTAACGCCCGAGCGCCCACGTGCTGACATGTGCTGCGCTAGTACTCTTGCGCTCTAAGCGCTGGCGCTGGCCCCACGCATCCTTTAGATGCCTTTCCCTTTATATATATATATATACATACATATACACACACACACACAAACCCCACGACACTATCCTCCGTTAGAAAAAATTTCTAACGGGGCGCTGCCCCGCAGCCCGCAAGGGGGCTGCTAGCCCCCTTGACCCCCAGCCCGCTATCCGGGTAGCGGAACCCCCATGAGAACTCTGCGGGCCCCCGATATATCCAAAACCCCTTCAAAACACAACATTGCATGTTGAGTTCGCATGACCAGTTTAACCCGTCAATCGGAGGTTCCCTCGGTTCAAAGGCGAGGGGTAATTAACGGCAGCTTAGTCTGCGACCGCCGGAGATTCGAATCCCCAAAATCATTAAACCCCAGCCTACCTTAGGCAGGGGGAATCTGTAATGCGCCTGACAAGCGCGCGCGTATTCCCATTTCAATGGGGTGACGAAAAACACCCTACATATTCTAGCACGCCCGGTAGGACCAATCTCCCATCCCATATTTCGGGTTAAACGTTCATGCGAACTCAATTAATATAAATGCCTATATTTATACTAAAATAATGCTCTTTCATGCAGGTTTTCAAGCAATCACTTTTCAACAATGTCTCCAATGATGAACTCAGCTCTCAGCAAGGCTCCCATCTCCTACACGATGAAGATGGACGCCAGGACGGTCCTTCCGGTCAGTCTCGGGCGAAAATGGGAAGAGCCGTCGCTACCATTTGGCTCTATCCTGTTCGTGTCTGCTAACGCCATCCCAGCTCCTCAAACCCCGGTGACAGACAAACTGGTATCGAAAGGCAAGAGGCAAAATGTGGTGGTCTCGAAGGCGCCCCAACTCAAGCGCAAGTCGGTGTTTGAACGACTCTCTTTAGCCCCAGTTGGGGGCAAGGCCATCAACACTGACAAAGCAACAAAGCATCTCGGGCATGCTCCAGCGGCACCCCCGACAACTGCCCGATCGAGTATCTTCTTTAAGCTCCATATCAATTGACTCATGGTGGCTTCCCAGGAAACAGATGCCCGCTAAGCCCTCAAAATCAAGAAGCTACGGCAGAAAAGGCTCAGGTACAGAGCCAACAAAAGGGCTAGGGCTCCTGCTAGGCTGAACTTCAAGAGGTTCGAGAAACGGGGTCACCCTGCCAAAGATAAAGAGACGGCTGGATATGCGGTCCACACTGTCTACATTGTCGGACATGAAGAAACGAACCCTCCTATGCTTCACAGCCAGTGTGATGATACGGTGGACGCTACCCAACGTCATCTCGGTCTAAATGACGAAGAGCTCGCTCAGGCCGATAAGCCAAAAGAGCCTGGGGTTCCTACTGAATTGAGCTCATGCAATAAGGATGACCCGGTTGTCATAATCGGAATTACAGAACAAGCATTATTCCGATGGCTTCAGGGGCAGCTTCAGGACAGGGATGAGAAGTTAGCCAAGGTACAATCTAAGGTCGATGAATTGGCAAACGTCGCGGCAGATCTCGCGACCCGGGTCACCCGATTGCAATTACAGCAGAATCAAATTTTGGTTCATGAGCCAAGGATTGATACCCGGAGGCAGCCAACTAATACCCCCTTCAACCTAAGAGTGGAGCGCTTTCGTGAAAAACGGCCTTGATCAGCCTCCAGTCCCTCCGATACATACACCGGAGGAGAATCTCCACTGAAAGAAAAGATGGATAAGGTCTATTCCTTCAGAAGGGACAAAATCCATAAAATATTCAAAGACGCCCTAAGAAATGGTCTACAGCTGCCAGAATCAAAGAGACCGCAAAAAGCGAATATGACCGACGACCCAAAATATTGCCAATATCATAGAGTGATAGGTCATGCCATTGAGGACTGTTTTGTCTTCAAAGATTGGGTCGAAAGGCAATACTAGACGGGAGAAATAGAACTGTCTAAAGGCGTGTTAGCGAACAGTCAAGCTACGACCGCCGATTTCATACAAATGGAGATTGAAGCCTTTCGGGAACCTAATCCTCCCAGACATGTGCCATTATCTGAAAAGGGCGAACCAAAGACTGATCGGCCTTAAGGACCAGCATCAGTAAGGGCACCTACTCTAATGGAGAGAAAGAAGAAGGTGTACTCCTTCGGGAGGGATGATGTCCGCAATATATTCGAGGAAGCCTTGAACAACGGTCTGCAATTGCCTATTCCGAAGAGGCCACATGAAATGAATATGACTGGCAACCCAGTATACTGCCCATACCATTGAAGACTGCTGCATTTTCAAAGATTGGGCGGAGGACCAATACAAGCTTGGAAAACCTCACAAACCTCGGATGTATCGGCTAGCCACAAAGCTGCTGTTATCAACACAGCTCCGCCAAGATCAAAGTTCAAGGAGCTGGGATAAGCAAAAAAGGAACACCACGTCGTTAAACTGGGAACACCTATCGACCACCACGTCATTAAACTGGGAGCAATCGACCACCACGTCATTAAACTGGGAAAAGTCGACCTCTAAGTCGTTAAACTGTGATTGTAAAAATATATATATATATGTAAATAAACAAAAATATGTGAAAAAAAGTGAGAAATGAAAATAAAGCCGAAATGATGGGGCAACTCGCAATAAAAATCAGCGAGTAAAAATAAAGATGAGAGTAAAGCCGAAATGATTGGGCAACCTCGAATAAATAGCCGAAATGTTAGGGCAATCGTGACCTTCGCGATAAGAAAGCTGAAATGATAAGCAATCACGGTAAAACAAAAAGAGTACAAAAAACGGCGAATGATGAGTCGCTCTTGGTGCCATATTCCAGTGCAGCGATGCAGACGCCAACCAAAATCCAGTTTCCCAAAATTCTTCCGGCCCTACGGTTAGTCCCCAAATTGACTACCGTATACAATCCACGGGCTCAAATAATTCTCATCATACCCATGCCCCACCGCAATCACAAGTTATGCGGCTGGTCTCCGCCCTTGGAATCATACTCCATTGGGAAGCCCCACTCATATATCTTCACGATACATGAGGAGAACAAACCTTCGTGAGATCCATACGACTCACAAAGGAAAAGCACACTTAGGAGTCCTCACGAATCCTAAGGAGAAAGTACACCTACGAGATCCTTTCGACTCGTAGGGAGAAAATGCTTTTATGGGACCCTCACGGCTCATAAAATTGAAAAGCCTTAGGTGATAGGGACCTAAACCTGTCTCCTAAGCCATCGCTCCCCAACAGGAAAAGGAAAATCATGAATTGTTCCTGGCACCGGTGCTTCAGTGTTAGCAACGCTGATGCCGGCCCCTACCCCAAAATTCTATGCTCACCATCCGTAGACCTCTTAAGTCTTTAAACTGGAAACAAATGACCTCTAAGTCGTTAAACTGGAAACAGTAGACCTCTAAGTCTTTAAACTGGAAATAGATGACCACTAAGTCGTTAAACTGGAAAAAGATGACCTCTAAGTCGTTAAACTGGAGACAGTAGACCTCTAAGTCTTTAAACTGGAAACAGATGACCTCTAAGTCGTTAAACTGGAGACAGTAGACCTCTTAAGTCTTTAAACTGGAAACAGATGACCTCTAAGTCGTTAAACTGGAAACAGTAGACCTCTAAGTCTTTAAACTGGAAATAGATGACCACTAAGTCGTTAAACTGGAAAAAGATGACCTCTAAGTCGTTAAACTGGAGACAGTAGACCTCTAAGTCTTTAAACTGGAAACAAATGACTTTTAAGTCGTTAAACTGGAGACAGTAGACCTCTAAGTCTTTAAACTGGAAACAGATGACCTCTAAGTCGTTAAACTAGAAACAGTAGACCTTTAAGTCTTTAAACTGGAAATAGATGACCACTAAGTCGTTAAACGGGAAAAAGATCACCTCTAAGTCGTTAAACTGGAGACAGTAGACCTCTAAGTCTTTAAACTAGAAACAGATGACCTCTAAGTCGTTAAACTGGAAACAGTAGACCTCTAAGTCTTTAAACTGGAAATAGATGACCACTAAGTCGTTAAACTAGAAAAAGATGACCTCTAAGTCGTTAAACTGGAAACAGTAGACCTCTAAGTCCTTAAACTGGAAACAGTAGACCTCTAAGTATTTAAACTGGAAACAGATGACCTCTAAGTCGTTAAACTAGAAACAGATGACCGCTACGTTGTTAAACTGGAAACATATGACCTCTAAGTCATTAAACTGGGCACAATAGACCCCTAAGTCTTTAAACTGGAAATAGATGACCTCTAAGTCGTTAAACTGGAAATAGATGACCCCTAAGTCATTAAACTGGGAACAAGGGAAATCCCCTCATGTGTCCTCACGATGCATGAGGAGAACAAACCTTACGGAATCCTCACGGCTCGTAAGAAAACACCTTCATGGGATCCTTACGACTCATGAAGGAAAAACACACTTGGGAGTCCCCACGACTCCTAAGGAGAAAGTACACCTACGAGATCCTTACGACTCGCAGGGAGAAAATGCTTTTATGGGACCCGTACGGCCCATAAAATTGAAATGCCTTAGGTGATAGGGGTCTAAACCTGTCTCCTAAGCTATCGCTCCCCAATCCCCAAGTGGCGAATGATGAGTCGCTCCTGGTACCATATTCCAGTGCAGCAATGTAGACGCCAACTAAATTCCAACCCCATACCCCAAGTGGCGAATGATGAGTCGCTCCTGGTACCATATTCCAGTGCAGTGATGTAGATGCCCATACCCCAACGATGTATGATGAGTCGCTCCTGGTACCATATTCCAATGCAGTGATGCAGACGCCAATAAAGTCCCGAAATTGTTCCGGTCCTACGGTCTGGATCACACATCCTGCAAAACCGTATAAAATCCACGTGCGTAAAACAATCCCAATCTCTCCCAAGTCCTACCGGCGAGACCACATTCAAAGTCCCACCGGCGATGAAAAAAAAGGGCAAAAAAAAAAAGGAGTGTCCACAAGCAAAATGGGCACGGATGAAAACCCGAAAGGGCTTTGTGAGTAAAAACAGTAGGACTGCCGACGAGTTTGTGAAAACCCGAAAATGTGCAAACTCATGAAAAAGAGATGAAATGCACTGGCAAAGTCCTCTCGGCTTTGTGAGGAGAAAATTCCCGTGTGAGATCCTTACGACTCACAAAGGAGAAACACCCTTGGGGGTCCTCACGACTCCTAAGGAAAAAATACACTTACGGAATCCTTACAACCCGTAGGGAGAAAATGCTTTGTGAGACCCTTACGGCTCATGAAATTGAAAAGTCTCAGGTGATAGGGACCTAAAACCTGTTTCCTAAGCCATCGCTTCCTGATAAGCAAGCGCAAATGATGATTCGCTCCTGGTACCATATTCCAGTGTAGCGATACTGATGCCAAGCAAAAACCAATTCCCAATTCCTCTCGGGGCAAATGATGAGTTGCTCCTGGCATTATTCCAGTGCAGCAATGCTGATGCTAAACCAAAAAAAATCCCTAATTCCTCTCATGGAAAATGATGATCCGCTTCTGGTACCATATTCTAGTATGGAGAAGCTAATGCCAACCCAAATCAAACCAACAATCTCGGCGGAGGAATCATGCTTCGTCCCAGAATATACCCCGTGTCGAAATAATGCTTCGGATCAGCGTATCTGCCTTCCTTGTCGGAATTATGCTTCGACTAGGAATCAACCAGCGACACTCCGTGCCAGGGACAAGTGGATCAGCGACACTCCGTGCCGGGGACAAGTCGACCAACGACACTCTGTGCCGGGGACAAGTCGATCAGCGACACTCCGTGCCAGGGACAAGTCGAAAATCAGCGACACTCTGGGCCGGGGAAAAGTCGACCAACGACACTCCATGCCGGGGACAAGTCGAACAGCGACACTCCGTGCCGGGGACAAGTCGAACATCAGCGACACTCCCGGCCGGGGAAAAGTCGACCAGCGACACTCCATGCCGGGGACAAGTCGAACAGCGACACTCCGTGCAGGGGACAAGTCGAACATCAGCGACACTCCATGCCGGGGACAAGTCGAACAGCAACACTTCATGCCGGGGATAAGTCGAACAGCGACACTCCGTGCCGGGGACAAGTCGAACAGCGACACTCCGTGTCGGGGATAAGTACACTCCGTGCCGGGGACAAGTCGAACAGCGACACTCCGTGCCGGGGACAAGTCGATCAGCGACACTCCGTGCCGAGGATAAGTTGATCAGCGACACTCCGTGCCGGGGACAAGTCGATCAGCAGGCACTCCGTCTCGGGGAAACGTCGACCAGCGACACTCCGTGCCGGGGGCACGTCTACTAAATCACTCCGGGCCAGCGAAACGTCTATCACGGACACTCCGTCTCGGAGACGCGTCAAGCGTCGACCGTCCATGACGTTAAAAGGGCAGTGCATGCCCAAAAGTGGAAACCAAAGCAAGTCGCCTCCACGCGAAAGAAGATCCATCAATCTCATGCACACGACCCACATATGTGGTGTGCATTTATTGAAGGGGGCACTTTGTTGGGGTCGAAAATTGCACCCCGGTTAACCAAGTCAAAGTCAAGGTAAACCCCAAGCCAGGTGGGCCCAAGCCCAGGTCAAGCGGGCCCATGCCCAAGCCGAGCCCGAGTCTAAGCCTTCCCATGCCAATAATAAAATAATGTAATAAATAATTTTTATGTAATTTTTTATGCATGAATGTAAACAAAATGGTCATAAAGCTAAATTTTTGTAAGCCCATGGCTTATTTGCAAAAAGAAATTGCACATGAGCCATGGGATAGGCAAAAAGCCATTTTGAAAAGCCCAAGGGGCTATATGTAAATATGTAAGCCTATATAAGGAAACTTGATGAAAATATCTAATATACAATTTTCATTCCCCCAAAAACTAGGGTTCTTAGGGCCTCCTGCTCCTTCTCCAAAGTTCTAAACCTTCTTATTTCTTTTGAATTAATTCAAGAGTTTTACTCTTTCTTTTCCAAAACTAAATAGTTTTTTACCACAAAACCCACAAAGGGGAACTCAGATCTTCCATCAGATCTCAGAAATGAGTGATTTTTAAAATCTCACATCTCTTGATCTTCAAGATCCTGCCGACAGAGGAAGAAGGAGACCCATCTCCTAAAAATCCAACCTTGGGAAGATCCAGAGCTCAAGGGAGAAGCCCGTTTCAACATCTCCAAGAACATCCTAGGAGTTTAACTCCTCATACACACACACACACACACACACACACACACAGAATAATAAGTGCTCCTTTTTGGGAGTAAAACTCCTATTGCAGGGACTAAGTCCCTTTTTCTGCTCAAGCGCCCACGTGCTGACACGTGGTGCGCTAGCGCTCGAAGCGCTAGCGCTCGAAACGCTAGCGCTCCTGCGCTCAGAGCGCTAGCGCCCGAGCGCCCACGTGTTGATACGTGGCGCTCTTGCGATCAGAGCGCTAGCGCCCACAGTGCTACCGCCCGAGCGTCTACATGCTGACACGTGGTGCACCAGCGCTCAAAACACTAGCGCTCTTGCGCTCAGAGTGCTAGCGCCCAAAGCGCTAACGCCCGAGCGCCTACGTACTGACATGTAGCGCGCTAGCGCTCAAAGCGCTAGCGCTCTTCCGCTCAGAGCACTAGCGCACAAAGCGCTAGCGCCCGAGCATCTACGTGCTGACACATGGTGCGCTAGCGCTCTTGCGCTCAGAGCGCTAGCGCTCTTGCGCTCAGAGCGCTAGCGCCCGAGCGCCCACGTGCTGACATGTGGTGCGCTAGCGCTCAAAGCGCTAGCGCTCTTGCGCTCAGAGCGCTAGCTCCCGAGCGCCCACGTGCTGACATGTGGTGCTCTAGCGCTCTTGCGCTCAAAGCGCTGGTGCTGGCCCCACGCATCCTTTGGTTGCCTTTCCCTTTTTTATATATACATACATACATATATATATATATATATATATATACATACATATACACACACACATACCCCATGACAATGTCCTCCGTTAGAAAAAAATTCTAACGGGACGCTGCCCCGCACCACGCAAGGGGGCTGCTAGCCCCCTTGACCCCCAGCCCGCTATCCGGGTAGCGGGACCCCCGTAAAAACTCTGCGGGGCCCCCGATATATACAAAACCCCTTCAAAACACAACACTGCACGTTGAGTTCGCATGACCAGTTTAACCCGTCAATCGGAGGTTCCCTCGCTTCAAAGGAGAGGGGTAATTAAAGGCAGCTTAGTCCGCGGCTGCCGGAGATTCGGATCCCCACAATCATTAAACCCCGGCCTACCCTAGGCAGGGGGAATCTGTAATGCGCCTGACAAGCGCGCGCGTATTCCCATCTCAATGGGGTGATGAAAAACACCCTGCAATAATATTAGTTAATATATAATTATATCAAATATAAATATATATCATATTATTAAATCAACACTTGATTTAATAATTTGGTTATATCACATATAACCGACTAATATCATTTATCTGTATATCACATTATCAAATCAACACTTGATTCGATAATTTGATTATATCACATATAACCTAACCGATAACAATTAACCGCCAGATTAGAATTCGGTATCTCATACTTGTATTTAATCAGGCCTCCGCACATATCAACATATGTGCCCTACTTCGTTTCTCTTTAACTAGGAAACTTCTGTATGGGACTCTAAAGACTCGTCAATACACCAGCAGTAGGTGATGATCACATCAGTCACCTACAAGCCGTCTGCGGTACTAGCTGGACGTAACGGCTACCCAAGTATTGAGTGATTAAAAGATCAACAAGCAAGCTTGTACAAACTCCCATGAAGCCTATAAGTAATACTTACCATACAGTCCGGTCTCTTCGTCTGATATGTCACATATCGAGTCTAGGGGTGGAATCGTCAGACCCCAATAACTTGATAAGTCATGCCGATATATGGCTCATAACGGTTCGAGAAACTACTGATAACACTTACCAGTAAATCTCATCAACAACCCTGGCCAGGGACTTACTGTTATAGCCAATCGAGCATAGCGCAACATCAACTCCCAATACCGGGAGAGACAAAACCCCTCATATCGCTCATTGCCTCCATATGACTAGGGATTGTACCCAAAATCTACCTATTTGCACATCTCCTTTGAGCCGTGGTAGGGAAGAAATCAAAACACAGTGGGAACCACACAAGACTCTATGACGATCTCGGGTCTACAGACTAACCTGTACCGGTGTCACCAAAGAACTGCTATGTGATGATAGGTATAGTACCATCTAGGAGATCTCGGCGAGTACTGTTCGATGTACCAATTCTCTAATGAGCACATGTGTACAATCTTTGATGTCAAACACCAATGGCTATGGGATCAACCATCGCCCCTATACAGGGTCAAGAAATGTACACTCTAGTCTACTCTGGAATATCGATGCCCGTCTCGATATTCCCTTCACTAGGAACAATTAAATGATGTTCTCTTAGACTACCCAGGGCTTTATCAACATGTATATGAGAGACGGTATAATAATACCAGTGTACATGTTAAGATAAAGGCAACCGGATAGCATATTATCATGTCGAGCAAGAAAGTCCTCCATATATATGTCCAAGCATCCACTATATCATTCAATAATGGCCTCTAGGGCATACATAACACTAACAAAATCAATACGTTCCTACTTCACCGAAATAACGCCCTGGTCAGTCCTCGTCCTTGACGAGCTCGCTCTGACCTCATCTCTAGCCGCAGCCCTTTCAGCTCGTGTAGCTAAGGTAATAGGAACCGCAATCAAATATCAATGAGGATAGATCATAAGAACGAATAGAAATACGGGTCTAAAAATAATGCACATCCTAAGGTTACTTAAGCGGAGCAGCGTATCGTAAGTATGTCGCGGAACATACACACGGTACATCCCTCTACTTGAGTTATCTACTCCATCAACCAAGGTCAACGTACGTAACGAAATTTTGGGTCTAATACCCCTTCAGTCAAGTCTAAGTTTAGTAAGGTAAAGCCTAGGTTCCGAAATATATACGCCCTAGACTCCGTATAGTCAAACCTAGACTTGAACCAAGATTAAACCTAACGCTCTGATACCAACTTTTTCACGACCCGGAAATTGGCACGTGACTGGAACTTGAATCACGTGAAGTCTATAGGACCCCACCATAACCCAAGTAAGCCGAAAGCCCAGAAATCTAAATCTTTTAGGAAAATAATGGAGGTGAAGTTTTGAAATGAAGGTATAATGAAATCAAATTCTGTCACGACCCGAAAGTACGGAACGTGACTGGCACTTAGATTACGAGACGTCTAAAGGCGTACCGTAACCTAAGTCAGCCAAAGCCCAGAAATCTAACCCAAAATCAAAAGAGAGTGAAGGAAAACCTTAAATGAAAACGGTTTTGAAATCAATTAAGTTGCATAGAATCCAAAAAAAGAACATCAAAAATTCCCGAAAATTTCGGCAGAGTCTCCCCTGTATTTTCTATCCCCCAAAATGGGTACAACAAGATAATAAACCTGTAATTATAAAAATGGCATCCCCAAGCGGGAGCTAGCTCTTCGCCCAAGGCGGATCACAACCACATGCAATATAATAGTAATATCAAGAAAAAGAGCATAAAAGAGACGCAAATACCAGAAAAACACACGCCGGCTCAAGTGAGCTCGACCCAAAAGAAACCACAAATATACAAATCTCTCAGTCTCATCACTAGGTCGCATATACAATACAAGTGGTAGATGGAGAATACTAGATACAATGATAAAGCAAAAAGAAATAAAGTATACTCGCAACCCACCTATGGGCGATGTCGCGAGTCTGAGCAAAAGGAACTGATGACAAGATAGCCCGTCGCTACAAGACTGACGGGTCCGACCTGCAAGACACTGTGGCACAACGGGGGTGAGTTGCCAGCTCGTGAGTAGAATATAACATCTAGTAAGGCAATCGTAAGAATGCACGCAATGCGGAACAACATGTATGTCCATATGTGATATAATAACTCTAGTATGCATGCACATGTATACAATATCTTTTCTAACTCTTTAAGTGTTTTAAATGTTAATGTTACTGCATTCTTAACTTTTAGAAAAATGAATGTCTGCATAATAGCTAAATATCATCAAGAAATCCTCTGAAAACCTGTGTCAAGCATCGACACCAAATAGGAATCACATCTGTCTCAATATCGGGCTCCGTCAGTCCGGATCGGCCCATATCATAAATCTCACGACAACGGTCGGTATCCTCCGGATATCCTCCGCGCCAGACATCACCGGTAGGTAGTCTTCCCCTGCCAGGCTCATCGTCTACAACTCGATCTTCTTGCCCCGGGGTACCATACCGGGCCCACCATGTACCCGAGACGGTTCATCCACTCCTCGAATCGGGTCTCGAAATCCAACAGAAAACATGAAAACTCATGGTGGACGACACATACATCACGAGAAAACCGCAACTTTTGTTTTGAAAATGATAAAGATAAGGTTTTGTTAAATTCTTGCGGTTTTCCCCAAAAATCCAGAAATCGCAGCAAAACTGAAATCCTCAAGAAAATCATAATGTCCACATGTTATATGTATGATAAATGTCTATGATATCAATGTGTATGATGTGAATTTTGGCTAGAGTTCTATGTAAATATGATGATGATGCGAGATATGTGCATGCGGTGCAGTTTCATATATCAAGTATGAATGCAGGTGATGATATTAAGATAAACAGGTTCTTTCGTGCACGTGGCATGTCAATTACCAAAGGCGTGTGTGTCACATGAATAGTGCGCGTGCAACAGATGCCAATGGTAATGGTGTTCGTGTCCTACGAAGTGATATCGCATATATGAAGATGAATGTCCATGCAATCTAGCATACGGTTAGCTGTGAGGGTATGCAATGTACATAAAGGGGTAAGCTATCTAACAATATAAATCTTGCATAAAGTAGGGTAATCCTAACTAGGGGGGCGCATCGCGCCATCCAGACGATTCCCCCATAGATGAATACATCTACTCACCTGAAATCCCCGCTAATCTGATCCGGCCACCGCTTTGCCTTTTCGCGCCGTATCCGAAGTTTTCCCGACCGATCCTAGAATTGCATAACACACAATATAAGGTTACAGATTTCTGAAATGATGCAACTCACACCATGAAAAGATCGACGCTCTCGAATTAATCACAACGTGCACTCGGTACGCGGAAAATACACGAAAATCGCTAAAACCTTAACTAAAATCGCCGTTTCGGGGCAATTGTCAAAACTAAAACCCGACTAAACAAAACTCCGCATTCACACACCCTAATAGTCGTATAAGATGCTAATTATATCACCTAAATAACACAATTAGATCACCTCCTAAAATTTTAGAAAAACTAGCAAGCAATTAGCATGCCGATTTCAAAGCAAACATCGCGAATTAACGATATCGCGATCGCAACATCGCACAAATATCCGACCTAATACACTAGATGGCCACAATACTAACCTAAACACACTTATTCAACTTCAAACCCTAACTATAACATCACCTCTTAAAAATATAGAAAAACTAGTAAGCATTGACGTAGAAATATCGATGCAATTGTCGCGGTTTAACGGTGTAGCGATCGCTACATCGCACAAACAACCATTCTAACCAACTAGATAACCACTACCCTAACTTAAACCCACTTATCCTATAACAAACCCTAATTAGGACATCAACACCTCTCTTGAATTTTCAAAAACCAACCATTACAATGAAATTAACACTTTAAAATACTAATTTAGCTTATTTAAACTACAAATTTAACAACTAGTTTAGGATTTATACCTTACAAGTGAACCCAAACTTGCACTTGACCTTGAAAGATGCCTCCTTTTACCTTGTTTTGAAGCAAATTAGGGTTGGAAAGAGGTGGAATAGGATTATGGTTTGAATTTGTGAAGAAATGTGTTGATTTTGGTGGATTTTGATGATTTTTTCATGATTTTAGAAGCAAGAAAGAGAGAGGGAAATGGGGTTTGCTCAGGTTGAGCTCGACCTGAGGTAGAGGAGGGAGGTTGTGGGAGTTTTGAAGAAGTTTCTAGGTCAAACAAATATCATATGATATCATTTAATGCTTTTCATTTCAACTTTTTCCAAAAAAACCCCTTTTTCATCATTTTTTTCATAATTTTCCCACCATAAAACCAAAAGTTTGCAAGACATGGTATAATTTTATTAACACCATATTTTAGCTTATAAAGACTCCTAATTAAGAAATTTACCTAATTAAATTTGTATTTATCCCTAATTAAATGTATTTAAAAAGGCTTAAAATAATAAAAAAATTAATTAATTACGATTTTTTTTTTTATTTAACTAGAAAATTATAGGTGATATTTTAGTGACAAAATTATAGTAATATCTTACCTAAATTTTGTATAATTTGGTCTACAATGAAAAATATCAATTTTGACTTTTTACGGAAAAAGCCGAAAAATTTGCCGATTACCGAAAAACTGCCTAAACGATTTTCGAAGGGTTACAATCTTCCCCCCTTAAAGAAATTCGGTCCCCGAATTTAGAATTTAACTACGCGTACCTTCAAAAAGATGGGGATATCTCTTCCTCATCTCGACCTCGGTCTCCCAGGTGACCTCCTCGCTGTTCGGGCCACGCCAAAGAACCTTGACAGACGGTATGACCTTCGACCTCAATTTCTTCACCTGCCGATCCAAGATGACAACCGGCTGCTCGGTGAAAGAAAGGTCACGCTCTAACTGGATCGTCTGGTGCTGAATCGCCTGGGAAGGATCATGAAGGTACTTGCGGAGCATCGAGACATGGAATACGGGGTGAACATCGGGGAAGCTGGGCGGAAGAGCTAACCGATAAGCGACTGGACCAACACGCTCTAGGATCTCGAAAGGACCAACATATCTAGGACTCAGTTTCCCTTTCCGCCCAAATCTCATCACACCCTTCATCGGAGAGACCTTCAGGAAAACATGATCGCCAATAGCGAACTCGAGTCGGCGACGGCGCCTGTCAGCATAAGATTTCTGCCTGCTCTGTGCCGCTCTCATCCTGTCCCGAATCAGCTGTATTTTCTCGGTCGTCTCCTGCACAATCTGCGGCCCCAAAATACTGCTCTCCCTGAGCTCTGTCCAACATACAGGCGATCGACATCTCCTCCCATATAAAGCCTCGAAAGGTGCCATCTGAATCGTCTCCTGGAAGCTATTATTGTAGGAAAACTCGATCAAAGGCAAATGACGATCCCAGCTACCACCGAAATCTAAAACACAAGCTCTGAGCATGTCCTCAAGAGTCTGAATCGTACGCTCCGACTGACCGTCAGTCTGAGGATGAAAGGCTGTGCTAAAACTCAATCGGGTGCCCAAAGCTTCCTGTAGTTTCTGCCACAATCGGCTGGTAAACTGGGTGCCACGGTCGGACACGATGCAAGTCGGAACACCATGCAGTCGCACTATCTCATCAATATAAACCTGGGCGTACTGAGAAAATCCAAAAGTGGTCCTCACTGGCAGGAAGTGAGCCGCTTTCGTCAGTCGATCCACAATCACCCAAATAGAGTCAAACCCTCGACTGGTCCTGGGTAGACCCACAACGAAGTCCATGGAGACCTGCTCCCACTTCCACTCAGGGATGGGCAAAGGCTGTAACTCACCGGCTGGCCTCTGGTGCTCAGCCTTGACTTGCTGACAAGTCAGGCATCTCGACACAAAGTCTGTAATATCCTTCTTCATCCCGTCCCACCAGTAAACCTCTCTCAAATCACGGTACATCTTGGTGGAACCTGGATGCACACTGTATACGGATCTATGTGCCTCCTCGAGAATATCACGCCTCAGTCCCTCTGAATCTGGCACACACAGTCGAGTCCCAAATCGAAGTATCCCCTGATCATCAATCACGAACTCAGAAACTCTACCCTGCCGAATCTGCTCAATAATCTCTAAGATACGGGCATCGCCGGACTGTGCCTCGCGAATACGGTCAAGTAACTGTGGGCGTGCTCTGAAATGGGCCAGCTGTCCCCCTGTAGGAGTAAACTCGAACTGCACTCTGCTATCACATAAAACCTGCCAATCCGCCGTCGACTGCATCTGTACTGCGCTCAAACAAGATAAGCTACCTCCGGGCCTCCTACTCAAAGCATCTGCCAGATATTCACTGACCACAAGAGTTTGAAGTATATCTTCCAGCAGCGAGACCTGAACCTGAGACAGCGCCGTTGGATGTATAATTAGGTCTACAATGAAAAATATCAATTTTGACTTTTTACGGAAAAAGCCGAAAAATTTGCCGATTACCGAAAAACTGCCTAAACGATTTTCGAAGGGTTACAATCTTCCCCCCTTAAAGAAATTCGGTCCCCGAATTTAGAATTTAACTACGCGTACCTTCAAAAAGAAGGGGATATCTCTTCCTCATCTCGACCTCGGTCTCCCAGGTGACCTCCTCGCTGTTCGGGCCACGCCAAAGAACCTTGACAGACGGTATGACCTTCGACCTCAATTTCTTCACCTGCCGATCCAAGATGACAACCGGCTGCTCGGTGAAAGAAAGGTCACGCTCTAACTGGATCGTCTGGTGCTGAATCGCCTGGGAAGGATCATGAAGGTACTTGCGGAGCATCGAGACATGGAATACGAGGTGAACATCGGGGAAGCTGGGCGGAAGAGCTAACCGATAAGCGACTGGACCAACACGCTCTAGGATCTCGAAAGGACCAACATATCTAGGACTCAGTTTCCCTTTCCGCCCAAATCTCATCACACCCTTCATCGGAGAGACCTTCAGGAAAACATGATCGCCAATAGCGAACTCGAGTCGGCGACGGCGCCTGTCAGCATAAGATTTCTGCCTGCTCTGTGCCGCTCTCATCCTGTCCCGAATCAGCTGTATTTTCTCGGTCGTCTCCTGCACAATCTGCGGCCCCAAAATACTGCTCTCCCTGAGCTCTGTCCAACATACAGGCGATCGACATCTCCTCCCATATAAAGCCTCGAAAGGTGCCATCTGAATCGTCTCCTGGAAGCTATTATTGTAGGAAAACTCGATCAAAGGCAAATGACGATCCCAGCTACCACCGAAATCTAAAACACAAGCTCTGAGCATGTCCTCAAGAGTCTGAATCGTACGCTCCGACTGACCGTCAGTCTGAGGATGAAAGGCTGTGCTAAAACTCAATCGGGTGCCCAAAGCTTCCTGTAGTTTCTGCCACAATCGGCTGGTAAACTGGGTGCCACGGTCGGACACGATGCAAGTCGGAACACCATGCAGTCGCACTATCTCATCAATATAAACCTGGGCGTACTGAGAAAATCCAAAAGTGGTCCTCACTGGCAGGAAGTGAGCCGCTTTCGTCAGTCGATCCACAATCACCCAAATAGAGTCAAACCCTCGACTGGTCCTGGGTAGACCCACAACGAAGTCCATGGAGACCTGCTCCCACTTCCACTCAGGGATGGGCAAAGGCTGTAACTCACCGGCTGGCCTCTGGTGCTCAACCTTGACTTGCTGACAAGTCAGGCATCTCGACACAAAGTCTGTAATATCCTTCTTCATCCCGTCCCACCAGTAAACCTCTCTCAAATCACGGTACATCTTGGTGGAACCTGGATGCACACTGTATACGGATCTATGTGCCTCCTCGAGAATATCACGCCTCAGTCCCTCTGAATCTGGCACACACAGTCGAGTCCCAAATCGAAGTATCCCCTGATCATCAATCACGAACTCAGAAACTCTACCCTGCCGAATCTGCTCAATAATCTCTAAGATACGGGCATCGCCGGACTGTGCCTCGCGAATACGGTCAAGTAACTGTGGGCGTGCTCTGAAATGGGCCAGCTGTCCCCCTGTAGGAGTAAACTCGAACTGCACTCTGCTATCACATAAAACCTGCCAATCCGCCGTCGACTGCATCTGTACTGCGCTCAAACAAGATAAGCTACCTCCGGGCCTCCTACTCAAAGCATCTGCCAGATATTCACTGACCACAAGAGTTTGAAGTATATCTTCCAGCAGCGAGACCTGAACCTGAGACAGCGCCGTTGGATGTATAATTAGGTCTACAATGAAAAATATCAATTTTGACTTTTTACGGAAAAAGCCGAAAAATTTGCCGATTACAGAAAAACTGCCTAAACGATTTTCGAAGGGTTACAATCTTCCCCCCTTAAAGAAATTCGGTCCCCGAATTTAGAATTTAACTACGCGTACCTTCAAAAAGATGGGGATATCTCTTCCTCATCTCGACCTCGGTCTCCCAGGTGACCTCCTCGCTGTTCGGGCCACGCCAAAGAACCTTGACAGACGGTATGACCTTCGACCTCAATTTCTTCACCTGCCGATCCAAGATGACAACCGGCTGCTCGGTGAAAGAAAGGTCACGCTCTAACTGGATCGTCTGGTGCTGAATCGCCTGGGAAGGATCATGAAGGTACTTGCGGAGCATCGAGACATGGAATACGGGGTGAACATCGGGGAAGCTGGGCGGAAGAGCTAACCGATAAGCGACTGGACCAACACGCTCTAGGATCTCGAAAGGACCAACATATCTAGGACTCAGTTTCCCTTTCCGCCCAAATCTCATCACACCCTTCATCGGAGAGACCTTCAGGAAAACATGATCGCCAATAGCGAACTCGAGTCGGCGACGGCGCCTGTCAGCATAAGATTTCTGCCTGCTCTGTGCCGCTCTCATCCTGTCCCGAATCAGCTGTATTTTCTCGGTCGTCTCCTGCACAATCTGCGGCCCCAAAATACTGCTCTCCCTGAGCTCTGTCCAACATACAGGCGATCGACATCTCCTCCCATATAAAGCCTCGAAAGGTGCCATCTGAATCGTCTCCTGGAAGCTATTATTGTTGGAAAACTCGATCAAAGGCAAATGACGATCCCAGCTACCACCGAAATCTAAAACACAAGCTCTGAGCATGTCCTCAAGAGTCTGAATCGTACGCTCCGACTGACCGTCAGTCTGAGGATGAAAGGCTGTGCTAAAACTCAATCGGGTGCCCAAAGCTTCCTGTAGTTTCTGCCACAATCGGCTGGTAAACTGGGTGCCACGGTCGGACACGATGCAAGTCGGAACACCATGCAGTCGCACTATCTCATCAATATAAACCTGGGCGTACTGAGAAAATCCAAAAGTGGTCCTCACTGGCAGGAAGTGAGCCGCTTTCGTCAGTCGATCCACAATCACCCAAATAGAGTCAAACCCTCGACTGGTCCTGGGTAGACCCACAATGAAGTCCATGGAGACCTGCTCCCACTTCCACTCAGGGATGGGCAAAGGCTGTAACTCACCGGCTGGCCTCTGGTGCTCAGCCTTGACTTGCTGACAAGTCAGGCATCTCGACACAAAGTCTGTAATATCCTTCTTCATCCCGTCCCACCAGTAAACCTCTCTCAAATCACGGTACATCTTGGTGGAACCTGGATGCACACTGTATACGGATCTATGTGCCTCCTCGAGAATATCACGCCTCAGTCCCTCTGAATCTGGCACACACAGTCGAGTCCCAAATCGAAGTATCCCCTGATCATCAATCACGAACTCAGAAACTCTACCCTGCCGAATCTGCTCAATACGGGCATCGCCGGACTGTGCCTCGCGAATACGGTCAAGTAACTGTGGGCGTGCTCTGAAATGGGCCAGCTGTCCCCCTGTAGGAGTAAACTCGAACTGCACTCTGCTATCACATAAAACCTGCCAATCCGCCGTCGACTGCATCTGTACTGCGCTCAAACAAGATAAGCTACCTCCGGGCCTCCTACTCAAAGCATCTGCCACCACATTCACCTTGCCCGGATGGTATAGAATCTCGCAGTCATAATCCTTCACCAACTCCATCCAACGGCGCTGTCTCAGGTTCAGGTCTCGCTGCTGGAAGATATACTTCAAACTCTTGTGGTCAGTGAATATCTGGCACGACTCACCGTATAGGTAATGTCTCCAGATCTTAAGTGCAAATACCACTACAGCCATCTCTAAATCATGGGTGGGGTAGTTCTGCTCGTGTTTCCTCAGCTGCCGAGAAGCATACGCGATAACTCTGTCGTGCTGCATCAATACACAGCCCAGCCCCACTCTAGAAGCATCACAATATACCACGAACCCGCCTGATCCTGAAGGCAATGCTAACACTGGAGCAGTAATCAGACGAGTCTTCAACTGCTGGAAGCTATCCTCACATGCCTGAGTCCAATCAAAAGGAACCCCCTTCCGGGTCAACCCGGTCAACGGTGCAGCAATGCGGGAGAAATCCTGGACAAAACGTCGATAATAGCCGGCCAGACCTAGAAAACTGCGAACCTCTGTGACTGATACCGGTCTAGGCCAACGCTGAACTGCCTCGATCTTCTTTGGGTCCACACAAATACCATCTCTCGTCACCACATGACCCAAGAAGTCGACACTGTCTAGCCAAAATGCGCACTTGGAGAATTTGGCGAACAGCTGATGCTCCCTCAAAGTCTGCAATGTGATACGTAAGTGCTGCTCATGCTCCTCCCGGCTCCGAGAATAAACCAAGATGTCGTCAATGAACACAATGATGAACTGATCGAGATACGGCCTGAATACGCGGTTCATCAAATCCATAAAAGCTGCCGGGGCATTGGTGAGCCCGAACGACATCACCAAGAACTCGTAATGACCATAACGAGTACGGAAGGCGGTCTTCGGAATATCCTCCTTCCGAACCCGCAACTGGTGATAACCTGACCGTAAATCAACCTTCGAGTAAAACCCTGCACCCTGGAGCTGATCAAATAAGTCATCAATGCGGGGTAGGGGATACCTGTTCCGTACAGTAACCCGGTTCAGCTGACGATAATCAATGCATAAACGCATACTTCCGTCCTTCTTCTTAACAAACAGGACGGGAGCACCCCAAGGTGACACACTCGGTCGGATAAGCCCTTTGTCCAGCATGTCCTGTAACTGATCCTTTAGCTCTCTCAGCTCCGCCGGGGCCATCCGATAAGGAGGTATAGAAATAGGCCCCGTGCCAGGGATCAAGTCAATACAGAACTCAATCTCGCGCTCTGGTGGCAGACCAGGCAGCTCGTCAGGGAATACATCAGGAAACTCTCTCACAACAGGGACCTGGTCCAACGGAACCTCTGTGGAGCTAGTATCGCAAATATAGGCTAAGAATCCCTGACACCCTTTCCTTAAGAGCTGACCAGCGCGAAGAGATGAAATCAAGCTGGGAAGGGTAGCACTACGATCTCCCTGAATAATAAGAACCGGCTCACCAGGAAAACTGAATCTGACTGCCTTTTCACGGCAGTCCACAGATGCATAACAGGTGGCTAGCCAGTCCATACCAAGAAGAACGTCAAAGTCTAGCATATCGAGGAGAATCAAATCTACTGAAGAATCTCTCTCCCCAATACGAACGAAACACGATCGATACACAAAACGGGCAACAAAAGACTCGCCTACCGGGGTAATAACGACAAGCGGCTGATCTAACGGAGAAGACTCTCGGCCTAACCTTGGTGCAAAATACGTGGATACATAGGAATGTGTCGAGCCTGGATCAAATAATACCCGTGCATCAAAAGAACATACTAGCAGAGTACCTGTCACGACGGCATTGGATGCCTGTGCATCCTGAGGAGTCAATGCGAACACTCGGGCCTGTCCACCACTAATAGCTGGCTGTCCTCTGCCTCTACCTCGGCCTCTGCCTCTGCCTCTGCCTCTGTCGCCTCGTCCTCTCTGGACTGGACCGCCACGCCCACGGCCTCTAGAAGCATCTGACTGGCGTGGAGCATCATCAGGAGTAGGAAGTAAAGCTCTCTGAGAAGGTGGTGAGGGTGGTAAAGTCACATGCGGGACTGTCGCCGTGCCCTGGCGTCCCATGGTACAGTCTCTGACACGGTGGTACTGACTCCCACACCGAAAACATCCTGGAGACGACTGCTGGGTCTGTGGATATGAACCAAATAACTGACCTCGTCTCAATCCTCTGCCTCCGCCATCTCCCGGAAATAATCTATCACGATGTCTGCCCATCTGCCGCTGAGCTGGCGTATCAGTACGGATCCTCTTCGGCCCAGAAACGACCGGAGTCTCAGAAATACGCTCCTCCAAAAGTAAGGCTGCGTCCATCGCGGCTGCGTATCTATCAAAGTGCTGGGTGCCGATGGCAAGGAATAGCTATGTATCAAGCCCTCGTACAAACCTCTTTATCCTCTTCTCTTCTGTGTCGACTAGGTACGGAGCATATCGAGACAACTGGGTAAACTGTATATCATACTCCGACACTGTCATCCCCGGAGTCTTGCGCAAAGACTCAAAACTACGGGCTCGAGCATCTCGAACACTCTCCGGAAGAAAACGGGCAAGAAATGCAGCTGTAAACTCATCCCAGGTCATAGAAGGCAGACCTGCAGCTCGGCCTCTCTCTACTGAGTCGTACCATGTCTGGGCAAGACCCTCCAGACGAAAACTCGCAAACTCCACCAATCTATCCTCAGAACACCTCAACGAACGGCCAATCCGTGCCATCCTATCGAGAAATGCCTGTGGGTCCTCTGTCGTATCTGTACCGGTAAAAGCTGGAGGTCTCAATCTCATGAACTCCTGTAGTGAAACAGGGATAGTCTCCGTAGTAGCAGCAGGAGTGACCATCTGTGCAGCAGGTACGATCGTGGTCTGTGCGGTGGAAGGAACGTCCTCGGATCTCTGTGCCCGACTGGACTCAACTAAAGATCCCATCATCTGCCGCAACTCTTGCATGCCTGCCTCTAATCTGGCAATACGGTCTGGATAAGGCGTATCAGTATGACCCTGAGGGGTAGGCGTATCCTCCAGCTCGATCCTCGCCTCAGACGAGCCCGCTCGAATCTCATCCCTAGCGGCAGCCCGCTGAGCTCTCGTAGTCTTTGGCGGCATCGAAGCTGGAATAAGAAACAGGACTGATAAGATCATTGCAATTGAATCAAGGAATGCAAGGAATCAAGAAAGGAAATACAAGCAATTATGTCCTAAGGTCACTTAGGCGGAGTACCGTATCGTAAGTATGCCGCGGATCATACCCACGCTACGCCACTCTGCTTAAGTCACCTACTCCATCTACCAAGGTCGTCCTACACTCAGAAAGGTAAAACCTACGCTCTGATACCAACTTTGTCACGACCCGAAAGTACGGAACGTGACTGGCACTTAGATTACGAGACGTCTAAAGGCGTACCGTAACCTAAGTCAGCCAAAGCCCAGAAATCTAACCCAAAATCAAAAGAGAGTGAAGGAAAACCTTAAATGAAAACGGTTTTGAAATCAATTAAGTTGCATAGAATCCAAAAAAAGAACATCAAAAATTCCCGAAAATTTCGGCAGAGTCTCCCCTGTATTTTCTATCCCCCAAAATGGGTACAACAAGATAATAAACCTGTAATTATAAAAATGGCATCCCCAAGCGGGAGCTAGCTCTTCGCCCAAGGCGGATCACAACCACATGCAATATAATAGTAATATCAAGAAAAAGAGCATAAAAGAGACGCAAATACCAGAAAAACACACGCCGGCTCAAGTGAGCTCGACCCAAAAGAAACCACAAATATACAAATCTCTCAGTCTCATCACTAGGTCGCATATACAATACAAGTGGTAGATGGAGAATACTAGATACAATGATAAAGCAAAAAGAAATAAAGTATACTCGCAACCCACCTACGGGCGATGTCACGAGTCTGAGCAAAAGGAACTGATGACAAGATAGCCCGTCGCTACAAGACTGACGGGTCCGACCTGCAAGACACTGTGGCACAACGGGGGTGAGTTGCCAGCTCGTGAGTAGAATATAACATCTAGTAAGGCAATCGTAAGAATGCACGCAATGCGGAACAACATGTATGTCCATATGTGATATAATAACTCTAGTATGCATGCACATGTATACAATATCTTTTCTAACTCTTTAAGTGTTTTAAATGTTAATGTTACTGCATTCTTAACTTTTAGAAAAATGAATGTCTGCATAATAGCTAAATATCATCAAGAAATCCTCTGAAAACCTGTGTCAAGCATCGACACCAAATAGGAATCACATCTGTCTCAATATCGGGCTCCGTCAGTCCGGATCGGCCCATATCATAAATCTCACGACAACGGTCGGTATCCTCCGGATATCCTCCGCGCCAGACATCACCGGTAGGTAGTCTTCCCCTGCCAGGCTCATCGTCTACAACTCGATCTTCTTGCCCCGGGGTACCATACCGGGCCCACCATGTACCCGAGACGGTTCATCCACTCCTCGAATCGGGTCTCGAAATCCAACAGAAAACATGAAAACTCATGGTGGACGACACATACATCACGATGAAACCGCAACTTTTGTTTTGAAAATGATAAAGATAAGGTTTTGTTAAATTCTTGCGGTTTTCCCCAAAAATCCAGAAATCGCAGCAAAACTGAAATCCTCAAGAAAATCATAATGTCCACATGTTATATGTATGATAAATGTCTATGATATCAATGTGTATGATGTGAATTTTGGCTAGAGTTCTATGTAAATATGATGATGATGCGAGATATGTGCATGCGGTGCAGTTTCATATATCAAGTATGAATGCAGGTGATGATATTAAGATAAACAGGTTCTTTCGTGCACGTGGCATGTCAATTACCAAAGGCGTGTGTGTCACATGAATAGTGCGCGTGCAACAGATGCCAATGGTAATGGTGTTCGTGTCCTACGAAGTGATATCGCATATATGAAGATGAATGTCCATGCAATCTAGCATACGGTTAGCTGTGAGGGTATGCAATGTACATAAAGGGGTAAGCTATCTAACAATATAAATCTTGCATAAAGTAGGGTAATCCTAACTAGGGGGGCGCATCGCGCCATCCAGACGATTCCCCCATAGATGAATACATCTACTCACCTGAAATCCCCGCTAATCTGATCCGGCCACCGCTTTGCCTTTTCGCGCCGTATCCGAAGTTTCCCCGACCGATCCTAGAATTGCATAACACACAATATAAGGTTACAGATTTCTGAAATGATGCAACTCACACCATGAAAAGATCGACGCTCTCGAATTAATCACAACGTGCACTCGGTACGCGGAAAATACACGAAAATCGCTAAAACCTTAACTAAAATCGCCGTTTCGGGGCAATTGTCAAAACTAAAACCCGACTAAACAAAACTCCGCATTCACACACCTTAATAGTCGTATAAGATGCTAATTATATCACCTAAATAACACAATTAGATCACCTCCTAAAATTTTAGAAAAACTAGCAAGCAATTAGCATGCCGATTTCAAAGCAAACATCGCGAATTAACGATATCGCGATCGCAACATCGCACAAATATCCGACCTAATACACTAGATGGCCACAATACTAACCTAAACACACTTATTCAACTTCAAACCCTAACTATAACATCACCTCTTAAAAATATAGAAAAACTAGTAAGCATTGACGTAGAAATATCGATGCAATTGTCGCGGTTTAACGGTGTAGCGATCGCTACATCGCACAAACAACCATTCTAACCAACTAGATAACCACTACCCTAACTTAAACCCACTTATCCTATAACAAACCCTAATTAGGACATCAACACCTCTCTTGAATTTTCAAAAACCAACCATTACAATGAAATTAACACTTTAAAATACTAATTTAGCTTATTTAAACTACAAATTTAACAACTAGTTTAGGATTTATACCTTACAAGTGAACCCAAACTTGCACTTGACCTTGAAAGATGCCTCCTTTTACCTTGTTTTGAAGCAAATTAGGGTTGGAAAGAGGTGGAATAGGATTATGGTTTGAATTTGTGAAGAAATGTGTTGATTTTGGTGGATTTTGATGATTTTTTCATGATTTTAGAAGCAAGAAAGAGAGAGGGAAATGGGGTTTGCTCAGGTTGAGCTCGACCTGAGGTAGAGGAGGGAGGTTGTGGGAGTTTTGAAGAAGTTTCTAGGTCAAACAAATATCATATGATATCATTTAATGCTTTTCATTTCAACTTTTTCCAAAAAAACCCCTTTTTCATCATTTTTTTCATAATTTTCCCACCATAAAACCAAAAGTTTGCAAGACATGGTATAATTTTATTAACACCATATTTTAGCTTATAAAGACTCCTAATTAAGAAATTTACCTAATTAAATTTGTATTTATCCCTAATTAAATGTATTTAAAAAGGCTTAAAATAATAAAAAAATTAATTAATTACGATTTTTTTTTATTTAACTAGAAAATTATAAGTGATATTTTAGTGACAAAATTATAGTAATATCTTACCTAAATTTTGTATAATTAGGTCTACAATGAAAAATATCAATTTTGACTTTTTATGGAAAAAGCCGAAAAATTTGCCGATTACCGAAAAACTGCCTAAACGATTTTCGAAGGGTTACAAATTCTTTCTTTTTAAAGTACATATAAAGTTCGTTTGAAATGCAAGTGAATTATATGCCAGAATTTGAAAACATTTTCATCATTTGAAATTTGGGCAGCACCTCCTTTGTAAATTTTAATCCAAACCAGTACATAACAAGTATAATATAGGCATCCCCAGCGGGAGCTAGCTCTTCGCCAATTGGCGGAATCATAACCACGCAATATGAAATATACGATGCCCAAGGCAAAAATCAATCATAGAAAGAAAATTTAAAAAAACTAAACATTATCAAATTCAATATAAGAATATATATACAAGTCTCGACTCTAAATCCAAAGAATATACAAACTGGTCTCTAGGTCTACCAAATATACATAGTCTGGTTGATGGAGCTTTTAAGTGATACAAATGAATAATAAATATATACAATAGCGGTTACGATATGAGGAGTAACCCACCTACCAATGCAAATCACCCAGAAGAAAAGATGTTCCAGAAAGCCGCTACTGATTCGAGCGGTCGATCCTGCAAGAAAACTATGGTACTACGGGGGTGAGTTGCCAACTCGTGAGTAGAAGATATCAGCGGATAGAAATCGAATGTATGACGATCTTCTAGGTCATACAATAATATAATAATAAAATGCCGTGTGGTAACAAGGGTGATCGTGTATACATAAATGTAATAATATAACAATAACGTACCTGTGGTAATATATGGTACCATGTCATTTGTGTCATATGTATGTATATATAAGTATCATCCAACGTGTGTCCATCAACGACACATCAAATCATCATAAAACCTGAGTGCCCAGCATCGACACTCGAAATCATCATAAAACCCGTGTCCAGCATCGACACGTAAATCCTCATATCTCAGGCGCCGTCTCATCGGATCGCCCCTTATATCCATTTGACTCATATCACTCCGGTCGGTATCCTCCGGATATTCGCTGAGTCTAGTACTACTACCAGTAGGTAGTGTTCCCCTGCCGAGCTCAATGTCTTTCTATACGATCTTCTTGCCCCGGGGTACCGTACCGGGTCTACCATCTACCCGCAGACGGTGCCTCCTCATTCCTCCAATCGGGTAGTATAATAGCTTAGAACCGAGAAATCTCATGGTGGACGTTGAAATATCATATCTAGAGAAACCGCGTTTTTAAAACAATCATAAGTTTTTAAATGTATCTGCGGTTTCTCAAATCCAGAAATCTCATGAAAACAGAATCTCATAAGCATGTAACAATGATGAAACGATATGTACAAGCAAAGAACAATATTGTAAATATAGCAAATGTGTTCATATGAGCGTATCGTGTAACTAGGTAAGGAAGTGCAATATCTAAACTAGTATGTGTGGTACTGGGTATTAAATAATAACTAGAATTCTACAGGTTATAAGGCGATACAGTGATATTGCGATTTCTAATGTGTACGTTGCATGGCAAATACCGATGATATGTGTGTGAGCCGGCGAGTATGTGTACGTGCAACATGCGCATCATCAGTAATGGTGCGTGTTTCATAACAGACGAAGTCATAGAAAGATATGTACACGAAACGTAGTATATATGTCGTAAATGAAAATAATAAGAGCATATGAAGAAATAAGAAATCGTAGCACGAGCATAAACAGAGTAAAAAAAAGTAAACGGCAACAGTATAAAATACATAACTACGTATGAGCCATACAGTTATAATATAAAATAGTATGAATCGTTGTTTTTGAAAAAGGGGGATACGATGTTTTTGAAAAAGATACTATTTGAAAATCCTTAGCATCTCTTGAAGTTATCATTTAAAAGTGCATAAAAATTCGTTAGTTTTGAAAATAGGTATGGCTCTAAATATATCCTAATATCTACTTAAAGATTTTAATCAATATTTCTCGAGTCGATATATACATAAGTCGGTGATCCATCCTCATCATATTACGTACGGTATAATCCATCGTACGATATAATCAAATCAATAGTACAGATCTATAGTCGCGTACATCATCAACTCATATCATCATGCCATATCGTATCATGACATGCCACCTCATATCATATCATATAATATCGCCTCATATCATCATATCCAAACATTTCAACTCGTGTCATCATAGCATATCATATCCTCATCTCATTATATTGTATCGTAATTATCCACAAATTTATGTGTGTGTGTGTGTGTAAAAGCGTATATAGATATGGCTGAAGGCTAAGAAAATTTAGAACCAAGGATATACCTTCCTATAATTATACTACTATTGCTTATAGTATCCTAGAACCCTATTAGTTAGGTATGCATATCTAATATCTATATATATATAACTATATATCTAGTATCCTAATACTATGGTTGCAGGGGTGCTATACACTATCCACCCGACATCACCCGTAGATATACATCTACTCACTTACTATCCTCGCTCTAGCCGAAGTCGATGAACGCCTTGCTTTCCTTCGTTGCCTTGGAAGTCCACGCGAATGTACCTACAATAGAAATTCATGACCAAAATCTAATGAAAACCCGAATCGAATTTCATAGAAATCCATATCCAAAACCGATACGAGAAGCGAAAGGCATATAAGTTAGAACCTATGATCAACGCAAGCTAAAACAACAAAATAACCCCCGACGTTGACGTACGGACGTCAAACGACCGAGTCAAAACACAATATCGAAAAACCAAGTTTCAAAAGTCGAAAAATATCGATAAAAAACAAGTAAAATGACTCCAGATTTTTCTTAATGTGAAATTAAACTTTTTTGCATATAGGGTAGGTCTAGTTATCTAAAAATTGAGATACATACCAAATTTCAAACCTTATCTCCAAAATTGCGCCGCAAATTGCGGCCAATACAAATAAAATGATGACCAGAAGATGAGGGCTTGGGCTCGGGATTCTAGGGTGGATTCCTAGTGGTCTGCACATCTTACAGTATCCGCTGTAAAATTTTCAGAGTTCCCAAGTCATCCTAGATTCTAATTTATCACCATAAGACTTACAAAACCGATATCGGAAAATTCTAAACTCATTTTTGATACTTCTAACCTCATTAGAACTGAAGATACAACCACTACTGGGCTAGTAAACACTTTCTAAACTCCTTACTACACCACTACTACAAATTTCACTCCCTAATTCTCATCCTAGAATTTTCCAAGTTCACTAAACATTAACTTTTCAACTCTAAACTAACATAGGAGGTTAGGAAACCAAAAAACTTGTTTAAAAGTGAAAATATTATGTCATGGAGCAACTCAAGAAAATTCCTAGATGACCAAGGAAGCTCAAAACTTCAACTTTATCACTCCATGTTGCTTGCAAAGAGTTGAGGAACAATTTTTGTGATAGTTGTGATGAGGTGAGAAAATGAATGGAGGCAAAGGAGAATGGTTAACGCACCATCTCTCTCTCTCTAAAACCCATACCTCTTTGTCCCCCATTTATTATTTTTCTTCTCTTTTCTATTTTCTTATCATTTTCTTTTCTTTTGAAAAAAAACTAAAGTAAAAACAAAATACAAATGAAAAGATAACATATACACAATATGTCACAGTAAACATGGTTTAGTATAGTAATTAGAAAAATACTAATTAAATTTAAACTTGAGCTTGTATGGAAAATAATTATATATTAATTTATAAAAATCCCAAATCAAATGAATGCTATCATAAATAATAATTTATTTTAAATTCCAATTATTTTCCAAAGTATAAGTATATAACTATACCATTCTACGAAAACTCAAATCCATACTTGTATAATATCCGTAATATTTATTATTTTATTATTTAAATTCCAAAAATATTATTTTCTATTTTCTGAAATGTTACACATACCTCGTGAACCCGCTTTGTCATATCGTAATCCGTAAGAGATGATAAACCTAAACATATACATATATATAAGTCTAGATACATATGGTTTTATATGGTTTAATAATACTTTATTGACTCTTGTTAAAATTAAAGTGTTTTTTATTCTTTGTTCATAACTATGATTGTTTATTATGAGTTGTGAGAATATAAATTTCATACCACAATATATCTACGATATCTCATGAAATTGGTTTGCTTATTAAAAAAAGAAGAGAAGCTGCATAAAAATACTTGTTAAACTTTTTGCCAATTTTAGTATATATATCAATACCTTTGCCTTCAACATAATTTTTAGAAAATAAATATCGACTTCTGGACAATCTAAGAAAATTAGATTAAATATTAGATAGAATTTCATATCTACAGAAAAATATTCAGATTGAATCGCTTAACGGTTTAGGAATTTCGTCGTTTTTATTCACTGTTTTTCAAAACATAAAACTGTGTTTATCGGTCAACTTCTAGATACATAACTTGGTTTATTGATGTCCAAAATGAGTAAACTCGGGTGTTTTGGACATCTACATCAAAAGATATAGCTTTTCTTAGTTATACCGATTCCCTGAAAATTGATGTAAAATATAGAAAACTGTGTTACATGATTTAGTAACGAATATGGACTGAATCTGTCCTAATCGAACACTGTTTTTAAATACGGCATAACTTGAGCTTCCGATATCTGGTCGTAACAAATTTTATATGCATAGATGCAAAATTTATAGAACTAGAATATACTTTATACCCTATGACCCATAAATATATAGAACGACCCAATATATTCCCGATAATACAATACATAGTTGTTGTCCAGAAATCCGAGCTTCTGTTTTAAAGCCTAATATTAAAATGACCATAATCACCAAGTTCATCTTATGAACTTCTTCATCCAGACAGCCTCTTTGGCAGTATCGTTGATAGCGATGTATTCAGCCTTCGTTGTCGAGTCTGCTACGGTATCTAGCTTTCAACTCTTTCAACATACCATTCCTCCATTGAGGGTGAAGACAAAACCCGAGACCGACTAACTGTCGTCTTTATCACTCTGGAAGCTTGAATCGGTAAAGGACTCCACCTGGAGTTCACCTTTACCTACACTAAGAACATCTCTTTAGACCTTCTCAAGTACTTAAGAATGTCCATCACAGCTGTCCAGTATTTCTCCCCAGGATCTGTTTGATACCTACTCACTACATCTAGTGTCACGACACAATTTAGGACGTGACCGGCGCTTAAACCACATGACGTCAACAGGCGTAACACAATTTAAGTAAGCCAAAAACCCAGAAATCTAAACCATAAAAATAAGTAAGTGATAAAACATTGTTAAAACATTTGGAAATCTCAAGTAAAAATATTAAGGCTTAATTTTATTTTCTTAAAAATTTTGGCGGCACCTCTGAAAAACTAGCCCCGGAACGGGTACAACACAGGATATAAATAAAGCATTCCCAAACGGGATCAAATCATGATCAAAGGCGGAAAACAATCACCACAAGTATATATACGACGCCGTAGCGAAGAAATAGACAATAACAATGAATACAACATAAAAGAGATAAAGCTACATAAGAAAAGCCGGCTCACACGAGCACGACACCCAGAGTCACATACTATACAATATCGATCCTCACAACTCGTCCCTAAGTCAATACATCAAAGTGGTAAATGGAGAGTACTAGATACAATGATATATACAATAGATATGTTCGGATAACCGCAAACCTACCTATACCAAAAAGGCCTCACAGCCAACCGTAGCGGTATTCGCAGAAATAGATACAATAAAGAGCCCTGCCGCGACTACTCTGAGGGTCAAGGCTGCAAAACACTGTGGCACGATGGGAGTGAGTTGCCAACTCGTGAATAGTAAATAACATCATACAGATAATCGCAAGTATGCACGAACAACGATAATCTGTCACATGCAATCTGATAGCATAAGTATGGCAATATGGATATGCAACAATCATGATCAAGGTACACCATCAGGGTACTACAACTACATGAAATAATGCATATCAAATAACTCCTGAGTGTGGGATAAAATATATCATCATCAATGAATCATCATCGTGGAAAAACCCGGTGTCCATCAACGACAACCCAAATCCCAATACCTCAGGTGTTGTCACTCTGATCGGCCCTCATATCCGTAAATCTCATGGAACCTGAGTGCCCAACATAGACACTCGAAACATCATGAAATCTCGTTTCCAGTATCGACACGTAAATCCACATAACTCGGGTTCCGTCAGTCCGGATCGGTCCACAGGCTCCGTCAGTCCGGATCGACCCATATCCATCTCACGACTCCGGTCGGTATCCTCCGGATAACCGCTGGGTCTAAACTATCACCGGTAGATAGTAGTCCCTCTGCCAGGCTCATCGTCTACTGCACAACATACCTTTCTTGCCCCGGGGTACCATACCGGGTCCACCATGAACCCGCAAACAGATTATCCATCTCCTCGAATCGGGTTTCGAAAACCAATCTCAGAACCGAGAAAACTCATGGTGGACGCATCGTAATATCATATCAAGAGAAACCGGGTTTTTTAAATAATGCATACTTTCTTTGAAATATAACCACGGTTCCCAAATCCATATATCACATGAAGTCAGTATCTCAATGCGTAAATCCATGAAATACGATGTATGCAACATAGAACAGTAATATGAGTATATCAAGGGAAAACCGCTCTTTTAAATGAATCAAGTTTTTAAATATATCATGCGGTTCCCAAATTTCCGAAGTCAATTTCAACATCATAGAAAGGTGTATATGTTGCTATAGCAAGATATTTGTGTATGTATGTAGGTATGTATTCATGATGCAATTCATATATGTAATAGAACAAGAATCAACGCCGAACTATTGATAATAATGAAAATGGTACAATACATATTCCCTTAGTAAAGTGGTACAAGAATAACTGCCTCAATGTCAATAACGAATGCAGTACCATATATATGTATATGTTGTGCGTGTCATGGTAATTACCAACGGTGTGTGTGTGGCATACAATTCAGTGCTCGTGCAACATGAACCATCAGTAATGGTGCAGTTTCTAATAGGTACTAAGTCAATGTACAACAAGTAATGGTATGCAAGTGATGCTCATGCACAATCAACGCATATGCATATAAACATGTGGCTATAACATCATATCTAGCCCTCGACGTTTAACGCCATACGGGCGATTCCCCCGTAGATGTTAAATCAACTCACCGATGATCTCGAGGTAGGTAAATCCAACAACCTGCTTTCCCTTCCTTGTAGCGTTCGAGGTCCCCGCAATCGATCCTAATATCACACAAAACATAACAAGTGCAACTTAGAAACCGTCCAATAATACATACAAACTACATTTAGATCAACGCATCGACTCCTACAAACTCTCAAGTGTCTTAGTGGCTAACGTGTGTAGCGACATCCTAAATCAAACCTAAGTGCAGCAAGCTACACAAAGTATGCAAATCGTGTAGGATACCTCATCGCGCGTTGCCGAAACACTAGAAACTAGCAAAGTGGTCCCAGATTTTTCCTACAGTCAAAATAGGAAAATCAAGCTGTACCAAACACCCAGGATAACCTACAGACAGCTACCCTCAAAACCACAACTCCCCAGGTCCTCAAAAATTCGGCGGCACCGGATCTTTCGCCAATCTCGCTGAGTTAACTAGGTTGGGTGGGGTCCGGGTTTCAGGTGAACACCCAAGGCTTCTAACACAATACTACTACATTGCTATATTTTACAGAAACCTATCGTAGTGATAGCAGATCACAGAGACACCAATTTATCACCAAAAATACGATATTTGCACAAAACTATAACTTTAATGTTCTAAACAGCAACTAATAAGCAACACAACATATTAAAGGCCTAGTTAATAGTTAGAGATCACCACCCTACCAAAACTGCTAAAAAAAACCTAGCTTTCCAAGCTCCAAGTCATCTCTAGAGGCTTAACTTGACTTTGTGAGGGTTTTAATGAAGTTTAGTGAAGATTAGGCTTGGTTTTGTGATGGAAAGGTTAAGGTTTCATTTTGGGGATGGGGAAATGAGAAGGAGAACAAGAAATGAGAGAGTGTGAGTGTTTAGGGAAAATGAGAGTGTGAGAGTGGTGAAGGAAAAATGAGGGTGTGAGGTTAGGAGATGAGCCATGCCCCTTCTCTCTCCTCATTAAATTCTCCCATGCTTGCCCCCATGCCTCATCATTTTCCATTGTCAACTCTCTCCCTCCCTCCCTCCCTCAAGTCAACCCTTAGTTAAAAGAATAAACTTTTACTAAATATTAAGTGAAAAGAGTTAAAATGGCTTAAAATTGGTTTTGGGTGCCATGGCTACTTACGCATGGTTAACACCTCCATAACCCCCAAGTTAACATGCATAAGTGTTTGCAAGCTAAAACAAATAATAATATAATATTAATTAATTTTTATAAATTTGTGAAAACTATTTTGGTTAACTTTTTACTAAAAACCTGCATTATCGTTAATTAACACTAATCGCATTCTAAGGTGTTACAATCTTCCCCCCTTACAGAAATTCGGTCCCCGAATTTAAAAATCTTTCTATGCGTACCTTCAAAGAGATGAGGGAATTTCTTCCGCATCTCGCTCTCCGCTTCCCATGTGACCTCTTCGCTATTCGGGCCACGCTAAAGAACCTTCACAGATGGCAAGACTTTTGATCAAAGTTTCTTCACCTGTCGATCCAATATAACTACCGGCTGCTCGGTGAACGAAAGATCACGCTATAGCTGAACAGTCTGGTGCTGAATCATGTGAGAAGGGTCATGAAGGTACTTGCGAAGTATCGATACATGGAATACGGGGTGAACATCCAGAAAACTGGGCGGAAGTGCCAAACGATAGGCAACGGTACCAACTCGCTCAAAGATCTCAAAAGGACCCACAAATCTGGGACTAAGCTTCCCTTTCTTCCCAGATCTCATCACTACGGAGAAGATCCAGCTGCCACCAAAATCAAGCACGCACGCACGAAGCATATCCTCAAGAGTCTGTATTGTCCGCTCTGACTGACCATCGGTCTGCGGATGGAAACCGGTGCTAAAACTCAATCGGGTACCCAAAACTTCCTGAAGCTTCTGCCAAAGACGGCTGGTAACCTGGGTGCCCCTGTCGGATACGATGCATGTGGGAACGCCGTGCAAACACATAATCTCATCAATGTATAACTGAGCATACTGAGCATAACCGAAAGTGGTCTTCACTGGAAGGAAGTGAGCTGCTTTCGTCAACCGGTCAACAATCACCCAAATGGAGTCATACCCTCGACTAGACCTAGGTAGACCCACAATGAAATCCATGGAGACCTGTTCCCATTTTTACTCCAGAACGAGTAAAGGCTGCAACTCTCCTGCCGGCCTCAGATGCTCAGCCTTGACTTCCTGACAAGTCAGGCACCTCGAAACGAAATCCGAAACATCACTCTTCATCCCTGCCCACCAGTAGATATCTCTCAAGTCACGATACATCTTGGTGGAACCTAGATGATCACTATAAGGTGACTGATGTGCCTGCCCTAGGATCTCACGTCTCAACCCATCGGTATTAGGTACACACAAACGAGTCCCAAAATGTAGCACACCCTGGTCATCCATCTCAAACTCCGAATCTTTACCTTGCCGAACATGCTTAAGAATCTCAGACAAATGGGCATCGTCAGGCTTTGCCTCACGAATACGATCAAGTAGAAGTGGACGGGCTCGGAAATGAGCAAGCTTTCCCCCAATGGAAGTGAACTCAAACTGTACCCTACTATCGCACAAGATCTGCCAATCTGCAGAAGACTGTCTCAGAACTGCTCTCAACTGGGACAAGCTGCCCCCGGGCCTACGACTCAAGGCATCAGCTACCACATTCGCCTTACCCGGGTGATAAAGGATCTCACAATCATAATCCTTCACGAGCTCCATATAACGGAGTTGTCTCAAATTCAGATCCCGCTGCTGGAAGATGTACTTTAAGCTCTGGTGGTCTGTGAAAATCTGACATGACTCCCCGTACAAGTAGTGTCTCCAAATATTAAGCGCAAAGACCACCGCGGCCATCTCAAGGTTATGAGTGTGATAATTCTGCTCGTGCTTCTTCAACTGCCCCGAAGCATAAGCGATAACTCTATCATGCTGCATCAATACACAACCGAGCCCCACTCGAGAAGAATCACAGTAAATGACAAAGCCGCCCGATCCAGAAGGCAATGATAAAACTGGTGCAGTCGTCAACCGAGTCTTCAACTGCTGAAAACTTAGCTCGCATGCCTCTGTCCAAAGAGAAGGAACTCCCTTCCTGGTCAGTCCGGTCAGTGGTGCAGCGATACTCGAGAAGTCCTGCACTAAATGATGGTAATAACCGGCTAAGCCCAAAAAGCTACGGACCTCTGTCACTGACACAGGTCTGGGCCAAAGCTGTACGACCTTGATCTTCCTCGAGTCCAAACGAATACCGTCTCCCGTAACCACATGACCCAGGAAGTCAACACTATCAAGCCAGAAGGAACACTTCGAGAATTTAGCAAACAGCTGGTGCTCTCTCAATGTCTGTAAAGCAATCCTCAAGTGCTGCTCATGCTCTTCTCGACTCCTGGAATAAACCAGAATGTCATCAATAAACACAATAATAAACTGGTCGAGGAACGGCCTGAAAATCTGGTTTATCAAATCCATGAACGCTACTAGGGAATTGGTGAGTCCGAACGACATCACCAAAAACTCATAATGCCCATAGTGCGTACGAAAAGCAGTCTTCGGAATGTCATCATTCCGAATTCGAAACTGATGATAACCCGATCTCAAATCGATCTTAGAAAAATGTCCCCCACCCTGGAGCTGGTCAAACAAATCGTCAATGCGAGGTAATGGATACCTATTTCTTACCGTAACACGGTTCAATTGACGATAATCAATGCACAACCTCAAACTGCCGTCCTTCTTCTTGACAAACAGAACAGGAGCTCCCCAAGGCGAAACACTCGGACGCACAAGTCCCCTATCAAGCAACTCTTGCAGCTGATCCTTAAGCTCCGCCGGGGCCATCCGGTAAGGCGGTATAGAAATAGGCCCCGTGCCGGGGATCAAATCAATGCAAAACTTAATATCGCGCTCTGGCGGCAATCCAGGTAACTCATCGGGAAATACGTCGGGAAACTCTCTAACAATAGGAACCCGGTCCAACAAACCTGCCGTCGCTCCGTTATCACGAACAGAAGCTAAGAATCCCTGACATCCTCTCCTCAAGAGCTGACTAGCGCAAAGGGCAGAAATCAAATTGTGAGGGGCAACAACACGGTCCCCCTGCACAACAAGAACCGACTCGCCCGGAAAACAAAACCTAACTGTCTTCTCACGGTAATCCACAGACACATAGCAAGTAGCTAACTAGTCTATGCCCAGGAGAACATCGAAGTCCAACATCTCAAGAAGGATCAAGTCGACGGATGAATCTCTATCTCCAATACGAACGGCAAATGACCGAAACACGTGTCGCGCAACAAAAGACTCGCCAACAGGAGTAGTCACAACAAGCGGCTGATCTAGCAAACACGACTCTCGGCCCAACCTCAGCACGAAATGTGTAGAAACATATGAGTGCGTAGATCTCGGATCAAACAATACGTGCGCATCAAAAGAATATACTGAAAGAGTACCTGAAACCACTGCATTGGACGCCTGCGCATCCTGATGAGTCAAAGCAAACACTCGAGCCTGCCCTCTACCGGCGACTGGCTGCCCTCCGCCTCTGCTACCCCGTCCTCTCTGAACAAAACCTCCACGACCACGACCTCTCTGAGCATAAGTCTGACGCGGAGCAACAATAGGCGTAAGAGGCAACGCTCCCTGAGGTGGAGAAGGTGGCAAGGTCACATGTGGTACGGCTGCCTCGTCCTGATGTACCTCGGTACAATCTCTGACGCGATGATATAAACTCCCGCACCGGCAACATCCAGACGACGACTGCTGACCCTCATGGGGATAAGAGCCAAATAACTGGCCTCGTCCCAAGCCTCTGTTACCTCCATGACCTAAACGGAATCTGTCACGGCATCTATACATCTGTCTCCGGGCTGATACATCAGTGCGCATCCTCTTTGGTCCCGGAACGACCGAAGTCTCGGAAAGACGCTCCTCAACCAGTAGGGCTGCGTCCACTGCGGCTGCATATGTGTCAAAATGTTGTTCGCTGATAGCGAGGAACAACTGGGTAATCAGGCCTCGCACAAATCTCTTGATCCGCATCTCCTCAGTGTCCACCAAATATGGAGCATACGCAGATAGCTAGGTAAATTGAATATCGTACTCTTCCACCGTCATACCCGGAGTTTGGTGTAACGACTCAAAACTGCGAGCTCGAGCATCCCTGACACTCTGCGGAAGAAAACGGGCAAGAAAAACTGTCACGTACTCAGCCCAGGTCATAGGAGAAAGACCTGCAGTTCGTCCCCTCTCTAAAGACTCGCACCAAGTCTGGGCAAGACCCTCCGGACGAAAACTTGTGAACTCTACCTATCTCACGTCGAAGCATCTCAACGAATGACATATCCTGGCTATCCGATTGATAAACGACTGGGGATCCTCAGCTGCATCGGTGCCGGTGAAAACCGGAGGCTTCAGCCTCATGAACTCAGATAATGATACGGTGATAACCTTCGTAGCTGCAGGTACGACTGCCTGAACAGTAGGCACCATCACAGTCCCCATGACAGGTGGGACAACCTCCTGTCTCTGCAGTCGACTGGCCTCAAGCAACGACCCCATCATCTTGCGCAAATCTTGTATACCGACGTCTAGCCTAGTAATACGATCTAGCGAAGGTGGATCAATCTGCTCCTATGGAATAGGCATACCGCCCTGGTCAGTCCTCGTCTCTAACGAGCCTACCCTGACCTCGACTCTCGCGGCTGCTCTCCGTGCCCTCGTAGTCTTCGGCGGCATAATGGATGGAAATGAAAACATGATTCGATAAGAACATAGAAATCGAATCATAAGGATACATGGAAATCAAGGAAGAAATTACAAGTAATATGTCCTAAGGTCACTTAGGCGGAGTACCGTGTCGTAAGTATGCCGCGGAACATACACACGCTACGTCACTCTGCTTAAGCTACCTACTCTATCATACCAAGGTCATCCTACACTTCGAAGGGTAAAACCTAGCGCTTTGATACCAACTTTGTCACGACCCAATTTAGGAACGTGACCGGCACTTAAACCATGTGACATCAATAGGCGTAACGCAATTTAAGTAAGCCAAAAACCCAGAAATCTAAACCATAAAAAGTAGTAAGTGATAAAACATTGTTAAAACATTTGGAAATCTCAAGTAAAAATTTTAAAGCTTAAGTTTATTTTCTTAAAAATTTTGGCGGCACCTCCATTGAAAAACTAGCCCCGGAATAGGTACAACACAGGATATAAATAAAGCATTCCCAAACGGGAGCAAATCACGCTCAAATGCGGAAAACAATCACAACAAGTATATATACGACGCTGTAGCGAAGAAATAGACAATAACAATGAAAACATCATAAAAGAGATAAAGCTGCATAAGAAAAGTCGGCTCACACGAGAACGACACCAAGAGTCACATACTGTAACATTTCAGAAAATATAAAATATTTTTTTAGGAATTTAATATTAAAATAATATATTTCCCGAAAACTGCCCGATTTGCGAAATTGGGGTTTTCGAAAAAACGTATAAATATATACTGATAATTGTGAAATAATTGGGGATTAAAATGATTTATTCATTTAAAAATATATTTAAAGGATTTGGCATTTTTAAGATTTGTTATATGTAGTTTAAATGAAAACCCGATTAGTGCACTGCTAATCGCGATTAGGCCAAATCCGTGTTTTTACAGTTTTTCGTGGCTAGTGCACCATGTCATGTTGCATTTGGTTACATGTTGTCACATTTGTATTGTTTTATGGATATTATGTGATTTGGTTTTAAAGGAAAAAAAGAAAAAAGTCAAAAGGGCAAAAGAGTAAAATAGTGAGAGTGGGTGAGATTAAAGGAGAGAGAGGGGGGCAGCCACATTAACCCTCCACCATTTTTTTTCTTCTCCTTCTTCGTCCTCACTTTCCTCCATCTTAAACCCTAGGATCTATCTCAAAAACCTATCCAAAACCCTAGACTCCCTTAACAAAAGTTGATCCCCTTCTTCTCCTCTACACATTGGACCAAGAAAAGTTTGATTTTGATGACTTGGAGGAGCTAGGGTTTTTCTTGGGTTGTCCAAGTGAGGTATAAGTTCTTCCATCTAGTTTAATTTAAAGTCTAATAGCACCTTATAGTATTTTAGAGTTAAATTGGTATTGATTAGTGAGGTTAGAAAATTTCTAGAGAAGGATTAGGGTTTGAGTGGTGTTGTGGTGATATAGTGGCTGTTAACAAGACTTGAGTGATGTTTTTACTGACCAAGAACAGAGAATAGAACCCACAACACGGACTTAGAAACCCCGACATCGGATAATTATGCGAATTGTGAGGGTATTTTTGAATCTGCTAACACCTGGAGCCTCTGAAATTTTTTTTGCGAACACTGTGAGTCATGCAGGCACGTAGGAAGCTACCACCGAGACCCGAGTCCCAACCCCTAAGCTAAGGCCGCAAATTTATTCGTTCTGGACGCAATTTGCGGCCAGAGTAGAGGAAAATTGGTCAGTTTTTGTTCTGTGGCTCCTTTATCAGTAAAATAGACCCTCCATATATGCAGAATTGGCTAATCTGAGTTAGGGTAAAATCTGGAGCATTTTTCTAAGTTTCTGAAATCATTTTGCGGCTTTCTATGAATTTGGTTTTGGTATTTGATTTTGTGTTTCCGTCGTGTGGCGTTTGAATGCCAACGACTAGGGTTTTGGTCGTGTTTTCCACGTGAGGCTACAGGTTTTGATCTATAGGCGAAACATGTGTTGTTTTAGTTTTCCGACTTGGTTTTAATACGCGTTTGCGATTGTTTATTGGTTTTAGGTACCCAACGTAGACTTCGAGACGACGAGGATGAGCGTGGCGTCATCGACTCCAGCAAGCGAAGCTCAAGGTGAGTAGATTTATATCTACGGGGGAAGTCGGGTGGATGGCGTATAGCACCCCCGCAATGTCGTAAGAAATGATATAATGGGATATAGGTATACTTAGATGTGTTATAGAGAGATATAAACACTGAGTAAGAAAAGCTTTAGGAGATCATGGGTTAGTGTTAGCGAGAATTGAAGAAAGGATTTAGTTGGTTTCTTAGTCGTGAATCCTAGAGTAAGGTTGTACACATACATATACACACACGGGATATGGTTTTGGGTGTATACGTCATATGTGTGTGTGTGTGTGTATATATATATATGTGGATGTGTTGGTTCTTAATATATATATACATACACGTATACATGGAGGTTGAGGACAGTACATGGTATTTGGAGATGAGTCGATGAGATTGGACATGGTGCCATGAGATCGGTGAGGTGATTTGGTTCGCATTAGGAGATATGACATGATAGTATAGCAGATCTTTAGGCGATGTGTTTCAGAAACACGCACATATGTTTGATGATATTGGTATCAGTTTGCACTAGACTTTAGATCAGTACCCCCCTAGTTCATGATATTTGATGATGATACCATATGGAAGTTGTGTTAAATATGATATTTGACCCGTACCCAGATTTGGGATGCCGTATGATAGATTTACCGTACGAGATATAGTTATGAGGATAGATCCGCACTTTTGACTCGAGGATGTCATATTATTTATTGTATCGTACGTAATAATATTGAGGCAAGGTCACCGACTCCTATATATATATAGATCGACTCAGACTTAGGTGGATTCCCTTACCCTTTTGACTGGGCTCGAGTCATACTCATTTTCAAAAGTGGAGAATTGTGAGTAATTTAAATACCAAATTGTATGACTCGTATATTGTGTAGGTTTATTCTTCAGTTTTGCTGTTACTATAGCACTTTCTTTATATTCATGATGTTCATCGCATTCTATGCTTATACATATGTTATCAGTAATTATTATGAAACCCTGCTGTCAGGACACCAGCACCATTACCGATGATGCGTATGTTCGACGTACACCTGCTTGCCGACTCACACACATCATCATCGGTAATTGCCATGTCATGTACACTTTAGAGAATACTATTTTATTGACACAGCTTGCTAGCTGATAGTTGCAATATGTTATCGCTTTTATATGCTAGTTTAACTATTCCATTCATTGCATGATATCAGATACATTCATATATTCATTAGTCATGCAGTATTATGGATATTTATGCCGGTATTCATTGTTTGTTGATATCTTGATTTTGATGATTTCGGACCCTTCATGAGATTTTCTGGATTTGGAAACCGCATGTGACAATTTATAAACTGATGAATTATTTTAAAGAGAAAGATGTTGTTTTCCTTGATATGATGAGTATTGTCCACCATGATGTTTTCTCGGTTCTGAGTTGCTTTTCGAGACCCGATTCGAGGAGTAGGATAAACCATCTCGGGTATATGGTGGGCCCGGTAAGGTACCCCGGTGCAATAAGCTCGAGTTGTAGACGATGAGCCGGGCAGGGGAAGACTACCTACCGGTGATTGTTTTGCGCGGTGGATATCCGGAGGATACCGTTCATAGTCGTGTGATTGATGATATGGGTCGATGCGGACTGACGGAGCCCGAGGTATTGGGATATTGAGATATTGAGATTTGAGATATTGAGATATTGAGATTTGATGATACTGGCCAGTCCGGATAGCCGGAGGCTGAGATATTGAGATTCATGTTTTGTGTCGATGCTTGACACTGATTTCTCTGTTGATTTCATTGATGATATTCGATTTATATACATACAGGAATCTCATTAAATAAAGAAAACAGTTGTCTCACTCATGATGTATTTTGTTTCCATTCGTAATGCATTCATATATCATATATCTGATATGTTGCTATCTGAGGCACTGACACGAGCACGTAGTATTGCATTTATATGTAGATGGATCAGGATATTATTTGAGGATATTACTTGATATGACCTAGGATGCGTCATACATGCGATTTCTGCTCTGTGATGTTTTCTACTCACGAGTTGGCAACTCACCCTCGTTATGCCACAGTTCCTTGCAGGTTTTGCCGTACAGGTTTCGTTGCTGCTTTGTTGGCACACTGTTCCTTCCGGGTGATTGTTTTGGTAGGTGGGTTCACTTGCATCGTGACCACCATTTTATATTTGTCATTTCAGTTGTATCTAGTAAAACTCCATCAACCAGACTTGTATATTTGATAGAGATAGATGACAAGTGTATATTCTTTCGACCTTAGAGTCGCGTGCTGTATTATTATGGTTTCCCTCTGATTTTCTTGATGATGTTGGATTTTCATTCTGAGTTTGATCCTTGCCTTTTGGCGTTTTATATTATATTGCATTGTGTGGTTTTGTCCGCCGGTTGGCGAAGAGCTATCTCCCGCTTGGGGATGCCTTTATTCATTATACATGCTTTATCAGGTTTTGTACCCGTTTGGGGTCTGAATTTACAAAGGAAACTCTGCCGAAATTTTCAGAAAACACTTGACATTTTAAAAATGCATATTTTAGCTTATGTTGTTAAACTTCTTGCTTTAAAATTGGTTTTTCCTTCACTCTACTGCTTTACTTGGTTTTGATTTCTGGGTTTGGCTTACTTAGATTACGTACGCCTTGAGACGTTCTGTAATTTAAGTGCCAGTCACGCTCGGTACTTTTCGGGTCATGACAAAGTTGGTATCAGAGCGTTAGGTTTTACCTTCTAAGTGTAGGATGACCCTTGGTTGATGGAGTAGATGACTCAAGTAGAGTGACGTACCGTGTGTATGTTCCGTGGCATACTTACGATACGATACTCCGCTTAAGAAGCCTTAGAATGTATATTTCCTTGTACAATATTATATTCATTCCTATGATCTATCCCCTTCAGTACCGGTTTATGGTTTTGTTACCACGGTTGTACGGGCATGGAGAGCTACGGCTAGAGTTGCGGTCAGCACGAGCTCGTCATGGACGAGGACTGACCAGGGCGCATTTCCGGCGACACAAGACTGCATAAATGTGTCTTTTATTGTGTGTGTTTTTCTTTCGCGCCTTGAGCGTTTGATGAATTGCTTATAGAAGATTTCTCGGATGTGCTGATCAGCACCAGAGGATTGGGCCACTACTAGAGGCCAGCCAGATTGTGATGACCGTCAAAGCGCAGATTATTTTGATGATTGGGGCACTGTTCAGCGTGCGGACGAATGACCCAGTGATTTCGGCGAATGAAAAGATAATCGCCCCAGATATTTGAAGCTAATGCCGCACGAGTTATACTTCGAGAGATGATAGAAGATCGCTAGTCACCAAAGATGAAAAACTATGACATGTAATTCATTGCCTACCCCGATGCGAGGTCATCTGATTGATTGATTCTAGCTAGAGAAGACTTCACGCAGGTATGATGGGAGTCGATAGAGACGATCGATTGTCAGGCACCCATTCTCCAAGTTTAAAGTATTCGGAAAACAATGCAAGTAATTATATGGACCCTCTAGAAGAATGAAACCCTAACTCGATATAATGACCATGAGAACACTTCAAAATCTTAGGGTTTACAGCAGTTCAGCGGTACCACTAATGAGGCTTGGGTTTGCCCTTCTACGGTTGGTCCACAGGTGCTCTGGCATGTATTCGATACTATTAAACTGTACACAAGATGTTGAGCTCTTGGGGGATTATGGAACCTTAACGAATCGATCGAAAAGTTCGACATCATTCGGATATCATATGATGGGATGCATTGGTTGGGAGACTCCAGATACGAGTATAGCCGTTGGAGCGCAGTCCATGCAGCCAAGAGGAGACGAGTCCGAATCAGTCGACATTAGAGAAAAGTGGAGTAAGAGGTTCGTGCGAGATCGTGACGAGATGACGTTCCACTCCGCTGACATCAGAGATGTGATACGCATGTAGAGGTGTTGTACATGGATATATCTTCCAGAAGGAGTCGTGATGAGTATGCAGCCATTCCGGAACAAGAAATAGATTTAGTGAAAGATGATGACTTCCGGGCAGTTCGGCGGAAAAGAGATTTGGGAGATACTTTGACAGAACCTTTCTGGAGTACTATACGAGAAGACATGGACCCAGGATCAGTTGTATTACGCACACCCAGGAGACCAGAGTTCGGCATCATTGATGAGATAGGTTATGAGCGACCATGATAATTGGCCAGAGATCTTTAGAGGATATGCTAGAGCGGATCGTTTCCGTTAGTACACCGAACCGGGCCGACGAGCCAATGGAATGCAATATTGGTAATCCACAGAGAAATGAAGACCCAGAGACAAAATACGCCAGACCGTGAGCAGAAAGCAGCGGATGTTCTTGCTCTGCCAGTTTTGGGCGCACCGACACTTTTCGACATTGTAGGAGGCGTACCTCAACGTCTTTCGTTGCGATTTGCGTTGTGATCTGAATATCACGCTTATATTACTTGGATTTGAGTTTTGATGATTGGGCTTTATGGTACTGTTTTCGTGCACCATGGCTGCACCTACTGAGTATTTACGTTTTGTGCATAGTTATTGCACTTGAGATATGCTTTATACACCGTTGTGCTGATTTATGATTTATGCAGGTTTATTGCACTTGATTCAGTTTTGTGCCTTGGCTGCACATGTTTATGATTTCATGGATTGCATACAGCTGATTTTGATTTTTATGCAGGTGGTATGCACTCAATTTGGGTTTTGCACTCGGTATAGCTTACATGTGCTTCCATTGCGTGGATACGTGTTTTGTGCACGCAGTTGCACGCGTTTATGATTTTATACACCTTCGCACACTCGGTGTTGATTTTTATACGCGTTTGAGTTATTGATGCATTTCCGTGCACTTGTTGCACCCGATTTGTATTTTGTGCAGTTGTTGCACTAGGTTTTTACGCTATGCATTGTTGCACCATATTGTATTTCGTGCACTGGATGCACTGTATTTGGTATTTCGTGCACTGGATGCACTGTATTTGGTATTTTCGTGCATTGGATGCACTGTATTTGGTATTTCGTGCATTGGATGCACTGTATTTGGTATTTCGTGCACATGATGCACTGTATTTGCTATTTCGTGCACTCGATGAACTGTATTCGGTATTTCGTGCACTGGATGCACTGTATTCAGCATTTCATGCACTGGATGCACTGTATTGATATTTCGTGCACTGGATGCACTGGAGTTGGTATTTTTTGCACTTGATGCACCATATTTGTATTTTTGTGCGATTGTTGCACTGTATTGTATTTCGTGCACTGGATGCGCCAGATTCATATTTCGAGCATTTGTTGCACCAGCTAGGTATTTTGTGCATTGGTTGCACCGGAATTATACTCCGTACCTCGGTTGCACCCGATTTATGTCTTTGAGCATTTGTGTTACCAGATTTTTGTTTTGTACGCATCTGCACTTGATGTTCGTTTTCATGCATGTTACTGGACTAGATACTTTTCACTGACTGATGCGCTTGGGTTGGATTTTTGCGCATATTAGGCGCTTAATATTGGATTTTTTGCGCATCGGATGCACTTGATTTAGATTTTATTTGTGCATGTTGGATGCACTTGATTTAGATTTATTTGTGCATGTTGGATGCACTTGATTTAGATTTTATTCTTGCATGCTCGATGCCCTTGATTTAGCCTTCATTCGTGCATGACGGATGTACTTGATTTGCATTTTCGCGCATGTTGAGCGCATGATATGAGATATGATTTTGTGCACACCGGATGCACTCAATTGGGATTTCCATTCATGCATGCTAGTTGCACTGGATTGAGATTTTGTGCACCACATTTGCACTTGACTTTGATTTGATATCATTCGAGATGTTGATTTTGATTCCATGCCTGATATTTTGAGCGATTTATTTGCATGATTAAGATTTTGTGCACCACAGTTGCACTTGACTTTGATTTGATATCATTCGAGATGTTGATTTTGATTCCATGCCTGATATTTTGAGCGATTTATTTGCATGATTGAGATTTTGTGCACCACAGTAGCACTTGACTTTGATTAGATATCATTCGAGATGTTGATTTTGATTTCATGCCACTGGTTTGCATGTGATTTGACTTATGCTTTCGGCATAGTTTTCATACACTTTTAGCATTTTGATTCGGTTTTGTGCATGCTGATGCACATGGTTGTGAGATTATATACCACGGTATACCTGATTTGGATTTGGATTAAGATGTGTTGTATACCGTCGATTTCGATTGCGATATTCGATATTGTTTTCGTGCACCTTGTGCACTGGATTTGGATTCTTGCGCATATTTGGGCGCTAGATGCGATTTTGATGCACACCAGATGCACTCAATCGAGATTCTTCGTGCAACAGATGCACCTGGTTTTGGCTATCAGGCACACTAGTTGCCCTTGACAGGTGTTCGTGCACAACCGTTGCACTTAGATTTTGTTTCCTTGCACATGTATGGCACATTTCATTGATTTCGATTTCCGTGCGCACCAGACACACGTAGCATTCATGTACATATTTTGTATTTGATCTCCCTTTGAGATGATGTTTATGATATTACTAATTGTTATAGTAGCTGAGCAGGACTAGTTCGAGGACAATACCTGATTATATTTTTTCCATGCATTGGTAACTATCGAAGGATTTCCAAAGAGGAGCTATAGTCTCAGTATTTACCTACGTGTCCGAGATGACACGAAACATTTTATAAAGGAAACCCTTCTAGCATTGTTTTCAAAACGGCGGGGCATGTATATTAAACAAGAGGTATATATATATATATATATAGTTATTTTCTTTCTATAGATGTCCGCCACGGTGCAGTGATACGCGCATCGCACAACGATTCGGAAAGAGTTGGCATGCATTTCTTTCAGATGTTTTGACGAATTTACCACGATATTTACATGTATAGTTTGATGTATATCATGTTGTTTTGAGTTTCCTTTTGAGTCTTGTACTCGTTTTGCAGGCGCACTCGATGCGCTGTAGTGTTTTTATATCATCCGTGATTTCGGTGCCCCGTTGATTTGATCTGATTATTGAAATATTTTAGAATTTGGGGGTTTAAATTTAAATTCGAAGACAGAATTTATTTAAGAGGGGAAGATTCTAACATTTCAGAAAATATAAAATATTATTTTTGGAATTTAATATTAAAATAATATATTTCCCGAAAACTGCCCGATTTGCGAAATTGCGGTTTTCGAAAAAGGGTATAAATATATACTAATAATTGTCAAATAATTGGGGATTAAAATGATTTATTTATTTAAAAATATATTTAAAGGATTTGACATTTTTAAGATTTGTTATATGCAGTTTAAATGAAAACCCGATTAGTGCACTGCTGATCGCGATTAGGCCAAATCCGTGTTTTTACAGTTTTTCGTGGCAAGTGCACCATGTCATGTTGAATTTGGTTACATTTTATCGCATTTGTGTTGTTTTATGGGTATTATGTGATTTGGTTTTAACGGGGAAAAAAAGAAAAAAAGACAAATGGGAAAAAGGGTAAATTAGTGAGTGTGGGTGGGATTAAAGGAGAGAGGGGGGGGTGCGGCCACATTAACCCTCCACCATTTTTTTTCTTCTCGTTCTTCTTCCTCACTTCCCTCAATCTTAAACCCTAGGATCCATCTCAAAAACCTTGCCAAAACCTTATACTCCCTTCACAAAAGTTGATCCCCTCCGTCTCCTCTACACATTGGACCAAGAAAAGTTTGATTTTGATGACTTGGAGGAGCTAGGGTTTTTCTTGGGTTACCCAAGTGAGGTATAAATTATTCCATCTAGTTTAGTTTAAAGTCTAATAGCACCTTATAGTAGTTTAGAGTTAAATTGGTATTGATTAGCGAGGTTAGAAAATTTCTAGAGAAGGAATAGGGTTTGAGTGGTGTTGTGGTGATATAGTGGCTGTTAATAAGACTTGATTGATGTTTTTATTGACCTAGAACAGAGAATAGAACCCACGACACGAACATAGAAACCCCGACATCGGATAATTGTGTGAATTGTGAGGGTATTTTGGAATCTGCTAACACCCGGAGCCTTTGAAATTTTTTTTGCGAACACTGTGAGTCATGTTGGCACCTAGGAAGCTACCACAGAGACCCTAGCCCCAACCCCCAAGCTAAGGCCACAAATTTATTCGTTCTGGCCGCAATTTGCGGCCAGAGTAGTGGAAAATTGGTCATTTTTTGTTCTGTGGCTCCTTTATCAGTAAAATAGACCCTCCATATATGCAGAATTGGCTAATCTGACTTAGGGTAAAATCTGGAGCATGTTTTCTATGTTTCTGAATTCGTTTTGCGGCTTTCTATGAATTTGGTTTTTTTATTTGATATTGTGTTTCCGTCGTGTGGCATTTGAACGCCAACGACAAGGGTTTTGGTCGTGTTTTGCACGCGACGCTACAGGTTTTGATCTATAGGAGAAATGTGTGCTGTTTTGGTTTTTCGACTTGGTTTTAATACGTGTTTGCGATTGTGTATTTGTTGTAGGTACCCCATGTAGACTTTGAGAAGATGAGGATGAGCGTGGCGTCATCGACTCCAGTAAGCGAAGCTCAAGGTGAGTAGATTTATATCTACGGGGGAAGTCGGGTGGATGGCGTATAGCACCCCCGCAATATCGTAAGAAATGATATGATGTGATATAGATATACTAAGATGTATATATGGATGTGTTGGTGCTTATATATTTATACATACATGTATACAGGGAGGTTGAGGATAGTACATGGTATTTGGTGATGATTCGATGAGATTGGACATGGTGCCATGAGATCGGTGAGGTGATTTGGTTCGTATTAGGAGATACGACATGATAGTATAGCAGATCTTTAGGCGATGTGTTTTAGACACACGCACATATGTTTGATGATATTGGTATCGGTTTGCACTAGACTTTAGATCAGTACCCCCAGTTCGTGATATGTGATGATGATACCATATGGATGTTGTGTTAAATATGATATTTGACCCGTACCCAGATTTGGAATGCCGTACGATAGATTTACTGTACGAGATATAGTTATGAGGATAGATCTGCACTCTTGACTCGAGGATGTCATATTATTTATTGTATTGTACGTAATACTATTGAGGCGAGATCACCGACTACTAGATATATATATATAGATCGACTCAGACTTAGGTGGATTCCCTTATCATTTTGACTGGGCTCGAGTTATACTCATTTTCAAAAGTGGAGAATTTTGAGTAATTTAAATACCAAATTGTATGACTCGTATATAGGGTAGGTTTATTCTTCAGTGTTGCTGTTACTATAGCACTTGCTGTATATTCATGATGTTCATCGTATTCCATGCTTATACATATGTTATCAGTAATTATTATGAAACCCCGCTGTCAGGACAACAACACCATTACCGATGATGCGTATATTCCACGTACACCTGCTTGCCGGCTCACACACATCATCATCGGTAATTTCCATGTCACGTACACTTTAGAGAATACTATTTCATTGACATTGCTTGCTAGCTGAAAGTTGCAATATGTTATCGCTTTCATAAGCCAGTTTAACTATTGCATTCATTGCATGATATCAAATACATTCATATATTCATAAGCCATGCAGTATTATGGAGATATATGCCTGTATTCATTGTTTGTTGATATCGTGATTTTGATGATTTCGGACCCTTCTTGAGATTTTCTGGATTTGGAAACCGCATGTGACAATTTGTAAACCGATGAATTATTTTAAAGAGAAAGATGTTGTTTTCCTTGATATGATGAGTATTGTCCACCATGATGTTTTCTCGGTTCTGAGTTAGTTTTCGAGACCCGATTCGAGGAGTAGGATGAACCGTCTCGGGTACATGGTGGGCCCGGTAAAGTACCCCGGGGCAATAAGCTTGAGTTGTAGACGATGAGCCTGGCAGGGGAAGACTACCTACCGGTGATTGTTTGGCGCGGCAGATATCCGGAGGATACCGTTCGTGGTCGTGTGATTGATGATATGGGCCGATTCGGACTGACGGAGCCCGAGGTATTGGGATCTTTAGAGGACGTGCCTGAGCGGGACTGTTTCCGCAATATTTAATTTCGGTATTTTGAGTGATTTGTTTAAATGATTGAGATTTTGTGCACCACAGTTGCACATGACTTCGATTTGATGTCATTCGAGACGTTGATTTTGATTTCATGCCTGATATTTTGGACGATTTATATGCATGATTGAGATTTTGTGCACTACAGTTGCACTTGACTTCGGTTTGATGTCATTTGAGATAGTGATTTTGATTCCATACCTATGGTATGCATGTGGTTTGACTTATGCTTTCAGCATAGTTTTCATGCACTTTTAGTATTTTGATTCGATTTTGTGCACGCTGATGCACATGGTTGTGAGATTATATACCCTGGTATACCGATTAGGATTTGGATTGAGATGTGTTGTATACCATCGATTTCGATTGTGATATTCGATATTAGTTTTCGTGCACCTTGTGCACTGGATTTGGATTCTTGCGCATGCTTGGACGCTTGATGCGATTTTGGTGCACACGAGATGCACTAAATCGAGATTTTCGTGCATATCGGATGCACCTGGTATTGCTGTCAGGCACACACCGTTGCCCTTGCCAGGTGTTTTCATGCACACCCGTTGCACTTAGATTTTGTTCTATGCACATGTATGACACATTTATTGATTTCGATTTCCTTGCGCACCAGACGCGCGCGGCATTCTATATACATTTTGGTATTGATTTCCCTTGAGCAGCATGTTTTATGATATTTACTATTTGATATAGTAGCTGAGCGGGACTAGTCCGAGCACAGTACCTAAATATATTTTTGCATGCATTGATAGTTATCGAAGGGATTTCCAAAAAGGAGCTATAGTCTCAGTATTTACTTACGTATCCGAGATGACACGGGACATTTAATAAAGGAAACCCTTTTAAATTATTTTCAAAACGGCGGGACGTATGTTAAACAAAAAATATATATATATGTATATGGGATTATTTTCTTACAATAAACGTCCGCTACTTGTATTATGATACGCGCATCGCACAGTGATTCGAAAAAGAGTTTGGCATGCATTTCCTTCAGATGTTTAGACGAAATTACAACAATGCGTACTATATACATGTTATAGTTATGATGTATATCATGTTGGTTTTCGTATTGGATTTTGACATCGGTGTCTTCACCATAACTCCGATGATTGCGGGATGCTTGAAGAAGTTTTGATTTTTTAGTTGTACACTCTTTTTCATGCGCATGCATTGCGCCACGATGTGTTGTATGCATTTATGATTTCGGAGCCCCGAGGACATGATCTTTGTACTGAAATGTTTTAGTAATTGAGGGTTTTAAATTTAAATTCGGTTACCGAATTTCTTTAAGGGGTGAAGATTGTAACATTTCAGAAAAATAAAATATTATTTTTGGGAATTTTTATAATTAAATTATAAATATTGCGAATATTTCGATAATGCGGTATAATTAAATACAGATAAATTGGGGAAAATTTGGAAAATTATAGAAATTACTGAAATGAGGGTGTTTTATGTGATTTATGCAAATTACAAACTCTTATGACTAATTATATTCCATTTTAATGCTAATCGCTATTAAATATCGCTAATCGTGCATCAAGCTTGTTTTGTGCACCATGTCATATTTACATATATTTGTTACATTTTCTACCAATGTTCTTCTTCTTTCATGCATGGTTTTGTGTTAGAAAAGAAAAGAAAAGATAAAGATAATAAAAGAAAAGATAAAGAAAACAAGAAAAAAGAAAAGACAAGAGGGATGGGCCTGAAAGAGAGTGAGGTGAGGGGTTCCCTTGACTCGGTCTCATCTCCTCTCTCATCTTCACTTCATCATTTCCCTTCCTCCTTCACAATGGCTGCTGCCCTCTCCTCCATCCCCCTCTACCTCATCACACAACACCAAAAACAACTCAAAATTTCACCTCCATTTCACAAAAAAATATGCTCAAGCTCCTCACAAGCACCTTGGACCAAGAAAAATCCGATTCTGATCACTAGGGCAACTCAAGAATTTTCTTGAGTTGCCAAATGAGGTAATTTCTGCACCATTAGATTAGTATTTCAATTCCTTAAGCATCCATACAAGTTTAGAATCGATATTGTGTAGTTTAGCTAACTTTGAAAATTCCAAGATAGGGATTAGGGTTGAATTGATTCCAAAAGCGCATGTAATTAGGGACTACGACCCCTGTAGGGATGGTATAGTGGGCTAAATCATAGAGTAAACCCCCAATTCCCAAACTAAGAAACTCCGATATCGTATTTTGATAATTGATGTGATGAAGTTTTGTGATCTACTATAACCCGGGTGACCTGAAAAAAATTTAGTGAAGACTAAGAGATGTGCAGGTAACCTAGAACCTATACCCAAAACCTGAGACCCCTACTCCAAGTTATGGCCGTAAATTTACTCATTTTGGCTGCAAATTGCGGCCTGGGTAGAGTGGAAATGATTCGTGTTTGGTCCAAGGCTTTATCTTCAGTAAACTAGACCCCTCACATATGCAAAATTGAGTAATTTCACCTAGGGTAAAATCTGGGACCATTTTCATGAGTTGTTGCCTTGTATTTTTTGATATTTATTAAATTAAGTTTTGGTATTGGTGTTTTTATCGGTCGATTCATGTTTATACGTCAATCGTCGAGAGTTGTTGGTTATTCTTGCATGCGTAAACGATAGGTTTTATCCTATGTGTGATACTCGTGATGATTTGGTTTTCGTGCGTGATTTTGGTTACGATATCTTATGTGTATATATGTAGGTACCCCCACATGAATTTCGAGACGACGAGGAATGCGTAGCGTCATCGACTCCAGCGAGCAAGGATCAAGGTGAGTAGATATATATTTATGGGGGAAGTCGGGTGGATGGCATATAGCACCCCCGCAAATTCGTAAGATTTTGATGTGATGTGGTATAGATATACATATATGGGTTATGGAGAGATATGAACCTTAGCAAGAAAAGCATTAGGAAATCATGGGTTAATGTTAGCGAGATTTGAGGAAAGTGGTTTAGTTGGTTTCTTAGTTGCGAACCCTAGAGTGAGGTTGTTACACATACACGCACGAGATATTGTTTTGGGTGTATACGTCATATGTGTGTGTATATATATATATATGTATAGGTGGATGTGTTGGTGCTTATATATATACATACATGTATACACGGATGCTGAAGATAGTATATGGTACTTGGAGATGAGTCGATGTGATTGGGCATGATGCCGCGAGATCAGTGATGTGATTTGGTTCGTACTATGAGATACGCCATGAGATTATAGCGGATCTTTAGGCGATATGTTTCAGACACACGAACATATATTTGTTGATGGTATCAGATTGTACTAGACTTAGATCTGTACCCCAGTTCATGACATATGGTGATAAGGATACCAGATGAGTAATGAGATAAATATGATATTTGACCCGTATCCAGATTTGGGATGCCGTACGAGGGATTTACCGTACGAGATATAGTTATGAGGATAGATCCGCACTCTTGACTCGAGCATGTCATATTATTTATTGTATCGTACGTAATACTATTGAGGCGAGATCACCGACTACTAGATATATATATATAGATTGACTCAGGCTTAGGTGGATTCCCTTACCCTTTTGACTGGGCTCGAGTCAAACTCATTTTCAAAAGTGGAGAATCGTGAGTATTTTAAATACCAAACTGTATGACTCGTATATTGGGTAGGTGTATTTTTCAGTGTTGCTATTACTACATCACTTTCTGTATATTCATGATGTTTCATCGCATTTCATGCTTGTATATATGTTATCTGTAATTATTATGAAACCCTGCTGTCAGGACACCGGCACCATTACCGATGATGCGTATGTTCCACGTATACCTGCTTGCCGGCTCACACACATCATCACCGGTAATTGCCATGTCAAGTACACTTTAGAGAATACTATTCATTGACATAGCTTGCTAGTTGATAGTTGCAATATGTTATAGCTTTCATATGCTAGTTTAACTATTGCATTTATTGCATGATATCAGATGCATTCATATATTCATTGGTCATGCACTATTAAGGAGATTTATGCTGGTATTCACTGTGTTAGCTATGTATATGCCCTAGAGGCCATTGTTGTACATACGATGTATATTATGATGGATGCTTGGATATATACAGAGAGGACTTTCTTGCTCTTCATGATAGTATGCTATTTGGTTTCACTTTATCTTAACATGTTGACTTGTATTGGTTTACTGTCTTTCTCTCACATGTTGATAAAGCCCTTAGGATCTGTACTCGACTACTGGGATTATGATGAGATCATACTAGTGGGGCCACAGTAGTCGATGAGTACATCCTATAAATGTTCCTAGTCGAGGGTATATCGAGACAGGGCATCGATACACCAGAGTAGACTAGCGTATACGCATCTTGACCCATATGATGGGCGATGGATGATCCCATATCCATCGGTGTTTGACATCAAGGATGGTGTACGGATGCTCAGTGGAGACTGGGTACCACACGTCAGATGGCAGTTCTCCGGTGACACTGGTACAGGGTAGTCTGTAGACCCGAGATCGTCATAGAGTCTTGTGTGATTCCCACTGTGTTTTAATTTCCACCTTACCACGTCCAAGAGGGCGTGCAAAACGGTGGCTATTGGGTACAGTCCCGAATCACATGGAGGCAATGAGCGATAGGAGGGGATTCGTCTCTCCCGGTATAGGGAGTTGATGTCGTGCTGTGTTCGATTGGCTATAACTGGAAGTCCCTGGCCAGGGCTGATATAGAGATATACTGGTAAGTGTTACTAGTAGTTTCTCGACCTGTTATGAGCCTCACATCGACACGACTTATCGGTTACTGGGGACTGACGTATACCACCCCTAGACTTGATATGCGACATATCAGACGAACAGACCGGACTGTACGGGAGTGTTACTGATTGGATTCACAGGAGAACGCACAGACTAGCTTGTTGATCTTCTGATCGCTCAATACCTGGGTGGCTGTTACGTTTAGCTGACCGCTTGCAGCTTGTGGGTGTTTGATATGATCATCACCTGCTACCGGCGTATTGACGATTCTTTAGAGTCCTACAAAGAGGTTTCTTGGCTCAGGCAAAATGGAGTAGAGGCACATATGTGATATGTGCAGGACCGAGGATAATACGATATGAGATACCGTATTATATTCTCGCGATATTTAGATATGAACCGGGACATCAAATCAAGTGTTGATTCGATGAATCAGTATATGATATATTAGTCGGTTATATTCGATATAGCCGGATCGTTGGATCAAGTGTTGATTCGATGATTTAATGTATAATGATATATATGATATATTGTATTACATTATCTAATATTGGCTCGCTTTATTATTTCATTTTCTCACCGGATTAATACATTGATATATATGCGATATATGTTAATTGTATTATTTTCTTTTGTTGCAAATATATAATATATATGTGATATATATTATTGTGACATGATATGATTTATTATAAAACATGTTTAAGGATGATAATAAGGGATTAGGGTTTGATTAGGGTTAGCTCTTTCTTGCACATTCTAGAAGGATTCTCTTTTGTCTTGTTAAAGATATTATGGTTGATCCTTATCCTTAGCCTAACAAAACCCTAACCCTAGTTTATTCTCTACAAAGTTTAAGCCTCTCATCCTTGACCATGGTTTGATAATCAATCATATACTCTTGACTACTATTCATCACAAAAGGATTATTCTATTTTCATTCTTCTTCTTCTCTCTTTGGTTTTTTAGAGAGAGCTCACTAGTAATTCTTTTTGTGATGATTTCTTGTGAGAAAGTGAATTAAAAAGAAAGCATAAATACTACTTCATCATCCTCATCTAATCTAGCCCATTAGATTAGGGTGTTCATCTCTTTAGAGTGAGAAAGCTTGGGTTATAGCAACTTCGACGTAGATCATCGGAGAATCGGAACATTTCAAGCTAGCATGGATCGTTCGAGTCGTGGAGCCTCTCTTGAGTTCGGGAGATTGTGGATCGCGGCGAAGGGACTTCTATTCGGAGCTTGTGAAGCGAAGGAGCGGACTACAAAGGTTGTAATCCCTCACACTTAGCTTTAAAGATGTTATCTTGCATGCTAAACCCTAATAATCTAGCAAAGATCCCGTCTTTGGGTTGTTCGGCACATGTAAAATTATATTCGGGCATGTTTGATGCTTTATGAACCTTCACAAGTGTGCCTAGGAACCCACACACTTTTTATTGATATCATGATTTTTATGATTTCGGATCCTTCTTGAGATTTCTGGATTTGGAAACCGCATATGAAAGTTTTATAAACCGAGGATTTGTTTTAAAGAGATAGATGCGGTTTTTCTTGATATGATGAGTATTGTCCACCATGATGTTTTCTCGGTTCTGAGATGGTTTTCGAGACTCGATTCGAGGAGTTGGATGAACCGTTTACGGGTACATGGTGGACCCGGATGGTACCTCGGGGAAAGAAGCTCGAGTTGTGGACGATGAGCCCGGCAGGGGCAGACTGCCTACCGGTAATTGTTTGGTTCGGCGGATATCCGGAGGATACCGTTCGTGGTCGTGTGATTGATGATATGGGCCGATCCGGACTGATGGAGCCCGAGGTATTGAGATATTGAGATATTGAGATTTAAGACAATGAGATATTAAGATTTGATGATACAAGTCAGTCCGGATAGCCGGAGCCTGAGATATTGAGATTTTTGTTTTGTGTCGATATTTAGCACTGATTTCTCTGTTGATTTCATTGATGATACTCAATTTATATACATACAGAAATCTCATTAAATAAAGAAAACAGTTGTCTCATTCATGATGTATTCTGTTTCCATTAGTAATGCATTCATACATCATATATCTGATATGTTGCTATCTGAGCCACGGACACGAGCACGTGGTATTGCACTTATGTGTAGATGGATCGGGATATTTATTTGAGGATATTACTTGATATGACCTAGGATAGCGTCATATATGCGATTTCTGCTCTGTGATATTTTCTACTCATGAGTTGGCAACTCACCCCCGTTGTGCCACAGTTCTTGCAGGTTTTGCTATACAGGTTTCTTGACGGCTTTGCTGGCTCACTGGTTTCCTTCCGGGTGATTGCTTTGGTAGGTGGGTTCACTTGCATCGTGACCACCATTGTACATTTATTATTTCAGTTGTATCTAGTAAACTCCATCAACCAGACTTGTATATTTGATAGAACTAGAGGACCAGTGTTTATTCTTTCGACCTTAGAGTCGCGCTTGTATTATTATGGTTTTATGGTGGATATGGGCTTTCTTTTGAGTTTTGATCCTCGCCCTTCGGCGTTGTATATTATATCGCTTGCGTAGTTTTTTCCGCCCTTTTGGCGAAGAGCTAGCTCCCGCTTGGGGATACCTTATTCATTATATATTCTTTATCGGGTTTTCTACTCGTTTGGGTCAGTATTTACAAAGGAAACTCTGCCGAAATTTTCAGAAAAGACTTGAGATTTTAAAATGCATACCTCAGCTTATGTTGTTGAACTTCTTACTTTAAAATTGGTTTTTCCTTCACTCTGCTGCGTTACTTGGTTTGGATTTCTGGGTTTTGGCTTACTTAGATTACGTACGCCTCGAGACGTTTCGTAATTTAGGTGCCTGTCATGTTCCGTACTTTTCGGGTCGTGACAAAGTTGGTATCAGAGTGTTAGGTTTTACCTTTTGAGTGTAGATGACCCTTGGTTGATGGAGTAGGTGACTTAAAAAGAGTGAAGTACCGTATGTATGTTCCGCGGCATACTTACGATACGATACTCCGCTTAAGAAGCCTTAGGATGTACATTTCCTTGCACAACATTATATTCATTCCTATGATCTATCCTCATCGGTACCAGTTATGGTTTTGTTACCATGATTACACGGGCAGAGAGAGCTACGACTAGAGTTGGGTCAGCACGCGCTCGTCACGGATGAGGACTGACCAGGGCGTGATTCCAGGGACACACGATTTGCGTAGATGCGTCGTTTTATTGTGTTTTCACGCCATGAGAGTTTGATGGATCACTTTTAAGAGATTTCTCGGACGTGCAGATCAGCACCAGAGGATGAGGCCACTGCGAGAGGCCAGCCAGAACATGATGACCGTCAATGCACAGGTTATTTGATAATTGAGGCACTGTTCAGCGTGCGGATGAATGAGCCAGTTGCTGCTGCGAAGGATGAGATATCACCCCAGATGCTTGGGGCTATTGAAGCGCGAGTTGCAATTAAAGATATGATAGAAGTTCGCTAGTCACCAAGATGAAAGACTAGGACATGTGATTCATTACCTACCCTGATGTGAGCTCATCAGATTGATTGATTCCAACTAGAGACAACTTCATGCAGGTACGATGGGAGTCGCTAGAGACGATCGAATGTCAGGGACCCATTTTCCAAGTTTAAAGTATTCAGAAAACAATGCAAGTAATTCTACGGACCCTGTAGAAGAATGAAACCTTAACTCGACATAATGACCATGGGAATGTTTTTGAAACTTAGGGTTTACAGCAGTTCCGCGGTGCCATTAGTGAGGCTTGGGTTTGCCCTTCTACGGTTGGTCCATAGGTACTGTGGCATATACCAGATATAATTAAACTGTTCACGAGTGTTGAGCTCTCGGGAAATTATGGGACTTTGATGTATCGATCGAAAAATTCGACGTCATTCGGATATCATGTGTTGGGATACATTGCTTGGGAGACTCCAGAGATGAGTATAGCCGTTGGAGCGCAGTCCATGCAGCCACGAAGAGACAAGTCCGAATCATTCGACATTAGAGAAAAGAGGAGTAAGAAGTTCGTACGAGATCTTGATGAGATGGCGTTCCACTCCGCTGACATCAGAGGTGTGATACGCATGCAGAGGTGTTGAATATGGATATATCTTTCAGAAGGAGTCGTGATGAGTATGCAGCCGTTCCGGAATAAGAAATAGATTGAGTAAAGGTGATAACTTCTGGGCAGTTCAGTAGAAACGAGATTTGGGGGAGACTTCGACAGAACCTTTCTGGAATACAATATGAGAAGACTTGGGCCCAGGATCGGTCTTATTGCGCACACCCAGTAGGCCAGAGTTTGACATCGTCGACGAGGCATGTTATGAGTGACCATGACAGTTGGCCAGAGATCTTTAGAGGACGTGCCTGAGCGGGACTGTTTCCGTCATATTTGATTTCGGTAGTTTGAGTTATTTATTTGCATGATTGAGATTTTGTGCACCACAGTTGCACTTGACTTCGATTTGATGTCATTCGAGACGTTGATTTTAATTTCATGCCTGATGTTTTGGACGATTTATATGCATGATTGAGATTTTGTGCACTACAGTTGTACTTGACTTCGGTTTGAAGTCATTTGAGATAGTGATTTTTATTCCATACCTATGGTATGCATGTGGTTTGACTTATGCTTTCAGCATAGTTTTCATACACTTTTAGTATTTTGATTCGATTTTATGCACGCTGATGTACATGGTTGTGAGATTATATACCCCGGTATACCGATTTGGATTTGGATTGAGATGTGTTGTATAACGTCGATTTCGATTGTGATATTCGATATTTGTTTTCGTGCACCTTGTGCACTGGATTTGGATTCTTGCACATGCTTGGGCTCTTGATACGATTTTGGTGCACACCAGATGCACTAAATCGAGATTTTCGTTCATATCAGATGCACCTGGTATTGCTGTCCGGCACACACCGTTGCCCTTGACAGGTGTTTTCATGCACACCCGTTGCACTTAGATTTTGTTCTATGCACATGTATGGAACATTTATTGATTTTGATTTTCGTGCACACCAGACGCACGCGGCATTCTATATACATTTTGGGATTGATTTCCCTTGAGCAGCATGTTTTATGATATTTACTATTTGATATAGTAGCTGAGCGGAACTAGTCCGAGGACAGTACCTGAATATATTTTTGCATGCATTGATAGTTATCAAAGGGATTTCCAAAAAGGAGCTATAGTCTCAGTATTTACTTACGTGTCCGAGATGACACGAGACATTTAATAAAGGAAACCCTTCTAAATTATTTTCAAAACGGCGGGACGTATGTTAAACAATATATATATATATATATGTATATGGGATTATTTTCTTACAATAAACGTCCGCTACTTGTATTATGATACGCGCATCGCACATTTATTCGATAAAGAGTTTGGCGTGCATTTCCTTTAGATGTTTAGACGAAATTACAACGATGCGTACTATATACATGTTATAGTTTTGATGTATATCATGTTGGTTTTCGTATTGGATTTTGATATCGGTGTCTTCACCATAACTCCGATGATTGAGGGATGCTTGACGGAGTTTTGAATTTTGAGTTGTACACTCTTTTTCATGCTCATGCATTGCGCTACGATGTCTTGTATGTATTTATGATTTCGGAGCCCCGACGACATGATCTTTGTACTGAAATGTTTTAGTAATTGAGGGTTTTAAATTTAAATTCGGGGACTGAATTTCTTTAAGGGAGGAAGGTTGTAACATTTCAGAAAAATAAAATATTATTTTTTGGAATTTTTATAATTAAATAATAAATATTGCGAATATTTCGATAATGCGGTATAATTAAATACAGATAAATTGGGAAAAATTTGGAAAATTATAGAAATTACTGAAATAAGAGTGTTTTATGTGATTTATGGAAATTACAAACTTTTATGATTAATTATATTCCATTATAATGCTAATCGCGATTAAATATCGCTAATCGTGCATCAAGCTTGTTTTGTGCACCATGTCACATTTACAAATACTTGTTTCATTTTCTACCATGGTTCTTCTTCTTTCATGCATGGTTTTGTGTTAGAAAAGAAAAGATAAAGATAAGAAAAGAAAAGATAAAGAAAACAAGAAAAAAGAAAAGACTAGAGAGATGGGCATGAGAGAGAGTGAGGTGAGGGGTCCCTTGACTTTGTCTCATCTCCTCTCTCATCTTCACTTCATCATTTCCCTTCCTCCTTCACCATGGTTGCTTCCCTCTCCTCCTTCCCCCTCTACCTCATCACACAACACCAGAAACAACTCAAAAGTTCACTGGCATTTCACAAAAAAACATGCTCAATCTCCTCACAAGCGCCTTGGACCAAGAAAAATCCGATCCTGATCACTTGGGGCAACTCAAGAATTTTCTTGAGTTGCCAAATGAGGTAATTTCTGCACTATTAGATTAGTATTTCAATTCCTTAAGCATCCATACAAGTTTAGAATCGATATTGTGTAGTTTAGCTAACTTTAAAAATTCCAAGATAGGGATTAGGGTTCAATTGATTCCAAAAGCGCAACTGAGGTGTAATTAGGGACTACGACCCCTATAGGGATGGTATAGTGGGCTAAACCATAGAGTAAACCCCCAATTCCCAAACTTAGAAACTCCGATATCGTATTTTGATAACTGCTGTGATGAAGTTTTGTGATCTGCTATAACCCGGGTGACCTGAAAAATATTTAGCGAAGACTGAGAGATGTGCAGGTAACTTAGAACCTATACCCAAAACTTGAGACCCCCACTCGAAGTTATAGCAGCAAATTTACTCATTTTGGCTGCAAATTGCAGCCTGGGTAGAGTGGAAATGATTCATGTTTGGTCCAGGGCTTTATCTTCTATAAACTAGACCCCTCCCATATAGAAAATTGGGTAATTTCACCTAGGGTAAAATCTGGGACCATTTTCATGAGTTGCTGCCTTGTATTTCATGATATTTATGAAATGAAGTTTTGGTATTGGTGTTTTTATCGGTTGATTCACATTTATACGTCAATCGTCGAGAGTTGTTGGTTATTCTTGCATGCGTAAACGATATGTTTTATCCTATGTGTGATACCCGTGCCGATTTGGATTTCATGCGTGATTTCGGTTACGATATCTTATGTGTATATATGTAGGTACACCCACATGGATTTCGAGATGAAGAGGAAAGCGTAGCGTCATCGACTCCAGCGAGCAAGGATCAAGGTGAGTAGATATATATCTACGGGGGATGTCGGGTGGATGGCGTATAGAACCCCCGCAAATTCATAAGATTTTGATGTGATGTAGTATAGATATACATATATGGGTTATGGAGAGATATGAACCTTAGAAAGAAAAGCATTAGGAAATCATGGGTTAATGTTAGCGAGTTTGAGCAAAGCGGTTTAGTTGGTTTCTTAGTTGCGAACCCTATAGTGAGGTTGTTACACATACACATACACGCACGGGATATGGTTTTGGGTGTATACGTCATATGTATATATATGTATAGGTGGATGTGTTGGTGCTTATATATATATATATATATATATATATATATATATACATACACGTATACACGGATGCTGAGGATAGTATATGGTACTTGGAGATGAGTCGATGTGATTGGGCATGATACCGCGAGATCTGTGATGTGATTTGGTTCATACTATGAGATACGACAGGAGATTATAGCGGATCTTTAGGCGATGTGTTTCAGACACACGCACATATATTTGTTGATGGTATCAGTTTGTACTAGACTTAGATCTGTACCCCAGTTCATGACATATGGTGATAAGGATACCAGATGAGTAATGAGATAAATATGATATTTGACCCGTACCCAGTTTTGGGTTGCCGTACGAGAGATTTACCGTACGAGATATAGTTATGAGGATAGATCCGCACTCTTGACTCGAGTATGTCATATTATTTATTGTATCGTACGTGATACTATTGAGGTGAGATCACCGACTACTAGATATATATATAGATCGACTCAGGCTTAAGTGGATTCCCTTACCCTTTTGACTGGGCTCGAGTCATACACATTTTCAAAAGTGGAGAATCGTGAGTATTTTAAATACCAAACTGTATGAATCGTATATTGGGTAGGTATATTTTTCAGTGTTGCTGTTACTACATCACTTTTTGTATATTCATGATATTTCATCGCATTGCATGCTTGTACATATGTTATCTGTAATTATTATGAAACCCTGCTGTCAGGACACCAGCACCATTACCGATGATGCGTATGTTCCACGTACACCTGCTTGTCGGCTCACACACATCATCATCGGTAATTTCCATGTCACGTACACTTTAGAGAATACTATTCATTGACATAGCTTGCTAATTTATAGTTGCAATATGTTATAGCTTTCATATGTTAGTTTAACTTTTGCATTTATTGCATGATATCAGATGCATTCATATATTCATTGGTCATGCAGTATTATGGAGATTTATGCCGGTATTCACTGTTTATTGATATCATGATTTTTATGATTTCGGATCCTTCTTGAGATTTCTGGATTTGGAAACCGCATATGAAAGTTTTATAAACTGATGTTTTTTTTAAAGAGATAGATGTGGTTTTCCTTGATATGATGGGTATTGTCCACCATGATGTTTTCGCGGTTCTGAGATAGTTTTCGAGACCCGATTCGAGGAGTTGGATGAACCGTCTGCGGGTACATGGTGGACCCAGTATGGAACCCCGGGGCAAGAAGCTCGAGTTCTAGACGATGAGCCCGGCAGGGGCAGACTCCCTACCGGTGATTGTTTGGGGCGGTGGATATCCGGAGGATACCATTCGTGGTCGTGTGATTGATGATATGGGCCGATCCGGACTGACGGAGCCCGAGGTATTGAGATATTGAGATTTGAGACACTGTGATATTGAGATTTGATGATACAAACCGGTCCGGATAGCCAGATATTGAGATATTGAGATATTGAGATTTATGTTTTGTGTCGATGCTTGGCACTGATTTCTCTGTTGATTTCATTGATGATACTCGATTTATATACATACAGAAATATCATTAAATAAAGAAAACAGTTGTCTCATTCATGATGTATTCTGTTTCCATTGGTAATGCATTCATACATCATATATCTGATATGTTGCTATCTGAGGCATGGACACGAGCACGTGGTATTGCACTTATGTGTAGATGGATCGGGATATTTATTTGAGTATATTACATGATATGCCCTAGGATACCGTCATACATGCGATTTCTGCTCTGTGATATTTTCTACTCACAAGTTGGCAACTCACCCCCGTTGTGCCACAGTTCTTGCAGGTTTTGCTGTACAGGTTTCTTGACGGCTTTGCTGGCTCACTGCTTTCATTTCGGGTGATTGCTTTAGTGGGTGGGTTCACCTGCATCGTGACCACCATTGTACATTTATTATTTCAGTTGTATCTAGTAAACTCCATCAACCAGACTTGTATATTTGATAGAACTAGAGGACCAGTGTTTATTCTTTCGACCTTAGAGTCACGCTTGTATTATTATGGTTTTCTGGTGGATATGGACTTTGTTTTGAGTTTTGATCCTCTCCCTTCGGCGTTGTATATTATATCGCTTCCGTAGTTTTGTCCGCCCTTTTGGCAAAGAGCAAGCTCCCGCTTGGGGACTCCTTATTCATTATATATGCTTTATCAAGTTTTGTACCCGTTTAGGGTCAGTATTTACAAAGGAAACTCTGCCGAAATTTTCAGAAAAGTCTTGAGATTTTAAAATGCATACCTCGGCTTATGTTGTTAAACTTCTTGCTTTAAAATTGGTTTTTCCTTCACTCTATTACGTTACTTGGTTTGGATTTCTGGGTTTTGGCTTACTTAGATTACGTACGTCTCGAGACGTTTCGTAATTTAGGTGCCTGTCATGTTCCGTACTTTTCGGGTCGTGACACTCAGTGCCCAACATCGACACTCGAAACATCATGAAAACCCGTGTCCAACATCGACACGTAAATCAACATAACTCGGTCTCCGTCAGTCCGAATCGGCCAACGGGCTCCGTCAGTCCGGATCAGTCTATATCCATTTCACGACTGCGGTCAGTATCCTCCAGGTAATCGCCGGGTCCAAAATATCACCGGTAGGTAGTAGTCCCTCTGTCAGGCTCATCGTCTACTGCACAACATACCTTTCTTGCCTCGGGGTACCATACCGGGTCCACCATGAACCCGCAAACGGATCATCCATCTCCTCGAATCGGGTTTCGAAAACCAATCTTAGAATCGAGAAATCTCATGGTGGACGCATCGAAATATCATATCAAGAGGAACCAGGTTTTTAAAACAATGCATATTTTCTTTGAAATATAACCACGGTTCTCCAATCCATAAATCACATGAAATCAGTATCTCAATGCGTAAATCCATGAAATACGATGTATGCAACATAGAATGGTAATATGAGCATATCAAGGGAAAACCGCTCTTTTAAATGAATCAAGGTTTTAAAGATATCATGCGGTTCCTAAATTTCCGAATTCAATTTCAACATCATATAAAGGTGTATATGTAGGTATAGCAAGGTATTTGTGTATGCATGTAGGTATGTATGCATGATGCAATTCATATGCGCAATAGAACAAGAATCAACGTCTAACTATTGATAATAATGAAAGCGGTACAATACATATTCCCTTAGTAAAGTGGTACAAGAATAACTGCCTCAATATCAATAACGAATGCAGTACCATATATATGTATATGTTGTGCGTGTCATGGTAATTACCAACGGTGTGTGTGTGGCATACAATTCAGTGCTCGTGCAACATGAACCGTCAGTAATGATGCAGTGTCCAATAGGTACTAAGTCAATGTACAACAAGTAATGGTATGCAAATGATGCTCATGCACAATCAATGCATATGCATATAAACATGTGGCTATAACATCATATCTATCCTTTGACGCTTAACGCCATACGGGAGATTCTCCCATAGGTGTTAAATCTACTCACCGATAATCTCGAGCTAGGTAAATCCAACCATCTACTTTCCTTTCTTTGTAGCGTCCGAAGTCCCCGCAATCGATCCTAATATCACACAAAACATAACAAGTGCAACTTAGAAACCGTCCAATAATACATACAAACTATGTTTTAAGTAGTCTCTGAATTCCGTGCTCAAGTATTCTCCTCCCCGATCATATCAAAGGATTTTAATACTTTTACCCGACTGGTTCTCAACTTCGTACTTATATTCCTTGAATTTCTCAAAAGATTCAGATTTGTGTTTCAACAGGAACACATGTCCGTATCTTGAGAGATCATCGGTGAATGTAATAAAGTACGAGGAACCATTCCTGCCATGTGTAGACATAGGACCGCATACATCATTATGTATCTGTCCAAGAGTTTAGTAGCCTTTTCACCGTGTCCAGTAAACGGAGATTTGTTCATCTTTCCTTTGAGACATGACAGGCAAGTTTCATAAGATATAAATTCGAACGGATTCAAATATGCATCCTTATGAAACTCAGCTAGTCTTTTCGCATTGATATGACCTAGTCTACAAGGCCACAAAAAGACTTCGTTCATTTCTGAATTGTTTCTCTTGTGTTTGTTCTGTATACTTAGAACTGTATTGTGATTTAGAACATATATACCGTTATACAACGTACCATACCTAATCAAAACATGATTTAGGAAATCATTCACAGTATTTTTGGTACGAAATAACAGTCGCTCGGAATCATTGTGTTACCACTTGGTAATAGAAGGTGATATTCGCCAACTGTTTTGGCTGCAACAATTGCACCATTCCCGACTACTAGAGACAAATCACACCTTTCTAGTTCTTTGTAAGTCGACGTTACTCACCCCACATGATGCGGGGAGGTGGAATAGGTAAAAACGATCATTTTCAAACAAGGTAACATCGACTATGCATAAGGATCTTTGCTAAACCCTAACTAACAAACTAACTAAGAGTTGTAACTACTATGAAAGATGATTATACCTCAAGATACTAATCCTTCTTATTCTTGTTGTCCTCCTCCTCGTCGGCCTCCTCAAGTTTGAAGAAGTTCCACCCGAGAGTGCCTACTACAAGCTTTAACCTCTAAGATGAGGTAACTAAGTGACTTAGAGTGCTAATCTAAGTGACCTAGATAATAAAGAGAGTGATTAAAGATTTGTTAGCCTTACTAACCTTATGATTCTCAACTCATGAGACTGTTGGGATTCCTTAGCACCCTACTAGGTTTTCACAGCAACAACCATGCCAAATTAAAAAAATCTAAGGTGCTAATTAATCCTAAACTAGGATCAAGCTAGAGTAACTAGACAATATAACATGTAATCAACCATTACACTAAGTGAATGAGGAATACAACCTTTGTAGACCGGTCGTTAACTTCTAAAGCTCCGTGTAGTAGTCCCTTCGCTACGATCGAAGATCTCCCAAACTCTAGTATAGGTTCCTTTGGAGAAATGAACAAGCTTGCCCGAAGTCTTCGAGGCCGAAGATGATTTACGTCGAGGAGACTCAAACCCAAGCTAACTCTTCACTAGGTCATGAACTTTGTGAAGAGAACACCTGATAATACCCAAGCAAGTGTATAGGATGATGAAATAGGAAGTGGGCTCACTTTAGATTTTATTTTCTCACTCATTTTCACCAATTTTCAAGAAGCTAGAGAGCTAGAGGAAGAAAATGATGAAGAGCTCAAGAAGAAAATCAAGTGGTGAATAATGCAACCATGGGTGAGTAAATATCATATATTAAACCCATGTAGAGAATTAACCATGTGTTAGGATAATGGTTAGGTTAGTAAATATCTTAAGCAAGAAAAATTAGCTGACTTAGTCAATGGATTCTACAAGCTTCTCCATGCTTCATCCATAAACTAATTTCCAACTAATTTGATTAACTTAATATAAATAAAACCCTCAATTATCATATAACATGGTGTGAGTCTCATACACCCATGTTGCATGTGGCATCTAGCGTGACACAAACTATGTACACAAGTACATATCACATATATATACTTAATATATAATCAAGTGAGAAAAACAATCTTAAGTGTGCCAAAACTAGTTAATGTAATTTAATATATCAAATATATAATTACACATTAAATCATTAAATCAACACTAGATTTAATGATCCGGTCATATCATATATAACCGACCAATATCTAGTGTATCAATCTATCGAATCAACACTTGATTCGATAACCCGGCTACATCGCATATAACCGACCGATGATACAAATCGCGAGAATAGAATATGGTATCTCATACACGTATTAATCTCAGTCCCGCACATATCTCATATGTGCTCCTACTCCGTTTCTCCTGAGCCACGGAACCTCTGTGTAGGACTCTAAAGTCTCGTCAATACGCCGGCAGTAGGTGATGATCATATCAAACACCCACAAGTTGCAAGAGGCGTGCTAAACGTAACGGGCACCCGGGTATTGAGCGATCAGAAGATCAACAAGCAAGCATGCTCAAACTCCTGCGAATCCAATCAGTAACACTTACCTTACAGTCCGGTCTCTTCGTCTGATATGTCGCATATCTCGTCTAGGGGTGGTAAACGTCAGAACCCAGTAACTCGACAAGTCGTGCCGATGTGAGGCTTATAACGGGTTGAGAAACCATTGGTAACGCTTACCGGTAAATCTATGAAACAGCCCTAGCCAGGGACTTCCTGTTATAGCCAATCGAGCACAGCGCAACATCAACACCCAATACCGGGAGAGACGAATCCCATCTTATCGCTCATTGCCTCCAAGTGACTCGGGACTGTACCCAAAAACCACCATTTTTCATGTTCTTATGAACGTGGTAAGGTGGAAATCAAAGCACAGTGGGAATCACACAAGACTCTATGACGATCTCGGGTCGACAGACTAACCTGTACCAGTGTCACCAAAGAACTGCCATCTGACGTGAGGTATAATACCATCTGGGAGTTCTCGGCGAGTCCGTCCAGTGTACCCAGTCTCCACTGAGCACCCGTATATCATCTCGGATTTCAAACACCAATGGATATGGGATCATCCATCGCCCATCTACATGGGTCGAGAAGCTATACGCTAGTCTACTTTGGTATATCGATGCCCCGTATCGATACACCCACGACTAGGGACATTAAAGGATATACTTACCAACTACCTTTGTCCCACTAGTATGATCCGCATCATAATCTCGGTAGTCAAGTACGCATCTTAAGGGCTTTACCAACATGTAACAGAGAGACAATCAGTGTACATGTTAAGATAAAGAGTAACCAGATAGCATACTATCATGTCGAGCAAGAAAGTCCTCCATATATATGTCCAAGCATCCACTACAATATACATCTCATGTATAGTAATGGCATCTAGGGCATACATATAACTAACAATCTCCCACTTGCACTAGGGCCATCATATAGCAGTGGTTGTAGTATCTCATACTCAACCATCCTATAATAAGTCTCTCTCTGGGAAAAGGCCTTTGTGAGTGGATCCGCCGTGTTAACCTCTAAGTCTACTCACCTAACATTGATCTTCCTGGAGATCAACCATCTCCATGATCAGGTGATACTTCATTAGAATATGTCTGGGTCACTAATGGGACGGGGGTTCCTAGGCCAAAGCCACAACTCCATTGTCACACAATGGTAGGAACGAAGTTCATCTCATGAACTTATATACACCCAAACTGCCACTTTGGAAGCATCGTTGGTAGCGATGTATCCAGCCTTTATCGTCTAGTATGCCATGGTATCTAGTTTGGAACTCTTCTAACATACCGTCCCTCCACTGAGGGTAAAGACAATGCCTGTGACTGACATTCAGTCGACCTTACTACCCTGGAAGTTATCCAGTGATTCTCCCCAGGATCGATTGATACCATCTCACTACACCTAGTGAAAATACTAACATCCACTTAGATCTATCTCATAAATTCAAAACCCAGGATTTAGGAGGTATCACCTTGATCCTATATGAAGAATCTTTGTGATAAGAGGAGATTGACCGAGTGTGGCATAGGAAACTCCTTTCCTATCAAGAGTATGTCATCCACGTACAATACGAGGATCACCACCATACTCCCTACTACCTTTTTGTATATACAAGGTTTATCTACAATTTTGATGAAGTCAAACGCTTTGATTACCACATCAAAACAGATGTTCCATCTCCGCGAAGCCTGCTTTAATCTGTAAAGCAACTTGCACATGTTTCTGTTGCTCCCACTGTCTACGAAGTCCTCTGGCTGTGTACTTATAGACGCTCTCTTCTAAATCACTATTTAGAAAAGCAGTCATGACACCCATCCGCCAGATATCGTAGTTATGGTATGTAGCAATGGCAAGTAGGATCCGGATGGACTTAAGCATAGCTACTGCAGAAAATGTTTCATCATAAACCACACCTGGTTGATGACGAGAATCTTTTACAACAAGTCTAGCTTCGAAAGTCTCAACTTTTCCATCTACACCAAGTAATCTTCTCAAGATTTACTTGCTTCTGATGGGGATTTAACCCTTCAGATATAGCAACCAAAGTCCATGCTTTGTTGGTATACATAGATTTCATCTCAGATCACATAGCATCCAGCCATTCTTACAGAGTCACCACTCTTGATGGCCTGCTAGAAACTAGTTGGGTCATCATCTCATAATGCAATTCTCGCTCCCACTGTCATAGAGAAAACCGAAGTATCTCTCAGGTGGATGAAGAACCCTACCAGATCGGCGGAGAGGCCGAGGTTCGTCAGGAACTATTGAATTCTCCGGTTCTACCAAATCGTCAGCTGTAGTTTGTATAGCTAAAACTCCTTCCAGTTCTACCTCATGACCACTAATTTCTTTCAAAAATAAATTCCTTTTCTAAAAAGGTGGCATGCCGAGAAATAAAATACCTTTTGTTCCTCGGTGCGGTAGAAGATATTCCTTTGCGAATGCTTGGGATATCCAACAAACTTCCACAGAACTGACATTGCCTCGAGCTTGTCTGGATTTTGCTTTTAGACATAGGCCGAACAACCCCAAATATTAACTTACTTAAGACATGGGCTCTTCCCATACCATATCTCATATGGAGTGGTAGGCACCTGATTTGGTTGGAACCCAATTCAATAGGTATGCAGCTTCTCAAGTGCATAAACCCAAAAGGAAATAGGCAACTCAGTATTACTCATCATAGAGCGCACCATATCTAATAGGGTGCGATTGCTCTGCCCCGATACACCGTTGTGATGTGGTGTATACGGAGGAGTAATGCTGAGAGAGAATCTCATTCTCCTTTAGAATAGTCCAGGAATTCAGTGCTCAAGTATTCTCCTCCCTAATCTCATCATAGGACATAATACTTCTACCCTTTTTGTTTCTCTAATTCTAACTTATATTCATTGAATTTCTCAAAAATTTCGGACTTGTGTTTCAACTGGAACACATGTGCGAATCTTGAGAGATCATCAGTGAATGTAATGAAGTACAAAGAATTGGTCCTGGTATGTATAGACAGGGGACTTACATACATTATCATGTATCCATCCCAAGAGTTCATTAACTCTTTCTCTGTTTCTTATAAACGGAGCTATGATCATTTTATCTTTGTGACATGACTGGAAAGTTTCATAAGATGTAAATTCAAACTGATTTAAATATGCATCTTAATGTAACTTAGCTAGTCGGGTCTCATTGATATGACCTAGTCTGCAATGCCTCAAGAAGGATTCGTTCATTTCTGAACTCCTCCTCTATTGTGTGTTTTGTACATTAAGAACTGTGGTTTGATTTAGAACGTATATGCTTTTAGATAACATGTCTGAACCGATCAACTCTTGATATAGGAAATGTTCAAAACATTATCCAACAATACAAAATTATATCCTTCTTTACTAAATAAAGAGACTGATATAATGTTGTATATCAGGTTCAGTATCTAATAACATTCGTTCAGAATAAATATATTTTATAATACAAGGTGATAACTGCTAACACTTTGGCCGCAACAATTGCACCGTTTCCAATTCATGAAACATTATCACCCGTTCTCAGTTCTCTACCTATCTGTAGCCTATATAACAGATTACATATGTGGGATCCTGATCCGGTATCTCATACCCAGGATGTAGAGGATACTGAGAAACAGTTCTCTGTAATGAACACACCCGAAAAAGATGAATCATCATGCACTTTCTTCATTTGGGCGACACGGGAATCCTGGTAATCCCCTATTTCCTTCTCGGTCTTATAACAATTATAAGTTGGAGCGGGACCAACATTCCCCAGCACAGTATAACAAGCAGGGTTTGGTCAATACACCCATATTATTATCTTGATTAAGGCATGTCATGGTCGCTACCTGGAGAGAGAGAGGAGAAAACACTCACCCTATGCTTTTACAAGAATTGATTGGTTATTATTTTATCTAATCAGGATGGCCCCCACTGTTTTTATCAAATCATCCTTCAAACCCTAAAAGGAAAGACTAGCCGGGATTAATTACACCCTACAATTTCGCCAATCTTTCAGCCAGGCCAGTGCCGGTACTTTAAGGGAGGTTCCACGTGCTTTCGCACGGACCTAATTAAAATAAACCTCGTTTTCCCAGGGGCGTAACCCCGTTGACACCTTTCTAGACACCTACTTGATCGGCTAATTGTAAATTGTAAAACTCTCCCAGGAGTAACTCTTACTCGCAGTGGGTATCTAGATCCAACTATCTCATAGAAGGTATGCAATCTTATTGCAAATTTCAACACTTGAAATTCCCAATAATTTTGCCCCTAGCATCCTATGACCTTGACGGAGGTCAACAAACCATAGGCTACTAGTCAACTTCAACCCGTACATTTCATGATTGAATTAAATCCACCCGCACGACCCTTGACGGAGGTCAACAAGATCGCACGACTACCCTAACTCAATCGCATCATATGCTTTTGCAGATAAGTATAAATAGCTACCGCACACTACGTCTTGATGGAGGTCAACAAACGTAGCACGAATACTATGAAGTACTTATCTGAAATGACGGAGGGCTACGACAGGTTTTTAAGAAAACCTTTTGCGTAATGAACTTGATATCGTTGTAGAATCAAATGATTTTAAATGGAGCGTTTTTTAGGCTTTTTCTAGTTTCGCTAAAGAGGTCACTCTCGATGAAGGGATCGTCGGCTCTTTCCTTATCGAATAAGGTGCAGGATATTTCACAAATACCACTATGTAAAGAAAGAACTAGAAAAGTAATCAAAAGACGAAACCGAGGGTTGTAGCATCTGCCAGTTATTGCTAAAGAGGTCACTCCCGGTGAAGAGATCTCGGCTCTTACCTTATCGAATAAGGTGCTGGATATTCTACAAGGAATACCGCTATGCAAAGCAACAACTAGAGCTACCTGTTTTTGAAAATTCGATTCCAAAACATCTTTAGGTTTATTTTCTTTCATTAATCTCATTAATGAAGTCCCATCATTTTAAGTTACCTAAACATCATAGATAAATACAACGTACGCTTATGCCATCCGCATTCGCCTCGATGTCCCGTCGTGCACCGTTAGGTTAGGTAACTAACGGCAGAGCGGGGCAGGGCTAGCGCGGGTGTAAAACATAAGCAACGTCTATATAATATATCATTTATACTATATACAGTATCTATCTCAACATATCAAATGATCACATCATAGATATCACAGCAGAAAACAACATATGAAATATTGGATATACTAGGATTTCCGGGTTTTATATTAAGCCAGTATAAAACACGGATTCCACGGTCGTGATGAATAGCCAAACCGACATCCCTAGACCCCTACGAGAGCGGCAAGCATCCTACCAATTCTAGAGTCAGGAGAGCCGGTCTCGACTCCTCGAGATGGTCTCCCACTGGACCCTAGAACCTGGTTACTTGTGCTCCCCTTCTTGGGTCTATCCTAATGAGGAAAAGTAAATATATACAATTGTGACATCATCCTCAACCCGGAAGTTCCCCAATAAAAGAATATTACATACAATGAATTTTACATGAATGAAAATGAAAAACTCTCATCTCACATAAAAACCGTCGGCTATTCAAACATGATGATCCAATATAACATATCCCAGCAACACATATCATCAACGTAAGGAAATATGCGTATCCAAATTGTCGTTGACATATAGCAACGAAACCGGCAATACACCACATATTACACTTACGATCGCAGAAAAGAAAGTGAAAAACTACAACAATTGGAATCCGCACTGACCTTAGACATCATAAACTTGGAATATCACATATTCTGGATTTCATGCCTAACAATGCAAATTTTACATTTAGGTCTCAACCATGAAAACACTTTTCAGTGGAAGTCGGGTAATTCAACAAGATTCCCGATTCCGTCCGAGGCCGAAAGTTAAACTTGCATGCAACTAGATAGATTCCAATTATTGTATCCCATCACATGATATCCGGACGACGTTAAACTTTTCGATCGATTCATCAAATTTTCGATCGATTCATCAAAGTCCCACAATTTCCCGACAGCTCAACACTTGAGCACAATTTTAATAATACCTGGAACTTGCCGCAGTACCTATGGACCAACAGTAGAAGGGAAAACCCAAGCCTCACTCATGTCGCCATGGAACTGCGTCAAACCATAGGGTATGACCGCGGTTCCGCGATCCAAAAAAGTCGAGTTAGGGTTTCATTCTTCTAGAGGGTCCACAGAATTACTTGCATGTTTTTTCGAATACGTTAAACTTGGAAAAATGGGTTTTTGACATTCGATCGAACTTTTTAACTTCACCTAGATAACTTATGAAAACCCAAATACCATGTTAAACTAAGAATACGAAACACTCCGAAATGTTTATACTGTAAGATTACATCACATGCAAAATTAGCAAAAACAAACAACAGCTGAAACATCAAAACCATGTCTTTGGAACACACAAAAAATTTCGGGGGGGGAGGGGGTGCTCGGATTTGACCGAGATCATGGGGTTGGTGGCCGGCCAAAATTTTCAGAATGCCTTGTAATTTTGACTGTGTCCATGATATATCTCATACATCACTCTGTACTTGTTTGAAAATTTTTTTGAGGTCATTTAAAAATCGACAGAATGCAGGTTTTGATGTTTAATGTTCCGGAGAAGTTTCGGTTTCGTAATCTAACAAACACCGTCTAATACTCTAGCCCAGCTCTGATACCACTGTTGGGATTCCTTATCACCCTACCGGGTTTTCACAGCAACAACCATGCCAAATTAAAAAAAATCTAAGGTGCTAATCAATCCTAAGCTAGGATCAAGCTAGAGTAACTAGACAATATAACATGTAATCAACCATTACACTAAGTGAATGAGGAATACAACCTTTGTAGACCGGTCCTTCACTTCTAAAGCACCGTGTAGTAGTCCCTTCGCTGCGATCGAAGATCTCCCAAACTCTAGTATGGGTTCCCTTGGAGAAATGAACAAGCTTGCCCGAAGTCTTCGAGACCGAAGATGATCTACGTCGAGGAGACTCAAACCCAAACTAACCCTTCACTAGGTCATGAACATTGTGAAGAGAACACCCTATAATACCCAAGCAAGTGTATAGGATGATGAAATAGGAAGTGGGCTCACTTTAGATTTTATTTCTCACTCATTTTCACCATTTTTCAAGAAGCTAGAGAGCTAGAGGAAGAAGATGATGAAGAGCTCAAGAAGAAAATCAAGTGGTGAATAATGTAACCATGGGTGAGTTAATATCATATATTAAACCCATGTAGTGACTTAACTATGTGTTAGGATAATGTTAGGTTAGTAAATATCTTAAGCAAGACAAATTAGTTGACTTAGTCAATGGATTCTACAAGCTTCTCCATGCTTCATCCATAAACTAATTTCCAACTAATTTTATTAACTTAATATAAATAAAACCCTCCTTTATCATATAACATGGTGTGAGTCTCATACACCCATATTGCATGTGGCATCTAGCATGACACAAACTATGTACACAAGTACATATCACATATATACTTAATACATAATCAAATGAGAAAAACAATCTTAAGTGAGCGAATACTAGTTAATGTAAAGTAATATATCAAATATATAATTATACATTAAATCATTAAATCAGCACTTGATTTAATGATCCGGTCATATCATATATATCCGACTAATATCTAGTGTATCAATCTATCGAATCAATACTTGATTCGATAACTCGGCTATATCGCATATAACCGACCGATGATACAAATCGCGAGAATAGAATACGGTATCTCATACACGTATTAATCTCGGTCCCGTACATATCTCATATATGCTCCTACTCCGTTTCTCCTGAGCCAGGAAACCTCTGTGTAGGACTCTAAAGACTCGTCAATACGCCGGCAGTAGGTGATGATCATATCAAACACCCATAAGCCACAAGAGGCATGCTAAATGTAACGGCCACCCGGGTATTGAGCGATCAGAAGATCAATATGCAAGTCTGCTCATACTCCTGCAAATCCAATCAGTAACACTTACCGTACAGTCCGGTCTCTTCTTCTGATATGTCGCATATCTCGTCTAGGGGTGGTAAACGTCAGACCCCAGTAACTCGATAAGTCATGCCGATGTGAGACTTATAACGGGTCGGGAAACCACTGGTAACGCTTACCAGTAAATCTCAGAAACAGCCCTGGCCAGGGACTTGCTGTTATAGCTAATCGAGCACAGCGCAACATCAACCCCCAATACTGGGAAAGACGAATCCCCTCCTATCGCTCATTGCCTCCATGTGACTCGGGAACGTACCCAAAAACCACCGTTTTGCACGTTCTCATGAATGTGGTAAGGTGGAAATCAAAGCACAGTGGGAATCACACAAGACTCTATGACGATCTCAGGCCGACAGACTAACCTGTACCAGTGTCACCAGAGAACTGCCATCTGACGTGAGGTATAATACCATCTGGGAGTTCTCGGCGAGTCCGTCCAGTGTACCCAGTCTCCACAGAGCACCTGTATATTATCTCTGATGTCAAACACCAATGGATATGGGATCATCCATCGCCCATCTACATGGGTCGAGAAGCTATACACTAGTCTACTCTGGTATATCGATGCCCCGTCTCGATACACCCACGACTAAGGACATTAAAGGATGTACTTACCGACTACCTTTTTCCTACTAGTATGATCCGCATCATAATCTCGGTAGTCAACTACGCATCCTAAGGGCTTTACCAACATGTAACAGAGAGACAATCAGTGTACATGTTAAGATAAAGAGTAACCAGATAGCATACTATCATGTCAAGCAAGATAGTCCTCCGTATATATGTCCAAGAATCCACTACAGTATACATCTCATGTATAGTAATGGCCTTTAGGGCATACATATAACTAACAGAGACACTTAGGGTTAAGATGAAGAAGAGAGAGCTTGAGGAGAGAGAAAGTGTTAGTGATAATGAAATGAATCTTGACTCATTTGTGAATATTATGAAGCATGAAAATATCTCTATAATAATATCTATCAAAATATTAACCTTGCTTCATTTAATTCATAATATGAATCATCTCATGAGTCATGGTTCATTCAATAAAAGCAACACCTCATCTCCTCCACCTCATTAAGTTCCACCTCATTAAGTTTAAATCAAAAATAAATAAACCCTAATGAGTCACCTTCTTCTACAAACTTCCCGACAAATTACGAGATTGCCCCTCCCATCCGTATTTACGAAAAACACGGACATACTGAGACTAAATAAATCCAATAATCTAATACTAGGATCCGGCTTAAACCAAAGCCCACTAGTATAATCTGTCTGAATATCATACGTGCACAAGTACACGTATATGTTCGAACCCTGTCGTAAAACTATACGACCTCTATATCGTTTCGCCCGAAGCAGGGAAACCCTCTGTGTGGGACTCTAAAGACTCGACACTACGCTGGCAGTGGGTTTAACCATAGGCCGCAAGCGGTACTAGCTGTACGTAACGGTCCCCAGGTAGATGTCGATAAGAAGGCCGATGAGGAAACCCATCCGAACTCCTACTGAGCCTGTATGTGACAATCTCCGTACAGTCCGGTCTGTTCGTCTAAGAGTATCGCATATCGGGCCAAGGTGGCGGCATGCGTTAGTCCCCCAATAGCGGTATAAGTCGTGTCGGAGTGTAGCCCATTACACCCTGAGAAACTACTGGAGCACCTACCGGTAAATCTCGCTTGCCCTGGGCACGGACTTTGCGTAATAGCACTCCAAACACAGCGCGATATCAACCCCCAATACCGGGAGAGATGAATCCTATCTAACCGCCCCGCCTCCAAGGGCTTCGGGACTTCTTCCAACTGCTACCTGTTTGCACGACTCCGTAGAGCTGTGGTAGGGTAGCCATCTAAGAACAGTGGGAACACACTTGAGGCGAAGCAGCAGTGTCAAGTCAACGGACTAAGCTGTACTCATGTCACTTGGGAATTGCAAACTGATGACGGGTATAATACCAACCAACAGTTCCCTACAAGTCATGTCCGGTGTATTCGTAACCTAACGAACACCTGCATAATATCTCCAGTACAACATACTAATGGCTGTGGGACATACCATCTCCCCTGCTGGGATGAGAAGCGTATATACTAGTCTACACCGGATTATCAATACCCAGTCTCAATAATCCTACGACTAGGGACCTGTATAAGGATGTGCTTGTAGACTACCCAACCCCCACTAGTGTGACTGCCATCACAACGCTGGTAGTCAAGCAAAGATCCCAAGGGCTCTATCAATATGTATTAGCGATACGTTAAAAGAAACATATACACATATTAATATAGATACAAGCCAAGTAGCATACTACCATTTTGAGCAAGACTGTCAATACAACTGTGAATATCCCAAGCTTCCATTAAGTAATATACAATCTTGTATGATACAATAATGGCCTCTAGGCCATATACACTAACAATCTCCAACTTGCACTAGGGCCATGTGCTGGCGTATCGCAGACCTATCATCTCGAATAGCCTCTCGAACTGTGTCTGAGGGATGGCCTTTGTGAATGGATCTGCAGTGTTTTCCTCTGTAGCAACTCTCCGAACCTCGATCTCCCGGTGATCCACGATCTCCCTGATCAGGTGATACAGCCTCAAGATGTGTCTGGACTTCTGATGGGACATGGGTTCCTTCGCTAAAGCTATAGCTCCGTTGTTGTCACAATACAGAGGTATTGGATCAACAATGGACGGAACCACCTGAAGTTCTGTTAAGAACTTCTTCATCCAGACTGCTTCTTTTGGGGCATCGCAAGCAGCTATGTACTCCGCTTCCATTGTTGAGTCAGCAACGGTGTCCTGCTTGGAGCTCTTCCAACAGACCGCCCCCATTGAGGGTAAAGACATAACCCGACATTGACTTGGAGTCATCCTTGTCACTCTGGAAGCTGGAGTCAGCAAAGGCCTCAATATGGAGGTCTATTCCGCCGTAAACTAAGAACATATCCTTAGTCCTTCTCAGGTACTTAAGAATGTTCTTTACTGCTGTCCAGTAGTTCTCCCCCGGGTTTGAATGATACCGGCTTACCACGCTCAGTGTGTAAGCAACATCTGGTCTGGTACATAACATCGCATACATTATAAAGCTTACCGCAGAAGCGTAGGGTATAATAGACATGTGATCCCTTTCCAAATCAGTCTTGGGAGACATCTCTTTGGAGAGGGTGATTCCGTGACAAGCCGGTAAATTACTGCGCTTAGAATCTTCCATACTGAACCTTTTCAGTATGGTGCCAATGTACCTGGACTGCGAAAGTCCCAACATCCTCTTAGATTTATCACGATAGATCTGGATCCCCAGAATGTAAGAGGCATCACCCAGGTCTTTCATGGAGAACCTGTCTGACAAGAATCCTTTGACAGATTGTAGCATAGGAATGTCATTTCCTATCAAGAGAATGTCATCCACATACAAGACGAGGAATACAACTGTTCGTGCTACAATCTTACTATAAATACATGGCTCATCTAGATTTTTGATAAAGTCAAATTCTTTGACTGTCTCATCAAAACAGCGATGCCTGCTTTAGTCCATAAATGGACTTAAGGAACATGAACACTTTACTGCTGCTCCCACTCTGAATGAAACCCTCTAGCTGGTCCATATAGACACACTCTTCTAAATTAGCATTTAGAAAAGCCGTCTTTACGTCCATCTTCCAGATCTCATAATCGTGAAAGGCAGCAATTGCAAGAAGTATTCGAATGGAATTGAGCATAGCCACTGGAGAAAAGGTTTCGTCATAGTCCAAACCAGGTCTTTGACGAAAACCCTTTGCAACAAGTCTAGCCTTATAAGTTTCAACCTGTCCATCTACACCAATCTCCTTTCTGAAGATCAATTTGCAGTCTATGGGTTTTACCACTTCTGGAGCAATGTCCAAAGTCCATAATTTGTTGGTGTACATGGACTCCATCTCGACCCGCATTGCATTCAGCCATTTTACCGAGTCGCCGCTCTTAATGGCTTGCTAGAAGCTAGTAGGGTCATCATTGTCAATGATGCAATCCTCTCGATCCCCATCTATGAGAAAATCGTAGTATCTCTCAGGAGAATGAGAAAGCATGTGTCACGACCCGAAAGTACGGAACGTGACCGGCACTTAGATTACGAAGCGTCTAAAGGCGCAACGTAACCTAAGTAAGCCGAAGCCCAGAAATCTAAACCATAAAAGAAGAAGAAGAAGTAAAAGAAACAATGAAGAAAAACAGGTTTAAAAGTATCAGCAAATTTTCCCAAAAATTTCGGCAGAGTCTCCTCTATAAAAACTGGTCCCAAACGGGTACAACAAGCACAATATACATAAACGATAAAAAAGCATCCCCAAACGGGAGCTAGCTCAACGCCAACAGGCGGAAACAACCACAACAATACACAATAGTATACAACGCCAAAAGGGCGAGGCTCAAAACTCAAAAGAAAACAAATCCACCAAATAAGAATAATACAAGCGCGACTCTAAGGTCGAAATAAAAAAAACTGGTCCAGTAACTATCAAGTAATACAAGTTTGGTTGATGGAGCTTACTAGATACAAATGAATGAATGAAAATACAATGGTGGTTCAGATACAAGTGAACCAACCTACCGTGCAAATCACCCTGAAAGAAAAGATGTGCCAGCAACTGCCAAGGAAACCTGTACATCGAACCTGTAATAAAATTTGGCACAACGGGGGTGAGTTGTCAACTCGTGAGTAGAAAACATCTACGAAAAGAAATCGAATGCACGATGCTATCCTAGGTCATAATAATACACTAATATATCCCAATCATCTAGTAATAGCAGGGAAATACTACGTGTAAATGCAGATACTCCGTGCTCGTGTCAGTGCCTCATATAATACTATGTCATATGAATGGATATGTATGCACCATGAATGTAAAATAATCAATCCTGAAATCCAGATATATATGTATAAGAATTCTTTAGCTGTTATCATAATAAAATGTGTATAGGAATCTGAAATATCAACAATGAAATCCATGAAATCCGTGTCAAGCATCGACACAAAACATGTAAATCTCAAGTCTCAATATCTCGGGCTCCGTCAGTCCGGATCGGCCCATATCATCAAATCTCACGACAACGGTCGGTATCCTCCGGATATCCGCCGCGCCAGACATCACCGGTAGGTAGCCTTCCCCTGCCAGGCTCATCGTCTACAACTCGATCTTCTTGCCCCGGGGTACCATACCGAGCCCACCATGTACCCGAGACGGTTCATCCACTCCTCGAATCGGGTCTCGAAATCCATCAGAAAACATGAAATCTCATGGTGGACGACACATACATCACGAGAAAACCGCATCTTACATTTTAAAAAGAGAGGAGGAGAGAGAGAAGTTTCTATATATCCTTTCGGTTTTCCCCAAAAATCCAGAAATCTCATAGAAATCCAAATCTCAAGATCATGAATAAGTATATAATAAGTGTCGGCATATGCCCCATAATACTGCATGATAACATGAAAATATGAATGCATGAATGTCTAAGTAATAAATGCCATGTCTAGACTAACAGCTGAAAGTAATCACAATATTATATATCGATCTAGTTGCTAGCTGATTCTAACAATAAAAGATAATATGATCTAAAGTGTACGTGACATAGTAATTACCGATGATGATGTGTGTGAGCCGGCAAATAAGTGTGCGTGGAATATGCGCATCATCGGTAATGGTGCTGGTGTCCTAACAGGTAAGGTTTATACTGATTATAGCAACATATGTATGAACATGCAACATTATGATTACAATATGAAAGTAAAGACGGATGTGTGTTATCCACTCATTTGATACACAATTACCACTACCATTATATGACTCGAACCTAACCTAGTGTCCATCTAACCCCCCCTAAGGAAAACTAAACCTAAGAACTGGTCGATAGAAGTACACCTAAAGCTTGAGTCCATATCTCTAATAGTCGGCGATCCTGCCTCAATAGCGTCACGTACATAGTACGACTTCCTCAAATCAAGAGTGCGGATCAATCATCACATTTATGCCTCGTACGGTAAAATCCATCGTACGGCATCCCAATATCGGGGTACGGGTCAAATATCACCTACGTGTCTCATTATTCGTATAATATCATCATCAACACATGTCATGATCGAGGTGCTATGCTGTAAACGTATACATCAATTATATAACATTGCCATCATAAATATACCTCATTAATTTATCCTCAGAAATAGCATGTCATATGTATCATGTTGTGATTAAGTCATACCGATATCATATCGTCATCAAATCACACCTGTATGATATCGACATCAGGTCACACCTATATGATGTCGTAATCAAGTCATACATATATCATATCGTGATCAGTCACAAGTTACAGTTCGGGTTCTATTTTAGAGTCCCATGTACCTCAATATCATCACTACCCATTATAATTTATGTATACCTGTTCATTATCTCATTCTCTAATGATCCGCTAATACTTTAATACGGCTGTATAGTCAAGAATCACGGCATCAAGCCCAGTTATACTGTTTCATTCCCGTGTATCATATCACATCAATGTATCCCACATACGTGTTGTATATATAATTATATACCTATACCTAGTCCTATATATATATACACATACCCGTATACACCATGTCGAGTTTCAGTGTGTGCGTGTGTGTGTTTCTACCTGAAACCTACGAATCTCTTCCAAGGTATTCATCCTCTGGTATGGTTTTCCTAAATCAGTCTAGTCCAGCCTAGGGTCATTACTAGGGTCCTACTCATTAAGAATCTAGGGTCACATCTGGTTTCCTAATGTCAATAAGTACTATTCCTATTCTACGTTGCGGGGGTGCTAAACACCATCCACCCGATTTCCCCCGTAGATATTCATCTACTCACCTGGTTCTTGTCTGGTTCTTGTCTGCTGAAGATGATGGCGCCACACTCTCCCTTATCGTACAAAGTCCACGCGAAGGTACCCCAAAATAAGGTAGATATTTGTAAAAAGAACAATGGAGCATCTTCAGCAAGGATCAAGTGCTTCAAGAAGGGCACGACCCCATGACAATTCCCTGGATAGTGGCAATAATAAGGGGCTGCAAAAATTCGTTTTATCTTCAATTTCTTAATAAGAAAGCATAGTTGGACAATTATTTTTTTCTTTTCTTGTAGACCATAGCTCAGTTGCTTCAGAATCTTCTGACATTCAACAAAGGCACTTTCTCAGGTGCATTATCCTTCATTGAAGCTTTAGGCAGTTTGTTAGGAGCATCATTGTTAATAGGGCGTTAGTTGGAAGTTTCTCCTCCTCAAAATCGAAGGTTCGTCTAGGTGGTGGAGAGGGCATTTGAAATACATAAGTGTATAAAATGATTGCACCAACCCATTGACCAAATGAGATATATGCATTTCCATCTTGGCTACATTTTCTAGAATCACCAACTGGTTTTGGAACTGTCTCGGCATAGAGCTGCAATTAAGACAAGTATATTTTTGATGTTTCCAATTCCAATATGTACAATGGTGAACTTGAAGTATGGGTATGGAGATTGCACAATTGAAGCCACAAGAAGCCTGATTAATAAGCCTGATATTGTACCCATGACATCATTGACAGGAATAAACTACCATTCAAGCAATTTTTGCTTAGTGATTACTCATCCAAGTTGTGAGAATATCAGACAAGAAAGGAGAAGAGAAAAGACGAACCTGTTTAGAAGCTTCCTCCCACGATCGCGAGGAGAGCATCGACCACCGATCGCGAGACATCGGTAGCGACGGCGGATCCTAATGCTTCGAGGCAGCCGGTGTCATCATTGACGGCAGAGTCGATGAGGCCGGGGAGCTCAGGTGAAAAATTAGGTATCGGGGGTTGGGATCTAGGTTTCCGAGATGAGCATCAATGGTGAGACGAAGGGATCGGAGCTTAGAGAGGAGAGGGAGTAACTGCGAGTAGGATCGAGCGCGGGCGAGAATGGAGCTGGAGCTGGATTGGCATTAGAGGAGGGCCGATTCGGGTTCGGATCATGGAGGGAGACAGAGGAGAAGCCGTCGGCGGTGGCGAGGTTAGCACGTCTCGGTTCTCGATCCCAGGCCTCTTGAGGATGAGATGGGGAATTTGATGGAATTTTCCTAGTTTAGTAATTGGGCAAACTAGGAAAAGAAATTAAGAATGTTAAGGTGATGGGGCTGGCCTATGCTGCTGGGAAAGTGAGGGACAACTAGGGAAAATGGTGATTGGCTGACATTGTTGACTTGAGAAGGGGGAAATGGTGACAAACTACAACCATACCATATATATATATATATATATATATATATATATATATAGTAACTTGAGAAAGGGAAATATATAGTAACTTGAGAAAGGGAAAATGGTGACAAACTACAACCATACCATACCATAACACACACACACATCGGTTTTAAAATACACACACACACACACACACACACACACATACATGCTACAACCATACCATTTTGTGACCAAACTCTTCAAGCCCAAATTTTTTTTTTTTTGGCCAATCATTGAAGATATTTTTATTATTTTACACAAACTCATTAAAATATTATTTTAAATTCTCAAAAATAATATTTTATTTATCTGAAATATTACAATCTTCCCCCCTTTAGGAAATTCGGTCCCCGAATTTGGAATTAAACCCCACAAATACTTAAAACATTTCAGTCAATTACTCTAATCGACGGGGCTCTGAGTATCATGAATACATAAAACATCTCTTAGCGCAATACATGCGTATGAAAATGAGGGTTAAACTCAAAATCAAAACTCCGTCAAGCAGTACGCAATTATCGAATTTATGGCGAAAATACGAGTGTCAAATCTAATATGAAGACCAACCTGATATAATTAAAACTATAATAGGTACATGGTACGCATCGTCGTAAAGTCCTTAAAACATCCTATTAGAAATGCATGCAAAAACCCTTTCAAATTGCCGTGCGATGTGCGTATCACGGCATAAGTAGCGGACGTTCATTTATAAGGAAAATAGTTATACGTAAATACATATCTTTTGTTTTAACATATACGTCTCGCCATTTGAAAATGATTTTAGAAGGGTTTCCTTTTTAAAATATTTCGTGTGATCTCGGACACGTAGGAAAATATTGAGACTATAGCTTATTTTGGAAATCCCTTCGGTAATTATCGATGCATACAAAAAACAATTAAGAGTTGTTCTCAGAACAACACCGCTGGTTTACTAAACTATATAGCACATAAGTCATGAAAACATGATGCTCGAAAGTAATCCAACTCAATTAGCATATACAAAAGTGTCACATGCGTATTGTGCGCACGGAAATCGAAATCAAAGTCATGTTCCATACATGAGCACAGAACGAAATCTAAGTGCAACGGGTGTGCACGAAAGCATGTGTCGAGTGCAACGGGCGTGCACGACAACAATATCAGGTGCATCTAATCTGCACAAAAATCTCGATTTAGTGCATCTGGTGTGCACAAAATCGCATCAAGTGCACCAAGTGTGCGCAAGAATCTCGATCAAGTGCACATGGTGCACGAAATCATACACCGAATATCAAAATCGAAATCACAGTACGAAAGTGCATGAAAACTAGGTCGAAGCATATGTCAAAATCATGTGTAACCATATGCACGAAATCAAATCAAAATCTTAAAATGTATTAAAACCAAATCAAGTGCACTGGGTATGTACTAAACAACATCAATACAACTGATATATGAAACACAAATAGAATGTAATGAAGGTACACATAAGAAATACCAATCGTAGAACAAAGTCCTCAAAATACCAAAATCCAATCAACGAAAATATGAAATTCAAATCATCAAATCACAATCGTAAACACTATCATCAATGTGCGCCTCTTTCCCCCTTTCCTCTGGTGTCGACTGCTTCGAACTTGTCTCTTCATAGGTGTGCTGACTACGCTACCAACGGCAATACTCATATCTAGAGTCTTCCACGTAGTCAATCCCTTCACCTGATATCCGGACTACATTAAACTTTTCGATCGATCCATCAAAATCTCATAATTCCCCGAGAGCTCAAAACTTAAGTACAGTTTAAAAATATCCGGTACATACCCCAGCATCGATGGTCCAGCCGTAGAAGGGCAAACCCAAGCCTCACTAATGGAACCGCGGAACTGCCGTAAACCCTAAGGTTCAAGGGCGTTCTCGTGGTCATTATGTCGAGTTAGGGTTTCATTCTTCTAGAGGGTCCATCGAAATACCTGCATGTTCTTCCGAATACCTTAAACTTGGGAAAATGGTTTTCTGATAATCGTTCGAACCCTTTAACTTCGTCTGGACGGCATGTGAATACCCTTTATCCGCACGCTAAACAATACTTCAATCCTCAAGAATAACCGATACCCTAATGGTTATCGCATTCGAGCCACAGCTCCCTCTGCCCGTGCGCCCGTGGTAACAGAAACCACCCTCCGACATCAACGAAGATAGATCAAAAGAACGAATGGAATACGGTGCAAACAAATGTATATCCTAAGGTTCCTTAAGCAGAGTAGCGTATCGTAAGTATGCCGCGGATCATACCAACGGTACGTCACTCTACCTAAGTCACCTACTCCATCAACCAAGGGTCACCTAGACTTATACAAGGTTAAACCTAGCGCTCTGATACCAACTTTGTCACGACCCGAAAGTACGGAACATGACCGGCACTTAGATTACGAAGCGTCTAGAGGCGCAACGTAACCTAAGTAAGCCGAAGCCCAAAAATCTAAACCATAAAAGAAGAAGAAGAAGTAAAAGAAACAATGAAGAAAAACAAGTTTAAAAGTATCAGCAAATTTTCCCAAAAATTTCGGCAGAGTCTCCCCTGTAAAAACTGGTCCCAAACGGGTACAACAAGCACAATATACATAAACGATAAAAAAGCATCCCCAAACGGGAGCTAGCTCAACGCCAACAGGCGGAAACAACCACAACAATACACAATAGTATACAACGCCAAAAGGGCGAGGCTCAAAACTCAAAAGAAAACAAATCCACCAAATAAGAATAATACAAGCGCGACTCTAAGGTCGAAATAAAAAAAAACTGGTCCAGTAACTATCAAGTAATACAAGTTTGGTTGATGGAGCTTACTAGATACAAATGAATGAATAAAAATACAATGGTGGTTCAGATACAAGTGAACCAACCTACCGTGCAAATCACCCTGAAAGAAAAGATGTGCCAGCAACTGCCAAGGAAATCTGTACATCGAACCTGTAATAAAATTTGGCACAACGGGGGTGAGTTGCCAACTCGTGAGTAGAAGACATCTACGAAGAGAAATCGAATGCACGATGCTATCCTAGGTCATAATAATACACTAATATATCCCAATCATCTAGTAATAGCAGGGAAATACTACGTGTAAATGCAGATACTCCGTGCTCGTGTCAGTGCCTCATATAATACTATGTCATATGAATGGATATGTATGCACCATGAATGTAAAATAATCAATCCTGAATTCCAGATATATATGTATAAGAATTCTTTAGCTGTTATCATAATAAAATGTGTATAGGAATCTGAAATATCAACAATGAAATCCATGAAATCCGTGTCAAGCATCGACACAAAACATGTAAATCTCAAGTCTCAATATCTCGGGCTCCGTCAGTCCGGATCGGCCCATATCATCAAATCTCACGACAACGGTCGGTATCCTCCGGATATCCGCCGCGCCAGACATCACCGGTAGGTAGCCTTCCCCTGCCAGGCTCATCGTCTACAACTCGATCTTCTTGCCCCGGGGTACCATACCGAGCCCACCATGTACCCGAGACGGTTCATCCACTCCTCGAATCGGGTCTCGAAATCCATCAGAAAACATGAAATCTCATGGTGGACGACACATACATCACGAGAAAACCGCATCTTACATTTTAAAAAGAGAGGAGGAGAGAGAGAAGTTTCTATATATCCTTGCGGTTTTCCCCAAAAATCCAGAAATCTCATAGAAATCCAAATCTCAAGATCATGAATAAGTATATAATAAGTGTCGGCATATGCCCCATAATACTGCATGATAACATGAAAATATGAATGCATGAATGTCTAAGTAATAAATGCCATGTCTAGACTAACAGCTGAAAGTAATCACAATATTATATATCGATCTAGTTGCTAGCTGATTCTAACAATAAAAGATAATATGATCTAAAGTGTACGTGACATAGCAATTACCGATGATGATGTGTGTGAGCCGGCAAATAAGTGTGCGTGGAATATGCGCATCATCGGTAATGGTGCTGGTGTCCTAACAGGTAAGGTTTATACTGATTATAGCAACATATGTATGAACATGCAATATTATGATTACAATGTGAAAGTAAAGACGGATGTGTGTTATCCACTCAGTTGATACACAATTACCACTACCATTATATGACTCGAACCTAACCTAGTGTCCATCTAACCCCCCCTAAGGAAAACTAAACCTAAGAACTGGTCGATAGAAGTACACCTAAAGCCTGAGTCCATATCTCTAATAGTCGACGATCCAGCCTCAATAGCGTCACGTACATAGTACGACTTCCTCAAATCAAGAGTGCGGATCAATCATCACATCTATGCCTCGTACGGTAAAATCCATCGTACGGCATCCCAATATCGGGGTACGGGTCAAATATCACCTACGTGTCTCATTATTCGTATAATATCATCATCAACACATGTCTTGATCGAGGTGCTATGCTGTAAACGTATACATCAATTATATAACATTGCCATCATAAATATACCTCATTAATTTATCCTCAGAAATAGCATGTCATATGTATCATGTTGTGATTAAGTCATACCGATATCATATCGTCATCAAGTCACACCTGTATGATATCGACATCAGGTCACACCTATATGATGTCGTAATCAAGTCATACATATATCATATCGTGATCAGTCATAAATTACAGTTCGGGTTCTATTTTAGAGTCCCATGTACCTCAATATCATCACTACCCATTATAATTTATGTATACCTGTTCATTATCTCATTCTCTAATGATCCGCTAACACTTTAATACGGCTGTATAGTCAAGAATCACGGCATCAAGCCCAGTTATAGTGTTTCATTCCCGTGTATCATATCACATCAATGTATCCCACATACGTGTTGTATATATAATTATATACCTATACCTAGTCCTATATATATATACACATACTCGTATACGCCATGTCGAGTTTCAGTGTGTGCGTGTGTGTGTTTCTACCTGAAACCTACGAATTTCTTCCAAGGTATTCATCCTCTGGTATGGTTTTCCTAAATCAGTCTAGTCCAGCCTAGGGTCATTTACAGGGTCCTACTCATTAAGAATCTAGGGTCACTTCTGGTTTCCTAATGTCAATAAGTACTATTCCTATTCTACGTTGCGGGGGTGCTAAACGCCATCCACCCGATTTCTCCCGTAGATATACATCTACTCATCTGGTTCTTGTCTGCTGAAGATGATGGCGCCACACTCTCCCTTATCGTACAAAGTCCATGCGAAGGTACCCCAAAATAAGGTAGATATTAGTAAAAAGAACAATGGAGCATCTTCAGCAAGGATCAAGTGCTTCAAGAAGGGCACGACCCCATGACAATTCCCTGGATAGTGGTAATAATAAGGGGCTGCAAAAATTCGTTTTATCTTCAATTTCTTAATAAGAAAGCATAGTTGGCCAATTATTTTTTTCTTTTCTTGTAGACCATAGCTCAGTTGCTTCAGAATCTTCTGACATTCAACAAAGGCACTTTCTCAGGTGCATTATCCTTCATTGAAGCTTTAGGCAGTTTGTTAGGAGCATCATTGTTAATAGGGCGTTAGTTGGAAGTTTTTCCTCCTCAAAATCGAAGGTTCGTCTAGGTGGTGGAGAGGGCATTTGAAATACATAAGTGTATAGAATGATTGCACCAACCCATTGACCAAATGAGATATATGCATTTCCATCTTGGCTACATTTTCTAGAATCACCAACTGGTTTTGGAACTGTCTCGGCATAGAGCTGCAATTAAGACAAGTATATTTTTGATGTTACCAATTCCAATATGTACAATGGTGAACTTGAAGTATGGGTATGGAGATTGCACAATTGAAGCCACAAGAAGCCTGATTAGTAAGCCTGATATTGTACCCATGACATCATTGACAGGAATAAACTACCATTCAAGCAATTTTTGCTTAGTGATTACTCATCCAAGTTGTGAGAATATCAGACAAGAAAGGAGAAGAGAATAGACGAACCCGTTCAGAAGCTTCCTCCCACGATCGCGAGGAGAGCATCGACCACCGATCGCGAGACATCGGTAGCGACGGCGGATCCTAATGCTTCGAGGCAGCCGGTGTCATCATTGACGGCAGAGTCGATGAGGCCGGGGAGCTTAGGTGAAAAATCAGGTATCGGGGGTTGGGATCTAGGTTTCCGAAATGAGCATCAATGGTGAGACGAAGGGATCGGAGCTTAGAGAGGAGAGGGAGTAACTGCGAGTAGGATCGAGCGCGGGCGAGAATGGAGCTGGAGCTGGATTCGCATTAGAGGAGGGCCGATTCGGGTTCGGATCATGGAGGGAGACAGAGGAGAAGACGTTGGCGGTGGTGAGGTTAGCGCGTCTCGGTTCTCGATCCCAGGCTTCTTGAGGATGAGATGGGGAATTTGATGGAATTTTCCTAGTTTAGTAATTGGGCAAACTAGGAAAAGAAATTAAGAATGTTAAGGTGATGGGGCTGGCCTATGCTGCTGGGAAAGTGAGGGACAACTAGGGAAAATGGTGATTGGCTGACATTGTTGACTTGAGAAGGGGGAAATGGTGACAAACTACAACCATACCATATATATATATATATATATATATATATATTAGCTTGAGAAAGGGAAATATATAGTAACTTGAGAAAGGGAAAATGGTGACAAACTACAACCATACCATACCATAACACACACACACACATCGGTTTTAAAATACACACACACACACACACACACACATACATGCTACAACCATACCATTTTGTGACCAAACTCCTCAAGCCCAAATTTATTTTCTTTTGGCCAATCATTGAAGATATTTTTATTATTTTACACAAACTCATTATTTTATTATTTTAAATTCTCAAAAATAATATTTTATTTTTCTGAAATATTACAGCATGCTACTCCTGCGGAGTGGTGCGGGAATGTCCTGTTCTTTTGGAACTCCTGGTTCCACCAAGCTTTCAGTAATAGTTTGTGGTTCTGAAATTTCTTCCAGTTCTATTGCGCTCCTACTTGTTTATTTTTCTATAAACCGATATTCCAGAAAGTGGGCATTACGAGAAACAAAAACCTTTTGTTCCTCTGCGTTATAGAAAAGATACCTCCCTGGAGTTCTTTGGGTATCCCACAAACTTACAGAGTACCGATCGTTCCTCGAGTTTGTCCGCATGCTGCTTTTTAACAAAAGCTGGACATCCCCATATCTTGTGATACTGAAGATAGGGTTTCTTCCCACTCCACATCTGATATGGTGTGGTAGGCACAGTCTTGGTAGGAACCTGGTTCAAAAGATATGCAGCTGATTCTAGTGCATAGCCCCAGAATGATCACGGTAACTGAGCATTACTCATCATGGAACGCTCCATATCCAATAGGGTTCGGTTCCTTCTCTCCGATACACCATTGTGTTGTGGTATGTATGGTGGAGTAAGCTGAGAGAGAATTCCATTCTCCTTTAGGTAATCCAGGAACTCGACACTCAAGTATTCACCACCTCGATCAGATCTCAGTGTCTTGATATTTTTTCCGGTTTGTTTTTCCACTTCATTCTTATATTCTCGGAATATCTCAAAGGCCTCGGATTTATGTTTCATCAAGAAAATATATCCATACCTAAAGAAATCATCCGTAAAAGTAATGAAATAGGAATAACCACTTCTTGCATGTGTAGACATTGGACCACACATGTCGCTGTGTATGAGTTCCAAGAGCTCGCTCGCTCTTACTCCGTGTCCAGTGAACGGAGTCTTTGTCATCTTTCCTTTGAGACATGATTGATAAGTTGCATAAGATTGATACTCGAACGGATCCAAATATCCTTATTTGTGTAACTTGGTTAACCTTGTCTCATTGATGTGACCCAGTCTACAATGCCATAAGAAAGCCTGATTTGTATCCGGAGACTTTCTTTTAAGTGTGTTCTGGACATTGAAAATTTGTAATTGGTTTAATACGTATATACCGTTGTTTAGAGTACCTGACCCAATCAGACCATGATTAAGGTGGATGTTTACAACATCGCTTACATATACAAAATCATAACCTTCATTTGTTAACAAAGATACTGAAATGATATTACAAGTCAAACTAGGTACACAAAAACAGTTGCGCAAAACCAAAATATGTCCACTCGTCAATCCAAGGTGATATTCCCCTACGGACACAGCATCCATGCTCGCTCCGTTAGCAACCCTGAGGGTCATATCACCGGTCTTCAGAACTCTACGGCTTCTCAGTGCCTGCAAAGAATTGCATATATGAGATCCTGATCCGGTATCCAATACCCAGGAAGTAGAGTTGATTGACAGAAAATTTTCAATTACAAACACACCTGAAGCCGAAGCCGCAACTTGCCTCGGGCCCTGGTTCTTGGCGTTCCAATCCTTGCAATCTTTCTTCCAATGGCCTTTTCTATGACAGTAGAAGCATTCTTCCTTTCCTACTATCGGCCCTGCCATTCTTTCCTTTCCCTTGGCTTTCACCTTACCAACACATCCTCTCGGTTTGGTAGGGGCCTTCTTCTTCTTTCCTTTGGCTTTCGCCTTGGACCTAGAAAAGGAATCACCACCAACAAAAAGAGCGTGTGTTTCCCTTGCTTTCTGCAGCGTGCCATCTACATTTCTTAACATGTTGAGGAGTTCTGGAAGTTCAACTTCTTTATCTTGAATGTTGAAATTCAAGATAAACTGGGCATAGGTGGAAGGAAGGGACTGGAGAACCAAGTCTGTATACAGCTCGTTCTCTAACGTGGTCCCGAGTTCCGCGAGCTCCTCAATATAGCCAATCATCTTAAGAACGTGTTCCCCTACAGATGATCCGACGGCCAGCCTCGACTGAAATAAATTCTTCGAGGTCTCGTATCTGGCGATACGAGATTGCTCTCCATACAGTTCCTTGGTGTGGAGAAATATGGATTCATGATCCATATTCTCGTGCCTCCTCTGATGTTCATTGTTCATAGAAGCAAGCATGATGCATTTGGCTTTCGCGCAGTCAATCTCCCAGGTCTTGCGAATTTCCTTATCCGCGACACTGGATTCTGGACCTGGCACGGCGGGGGCTTTAGTAGTAAGTAGATACCCCAATTTGTCATAAGTGAGTGGCATCTTGACATTCCTGAACCAATCTTTATAGTTTGGCCCTGTCAAAATATTTTTATCTAATAATAACTTAAGGTCCATCATATTTTTGTCGCTGTAATAAGGAGAGAGAGAAGAAACATTTTAGCATGATGCTCTTGCAAGTTTAGAGTGGTTTTTAATTTATCTAAATAGGATGGCTCCCACTGTTTCTCGAATCCTTCCTCAAACCATAAAAGAAGAGTTAGTCAGGATTGATCTCACCGTAGAATACTTGCTTAACCGTTCAGCCAGGTCAGTGTCGGTACTTCGAGAGAGGTTTTACGACGCTTTCGCGAAGTTACTTAATTAAATAACCTCTTTTCCCTAGGGGCGTAGCCCCGCTAACACCTTTCTAGACACCAACTTGGTTTATAGTATTGATCGTTAAGTGAAAAATTCTCCCGAGGAGTAGCATATACTCAAAATAGGATCGGGATCCAAATATCATCGTGTGATAAAGTTGAAGGAATCCTACCAAAATTATCACATTCTAAATGGTATGCAACACTAGCAAGTTTCAGTTTCTTTAGAAACTCCCGATGTGGATTTTTACCCCATGCTCTTATGACCTTGACAAAGGCCAACATATCATAAGTCACATGTCAAGTTCTACCCGTCATTATCCAGGTTAATTTGAACCCACCCGTACATACCCTTGACGAAAGCCAAAATAGCAGTACGACTGTCCCAAACCAATGCATCAATCTATGGTACAGATGAATATTCGGCAGCTACCAATCACTATGCCTTGGCGAAGGTCAAAATACATAGCTTGAATACTACCGAATATACAACTGAAATGACGGAAGGCTACGAATGGTTTTAGCAAAACCGTGAACGTAGTGAACTTGATATAATCGAAGGAACCTGATAGCTTTTAAAAGGAGTGGTTTAAGCTCCGCATTTTAAAAGTTTTACTGTTTTAAAAAACCGAGTGTTTTTAAAATTGTTCCAACGATTCAGCATTGTTTTGTTTACTTTTGCATTAATGTAATGCAGTCCCATCAATTATCCTACCATTGCAGAAAACAACGAAAATACAACGTCCGCTTATGCCATTCGCATTCGCCACTGGGTCCCGTCATTCACCCGTTAGGTTAATTAACTAACGACAGAGCAAGGGCTGGGCTAGTGCGGATGCAAAACATAAGCAACGCCTACTAGATATCATATATAGATATGTACATTCGTCAGACGCAATAATAGGCATTCCAGATCACAGATGAACATATTGGACATATTAGGAATCCGCGTTTCGTTCGAGCCTGCAACGAAAAACGGATTACACGGTCGTTATGTGCAGGGTTGCTATGCACGCGTACAAGGGTCTATGAGGTATCAACCATGCCCGATTTAAAAAATAGCCGTGTCGAACAACCCAAAGCCGCATCTTTAAACTAGAGTTTAGGCGAAAACAAGCATGTTAAACACTTTAACACTAAGTGAGAGGGATTACAACCTTTGTAGATCCGGTCCTTCACTTCTTAAGCTCCGTGTTGAGGTCCCTTCGCTGCGATCATCGTGTTCCGGACTCTTGAGAGGTTTCACGAAGAGAAAGATGCAGTCTTGCTTCCGATCTTCGATAACAAAGATGATCCACCTTGAAGTTTCATTAACACAAGCTAACGCTCACTAAATGAAGTGAACACTCTCATCTAAAGGCCAATGATAGATGAGAATGATGAAGTAGGATTTTCTCTCTCTTTTATTTTCTTATTCTCACTCATTTTCATCACAAAATCAAATCAAGAAAGCTTTTTTCCATGAAAAGAGAAGGAAGAAGAAGATAATGAATCAATACTTTTGTGATGAATAATGAATTAATTGTAGTGGTTACAAATCTAACCAAGGGTTAAGTATGAAGGAGTTAACCCTTGTAGAGAATTAACTAGAGTTAATGGTTTGGATTGGGTTAACATAATATCTTCACAAAATATCAAGCAAAACACAAAGTCAAAGCTTCATGGAAGCTTCATGCAAAAGCTAACCCTAATCCAAACCCTAACCAAGTTTAAACCCTAAACCATTGTTAAATTTGTAACCCTAACATGTTACAATATTATATATCACATATACAATATGTTTTTTAACAATAGAAAATAATATAATTAACATATATCGCATATATATCAATGTATTATCCCGTGAGAAAATGAATCTTTTAGTGAGCTAATATTAGTTAATGTAATTTAATATATCATATTTATTATTATACATTAAATTATCGAATCAACACTTGATCCGATAATCTGGCTATTTCACAAATAACCGACTAATACGATGACCCAGCTATATCACATATACCCGGCCGATATCTCATATCGCGAGAATCCAATACGGTATCACATACCGCATTATCCTCGGTCCTGCACATATCACATATGTGCTCCTACTCTGTTTTGCCTGAGCCAAGAAACCTCTGTGTAGGACTCTAAAGAATCGTCAATACGCCGGCAGTAGGTGAAGATCATATCAAACACCCACAAGCTGCAAGCGGTCAGCTTAACGTAACAGCCACCGAGATATTGAGCGCTCAGAAGATCAACAAGAAAGCCTGTACACTCTCCCATGAATCGAATCAGTAACACTCCCGTACAGTCCGGTCTCGTCGTCTGATATGTTGCATATCTCGCCTAGGGGTGGTAAACGTCGGACCCCAGTAGCTCGATAAGTTGTGTCGATATGAGGTCTATAGCAGTTCGAGAAACTACTGATAACACTTACCAGTAAATCTCAGCAACCCTAGCCAGGGATTTCCTGTTATAGCCAATCGAACACAGCACAACATCAACTCCCTATACCGGCAGAGACGAATCCCCTCCTATCGCTCATTGCCTCCATGTGATTCGGGACTGTACCCAAAATCCACCTTTTTGCACGCCTTATTGGATGTGGTATGATGGAAATCAAAGCACAGTGGGAATCACACAAGACTCTATGCCGATCTCGGGTCAACAGACTACTCTGTACCAGTGTCCCCGGAGAACTGCCATCTGACGTGAGGTATAATACCATCTGGGAGTTCTCAGCGAGTCCGTCCAGTGTACCCAGTCTCCACTGAGCACCCGTACACCATCCTTGATGTCAAACACCGATGGATATGGGATCATCCATCGCCCATCATATGGGTCAAGATGCGTATACGCTAGTCTACTCTGGTGTATCGATGCCCTGTCTCGATACACCCTCGACTAGGAACAGTTCTAGGATGTACTCATCGACTACCGTGGGCCCACTAGAATGATCTCATCACAGTCCCAGTAGTCGAGTACATATCTTAAGGGCTTTATCAACATGTCATATAGAGACAATCAGAGTACATGTTAAGACAAAGTACAACCAGATAGCATACTATCATGTCGAGCAAGAAAGTCCTCCCTATATATGTCCAAGCATCCACTACAATATACAACGTATGTACAGTAATGGCCTCTAGGGCATACATATAACTAACAATCTCCCACTTGCACTAGGGCCATCTGTTGTGGTATCACATACCCAACAATTAGCTGTGGTTGAAGTATCTCATACTCAACCATCCCATAAAAGTGTCTACTGGGAAAAAGGCCTTTGTGAGTGGATCCGCGTTGTTGTCCTCTGTGTCTACTCTCCTAACCTCGATCTCCCTGGACATCAACCATCTCCATGATCATGTGATACTGCCTAAGAATTATATCTGGATTTCTGATGGGACGGGGGTTCCTTGGCTAAAGCCATAACTCCATTGTCACACAATGGTAGGAACGAAGTTCATCTCATGAACTTATATATATCCAGACTGCCTATTTGGTAGCATCCTTGGTAACGATGTATCTTGCCTTTAATCGTCTAGTAAGTCACGGTATCTGGCCTTGAACTCTTCCAACATACCGTCCCTCCTTTGAGGGTAAAGACAATGCCTGCGACTGACATTCAGTCATCCTTATCACCCTGGAACCTTTCCAGTGATTCTCCCAGGATCGATTGATACCATCTCACTACAACTAGTGAGTATCCTAACATCCAATAAGATCTATCTCATAGATCCAAAATCCAGGATTTAGGAGGTATCACTATGATCCTATATGGAGAGTCCTTGTGATAAGCGGAGATTGACCGAGCGTAGTATAGGAAACTCCTTCCCTATCAAGAGTATGTCATCCACGTACTCTACGAGGATCACCACCATACTCCCTACTACCTTTTTGTATATACAAGGTTCATCTACCATTTTGATGAAGTCAAACTCTTTGACTACCACATCAAAACAGATGTTCCAACTCCGCGATACCTGTTTTATCACATAAAACATCTTGCACACGTTTCCGCTGCTCCCACTGTCTACGAAGCCCTCTGGCTGCGTACTGATAGACGCTCTTTTCTAAAACATCATTTAGAAAAGCAGTCATGACACTCAACCGCCAGATATCGTAGTCGTGGCAAGTAGGATCTGGATGGACTTAAGCATAGCTTTGAAAGTCTCAACTTTTCCATGTACACCAAGTAATCTTCTCAAGATATACTTGCTCCTGATGGGGATTTAACCCTTCAGATAAAGCAACCAAAGTCCATACTTTGTTGGTGTATAAGGATTCCATCTCAGATCGATAAGCATCCAGCCATTCTTACAAAGTCCCACTCCTGATAGCCTGCTCGAAACTAGTTGGGTCATCATCTTATGATGCAATCTTCGCTCCCACTGTCATAGTGAAACCGAGGTATCTCTCAGGTGGGTGAGGAACCCTACTAGATCGGCGGAGAGGCTGAGGTTCGTTGGAAACTATTGAATCCTTTGGTTCTACCAAATCATCATCTGCAGTTTGTATAGCTGGAACCTTTCCAGTTCTACATAACATGCCTTGCCTCGAGCTTGTCCGGATTTTGCTTTTATACATAGTCCAGACAACCCCAAATCTTAACAAACTTAAGATATGGACTCTTCCCTTTCCATATCACATATAAAGTGGTAGGCAACTGATTTGATTTGAACCCTATTCAATAGGAATGCAGCTTCTCAAGCGCATAACACCTAAAAGGAAATATGAAACTCAGTAGTACTCATCATAGAGCACACCATATCATATAGGGTGCTATTGCTCCGCCCCGATACACCGACGTGCTGTGGTGTATACGGAGGAGTAATGCTGAGAGAGAATCTCATTCTCCTTTAAAATAGTCCAGGAATTCCGTGCTCAAGTATTCTCCTCCTTGATCACATCAAAGAACATAATACTTTTACCCGTATTTTGGTTCTCTACTTCTAACTTACATTCTGTGAATATCTCAAAAGGTTCGGACTTGTGTTTCAACAGGAACATATGTCTAAATCTTGAGAGATCATCAGAGAATGTAATGAAGTACAGAGAACCGGTCTTGGCATTTATAGACGGGAGACTTTCATACATCAGCATGTATCAATCCCAAGAGTTCACTAACTCTTTCTCTGTTTCCAATAAACAGAGCTATGGTCATCTTATCTTTATGACATGACCGGCAAGTTTCACAAGATGTAAATTCAAACAGATTTAAATATGCATCTAAATGTAACTTAGCTAGTCGGGTCGCATTGATATGACCTAGTCTACAATGCCTCAAGAAGGATTCGTTCATTTCTGAACTCTTCCTCTCGTGTGTGTTCAGTATACTAAGAACTGTAGTTTGATTTAGAACGTCAATGCTTTTAGATAACGTGCTTGAACCGATCAACTCTTGATTTAGGAAATGTTCAAAACATTATCCAACAATACAAAATTATATCCTTTCTTTACTAATAAAGAGACTGATATGATGTTGTATATAAGGTTCGGTATCTAATAACATTTGTTCAGAATCAATGTATTCTGGTAATACAGGGTAATAGTGACCAACAGACTTGGCTGCAACACTTGCACCGTTTTCTGTCTCATGAAACTTATCACCCGTTCTCAGTTCTCTACCTTTCTGTAGCCCATGTAACAGATTACATATGCGGTATCCTGATCCGGTATCTCATACCCAGGACGTAAAGGATATTGAGAAACAGTTCTATGTAATGACCACACCCGAAGAAGATGCATCAGCATGCACTTTCTTCGTTTGGGCGGCACGGGAAATCTGGTATTCCCTAATTTCCCACTCTGTCTTATAACAATTATAAGTTGGAGCGGGACTAACGTTCCCCAGCTCAGTATAACAAGCGGGTTCGGTCAATACATCCGTATTATTATCTTGATTAAGGCGTGATATGGTCGCTACCTGGAGAGAGAGAGAGAGAAGAAAAAACTCAGCGTATGCTCTTGCAAGATTAGATTGGTTATCTAATATATCTAATCAGGATGTCTCCCACTGTTTTAATCAAATCTTCCTTCAAATCCTAAAAGGAAAGACTAGCCGGGATTAATTACACGCTACAAGTTCGCCAATCTTTCAGCCAGGCCAGTGTCTGTACTTTGAGGGAGGTTCACCGTGCTTTCGCACGGACCTAATTAAAGTAAACCTCGTTTTCCCAGATGCGTAACCCCGTTAACACCTTTCTAGACACCTACTTGATCGGCTAATTGTAATGTGTAAAACTCTCCCAGGAGTATCTCTTACTCGCAGCGGGTATCGGGATCCAACTATCTCATAGAAGGTATGCAATCTCATTGTAAATTTCAACACTTGAAATTCCCAATAATATTTTACCCCTAGCGTCCTATGACCTTGACGGAGGTCAACAAACCATAGGCTACTAGTCAAGTTCAACCCGTCATTTCCTGATTGAATTAAACCCACCGTACGACCCTTGACGGAGGTCAATAAGGCCGTACGACTACCCTAATCCAATCTGCATCATATGCATAAGCAGATAAATACTAGTCAGCTACCGCACACTACGCCTTGACGGAGGTCAACAAACGTAGCACGAATACTAAATCGGACTTATCTGAAATGACGGAGGGCTACGACAGGTTTTTAAGAAAACCTTTTGCATAATGAACTTGATATCGTTGTAGAATCGAGTGATTTTAAATGGAGTGTTTTTGAGGCTTTTCTAGTTTTGCTAAAGGGGTCACTCCCGGTGAAGGGATCGTCGGCCCTTTCCTCATCGAATAAGATGCAGGATATTTCACAAATATCACTATGCCACGAAAGAACTATAGAAGCAATCAAAAGACAAACTGAGTTTATAGCATCTGCTAGTTTCACTAAAGAGGTCATTCCCGGTGAAAGGATCTCGGCTCTTTCCTTATCGAATAAGGTGCTGGATGTTCTACAAGGAACACCGCTATGCAAAGAAAGAACTAGAGCTACCAGTTTTAAACAAGTTTCTACAACATCTTTAGGTTTCTTTTAGTTTCATTAATCTCATTAATGAAGTCCCATTTTATTATGCTTCACAAGCATCACATTTGAAACGAAATCTGCAATATAACATATATCTCATATATATAATATAAACATTCGTCTCAGGCAGTAATATGATCTCATCACAGAATATTGCAGCAAAAGAACATATAGGAAATATTGGATATACTAGGACGTCCTTGTTTTCAATACGAGCCTGTATAAAACATGGATTCCACTGTCATGATGAATAGCCAAACCCACATCCCTAGACCCCTACGAGAGCGGCAAGCAACAATGCCAATTCTAGGGTTAGGAGACCCGGTCTCGACTCCTCGAGATGGTCTCCCACTGGACCCTAGAACCCGGTTACTTGTGCTCCCCGACTTGGGTCTGCCTAATGCGGAAAAGTAAATAATATACAATGGTGACATCATCCTCAGCCCGGAAGTGCCCCAATAAAAGAATATTACATACAAATGAATTTTACATGAATGAAAAAGAAAAAACTCTCATCTCACATAAAACCCCCGGCTATTCAAAACACGACGATCCAATATAACATATCACAGCAACACATAATATCTCATATCATCAACGTAAGCAAGTATGCGTATCCCGATTGTCGTTGATGTATAGTAACGAAGCCGGTGATACACCATATACTACGCTTACAGTCACAGAAAAGAAAGTGTAAAACTATAACAGTTGGAATCCACAACCTTCTTAGACATCGCATGCCTAACCAAATGAATTCTTTAGACATCGCATGCCTAACAATTATAAACCCCGCATTTTAGTCTCATTATCGAAAACTCTTTTCAATATCAAGTCGAGCAATTCAATAAGATTCCCGACATCCTGATCGAATGCTCGTCGCAAACTTTAGTAGACGGCCGCACCCCCGGATGCCGTCGACGAAGTGCACTAAGGCGGAACACCGCTGCCGCGAGCACCCGAACGGATGCTTTTGGCGACGTGGTTCTCCTACAGTCGGGGCTATGGGGCATGTCTGTCTGTTAAGTTTACCCGGCGAGTATCCGCGTACGCTACGTGATTGCGACAGACTTTTGATCACATCAAAATTCCGTGGCAACCGATCATCTGAGACTGAATTGCTAGATTTATAACATTCAAATTAGTTATCTCATAACTACCAGTGGATTCCAAATGTTGTATCACATTCCAGATAAATAGACAATGTTAAACTTTCCGATCGAATAATCAAACACTCAAGATTTCCCCAATATATCTCAACACTTGAAATCAGTTTAAAAACATCCATCACATGCCACAGTACCAATGGTCCAGCCGTAGAAGGGTCAAGCCAACGCCTCACATGTGGCACGCCGTACTGCCCCAAACCCTAAGATTTAGAGGCAGTTCAAGACGGTCACATAATCAAGTTAAGGTTTTTTGTCTTCTAGAGGGTCCACCGCGTTACTTGCATGACTTAGAACGTTCTTAAACTCGAGAAAAAATCCAACTTTTGAAAAATTTTCTAACAGGGGAAAAAGTGAGTTATTGATATCCGTTCGAACTTTTTAACAGTTTCTAAAAATTACCCGGACAAACTAAACAAAGTTAAATTATCCGATCGAATCAATGAGTCCCCAATACAACCCTAGAAAACTCAACATTTGAGTGGAATTAAAAAATTCCAAGAAAAAAATGACATGAAAGGACCTAAGAATAAATATATGAAGTTCCAGGGACTAATTCACAATTTTGGCCGCGGAACCGCCGCCAAACCCTTGGTTTGGCCGCTATTCCGCGGTCATATTAGCGAATTAGTGGGCCGTACTTCACAGGAATTCTTAGTTTTTCCTTCTTGTTTTTCTGAGTATTTTTAATACTGAAAAAATCACATTTTTAGAAAATGTACAGAGAGGGGTATAAACCGGGTATTCGGAGTTCGATCGGACTTTAAACTTCGCCTAAAGCACTAGCTTGGCTCTGATACCACTGCAGGGTTGCTATGCACGCGTACAAGGGTCTACGAGGCATCAACCATGCCCGATTTAAAAAATAGCCGTGCCGAACAACCCAAAGCCGGATCTTTAAACTAGATTTTATGCGAAAACAAGCATGTTAAACTTTTTAACACTAAGTGAGAGAGATTACAACCTTTGTAGATCCGGTCCTTCACTTCTTAAGCTTCGTGTTGAGGTCCCTTCGTTGCGATCATCGTGTTCCGGACTCTCGAGAGGCTTCACGAAGAGAAAGATGCAGTCTTGCTTCCGATCTTCGATAACAAAGATGATCTACCTTGAAGTTTCATTAACACAAGCTAACGCTCACTAAATGAAGTGAACACTCTCATCGAAAGGGCAAGGATAGATGAGAATGATGAAGTAGGATTTTTGCTCTCTTTTATTTTCTTATTCTCACTCATTTTCATCACAAAATCAAATCAAGAAAGCTTTTTTCCATGAAAAGAGAAGGAAGCTGAAGAAGATAATGAATCATTCTTTTTGTGATGAATAATGAATTAATTGTAGTGGTTACAAATCTAACCAAGGGTTAAGCATGAAGGAGTTAACCCTTGTAGAGAATTAACTAGAGTTAATGGTTTGGATTGGGTTAACATAATATCTTCACAAAATATCAAGCAAAACACAAAGTCAAAGCTTCAGGAAGCTTCATGGAAGCTAACCCTAATCCAAACCCTAACCAAGTTTAAACCCTAAACCATTGTTAAATTTGTAACCCTAACATGTTACAATATTATATATCACATATACAATATATTTTGTAACAATAGAAAATAATACAATTAACATATATCGCATATATATCAATGTATTATCCCGTGAGAAAATGAATCTTTTAGTGAGCTAATATTAGTTAATCTAATTTAATATATCATATATATTATTATACATTAAATTATCGAATCAACACTTGATCCGATAATCCGGCTATTTCACAAATAACCGACTAATACGATAACCCGGCAATATGACATATACCCGGCCGATATCTCATATCGCGAGAATCCAATACGGTATCCAATACCGCATTATAGTCGGTCCTGCACATATCACATATATGCTCCTACTCCATTTTGCCTGAGCCAAGAAACCTCTGTGTAGGACTCTAAAGAATCGTCAATACGCCGGCAGTAGGTGATGATCATATCAAACACCCACAACCTGCAAGTGGTCAGCTAAACGTAACAGCCACCCAGGTATTTAGCGCTCAGAAGATCAACAAGCAAGCCTGTACATTCTCCCGTGAATTCAATCAGTAACACTCCCGTACAGTCCGGTCTCGTCGTCTGATATGTCGCATATCTCGCATAGGGGTGGTAAACGTCAGACCCCAGTAGCTCGATAAGTCGTGTCGATATGAGGTCTATAGCAGTTCGAGAAACTACTGATAACACTTACCAGTAAATCTCAGCAACCCTGGCCAGGGATTTCCGGTTATAGCCAATCAAACACAGCAAAACATTAGCTCCCTATACCGGGAGAGACGAATCCCCTCCTATCGCTCATTGCCTCCATGTGATTCGGGACTGTACCCAAAAGCCACCATTTTGAACGCCCTCTTAGACGTGGTATGATGGAAATCAAAGCACAGTAGGAATCACACAAGACTCTATGACGATCTCGGGTCAACAGACTACTCTGTACCAGTGTCACCGGAGAACTGCCATCTGACGTGAGGTATAATACCATCTGGGAGTTCTCGGCGAGTCCGTCCAGTGTACCCATTCTCCACCGAGCACCCGCACACCATCCTTGATGTCAAACACCGATGGATATAGGATCATCCATCGCCCATCATATGGGTCAAGATGCGTATACGCTAGTCTACTCTGGTGTATCGATGCCCTGTCTCGATACACCCTCGACTAGGAACAGTTATAGGATGTACTCGTCGACTACCGTGGCCCCACTAGTATGATCTCATCATAGTCCCAGTAGTCGAGTACATATCCTAAGGGCTTTTTCAACATGTAACATAGAGACAATCAGAGTACATGTTAAGATAAAGTACAACCAGATAGCATATTATCATGTCGAGCAAGAAAGTCCTCCCTATATATGTCCTAGCATCCACTACAATATACATCGTATGTACAGTAATGGCCTTTAGGGCATACATATAACTAACACGATGAATATCCAAACCCTACCCTAGACCCCTACGGGTGTGGCAAACTACCCGCCAATCACCCGAACTGAAACAGTCTCCCTCAACAACGTGAGTAGGCCACTTAGAACTTCAAAGAACCCGGTAGTTTGTGCACCCCTCCTTAGGTCTATCCTAGGAGCAATAAACAGTAAATGAAATAATACAACGTTGGCTACAACCTCAACCCGGATGTGCCTCGCAAAAGAATATTACAACAATTTACAATTTACAATTGAATGAAAGAATATAAAACCTCACATCATCGGCTATTCATTCACGAAAATCCAATAAGTCCATATCCACAAACCAATGTAACCATCACAGAAATGTGCAACGCCAACTAACCGACATATAGCAATTAGCGGAAGTTTACGAACACATTAAACACAATACAGATATAATCCAATTAGCCAAAGTTCTTAGAATTTCGATCAATAACAAGATTTGAATCTACTCCAAGTACTACACTGTACAGAAAAGCCTGAGCAGAAACAAAATATCGCAGAAAACCCAACATCAACACAGTAGTCCACCTGAGAAAATTTGGACCAACTCGGAGTCGACTCGGCCGCGGTTCCGCGGTCGTCTCACCGATTTAGGCGCCTAAATTTCTTCAGTGATCTCCAAAAACCCTGCACGTATTTTTCATGTCTCGAAAAAAAAATTTAGACGAGAATTTAAAAACGACAGAAAGTGTGCCAAAAAGTCGTGGTTTCGGGATTAAACCATGATTGAATTTCTAAAGGCTTTGCTAACATGTTAGTTATGGTATAGCTAGGCTCTGATACCACTGTAAGTCGATGTTACTCACCCCACATGATGCGGGGAGGCGGAATAGGTAAAAACAATCATTTTCAAACAAGGTAACATCGACTATGCATACGGATCTTTGCTAAACACTAACTAACAAAATAACTAGGAGTTTTAACTACTATGAAAGATGATTATACCTCAATATACTTGTCCTTCTTTTTCTTGTTGTCCTCCTCCTCGTCGGCCTCCTCAAGTTTGAAGAAGATCCACCCGAGAGTGCCTACTACAAGCTTTAACCTCTAAGATGAGGTAACTAAGTGGATTAGAGTGCTAATCTAAGTGTCCTAGATAATATAGAGAGTGATTAAGGATTTGTTGGCCTTACTAACCTTATGATTCTTAACTCATGAGACACTTAGGGTTAAGATGAAGAAGAGAGAGCTTGAGGAGAGAGAAAGTGTTTGTGATAATGAAATGAATCTTGACTTATTTGAGAATATTATGAAGCATGAAAATATCTCAATAATAATATCTATAAAAATATCAACTATACTTCATTTAATTCATAAGATGAATCATCTTATGAGTCATGGTTCATTTAATGAGAGCAACACCTCATCTCCTCCACCTCATTAAGTTTAAATCAAAAAGAAATAAACCTTAATGAGTCACCTTCTTCTAGAAGCTTCCCGACAAATTAAGAGAATGCCCCTCCCATCCGTATTTACGAAAAACACGGACATACTGTGTATGGTTACTAGGCACTCAAATAAGGTTCTACAAGGTATCAACCATGCCCGATTAAAATTTTAGCCATTCCGAATAACTCTAAACCAGATCTTTGCTAGATAATTAGGGTAACACATGCAAGTAAATAACATTTACATCTAAGTGAATGCGAAATACAACCTTTGTAGATCGGTCCTCCACTTCTTAAGCTCCTTGTAGTAGTCCCTTCGCTGTGATCATCGTGCTCCCGGACTCTCGGACGGCTCCATGAGAAGATAGCATCGGTTTTGCTTGAAGTCTTCGAGGCCGAAGATGATCTACGTCGAGGGAATACGAACTCAAGCTTCTACTTCACTAACTAAAGAATTAGTGAAGCAAACACCCTAAACTAAAGTGCTAGTCTAGTAGAGGATGATGAAATAGGAAATGGATACACTTTAGAATTTCTTTTCTCACTATAAATCTCTCTCTTTATCAAACCCTAGAAAGAAATTGAAGGAGGAAGAAGATGAGCTCAAAATGAGAATGAAAACTAATCAAGAGAGTGAGAGAACTAACCATGGGTGAGTGGGTATCATATACGAACTCATGTAGAGACATTACCATGGCTAATTATAGTGGTTAGGTTAATTAATATCATAAGTAAAACAAAACTAGTTGACTAAGTCAATGCAACCATAAGCTTCATGAAGCTTCATGCATGTGAGCTCATTATCCACTAATTTTAGAATTACTTTAGATATAAAAACCTAACACTACAATTAGTATGGTATAAGTCTTATATACCCATGTAAGTTGTATCAACAACCATGATACAAAATGAACACAAATAAATATATATCATATATATATTAAGTTGTGCACAAGTGAGAAAAACAAATGCTTAAGTGAACCAATATTAGTTAATGTAAATTAGTATATCACATATATAATTATACACTAAATTATTAAATCAACACTTGACTTAATAATCCGGTTATATCATATATAGCCGACTAACACAAAATGTACCAACTTATCGAATCAACACTTGATTCGATAACCCGGCTATATCACATATAACCGGCCGATACAATAGTCGCGAGAATAGAATACGGTATCACATACACGCATTATTCTCGGTCCCGCACATATCACATATGCGCTCCTATTTCGTTTTGCCTGAGCCAGTAAAACCTCTATGTAGGACTCTAAAGACTCGTCAATACGCCGGCAGTAGGTGATGATTATATCAAGCACCCACAAGCCGTCAGCGGTACTAGCTGGACGTAACGGCTACCCGGGTATTGAGCGATCAAAAGATCAGCAAGCAAGCCCTCTCCAACTCCTGTAAAAAGCCTGACAGTGACACTACCGTACATTCCGGTCTCCTCGTCTGATATGTCGCATATCAAGTCTAGGGGTGGTAAACGTAAGACCCCAATAACCGATAAGTCATGCCGATATGAGGCTCATAACGGGTCGAGAAACTAATGGTAACACTTACCAGTAAATCTCTAAACCAGCCCTGGCCAGGGACTTCCCTGTTATGGCCAATCGAGCATAGCGCAACATCAACCCCCAATACCGGGAGAGACGAAACCCCTCCTATCGCTCATTGCCTCCATGTGACTCTGGACTGTACCCAAAAACCACCGTTTTGCATGCCCTTTTGGATGTGGTAAGGTGGAAATCAAAGCACAATGGGAATCACACAAGACTCTATGGCGATCTCGGGTCTACAGACTAACCTGTACCAGTGTCACCAGAGAACTGCCATCTGACGGAACGTATAATACCATCTGGGAGTTCTCGACGAGTCCGTCCAGTGTACCCAGTCTCCACTGAGTACCCATATATCATCTCTGAATTCAAACACCAATGGATATAGGATCATCCATCGCCCATCTACATGGGTCGAGAAGGTATACGCTAGTCTACTCTGGTATATCGATGCCCCGTCTCGATACACCCACGACTAGGGACCTTGAAGGATGTACTTATGGACTACCATGTCCCCACTAGTATGATCCGCATCATAGTCCAGGTAGTCAAGTACACATCCTAAGGGCATCACCAACATGTAACAGAGCAGTGTACACGTTAAGGTAAAGAGTAACCAGATAGTATACTATCTTGTCGAGCAAGAAAGTCCTCCCTATATATGTCCAAGCATCCACTACAATATACATCTCATGTATAGTAATGGACTCTAGGGCATACATATAACTAACATACTGAGACTAAGTAAATCCAATAATCTAACACTAGGATCCGGCTTAAACAAAAGCCCACTAGTATAATCTGTCCGAATATCATACCTGCACAAGTACAAATATATGTTCGAACCCTATCGTTAAACCATACGACCTCTATATCGTTTCGCCCGAAGCAGGGAAACCCTCAGTGTGGGACTCTAAAGACTCGACACTACACTGGCAGTGGGTTTAGCCATAGGCCGCAAGCGGTACTAGCTGTACGTAACGGTCCCCAGGTAGATGTTGATAAGATGGCCGATGAGGAAACCCATCCGAACTCCTACTGAGCCTGTATGTGACAATCTCCGTATAGTCCGGTCTGTTCGTCTAAGTGTATCGCATATCGGGCCTAGGGGGCGGCAAGCGTCTGTCCCCTAATAGCGGTATAAGTCGTGTCGGAGTGTAGCCCATTACACCCTGAGAAACTACTGGAGCACCTACTAGTAAATCTCGCTTGCCCTGGCCAGGGACTTTGCGTAATGGCTCTCCAAACACAGCGCGATATCAATCCCCAATACCGGGAGAGACGAATCATATCTTACCGCCACTGCCTTCAAGTGCTTCGGGACTGCACCCAACTGCTACCTTTTTGCATGACTCTGTAGAGCCATGGTAGGGTAGCAATCTAAGAACAGTGGGAACACACTTGAGGCGAAGCAGCCGTGTCAAGTCAATGGACTAAGCTGTACTCATTTCACATGGGAACTGCTAACTGACGATGGGTATAATACCAACCAACAGTTCCCTACGAGTCCTGTCTGGTTTACTCGTAACCTAACGAGCACCTGCATACTATCTCCAGTACAACGTATTAATGGCTGTGGGACATACCATCTCCCCTACTGGGATGAGAAGCGTATACACTAGTCTACTCCGAATTATCGATGCCCAGTCTCGATAATCCTATGACTAGGGACCTGTATAAGGATGTGCTTGTAGACTACCCAACCCCCACTAGTGTGACTGCCATCACAACGCTGCTAGTCAAGCAAAGATCCCAAGGGCTCTATCAATATGTATTAGCGATAAGTTAAAAGAAACATATACACATATTAAGATAGATACAAACCAAGTAGCATACTACCATTTTGAGCAAGACTGTCAATACAACTGTGAATATCCCAAGCTTCCATTAAGTAATATACAATCTAGTATGATACAATAATGGCCTCTAGGGCATATACACTCACATTCTCTACCTCTCTTTAGCCCATGTAACAAATTACATACGTGGGATCCTGATCTGGTATCCAATACCCAGGATTTAGAGTTAACTGAGAAACGGTTCTTGGTAACGAACACACCCGAAGACGATGCATCAACATGCTTATTCTTCATTTGGGTGGAGTGCGAATCCGGATATTCACCTATTCCTTGCTCAGACTTATGACAATCATAAGATAGAGCGGAACCTAGCCCATATAATAAGCGGGTTCGGTCAATACATCCATATTATTATCTTGATTAAGGCGTGTCATTGGTCACTACCAGGAGAGAGAGAAGGATAATCACTTTTTGTGCGCTCTTTGCAAGATTATATTGGTGTTAGGGTCAAAATTTACACCCCGGTTGACCAAGTCAAAATCAAAGTCAACCACAAGCCAAGTAGGCCCAAGCCCAGGTCAAGTGGGCCCATACCCGAGTCGAGCCCGAACATGAAGCGTCCAGCCTCGCCCATGCTAAAATAAAAATTTTGTAATAAATAATTTTGTTGTATTTTTTTATGAATAAATGTAAGAAAAATAGGCATAAAACCAAATTTTTGTAGAACCCATGGCTCATGTGCAAAAGAAATGAACACATGAGGCATGGGATGGGCAAAATGTCATTTTGTAAAGCACAAGGGGCTATCTGAAAAGTGTGTAGCTTATAAAGGCAACATGATCAAAATATCAATAACAACCTTTTCTCTCTTTAACAATTCTAGTGTTTGTGCCTCCTTCCTCATTCCTCAAGGTTTTAAACCTTCTTTCTTTTTTATGAATTAGATCAAAAATTCAATCTCTCCTTTTCCAAAAAGAAACTGTTTTTTTACCATAAAACCCTTAAAAAGAACTCGGATCTTTCATCAAATCCCCAAAAGGGGAGATTTTTGTATGTTTCACCCCTCTTTTCTTCAAGATCTACCCAACGGAGAGGAAGAAAAATGATACCCATCTCCAAAAATCCCATTCCAGGAGGTTCCGAGGCTCAAAAGAAGATCCAAAGATTTCTAAGAGTTTAACTCCATTCAAGATCTGTTGGAGTTTAACCACATAAATCAAACCCCTTTTTAAGAGTTTAACTCTAAATCTATACATAATCCATGTTAGGAGTTCAACTCCAAAACCCTTTGGGAGTTCAACTCCTAACCCAGGGGCTAAGCCCCTTTTTCGCTGGCGTTTCCAGCGGTCACGTGCCGTGCACGTGACATACGGGCGCCTAGCGTTCGCGTGCTGCGCACGTGACCCGCGGGTGCCCAGTGGTCGCATGCAGGGCGCATGACCCAGGGGCGCTAAGCGCCCACGTGCGCCTCGCGTAACCCTCAGGAGCTCAGCACCTAGTGATCGCGTGCAGCTCACGTGACCCGCTGGCGCCCAGCGGTCGCGCGCTGCGCATGTGACCCGCGGGTGCCGAATGCCCACGCGCTGCGCACGTGACCCGCGAGAGCCGAGCGCTCACGCGCCAGGCATGTGACCAGTAGGCGCCCAGCACGCACGTGCCATGCACGCATCTTTAAGATGCTCCTCACCCCTCATTTTCCATGCACTCCACACCAGAAACACGTCCCTCGTTAGGAAAATCTTTCTGACGGGGCGCTGCGTTGCGGGGTGCTGCTAGCCCTCTTGACTCCTAGCCTGCTATCCGGGTAGCGGGACCCCCGTAAACTCTGCGAGGCCCCCGATATATCCGAAACCCCTTTCAAAATATACATACACTGCACATTAAGTTCGCATGACCAGTTTGACCCGTCAATCGGAGGTTCCCTCGCTCCAAAGGCGAGGGGTAATTAACGGCAGCTTAGTTCTCGGCTGCCGGAGATTCGGATCCCCATAATCAATAAACCCCTGCCTACCCTAGGCGGGAGGATTCTGTAGTTCTCCTGACAAGCGCGCGCGTATTCCCATCTCAATGGGGTGACGAAAAACACCCTACAGATTCTGGCACTCCCGGTGGGACCTTTTTCTCCTCCCATATCTCGGGTCAAGTGTTCATGCGAACTCATTTAACATATATTCTGAAGTAATGTTCCTTTCATGCAGCAATCAACTTTCCAACGACGATGTCTCCCAAGCTGAATTCAGCTGCCGACGCGACCCCAATCTCGTACGTGATCAAGATCAATACTCGTGTGGTTCTCCCAGTCAGTCTCAGCCGGCAATGGGAAGAGCCACCCCCATCAATTCGGTTCGGTCATTATCTACCCTGCTGAAAGCGCCCATCTGGCGGAGTTCCCGAAAAACCAAGTGGCCAAACCGACCTCAAGGGGCAGGAGAACGAATGTTGTGGTCGCCAAAGCATTCCACCCTACATGCAAATCTGTGTTCGAACGGCTCTCCGCTGTTCCGAATGGGGGTAAGGCCGTCAACACCATTGGAGCTGTAAGTCTACGGTAGCACCCCGTCCGTTGATCCGAGGCCAAAATGCAGAAACAAAAACTTTTTCTAAACTTGAAACCGACGCTAATGCAGACTTTAATCCAGGATCGAACCATTAACCTATAACTAGCTAACTAGAGAAGGGTTAGAAAATCTATACCGATCGATCCGTGTCTTTCAGTCTTTGGCCACCAACCCAACCTCCTCACGGCATCTCCGATCTCCGGTCTTCTCGTCGGAAAGGGCACCACATCTTCGAATCCTTTTACGGGCTCCCTCTTCGTCCGAAGCAACTCGGACACGATGTTTGCTAGCCGACGTGTCCAAGGCGATGTAGAGAATGTGTGTGATCACTTTGTCTCAAGCATCCAATGATTCTCACCATATGAGAGTGTATGGATGGAGGTTAAAGATGATGCCATTAATGGAATTGGTGAGCTAGAGGAAGAAGAAGAAGAGGAGCCTTTTCTTTCTTATGTTGCAATGATAAAATGAGAGAATGAGATAGAATAATACAAGAGCAAACTCTACCCTTTTGCTGCCCCTCTCTCTCCTTATCATTTCAACTCACAAATCCATCAAATAATGTGACACATGCACAAAGAAAGAGACCATGAGTCACCACTTGTGCATGTGTCACAATTAATGCTCCTAATCATGACTTTTAGCTCATTATTTCCATTTGTAAACATTAACCCAAATGTTTACAACAACAAAAAGATACAGCAACATCTAAAGTAAACTCGTGACGCATCACAAGGATATCCCTCACCTCTATATACATACCTGCATCCGCATTCCGACCGAATGCGAATGCGATGAGACTAAAGTAATCCAACAAATCTAATACTAGGATCCGGCTTAAACCAAATCCCATTAGTATGATCCATCAGATCATGATCCGTGCACTACTACACGTATATGATCGAACCCTGCCAAAATACCATACGGCCTCTACAACTATTCGCCCGAAACTTGAGAAACTGTCTGTGGGGGACTCTAAAGACTCGTCAATACTTTGGCTGTTGATTTAACCACTAGCACGTCAGTGGTACTAGCTGTACGTAATGGGCTACCAGGTATTGACCATAAGGAAGGTCCATGAGCGAACTCATCCTGACACCTTACTGAGTCTGTCAGGGACAATATCTGTACAGTCCGGTCCGTTCGTCTATGAGTATCGCATGTCGGGCCTAGGGGGTTGGTAAAAGTCAGACCCCCAAAAGCTGTAGAAGTCGTGTCGGAGTGTAGCCCAGAACACCCTGAGATACTACTGGAAAACCTACCAGTAAATCTCCTTCCTTGGCCAAGGACTTCGTGTAATGGCTCTCCTAAACACAGCGCGATCTCACCCCAAATACCGGGAGAGACGAAACCCCTGCCGATCCGCTCTCTGCCTCTATGTGACTCGGGCCTGTACCCAACTAAAACCTGTTTGCATGACTCCTTTGAGCCGTGGTAGGGTAGTAATCAAAGCACAGTAGGAAATCACACGAGATAAATGACGATCTCAGGTCGATGAACTAACCTGTACACATGTCACCAAGGAACTGCTATCTGACGTTAGGTATAATACCAACTAGCATGTTCCCGGCGAGTCCTGTCCGGTGTACTCATAACCCAATGAGCACCTGTATACATCTTAGGTGAACCAACTGACACCAATGTCTTGTGAGACCGACCACCGCCCCTCGTCGGGGTCTCGACTGTTTACACTAGTCTACTCCGGAGTATCGATGCCCTGTCTCGTAAACTCCCACGACTAGGGACCTTTTATGGATGTGCTTATAGACCCCAGCTCCCATGTATATGATCGCCATCATACTGCTGGCAGTCAAGCAAGAATCCTAAAGGCTCTATCAACGTGTAATAGAGACCTGTAGGGTCACCTAAAGCAGTATACGATGATAAAGATAAACCAGATAGCATATTATCATCTTGAGTAAAACTGTCCTACCGGCATAGGTCCTCCCTCAATCATTGCAATCACGTGCCTGTGATCCAATAATTGACTCTGAGGGCACTATATCCAACAATCTCCCACTTGCACTCAAGGATAATTATTGTGATGTCGCATACTCACAGCCCGTGTGATACCGAACACCCAACTCCTCTACTAATCAGTCCTACAAAGTCGGTTTGTGAAACAATTGCGTTCGAGGAATAGCCTCAGTGAGTGGATCCGCTCTGATGTTTCTTTCTATGTCTCTCTTTATCTCAAATTCGTGGAGAAAATCCATCTCCCGAAATGAGCAATACCTGTCTTAGAATATGTCTGGATATATGATGGGACCTAGTTCATAAATGAACTCCAAATCCAAATTTCTTAGACCGTATCGTCAACTGAATGTAATCAGTATCCTGCGCCATGCCTCCCTCAGTATCCGCTTGTACCACATGTCCAAACTACTGTCACTCGTCAGAGGGAAAACTATAACTCTGACAGTCACTCTGTCATCCAGGTCACCTTGGAAGCCTGGAAAGATAACTGTCTCCCGAAGGAGGATGTTGTTATCATTTCCCCAGAACATCGACTTATGTTCTAAAACTGCTTCCGAATATTTCTCCAGGATTGGATTAATATCAACTTATTGCATCTAGTGCAAAAATAACATCTGGTGTGGTACTTAACATCTCATGATCAACTCAATTGCCTAAGCAAGTGATCTGCCAATCTGCACATCCCTCTCCCTTTTAGTCTGTAAGACACCTTTAGAGAGGGTGACTCCATCACCTGCAGGTATACTACCATGCCTGGAGTCGTCCATTCTAAAACACCTTTAGAATGTTGTATAAGTACCTAGATTGGGACACTTCCCAAATCTAGATCTAAAACCATAGATCTAGTAACCAGAATGTGTGATATTATATCTATATCCTATGTGGAGAAACCACTGTGTGACAACCAAAATATAACCGACCGTAGTATAGGAATTTTACTTCCTACTCTGCGTATGTTATCCAAATACCAGGACATCACACCCTACTACCTTCTTAACAGATCCATCCCCTAATCTGATGAAGTCAAACCTATGACTGTCACATCAGAAATAGATGATCTATCTCCGCTATATCTGCTTTAGTCTATAAATAGACACAAGCTACTTGTCCACTATGCATCCGCTGCTCCCACTGACTACGACAACCCTCTGGAAGAGTCATATACACGTGCACTTCTAAAGCCAGTTTAGAACGACGCTATACTCATCCTCCTGCCGGGTCTCATAGCCAGGAACAACAGTAGTATCAAGTCTGGGTAAACAAGAACCTCTCTGTCACCGTCTTTTAGCATACCGAAGTACCTCTCGAGTGCTTAAGGTTACCCACCATATCTGCGGAGTGGCCAATGGAATGTCAACCCCGATTGAATCTTTAGGTTCTTACTAAATTTTCAGTAATCGTTTGTGGTTCTGGAATCACTTCCAGTTCTACCATACTCCCACTACTGTTTTCTAAAAAATCCATTTTTATTTAAAACTGTGGCGAGTCATGAACAATATCACTATTGATCTTCCAGATGGTAGAAAGTCAACCCTCGTCATAGCCCGGGTCAACCCACAAACAGCCATTACAGAAACGTGTCTTGAGTTATCCAGAGTCTGGTTTTAAGCATAGGCCGGACATCTCCAAATACCTTAACATTGTTAAGATATGAGTCATTCTATATCTAATATAGAAACAAAGGCACTGATTTAATTGGAACCAGATTCAAATCATGCAGCTGTCTCCAGTGCATGTCAACTTAATGGAGAGAAGCTGATCAGCATTACTCAACTTAGGAAAGCATCCAGATATGAGTAACCTGAAAGAGAAACAAGTTTCCCAAAACCATTACTATCAACTGAATACCATACATAAGTATCTACATCTTCGATCGCCTTGAAGAATCCTGATACTTGCGACACCTGGTTCTCTACTTTATTCATATACCTATAACTTCTCAAAACTTGGACCTTGTATTTCTACGAAACACATGTCTAAGAACTAGAGAAGTCACAAGTAAACAGAATATAGTACGAGGACCAACCCCTATGTCCTAATAGACACTGTTGGAGATAGTGCCCTCAGAGTCAATTATTAGGTCACAGGTACGTGATTGTAATGATTGAGGGAGGACCTATCCCGGTAGGACAGTCTTACTCGAGATGATAGTATGCTATCTGGTTTACCTTTATCATCGTGTACTGTTTTAAGTGACATGACACGTCGCTATTACACGTTGATAGAGCCCCTAGGATTCTTGCTTGACCACCAGCAGTATGAGGGCGATCATATAAGTGGGAGCTGGGGGGTCTATAAGCTTATCCTTAAAAGGTCCCTAGTCGTGGGAGTTTCGAGACCGGGCATCGATACTCCATTAGTAGACTAGTGTATACAGTCGAGACCCCGACGAGGGGCGGTGGCCGGTCTCACAAGCCACTGGTGTCAGTTGGATCACCTAAGATGTATACAGGTGCTCATTGGGTTATGAGTACACCGGACAGGACTCGCCGGGAACATGCTAGTTGGTCATATACCAGACGTCAGATGGCAGTTCCCTGGTGACATGTGTGCAGGTTAGTTCATCGACCTGGGGATCGTCATTTGTCTCGTGTGAGTTCCCACTGTACTTTGATTACTACCCTACCACGGCTCAAAGGAGTCGTGCAAACAGGTTTTAGTTGGGTACAGTCCCGAGCCACATGGAGGCAGTGAGCGTATCTTCAGGGGTTCGTCTCTCCCGGTATTGGGGGTGAGGTCGTGCTGTGTCTAGGAGAGCCATTACACAAAGTCCTTGGCCAAGGCAAGGAGATTTACTGGTAGGTATTCCAGTAGTATCTCAGGGTGTTCTGGGCTACACTCCGACACGACTTGTACCGCTTTTGGGGGTCTGACTTTTACCAACACCCTAGGCCCGCCATGCGATACTCATTGACGAACGGACCGGACTGCACGGATATTGTCACTGACAGGCTCAGTTGGGTGTCGGGGTGAGCTTCCTCATCGACGTCCCTTTTGGTCAATAGCTGGTGGCCCGTCACGTATTGGCATATACCTCTGACGTGCTAGTGGTTAAATCCACAGCCATAGTATTGACGAGTCTTTAGAGTCCACCACAATTACAGTTACTCAGCTTTCGGGCGAAAGGTTGTAGAGGCCGTATGGAGATATGGCAAGGTCCGATCAGATACGTGCGGTATTGCACGGATCAGGATCGGACAGTTTGTACTATAGGCCGTATGGTTATATGGCAGGGTTCGATCAGATACGTGCGGTATTGCACGGATCAGGATCGAACAGATATTACTATCCGGTTTTGGTATAAGCCGGATTCTAGTATAGTACAGTGTAGATTTTGTCTCATTGCATTTGTATTTCGGTCGGAATACAAATGCGGGTGTGTATGCACAGTATCGGGGTTTTCCTGTAATTTATTACGGGACCAGTTTTCTGGAATTGCCAGTTTGCTTTCCGTTTCGGCCGATTTCCATTGTTCCGTTCATTGGCCGAAGATTGGTGGAGGAGGGCTTATTTGCATTGTTGCAAATAAGTGTTTGTGGAGGGGTTCTTTGCTTATTGTTGTATCATGATAGCCTCTCATTGACCTTGACTTCTAGCTTCATGATAGCTTGACTTTCTTTATCATCATGGTTTTGATGATGGTTGTTGATGATGAGAGATGGTTGTTAGTTGAGTGTGGGTTTTGTTTTGGTATCATTGTTTTTCATGATAACCATTCCTCTCTCTCTCTCTCTTGGATGATTCATATGGTTACCTCCCCCTTGACTTTTCCCCTCTCTCCCTTTGCTACAAGGGGCCGGCCATTCTTGAGGATGGGGTTGATTGATTTTTGGTGTGGCATTTTTGGTTCTCTTCATTCTCCAAAAATCACACAAGAACCCTCTCCAAAAGTTCACTTCATTTTCCTCCACCACAAAGGCATCTCCATGAACCCCAAATGAGACTTCTTCTACTACGAATTCTACAACGAATCTTGGGCACGTCGAGTAGCCGGCTTCGTCCCCGAGTTGCCTCGGCATTGAGGTGGGAGCCCGTAAACGATGTAGGCGACGTGGTGCACTTCCGGCGACGAGGAGGAGACGGACGGAGATCCCGCGAGGAGATCGGATTGGAGATGAAGACCGGAGGACTTGGATCGTCGGTATATCTCTAACCCATCTTGTTAAGTAGCTTAGACTAGTTAATGGTAACGATCCGGAGTTTAGTGCGCGGTGGTGCCGGTTTGCAAAGTCCGCAAAATTTTAGTTATTCACCGCTTCCGCATTCCGGCGTCGGATTGACGGCCGGGGCGCCGCCGTGCACTTACAGTGGTATCAGAGCCTCCCCATTAACTTAGTCTAGCTTTGTGTAATGTGTTTGCATTTCCGATCGATCAAAAAGTCCAAAAACCCGTATTTGCCCACGACAGTTTCTGTTGAAAATTTTTAGTGTCGAAAAATTTTTCAGGTTGTAAAATATTGATGTACTGGAAAATCTAAGAGTTCTGTAAAAATTTGACGAAGTAAATCCACATTTAGAGCGCGGAACCGCCGCGAAAACCCCCTTTGTGCGGCCCTTCCGCCGCGCACTATTCACTTCACTTCACCATTTTTTTACAGAGGCCTTCTGGGCTTAAAATATGGGTTTTGGAACATTAAAATTGGGCCAATTGTTTCTGTGAGTGCTACAGTTTTCTTTGGGGCCCACTTGTTAAAGTTTGATCAATCGGAAATTTTTTAAACACATTTTTTCACAGTATTTACATTATATCTGCGACCGTGAATGTCACTCGATCGGTAAATCCGGTCTAACTGCTATAGCCCGGTTAGACGGATTTGCGAACGTGACTTTCACGTTGATGTTCTATGTATTTGCTGTGATGTTGCGGATCGGTCGTGGGGGATAGCCTGGATGCAATGCTAGTACAGTTTTGTTGTATTATGTACATTTGATATTGCGGGGCGAGCGTCCGACATGTGGACTGCCGTCACTGCCTGATTGTATTATTATTTTGGGGCACGACCTGGTTGCGGTCGATGTACCCGGTGTATGTATATTTTACTTTCTGTACTAGGATTGCCCCGCGGAGGGGTGCACGGATAGCCGGGTTCTGGAGGGCAACAAGCCCGCATCTCATGGCATTGAGACGGAGGGGGCTTCACTCTAGGATTGGCGGGCTATTCGCCGCACTCGTAGGGGGTACAGGTTGACCCAGGAGGGGTGCCCAAGTTGCCGGATTCCGTGAAGTGCTGGATGGTCCATTCACGGGGATGAAGGGGGCTGCCTCGCTTCAGGTTTTGGCGGGTGACTTGCCGCGCCCGTAGGGGTCTAGGATTTCATTGCACAGGCTATCCACACGACCAGGGGAACGTCGGGTTTCAGTAGTGGCTCTGTGAAACCCGGGGATCCCAGATATCTGTATTGTTTCTGTGATGCTGTACATTTCTGTGATGTTGCATTTTATTTCACGCCTTGAGCGAAATATAATATATTGGTATATATATTAGTAGATGTCGTATATGTTTTGCATCCGCGCTAGTCCAGTCCCCGCTCTGTCGTTAGTAAGCTAACCTAACGGGTAATGACGGGACCCAGTGGCGAATGCGGATGGCATATACGTACATCAGTATATTTTCGTTCTTTTTGGTGTGATCAATTGATGGGACTGCATTGATTCGGATCAATGCAAATTAAACACAAACCTAATCTGATGTTGTTGGAACACTTTTCAAAAAGCTGTTATTGCAAGGACGTTCACTTTTGTTTTGCATCGCGGTATTCATTTAGAATATCCTGCTCCTCAGTCGACGAGGCAAGGGCCGAGATCCCTTCACCGGGAGTGACCCCTTGGACAAAAGTTTGCGTCGGAGCAATAACTTCACTATAGCCGATCACTTTTGCTTTGCATCGCGGTATTCATTTGGAATATCCTGCACCCCATTCTACGGGGAAAGAGCCGAGATCCCTTCACCGGGAGTGACCTCTTTAGCAACGGTTTTCGTCACTATATTTTTAAAAGCTATCCGTTCCTTCGACGATATCAAGTTCTTTACGTTAAAGGTTTTCGCCAGAAACCATTCGTAGCCCTCCGTCGTTTCATATGGGTGGTCAATAGTATTCAAGCTGTGTATGTTGGCCAAAGTCAAGGCACAGTGATTGGTAGCTATTGGGGTATTCATATGCAGCATAGATAGATGCGTTGGTTTGGGACAGTCGTGCTGCCATTTTGGCCAAAGTCAAGGGTATGTACGGGTGGATTCAAATTAACCTGGAGAATGACGGGTAGAACTTGACATGTGACTTATGATATGTTGGCCAAAGTCAAGGTCATAAGAGCATGGGGCAGAAATCACATCGGGAGTTTCAAAAGTACTGAAACTTGCCAGATATGCACATACCTTCTGGAGTGTGATACCGTGAGCGGATTCCGTCACGTTATCATGCGATGAGAGTTGGATCCCGATTCCTACTGATGAGTTGGTTTACTCCTCGGGTGACCCCGACAAATTCTTCTTTCAGGTTTGGAGGAGAATTTGAGGTACAGTGGGAGGTTTCCAGATTAGATAAATTGGTAACCATTCTGATCTAGGATAGAGTGCACGCTGAGTGTTTCTTCTCTCTCTCTCTGGCAGCGACCATTGACCCGACCCTAGACTATGACTCCGTGACCAAGTTGACCGAACTTACTTAACACTGGCTTTTGGATTGTCAGAGTTGCAGACCTCATTGCCACTCCTACTTTTACCCTTTTCTCCAGGACACCCCGTATTACTACGAACGTCCACTTCCATTGGACAAAACCATCGTATGGTTAGATACGAACTCGAAAGAATTATTCGAGGATGGTTTCCGGTTCTGGAGAAAACGGATAGGATTATTCAGTTGTCTTTTCCTTTTACCCTCTCTCAGGTTACGAGTACTCCTTGGTTTAGGGGTAGTACACCTATTACGCAAATTGGATTGTCTTCTTCCAAACCTTAGGCTGGTGCCGACCGGTAGGGAATGAAGAAAACCAATTAGCATAACGATGGTGTGCAGAAGGTATTAAGTTCAGACAAAGCAAGGGATTAGTAGGAGGGCAAAGTAAATTGCAACAGATATTCACGACCAAACCAAATATTTCGTTACCACTCCCACATCACCTTTGTATTTCTCCAGGACACTCCGTATCACTACGAAGATCCACAGTTTATTTGGATATTCCATCGTATGGTTATATACGAACTCGAAAGGAACTTGTTCCAGTTCGGGGATGGATCCTGGTTCAGGAGAAATAGGAATAAAGTACATTCAGGTGTCTTTTATCTTCACCTTCTCTCGTGTTGCGAGTGTTCCTAGGATTGGGACAGTACACCCATTATGCTTATTGGATAGTCTTCTTCCAAACCATAGGCTGGTGCCGAACGGTAGGGAAGGAAGAAAACCATTTGGCCTAAAGGGGTGTGCAGAAGGTAAAGACTAAAGACATATGAAGGGATTTGGAGAGGTGGCAAAGAACTATACGGTTACAGTCGTGAATCTGGAAGAGGCATTACTAGGAATACCAGGATACCCCATCGAAACATTTCAATGTTTCAGTTTCACTGTGTACTGTTAATAGAAAACTGATTTCCCGATTAGATACTTACTCCAGGGTATGTATTTACCAGATACGATTCTCACATCTGTATGGTTTTACAGATGATGAGTGGGAGTAAGTTATTGGGAATTGGGTGATTATCCTCATTATATCGGGATTCGTTGTAATCGGTGATATTAGAGGAAATCACCTGGGTTGTTTGCCGGTCGGCAAATATTTGGTTTTGAATATCCGCTGTTATGCACCAATTTCAAATTGATATATCTGTACGTCTATTTTCATAGAGTGAGATATACCTTTCTGAAATTATGTCTACGACATTTACCTATATCAGTGGATGGTTAGGTAAGGAGCATTAAACAGCGGTGTAATTCTTCTTAACCATAAGTACAGTTTTCAACCTACGACACACAGTGAATGAGTAATCAGACTCAAGGGACTTTTACAGAGTATTGTATGTTGTCCAGAGTCCATCAGGACAGAGGGGATGGTCCTCGTACTATATTCGGTTTACTTATGACTCCTCTAATTTTTAGACAGGTGTTTCGTGGAAACACAGGGTCTGAATTTGGAGAAGTTATATGTATTTGAATAGAGTAGAGAACCAGGTATAGCAAGTATCGGGATTCTTCAAAGAGATCGAAGATGTAGATACTTGTGTATGGTGTTCAGTTGATAGTAATGATTAAGAGAAATTGCTTCTCTTTCAGGTTACTCATAATTGGAAGTATTCCTAAGTTGAGTAACGCTGATCTGGCCTCCTTCCATTTAGTTGACATGCACTGGAGACAGTTGCATGATTTGGATCTGGTTCAATTAAATCAGTGCCTCTGGTCCTATATGGGATATAGAATAGTTCATATCTTAACGATGTTAAGGTACGGGGAGTTGTCCGGTTTATGATTAAAACCAGACACTGGACAACTCAAGGCACGTTTCTGTAATGGCTGTTTGTGGGTTGACCCAGGCTATGACGAGGGTTGACTTTCTACCATCTGGATGAACAATAGCGATATTGTTCTAGACTCGCCACAGTTTTAATAAAAATGGATTTTTTCAGAAAACAGTAGTGGGAGTATGGTAGAACTGGAAGTGATTCCAGAACCACAAACGATTACTGAAGATTTGATAAGGAACCTAAAGATTCAATCTGGATTGACATTCCATTGGCCACTCCGCAGATAAAGTGGGTAACTTCAGGCACCCGAGAGGTACTCAGGTAGCCTCAAGGACGGTGCCAGGGAAGTTCTTGTTTACCCACACTTGCCATTGTTGTTGTTCCAGGCTGCGAGACCCGGCAGGAGGATGAGTATAGCGTCGTTCTAAACTAGTTTTAGAAGTGCACGTCTATATGACTCTGGCAGAGGGTTGTCGTAGTCAGTGGGAGCAGCGGAAGCATTGGTGGACATCAGGCTTATATCTATTTATAGACTAAAGCAGATGTAGCGGAGATAGATCATCTATTTCTGACGTGACAGTCATGGGTTTGACTTCATCAGAATAGGGGATGGATCTGTTGAGAAGGTAGTAGGGTGTGATATCCTGGTATTTGGATGATATACACAGAGTAGGAAAGGAAACTCCTACACTACGATCGGTTATACTTTGGTCGTCACACAGTTGTTTCTCCACAATGGAAATGGATTTTATATCAGACATACTGGTTACTAGATCTATGGTCTTAGATCTAGATTTGGGTGGTTTCCCAATCAGGGTACTTGACAGCATTCTAAGAGTATTTAGGATGGACGACTCCTGGCACGGTAGTGTACCTGCAGGTAATGGAGTCACCCTCTCCAAAGGTGTCTTACAGACTAAAGGGGAGAGGGACGGGCATGATTGGCAGCTCACTTGCTCAGGCAATTGAGTCAATCGTGAGATGTCAAGTACCACACCAGATGTTGTTCTTGCACTAGATGCAATAAATTGACATTAATCCAATCCTGGAGAAACAGTCGGAAGCAGTTTTAGAACATAAGTGGATGTTCTAGGGAGATGATAACGACAGCCTCATGTGGGAGACAGTTATCATTCCAGGCTTCCAAGGTGACATGGACGACAAGGAGGTTGTCAGAGTTACAGTTTTCCTTCTGTTGAGGGGCAGTATTTTGGACAGGTGATCCAAGGCAATACTGAGGGTGGCTTGGCGCAGGATACTGATTAAGTTCAGTTGACGATACAGTCTAAGAAGTTTGGATTTGGAGTTCATTTATGAGCTATGTCCCATCAGACATCCAGACACATTCTAAGACAGGTATTGCTCATTTCGGGAGATAGGTTTCTCCGCGAACTTGAGATATAGAGAGACATAGAATGAAACAACTAAGCGGATCCACTCACTGAGGCTATTCCTCGAACGCAATAGTTCCGCAAACGAGCTTTGTGAGACTGACTAGTAGAGGAGTTGGATGTTCGGTATCACACGGGCTGTGAGTATGCGACATCGCAATAATTAGCCTTGAGTGCAAGTGGGAGATTGTTGGAGATAGTGCCCTCAGAGTCAATTATTAGGTCACAGGTACGTGATTGTAATGATTGAGGGAGGACCTATCCCGGTAGGACAGTCTTACTCGAGATGATAGTATGCTATCTGGTTTACCTTTATCATCGTGTACTGTTTTAAGTGACATGACACGTCGCTATTACACGTTGATAGAGCCCCTAGGATTCTTGCTTGACCACCAGCAGTATGAGGGCGATCATATAAGTGGGAGCTGGGGGGTCTATAAGCTTATCCTTAAAAGGTCCCTAGTCGTGGGAGTTTCGAGACCGGGCATCGATACTCCATTAGTAGACTAGTGTATACAGTCGAGACCCCGACGAGGGGCGGTGGCCGGTCTCACAAGCCACTGGTGTCAGTTGGATCACCTAAGATGTATACAGGTGCTCATTGGGTTATGAGTACACCGGACAGGACTCGCCGGGAACATGCTAGTTGGTCATATACCAGACGTCAGATGGCAGTTCCCTGGTGACATGTGTGCAGGTTAGTTCATCGACCTGGGGATCGTCATTTGTCTCGTGTGAGTTCCCACTGTACTTTGATTACTACCCTACCACGGCTCAAAGGAGTCGTGCAAACAGGTTTTAGTTGGGTACAGTCCCGAGCCACATGGAGGCAGTGAGCGTATCTTCAGGGGTTCGTCTCTCCCGGTATTGGGGGTGAGGTCGTGCTGTGTCTAGGAGAGCCATTACACAAAGTCCTTGGCCAAGGCAAGGAGATTTACTGGTAGGTATTCCAGTAGTATCTCAGGGTGTTCTGGGCTACACTCCGACACGACTTGTACCGCTTTTGGGGGTCTGACTTTTACCAACCCCCTAGGCCCGCCATGCGATACTCATTGACGAACGGACCGGACTGCACGGATATTGTCACTGACAGGCTCAGTTGGGTGTCGGGGTGAGCTTCCTCATCGACGTCCCTTTTGGTCAATAGCTGGTGGCCCGTCACGTATTGGCATATACCTCTGACGTGCTAGTGGTTAAATCCACAGCCATAGTATTGACGAGTCTTTAGAGTCCACCACAATTACAGTTACTCAGCTTTCGGGCGAAAGGTTGTAGAGGCCGTATGGAGATATGGCAAGGTCCGATCAGATACGTGCGGTATTGCACGGATCAGGATCGGACAGTTTGTACTATAGGCCGTATGGTTATATGGCAGGGTTCGATCAGATACGTGCGGTATTGCACGGATCAGGATCGAACAGATATTACTATCCGGTTTTGGTATAAGCCGGATTCTAGTATAGTACAGTGTAGATTTTGTCTCATTGCATTTGTATTTCGGTCGGAATACAAATGCGGGTGTGTATGCACAGTATCGGGGTTTTCCTGTAATTTATTACGGGACCAGTTTTCTGGAATTGCCAGTTTGCTTTCCGTTTCGGCCGATTTCCATTGTTCCGTTCATTGGCCGAAGATTGGTGGAGGAGGGCTTATTTGCATTGTTGCAAATAAGTGTTTGTGGAGGGGTTCTTTGCTTATTGTTGTATCATGATAGCCTCTCATTGACCTTGACTTCTAGCTTCATGATAGCTTGACTTTCTTTATCATCATGGTTTTGATGATGGTTGTTGATGATGAGAGATGGTTGTTAGTTGAGTGTGGGTTTTGTTTTGGTATCATTGTTTTTCATGATAACCATTCCTCTCTCTCTCTCTCTTGGATGATTCATATGGTTACCTCCCCCTTGACTTTTCCCCTCTCTCCCTTTGCTACAAGGGGCCGGCCATTCTTGAGGATGGGGTTGATTGATTTTTGGTGTGGCATTTTTGGTTCTCTTCATTCTCCAAAAATCACACAAGAACCCTCTCCAAAAGTTCACTTCATTTTCCTCCACCACAAAGGCATCTCCATGAACCCCAAATGAGACTTCTTCTACTACGAATTCTACAACGAATCTTGGGCACGTCGAGTAGCCGGCTTCGTCCCCGAGTTGCCTCGGCATTGAGGTGGGAGCCCGTAAACGATGTAGGCGACGTGGTGCACTTCCGGCGACGAGGAGGAGACGGACGGAGATCCCGCGAGGAGATCGGATTGGAGATGAAGACCGGAGGACTTGGATCGTCGGTATATCTCTAACCCATCTTGTTAAGTAGCTTAGACTAGTTAATGGTAACGATCCGGAGTTTAGTGCGCGGTGGTGCCGGTTTGCAAAGTCCGCAAAATTTTAGTTATTCACCGCTTCCGCATTCCGGCGTCGGATTGACGGCCGGGGCGCCGCCGTGCACTTACAGACACTTGATAACATACAATACTCTGTATAAGTCCCCTGAGTTGAATAACTCAAACCCTATGTGTCCTAGCTTGAAAACTGTACTTTGGTTATGAAGAATTACACCGCTGTTTAATGCTACTTACCTAACCATCAACTGATATAGGTAAATGTCATGGACATAATATCAAAAAGTTATATCTCACTTTATAAAAATAAACGTACAGATATATCAATTTGAAATTAGTGCATAACAACGGATATTCAAAACCAAATATTTGCTGTCCGGCAAACAAGCCAGGCGATTTCCTCAAATATCACCAATTACAACGAATTCTGATATAATGAGGATGATCACCTAATTCCCAATAACTTACTCCCACTCATCATCTGTAAAACCATACAGATGTGAGAATCATACCTGGTAAATACATATCCTGGAGTAAGTACAAATTGGGAAATCAGTTTTCCATTAAAAATACACAGTGAAATTAAAACATGAAAATGTTTCGAAGGGGTATCCGGATATTCCTAGTAATGCCTCTTCCATTATCAGATTCACAACTGTAACCGCATATTTCTTTTCCATCTCTCCAAATCCCTTTATTTGTCTTTAGTCATTACCTTCTGTACACCATCTTTAGGCTAAATGGTTTTCTTCCTTCCCTACCGTTCGGCACCAGCCTATCGTTAGGAAGAAGACTATCCAATAAGCGTAATAGGTGTACTGTCCTAATCCTAGGAGCACTCGCAACCTGAGAGAAGGTGAAGATTAAAGACAACTGAATAAACCTTATTCTATTTCTCCTGAACCAGAATCCATCCTCGAAAAAGTTCCTTCGAGTTCGTATATAACCATAAGATGGATTTATCCAATGGAATTGGATGTTCGTAGTGATACGGGGTGTTCTGGAGAAATACAAACGTGAAATAGGAGTGGCGATGAAATACTTGGTTTGGTCGTGAATAGCAGTCGCAATTTACTTTGCCCTCTTTCTAATCCCTTTATTTGTCTTTACTTATTACCTTCTGTAAACCTCACTTAGGCTGATTGGTTTTCTTCCTTCCCCACCTTTCGGCACCTGCCTATGGTTTGGAAGAAGACTATCCAATAAGCATAATAGGTGTACCATCCTAATCCAAGGAACACTCGCAACCTGAGAGAAGGTAAAAAGAAAAGACTACTGAATAGTCCTATTCATTTTCTCCAGAACCGGAAACCATCATCGAATAACTTCGAGTTCGTATATAACCATACGATGGTTTTATCTAATGGAAGTGGATGTTCATACTGATACGAGGTGTTCTGGAGAAAATGGTAAAAGAAGAAGTGGCAATGAGGTGTGCAACTCAGACAATCCAAAAGCAGTGTTTTTAACAAGGTTCGGTTAACTTGGTCACTGAGTCATAGTCTAGGGTCGGGCTATGGTCGCTGCCAAAGAGAGAGAGAGAAAAGAAACACTCTGCGTGCTCTCTAACCTAGATCAGAATGGTTACCAATTTATCTAATCAGGAAACCTCCCACTGTAACTTCAAATTCTCCTCCAAACCTGAAAGAAGAATTAGCCGGGAATACCCGAGGAGTAAAACAACTCATCAGTGGTAATCGGGATCCAACTATCATCGCATGATAACGTGATGGAATCCACTCACGTTATCACACTCCAGAAGGTATGCGCATGCTTGGCAAGTTTCAGTTTCTTTAGAAACTCCCGATGTGATTTTTACTCCATGCTCTTATGACCTTGACAAAGGCCAACATATCATAAGTCACATGTTAAGTTCTACCCGTCATTATCCTGGTTAATTTGAACCCACCCGTACATACCCTTGACGAAGGCCAAAATGGTAGTACGAATGTCTCAAACCAACGCATATATCTATGCAACAGAAAAGTAACAAATAGCCACCATACACTATGCCTTGACGAAGGCTAACAAACATAGCATGAATACTAAGTGCTACCCGTCTGAAATGACGGAAGGCTATGAATGGTTTTTGGCGAAAAACCTTTAACGTAATGAACTTGATATCGTTGAAGGAACCGGATAGCTTTTTATAAATATAGTGGCGAAAACCTTTGCTAAAGAGGTCACTCCCGGTGAAGGGATCTCGGCTCTTTCCTCATCGAATGAGGTGCAGGATATTCCAACTGAATACCACCGTGCAAAGGAAAAAGCAATTGGCTATAGTGAAGTTATTACCCTGACGTAAACTTCTGTCCAAGGGGTCACTCCCGGTGAAGGGATCTCGGCCCTTGCCTCATCGAATGAGGTGTAGGATATTCCAACTGAATACCACTGTGCTAAACAAAAGAGAACGTCCTTGTAATAAAAACTTTTTGAAAATTGTTCCAACAATATCGAACAGGTTTGTTTAGCTTGCATTGATCCGAATCAACGCAGTCCCATCAATTGAAGAACGAAAATATGATGTACGTATATGCCATCCGCATACACCACTGGGTCCCGTCATCACCCGTTAGGTTACTTAACTAACGAAAGAGCGGGGTCTGGACTAGCACGGGTGTAAAACATATACAACATCTATTAGTATATATATATATCAATATACAATAATCGCTCCATGAGTGATAAAATGCAACATCACAGAAATGTAATAAGCATCACAGAACAATACAGATAATCTGGGATCCCCGGGTTTCACAGAGCCGCAACTGACACCCGACGTTCCTCTGGTCGTATGGATAGCCTGTGCAATGAAATCCTAGACCCCTACGGGTGTGTCAAGTTACCCGCCAAAACCTGAAGCGAGGCATCCCCCTTCAACATAGTGAATGGATCACCCATCACTTCACGGAATCCGGTAACTTGAGCACCCCTCCTTGGGTCAACCTATACCCCCTACGAGTGCTGCGAATAGCCCGCCAATTCTAGAGTAAATCCCCCTCCGTCTATAAGCCATGAGATGCGGGCCCGTTGCCCTCTAGAACCCGGCTATCCGTACACCTCACCGCGGGGTAATCCTAGTACAGAAAATAAAATATGTACAATGGATACATCGACCTCAGCCCGGTCGTGCCCCAAAAGAATAATATACAAACAGGCAGTGACGGCAGTCCACATGTCGGACGCTCGCCCCGCAATATCAAATGTACAAATAATACCAAACTGTACTAGCATTGCACCAAGCTATCCACAACAACAAATCCGCAACATCACAGCACAACACAGAACATCAACGTGAATGCCACGTTCGCAAAACCCGTCTAAAAGAGCTATAGCAATTAGACGAGATTTACCGATCAAATGATATTCACGGTCACAGATATAATGTAAGTACTGCGAACTAACTCATTTAAATTTTCGATTGACAAAATTTCCCGAAGTGGTCCCCAAGTACAAATCCAGTATTGTAACAAATCTGGGCCCAAAAAAAATATTCCAGAAACCCCAATTCCAAGTTTAAGACCACTGTAGAAAAATTGGTGCAGAGATGACAAATAATGGCGGCGGAACCGCGGCCAAAACATGGGTAGGGCCGCGGTTCTGGGGCGTAACTGTAGCATCATGTTACCAAATTTTCATAGATGTCTTAAAAAAGCCTGCCTGATTTTCTGAAACACTCAAAATAATTTTACGACGACAAAAAAATTTCGACAGAAACTGCTAAAATGGAATTGCGGTTTTGGAAAATTCGGCCGATCGATATTTTAAACAAGTTAGAACAAGCTTGTAAAGGTTAATGGCCTGTCTCTGATGCCATGTAAGTCTACGGTAGCACCCCGGCCGTCGATCCGAGGCAAAAATGCGGAAACAAAAACTTTTTCTAAACTTGAAACCGGCGCAAACGCAGACTTTAATCCTGGATCGAACCATTAACCTATAACTAACTAACTAGAGAAGGGTTAGAAAAGCTATACCGATCGATCCGTGTCTTTCGGTCTTTAGCCACCAACCCAACCTCCTCGCGGCATCTCCGATCTCCTCGTCGGAAAGGGCACCACATCTTCGAATCCATTTACGGGTTCCCGCTTCATCCGAAGTAACTCGGACACGAAGTTTGCTAGCCGACGTGTCCAAGGCGATGTAGCGAATGTGTGTGATCACTTTGTTTCAAGCATCCATTGATTCTCACCACATGAGAGTGTATGGATGGAGGATGAAGATGATGCCATTAATGGAAATGGTGAGCTAGAGAAAGAAGAAGAAGAGGAGCCTTTTATTTCTTATGTTGCAATGATAAAATGAGAGAGTGAGATAGAATAATACAAGAGCAAACTCTACCTTTTTGCTGCCCCTCTCCCTCTCCTTATCATTTCAACTCACAAATCCATCAAATAATGTGACACATGCACAAAGAAAGAGACCATGAGTCACCACTTGTGCATGTGTCACAATTAATGCTCCTAATCATGACTTTTAGCTCATTATTTCCATTTGTAAACATTAACCCAAATGTTTACAACAACAAAAAGATATGGCAACATCTAAAGTAAACTCGTGACGGATTACAAGGATACCCTTCACCTATATATACATACCTGCATCCGCATTCCGACCGAATGCGAATGCGATGAGATTAAAGTAATCCAACATATCAAATACTAGGATCCGGCTTAAACCAAAGCCCACTAGTATGATCCGTCCGATCATGATCCGTGCACGACTGCACGTATATGATCGAACCCTGCCATATTACCATACGGCCTCTACAACGTTTCGCCCGAAACTTGAGAAACTGTCTGTGGGGGACTCTAAAGACTCGTCAATACTTTGGCTGTGGATTTAACCACTAGCATGTCAGTGGTACTAGCTGTACGTAACTGGATACCAGGTATTGACCAAAAGGGAGGTCGATGAGCGAACTCATCCTGACACCCTACTGAGCCTGTCAGTGACAATATCCGTACAGTCCGGTCCGTTCGTCTATGAGTATCGCATGTCGGGCCTAGGGGGTTGGTAAAAGTCAGACCCCCAAAAGCGGTACAAGTGGCTCGGGACTGTACCCAACTAAAACCTGTTTGCACGTCTCCTTTGAGCCATGGTAGGGTAGTAATCAAAGCACAGTGGGAACTCACACGAGACAAATGACGATCTCAGGTCGATGAACTAACCTGTACACATGTCACCAGGGAACTGCTATCTAACGTCAGGTATAATACCAACTAGCATGTTCCCGGCGAGTCCTGTCCAGTGTACTCATAACCCAGTGAGCACCTGTATACATCTTAGGAGAACCAACTTACACCAATGGATTGTGAGACCGGCCACTGCCCTTCGTCGGGGTCTCGACTGTATAAACTAGTCTACTCTTGAGTATCGATGCCCTGTCTCGAAAACTCCCACGACTAGGGACCTTTTAAGGATATGCTTATAGACCCCAGCTCCCACCTATATGATCGCCATCATACTGCTAGCAGTCAAGCAAGAATCCTAAGGGCTCTATCAACGTGTAATAGCGACATGTAAGGTCACCTAAAGTAGTATACGACGATAAAGATAAACCAGATAGCATACTATCATCCTTAGTAAGACTGTCCTACCGGCACAGGTCCTCCTTAAATCATTGCAATCACGTGCCTGTGATCCAATAATTAACTCTGAGGGCACAATATCCAACAGGAGCCACAAAGCATCTCCAGCAAGCTCAGATGACTCCAACAAGTGCACAATCAGGCGTATCTCTAAAGCCCTTCATCTCCCGGCCTACGGCGGATTCCCGCAGAGTCGTAGCTAACCAAGTGCTCAAAATAGAAAGGCTGAGACAGAAGCGACTCAGGTATCGAACCAACAAGAGGGCCAGGACTTCGGCCAAGTGGAATCTTGTGAGGTTCCAAGAGCAGGGTTACTCCGTGAAGACGGCTGAGTCGGCCGTAAAAGTCAGCAATTCCTTCGAACCTCTGAAGTGGGTTCAGAAAAATTCCATGACCGCCAGAATCAAGAAGACATCGGTCCGAATAATGCTACAAATGGACGTGTCCCATCCCCAAAAAAGAAAGCATGACACCATCTCTTCAATAGTCTATCAGGCACTATGTGCCATGCGAAAGAAGCGACGCAGATCCAGAGAAGAGGTGCCGGCACCTCTCATGAATCCGGTCAGGCCAGCCATCTTCAATCGATTGCCCGCTACCAAAACAGGAGGGCCGAGACGGTGGTCCACAAAGTCAGCTACCAATAATGAAATGATGGCCGGGTATGTTGTCCACACGGTTTATATGGAAGGCACGCGCCCCAGCGACAACCTTCGCAGCAAAATCAAGAATGGGGCGACCAAATCCCAAGCCCAATCTGACTTGAATGTGGTTGCCGCTTCCCAAGAACAGCCGCCTCCGCAGGATGATGAAAATCCTCTCGATGAGGATGATAGGAAGAAAGATCCCTCAGTCCATGTAGAGTCAAGCTCAGACAGCGAGGAAGAGCCGACTTTCCGCCCCAGGACCATAGAGTAAGAGCTGCTTCAAGAGCCTCGAAAACAGCTCAGGAGCAAAGATAAAGAAATGGCAAAGCTTTACTCCAAAATCGATGACCTGACGAATGTTGTGATGCAGCTCATAGCTCAAATTGCTCGAGCGCCTTCCAATCAGGCACATGTCTCTACTCATGGGCCGGGTGATGGTAACCCGAAGCAACTGATGCATGTCCCCTTAGGTCTAAGATTGGGTGAGCCGCAAGAAAGCCAGCCACATTTCGCTTCTGGGGACGCCTTGGCCCCATATAGCACTATCCCGCTAACACAATATCGGATAATGGATTTGGTCACTAGCAAGGTTAGAACATTGGTAGCCGAAGACGAAGCTCAGAAAGAAATCGGCAGTAGTGGGTGGCCATATCCCGCACAGTACGATCTGATCGAGTTCCCGAGCGGCTACATCATTCCTATGTTCGGAAGATTTGACGGGACGGGAAACGCAAAACAACACGTCTCCCACTTTAAAGCATCGTGCGGAAACACAGGGGGCAATGGCACTCTCCTTCTTCGTCAGTTTGTCAACAACCTGACCGGTGTCGCTTTCGACTGGTACACGAGTATACCAGACGGGTCCATCATTACCTTTGCCCAAATGGAGTCTCTGTTTCGGCAAAGATTCATGAGTGTCAGTGATAAAATCTCCATTGCTGACCTTGTGAGGACCAAGCCGGGGAAGAATGAAAGCAACACCGACTTTATCCCCCGGTGGCATAATCTCACGGTCAAGTGCGAACCGCCGCTGGAGCAAGACCAGTCTTCCAGCCTTCTCATTAGGAACCTCAACAATTGGATGGTCCCATTCTTGTGTACAACAGGCTTCAAGGAGTTTCAGGAGCTGACTAAGAAAGTATAAATACTAGAACGGTCAAAGCAAGAGTCTACCCCGGACTCTCAGAGAGACAAGACTTGGATGAGAAAGAGGGACGACAACCGTAGAAGCAGGAATTCCAGCAGTACCAATGTCTTCAATGGGCCTAACAATGAAGACAAGCGAAAGACAGGCAATTCTAAAACCAACCGTCTCGAAAGCCGTTGCTCGGAGGAGAAGGGCCTTCCCTAGAGGAGAAAAAGAACAAGGTTTACTCTTTCAGAAGGGACAAGGTCCGCAAGATATTCAAAGATGCCATGAACAATGGTCTACAATTGCCGGAGTCGAAGAGACCCCATGAAGAAAAAATGATCGACAATCCCTTGTATTTCCCATACCACCGAGTAGTGAGCCACGCGATCGAGGATTGCTATATCTTCAAAGACTGTGTTGAGAAGCAGTACAAGGCTGGAGAGATCGAGCTGTCCAAGATTGTGTTGGTGAACAATCAAGTTGCAACCACCAACTTTATACAGACAGAAGATAAAGCCTTCTAGGAGCAGACAGCTGAACCCGCTACCCTGAGAAATGAAACTGACTCACCGCAGCCTCCGTGGAGTACGTACATATCTAATAAGATGAAGAAGATGCTAAAGTTACTTTGGAAAGAGCCCAGAACAGAATAGGAAGGGCAGAAGAAGCCCATCATTCCAGCTACCAATTCGGCTCAATCAGGCTCAAAATCCGAAAAGCTCAAGAAGAAGAAAAGTGCAGCTCGACGCGAAAAGGAGTTTGTAGGGAGATCGACCATTCAAAAATATATCGATTCCCTCGAAGACTATGAACAAATGGAAAGGAATCTAATTCAATTGAAGGAGTTCTTCCTTGTAGAAGCGGCTGAGATTCTGGAGGAGCTAGAAGAAGACTCCGATAACAAGATCCCTATAGTGACTTGCTACGTCATCCACCTTGGTAGCGACTCTGAGGAGGAGCTCTGTTTTCCTTAAGAGGACAAGGAGCTTGCCACAAAGGCCAACAAAATCCAGCTCAGAAGTGGCAAGGCTCTACCGCCAAATCAGGGCAATGCCCAAAAGGAAAGGAAAAATAGGTGGCTAATGAGGAAGATGGTAGAGAACCGGCTAATGAAAACTCAAGTCCTTCCTCAGTAGACTACAATGTCTTGGCTCATCTCCGAAAGCTTCCATCTCTCCTGAGCATCTACGGTGCCTTGGTCCTGTCTAAGGAGCTTAGAGATGTTCTCATCCACGCTCTATAAAACCCCGAGAGGTATCAGGCTCGCTTTGCGGAAATTAATATGAAAGAATCCCAGTACGCTCTGCATGCCGCCACAGTCACGTTAAAGGACGAAGACTTTCTACTAGTAACGGCTGAGCATAATCAGCCGCTTTACGTGACCGGGTACAGCGATGGAGATCGGATTAATCGCATATTGATCGATCCGGGATCCTCAGTGAACATCATGAACTTGCGGACTCTTAAGAGTTTGTCAATGGACGTCCGACACCTGTCAAGGGAAAGTATTATAAATCAAGGCTTCAATCAAAATTGCAAGCAAGTTCTGGGGTCTATAGCTCTGCCAATCAAATTTGGGGATCTGCAAACTGAAGCTAAAATATACGTGATCGACGCTGACACGTCTTATAAGGTCCTTCTGGGACGGCCGTGGCTCCACGATTACGGCATCGTTCTGTCAACTCTCCATCAGTGGATGAAGTATACTAAAAATGGCGAAGAAATGCGCATTGACAGAGACATCCAGCCGTTCGGTGTGCATGAGGTCCGATATAAAGATTCTCGGTACTTTATGAACCCCCAAAATGCTAAGCCACAACGAAACAAGGACAGAACGGACCTAAAACTCAAGCAAATCTGAGCCGGTTGTCACATTCAAAAGCAAAAACCCCAAAGTGCGTCCGCATTTCGGCAGCGACACTGATGAGTCCAACATTGGAAGTCCGTCTGTCCATAAAAACCGCCCTCATTTTGGTAGCGATACAGATGAGTCTGATATCGAAGGCCCATCTGACAGCAAAATTCACCCTCGTTTAGGCAACGACACTGAAGAGTCGGAGGAGGAGAACCTTACTTGCAACAGCTATACAGATTGGGCCACCACGCAACAAGAAAAGCTATGAGAGACCTTCGAAGTTGCAGAAGGGTCCCTAGCCGTTACAAGGGTGTCGGAGCAGATGTGCAATGAGCTCGATGCATTGTCAGTCTCCACCGTGGATCAGCTAAAAATTTCTACGTTCTCGGAAGGAAAAGTGGATAGAAGGGCATCCTATTTTATGGGTTAAATCCTGTTGTTCATCTGGATGATTTGCCTTTCGCGTGCCTTCCCTATGAGAGAGGCATAAGAGCCGTCATCAATCCCAGATACTATGCGCCCGAGAGGCAAGAATATTTCAAAAGGTGCGGATGCCGGTTATATCAAACGGAGCCTGAAGCAAAGTTTTACGAAGGGCTATGGCATCCGCCTCACGTCCGAGCACTCATCGATGGACGAATTCCAGATAGATGGGGCATAGGTGGGGCATAGGTTTCATCCAGCCTGATTCCAAGGCATGCTACATGATCCATGTTGGTGAAGCAAGCGAAAGATCAAATGATGATGACAAGATAGCCGAGCCAGAAGAAGCTCCTCAAGAGCTCGAAGATGGAGGACAAGCAACAGTCAATGAGCTAACCGAGTTCGATTTGGGAACGCCTGATAATCCAAGACCGACCTACATCAGCTCACCTTTGTCAGAGAAAATGAAAGAGAAGATAATTGCCCTGCTGCATGAGTTCACCGACTGCTTCGCATGGACGTATAAAGAAATGCCTGGCCTCTCCCCTGAAGTGGCCGTGCATAAGATGGCTATATCTCCTGATGCCAAGCCTGTCAAACAAGCTCCTCGAAGAATGAAAAGGGAGATGGAAGAGAAGTTCATCGAGGAAACTAAGAAACTTATCGATGCTTGGCTTCATCAAGGAAGAGAAATACGCAGACTGGATCGCATGCATTGTCCCAGTAAAGAAGAAAAATGGGAAGATCCGGGTTTGTGTCGATTTCAGGGACCTTAACAAGGTATGCCCTAAAGATGATTTCCCGCTTCCGGTCATGGAAATGATGGTCGATGACACCTCAAATTACGAGCTGTTCACCTTTATTGACGGTTCGTCTGGCTATAATCAGATAAAAATGTCGGCTGAGGATGAGAGACATACAACATTTCGAACCCCGATCGGCATATACTGTTACAAAGTGATGCCGTTCGGACTGAAGAACGCAGGTGCTACATATCAAATCGCAATGACCAATATCTTTGATAATCTAATCCATAAAGTCGTCGAATGTTATGTTCATGATCTGGTCGTCAAGACTAAAGACAAGGCCGATCAAATTCAAGATCTTAGGACCGTTCTCACAAGACTAAGGGAATACGATCTAATTTGGTCCACATTGAACCTTATTGTATGTGGATGAACTGTTGTTCCATGTCGAATCTGGAAGTCTCGAGAAAGTACTTTGCATCGAACATATCATGGAAAGTCTTCCATTCGATCGGTTGGGTTAGACGACTTTCTTCCGCCTTCCACCAGACCCGTGCATTATCAGTGAGCTGCAACTTTACAACACGAACCCAAGCGACCTGAAGCTTGAAGTCCCGTTATGGGACTTCCCGGGCTCACCGGACAAGAGACAACAGAGAGAGGACGTTCGCGCTTTCCGACTCGGAAACCGCTCACTGTTCGGGCTCACCGGCCGGACAGGGAGTCAGGTTTCACAGAAGCTTGAGCCTTACGCCGTGGAGCAACGGACGCTCCACTCGTTCAACTGTTGCGCCGTTCAGGGTTTTCCTTTCGGAACCCTGAACTCGTCTGGTTGGAGTCCTCAAGACTCCATACGGTATCGGGAGGTGAAGCAGAGGGGCAAAGCCCCCCGTCGCGCGTGCGTGCGATAATAAGTACGCACGCGTACGCGCTCAGGCGTATACGCGCACTCGCGTATACACTAAAAAATAGGGCTGGCACTTGTGCTGCTACCAAATCATCTTCAATACTCTGAGCCTATTCCTCAGCTTCTAAGGGGCTCTCTTTTCCTGAGAACTGCTTGGGGTGCAAGGCCCTGCATTGTTTCACCCTAGGTGCTTCTGCCTCGGGACGGATCATTAAGATAGCAGTTTGTTGCCGCTGTCCCTCTAGGAGGCCGCGGATTCCTCAAGCATTACCGTCTGCTTATTGATCGGAGCAGCGACGGCAGGTGTAATTGGTAGGGGTGGTGGAGTTTTATTGAAGTTGGTGCTGGTGTTGTTTGGGGAATCCATAACTTTGAAAGAAAAATTTGGGTTATGACAGATTCAAAATAAATGAAATGATAAGATTCAAAGAATATGTATTGTAAGGAATGTTTTCAGTTGCTGATTCTTATATTATATTGCTTAGGTTGTCCACGTAGAGCATACCTGTATGTCCATACAGAGCTGACCTGTATGTCCATACAGAACAGACCTGCATGGTCCACCAACAAAACCTGTCACGCCCCGCTTTCCAGTGTACGGGCAGAGGACGCGACGGGTCACGCTGCGTATTTACTCAAAAGTAAATACGCTAAGCGTATCTAAGCAATATAAAATAAGATATCCACAAGAGACAAGATGTAAATGAACAACAATTTTATTTATTAACATTTTTTTTACAATACAACTGAAATGAAAATACATGTACTGAAAGCAATGCCTAAACAATGGCATAATAGAAATGAAAATGAAATGTACAAGTAAACTAAAGCTCCGGGTCGAAGGCTAGCTGATCCAAATCCTCGCTGGTGGACTCTGTCTCCAGAAGGTCCGAATCACCTGACAACATTCCAAGGAAAGAAGAAAGAAATGTCGTCAGCGAACGATCGCTCGGTATGTCCTAAATGTAAGAAGAGACAGAATAGACAGAAGGAGAATGTAACTTTTAAAGTTGTATTATATTGTTAACGTTGTTGTATGTATGTAACACCTTAGATTGTGTTTGTAGCTAATTATATTTTAATATATGGATTTTAATAAAAAGTTTACCAAATTAAGTTTCAAATATTTTATCCTATTTAATGAGTATTTTATTAGAATTTTTCTAGGCACATACATACTTATGCATGTTAACTAGGGTGTTAAATTGGGGTTTAACCATCTCTTAATCTTGATTTATGTTTTGTTTAAGTGTTTTGGGTTTTAATAGTTATGGTTGTTAAAAATAATAAGGGTTTTAAATTGATTTTTTTGTTTGGTTTGAAATGTTGACCTTGTGAGAGGGAGAGGGTATGGTGCTACATGGAGAGAGAGCCATGCCTCATTTAATGAAGTGAGAGAGAGTGAGAAAGGGGGGGGTTGTTTGTGTTCTCTCATTTCACTCTTTGCTCTCATTCTCTCACTCTCAAACACACACACACTAACAACAGCAGCAGCAGCAACTCCAACACCAGCATCCATCAGCAGCAGCAGCAGACAACATCATCATCAGCAGCAGCAGCACCTGCAGGCAGCAACAGCAGCAGCAGGAGCTCCAGCAACTTGCAGCAGCTCCTTTCACTTCTTGGCCTGCCTTCTAGGGTACCATAGAGTATATTTCCTAAACCCAATCCCCTAATTGCTAAGCTTGTGTGTTGGTTAGCTTCGATTAGTGTTAAATAGCTAGTTTAGTGCTAGATTATGGTGAATTGTGAGATGTTATAGTAAATTGATGATTGTGTTGGTAAACCCTACCTATTTTAGTGATATTAAGGTCACATTAACTGAGAATTAACCCAGATTACACTAAAATACCATAGGGTTTGCTTTTTGTGCAAAATTAGCGTTTTTAAGCGATATTATGGCATTTTGTAATCTGTTATTGACCCGGACCTTTCAGGATAAATTTGAGAATACTGGAGCATGCTCACTAGGTTTAGACAACACCACCAGAACACGAACCCCTATCTCCTAATCATGGCCGCATATTTAATCATATTGGCCGCAATTTGCGGCCAGGTTAGGGTGTTGGGTCTTGGGGTTTTGGGTAGGGTTATCTGCAGTGTATTGTAGTGTGTTGGCATGTCTAGTTTTGTAAGATTTGACCTGTAGGAAAATCTGGGATCAAATATCGTTTTGCATGTCCGTTGTGTTTGCGCGATATGCACGATACGTGAGTGGGTTCTGTGATCCAGCGTATCGCGGTGTGTCGCGATAGTTTTAGATGCGTATACACACGATTCAGCATATCGTGCACACGCGCGTTTAGTTCGCGACGCGAGTTTCTCGTTTTGGTTCGATATCGCGTTTTCGCGGATATTTGGCTTATATATGATTTCCATGTCTTATTTGCAGGTTTGCAGGCGGGGACTACGGACACAGCTACAGGGGGGAGCAGATGGTAGGATTCACCTAGCTGGGAGAGTAGGTGAGTAGATTTAACATTTACAGGGGAATCGCCCGCATGGCGTTATGCGTCTGGGCAAGGATTCTAATACTTGTCGCATATTCTACGTCATTTTTAGAATTGCGCCTTTACCATATTTCCATGATATACTTGTACTGTGACTAGTAGGACACTGCACATATTATTGACGGTTCATGTTGCACGAGCACGGATTGTATGCTACACACACCGTCAATAATTGCCATGTCACACACAAACCATTATAGACATTATATTGCTTAGTTAGGGACTTTACGACATCGATTCACATTACTTATCACGTTTTGACATTTAGTAACCGATATACCTTACTCACCTATTCCACTTATACCCAGGGGGTATATGACACCAGTTCTTATAGGTAGATACCTATACATTGCTACACCTGTATGTTACTCACATATTCAGTTGTTGTTACATATTTACCTTTACTGATGTTGCTTTGCTGTACCTTATTGGTTTCGCATACTTATGGTTCCAGCTATACATTCTCATCTATATGCTCGCATTTCAGATATATCGCATATATTTATTCCTGGATTTGCGCATTGTTTATTGGGATTTTAGATGATGTTTTCTGGATTTGGGAACCACGGGAGTTCATGAAATTATGCATACATTGAATAACCCGGTTTCCTTGATATGATATTTACGCATCCACCATGAGCTTTATCGGTTCTGATTTATATATATCCCTACGAGGAGGCGTCGAGGCCGTAGAGGGTACATGGTGGGGCCCGGTATGGTTCCCCTCGGCAAGATGATCGATGGATTTTGCCGATTGTGCCTGGAGGCGGGCTAGTACCTACCGGTGACAGTACTGATGACTCGGCGGGGATCATGGAGATACCGTTGGGAGTCATGCACGTATGCATACGTCGAAAGGCGAGGGCCAGAGCTAGGCACTCGTGCTTTCGGGAAAGCGTATGATACGTACCTATCAGGATTTCTGTGTCGATACTTGGCACATTGTTTTCATGATATTTCTTTTAAACACCTTTGTATATATAACAGGGGATTTAGCCGTTGTTATATATACCCTTACACCAATATTAGTGGAATGGGACGCTAATATATTTATATTGACCCCATCATATTTATTTCTGCATATATATATATATATATATATTTAGGATGCTAGAATATTACTTAAGACTTTGACTTGGGATATCAGGTGATTCATTGAGATTGGACATACACATGGGATTATTGACTTGTACATTCGGGATATAGGAGATTACTCGATATTGTACATTGAGGAGACGTGAGACTTATATGATGTGAGAGCCCAATGTGGGGGCTGATTTGAGGAATTGGGATTTGAGTGTCTTGATGGATTGTGATCCTACCACGATGACAGGATTCCGTGGGATGACATATTTCACTCCATACCTCATACCTTTTCACTTATGCGCTGTTCCATGTATTAGAAGTACCTGTTAGTGTACCCTTCATGATAGCTGCATATTTGCATTCTCATATCCTTATTGCATAGTTATTGCATACTATTGTCATGTTATTATTGCTTTACATATTGATTGTACCTGCTAGTGTACCTTCCATTATTCGGCATTCACATGACATGTTATTACTGTAATCGCATATCTTAGATTCATGCTGTACGTACATTCCTGCGATTACCTGCATATGTTATCTACTATTCATGAGTTGGCAACTCACCCTCGTTGTGCCACAGGTGTTTCAGGTTGTTCCCCAGAGTAGTCGAGGCAGGCTATTCAGTTATTCAGCCATCATCTTTTTCTACAGATACCGCATCGGCTCACAGTATACTATTTTTCTTAAGTGGATTAGATGATTATCTGTATTTCATATTGTACATTCGTTGTATCTTGTACTCTCCATCTACTATTATGTTGTTGACTTAGAGACTTGGTGAGGACGATATTGTATATTATTTCTGGGTTGTTGTCTTTTATATACAGCTTTCTCTCTATTGTCTTTATTTCTTCGCTACGACGTCGTATATTTGTGTTGTATTCATCTTGGCTAGTTTTCACAAAAAGGGGGTGTTGCCAAAATTTTAAAGAAAGAAAGTAGGACTTTTAAAGAATTTGGGTTGCGATTTCAAATGTTTCAAAACCTTATATTATCTTTTCCGTATTTTCTTGGTTTAGATTTCTGGGTTTTGGTTTTCGTTTACTGCGTTACGTCTTTAGGCGTTGCGTAGTATTAGGGTCGTCACGGGCCAATTTTGGGTCGTGACAAAGTTGGTATCAGAGAGCTAGGTTTTACCTTTCGGAGTGTAGGATGACCTTAGTATGATGGAGTAGGTAGCTTAAGCAAAGTAACGTAGTGTGTGTATGTCTGCAGCATCCCCACGATGCGGTACTTCGCCTTAAGTGGCCTAAATACAATTTGCTTGAAATTCCTTCCTTGATGATTCATATCCTTGATATTCGATTCCTTATTCTCATCGAATCTTATATCTATTTATAGCCTTGCCGCCGATGACTATGGGGAGTCAGAGTGATGAAGCGAGGGTCGAGGTCAGAGTTGGCTCGGGTGAGACGAGTACTGACCAGAATGGCACTCTAGTTGCACAGGTGCAGACGGATCAGCCTACGACATATACTATTGATAGACTTTTGGCAGAGATGCAGGACTTCCTCCAGACTATGAGTTCATTGGTTGATGTCATTCGGGAGCTACGACAGGAGGTTGTCACCCCTATTACTCAGTTGTCACTTACGATCAGCATCCAGCAGTCCGTCACCTGCATAGCACCAGTGGTTGCAGCTCAAGTTGACGAGGCACATATTCCAGGACAGTGGAGGACTCGTACCAGTGTACCAGCCCAGAGACAGAGGTTTGGTCATCGAGACAGATTTCGTGGCCGTCGTGGGAGTAGCAGAGGCTTAGGACGAGGACAGTCGTTCAGCTCTCATCCCCAGGATGAGTCAGCGCGTGGATGTTTTCGATGCGGAAGCCTTCAGCACTTCGTCAGGGATTGTTCCTTAGCACCTCGTCATGATCGTATTCAGAGAGGCCGTGGACATGGAAGGTTCGCTCAGAGGGCTCAGTCTACCAGAGGAGTTCTGCCTGTTGCGGGTAGAGGACAGACACAGGAGTTTGCTTCTACTCATCGGGACGCGCAGGCATCCAATGCAGAGTTTTCAGGTATCCTTAATTTATATGTTCTTTTGGTGTACTCATTTGCTTTTCACACTTGTACCGTGGTTGGGTAGATTAGACGTAGTTGTGCTAACTTCTGTCAGCGATTCTTTTGTTGCGCGACACGTATTTCAGTTTTGTGCCAATCGGATAGGAGATAGAGTTTCGTCCGTCGTTTTGGTCCTTCTAGAGATGTTGGATTTGACGTTCTCCTGGGCACGGACTGGTTAATTACGTGCTAGCCATTTGTGGACTGCCGTGAGGAAACAGTCAGGAATTGTTTTCCCGGCGAGTCAGTTCTTGTGGTGCAGGTGGATAGTTGTGCCGCCTCTCATAGCTTGAATTCAGCTTTTTTTCGCTAGTCGGCTTTTGAGGAGATGTCATGGATTCATAGCGTTCATTCGTGATACCGGAGCCACAGTGGGATTGTTGGACCGGGTTCCTTTTGTGCGAGAGTTTTTCCGACGTTCCGGATGAGCCGGCGAAGCTTGAGAGCTTAAGGATCAGCTGCAGAGTGGTGGTTTGGGGAGTTTTCTGCGTCTGAGTGCTTCGCATTAGGAGGCTCCTAATTTTGTTCGTCAAGAAGAAAGACGGCAGTTTGAGATTGTGTATCGACAGATCGTTAATTGAACCGGCTTACGGTGCGGATAGGTATCCTTCACCTCGCCATGACGATTTCTTCGATCAGCTCCAGAGTGCGAGACATTTTCTAAGTTTGTTTGGGATCAGGTTATCATTATTGCGGATTCGGGGTGATGGCATTCCGAAGACTGCTTTATGCGTGCGACGGGCTTTTTGTGTTTTTGTGAGTCGTTGGATTCACCAGTGCCCTAACAGCATTCGTAGATATGATGAAACCGTTTTCTGCAGGCCGTTCCTCGACCAGTTATTGTTGTGTTACTTACGACATTCTGGTCTATCTAATGTGTCTTGAGGAACAGGAGTAGCACTTAAGGATTTGTTATGCAGATACTGGGAGAGCCCCAGCAGTTTGCTAAATTCTCGGAGTGTTTCTTCAGGCTTGTTTTGTGTTGACTCCTAGGTCTTGTAGTCACGGGAGATGGTTTCGTATGGTTCCGAGGGAGATCGTGGCCGTACAGCTTAGGCCCAGACTTGTGTGCAGGATGGAGATCCGCAGATTGTTGGGCTTAGTCGGTTTTTACCGCCGTTTCATGCAGGATTGATAGAGTAGTGCTGCACCGTCGACTGAATGGACCGGAAGGAAGGTTTCTTTTCTGTGGACTGAGGCAGGTGTACGGAGTTTTCAGCAGTTGAAGATTCAGTTAACAACTGCATCAGTTCTTTCTTTGCCTTTGGTTCGGGCGACCTTGTTGTTTAACTGTAATGTTTCTTGAGTGGGGCTCGAGTGTGTACTGAGGAGACACTATAGAGTTATCGCTTTTGCTTCCCTACATTTGGAGGAAGTACGAGAAGGATATTCCACTCATGATCTGGAGATGGCCGCTGTGGTTTTGCGTTGGGAGAATTGGAGACATTACTTGTTCGAGAGTCATGTCAGATTTTCCACGGACCACCAGAGCTTAATGTACATCTTCCTGCAGCGGATTTTGATTGTTGTGATAGTCTTCTGCAGATTTACAGTTCTTGTGTGATCGATGAGTACAGCTTAAGTTCGTCTCTACGGAGGGAACAACTTGCTCATGTCCGCGCCCGACCACTTGTCCTTAATCGTTTTCGCGAGACACTGCCCGCTGACGCTCGTTCGTCAGAGATACTTGAGCATACTCGGCTGGGTAATGATTCAGAGTCCTTGATTTATGACAATGGTGTGCTAAGTTAGGGACGCGTTTGTGTACCTGATATTATCAGGTAGAGACGTGAAACCCTAGAATAGGCACATCAGTCAACTCTCTGTTTTCATTCAAGTTCCACCAACATTGACGTGACTTGTGAGATAGTTACGGGTGGACATGGGTGTAAAGAGAAGTTTCAGGTTTCGTTTCAAGGTGTGTCTTTTGTGTGTTTGGGTTGAGTATCTGAGGCCGGCTGGAGAGTTGCAATCTTTTACCGTCCCGAAATAGGAGTGGGAGCAGATCTCCATGAATTTCGTTATGGTTTCTACCCAAGTTTAGTCAGGGTGTGACTCCATTCGGATTCTTGTCGTCCGGTTATACTCAATTTGCTCAGTTGTTTCTTGTTGAGTTGTGTGTTTGTTTTAATTGTCGTCAGCGGTTGGGGATCGTCACTCGCCATCGTTAGGGTTCTCCTTCGATCGCTGTTATCAGGAGACACTCCAATTGGCCACCTTCAGGTTTAGGGGTTAGGTTGTGTCGATCACCAGTCTGTTGTTTTTCTGACTCTACGTAAGTAGGACTTCGGACCCCAGCTAGTCTAGAGACTTCGGAGATAGTCCAGTTGTGTTAGGTCGGGATGGAAAATTGTCCATTGCGAACTGAGGTCTTATGCCGACTGTGTTGGTCATAGACTAGAGTTCGCAAGGACAGATCATGTATTCCTACGGACTTTCCGATGAATGACGTGTTGGATTTTGGGAAGCTTGTCCCAGAATTTAGGTCCTTCTGAGATCCTATAAGCGAGTTAGTTCGTTGCCTTTAATTTGGCACTTCCACCCAGATTATTGAATTTTCACCCCGTATTCCTTGTGATGATACTTTACAATTACCTTCTGGACCTTTCTCACATGATTTAGCACCAGACCATGTAGCTTGGACGCGATCCTTCGTGCACCAGCAGCCAATGGTATTAATGGCTAGGCAGGTGGATGAACATCGGTCAAGGGTCTTGCTATCTGTGAAGGTTTTTCTTGGACGTAGCCGTATAGTGAGATAATCACTAGGGAGGCTGCGAGCGAGATTTGAAAGTTGTAATCTTCTCTTTGAATGTACGCGTAGCAGTATATTTTTAAATTCGGAGACGAATTTCTTTTAAGGGGGGAGATTGTAACTCCTTAGATTGTGTTTGTAGCTAATTATATTTTAATGTATGGATTTTAATAAAAAGTTTACCAAATTAAGTTTCAAATATTTTATCCGATTTAATGAGTATTTTATTAGAATTTTTCTAGGCACACACACACTTGTGCATGTTAACTAGGGTGTTAAATTGGGGTTTAACCATCTCTTAATCTAGATTTATGTTTTTTTTAAGTGTTTTGGGTTTTAATAGTTATGGTTGTTAAAAATAATAAGGGTTTTAAATTGATTTTTTTGTTTGGTTTGAAATGTTGACCTTGTGAGAGGGAGAGGGTATGGTGCTACATGGAGAAAGAGCCATGCCTCATTTAATAAAGTGAGAGAGAGTGAGAAGGGGGGGTTGTTTGTGTTCTCTCATTTCACTCTTTGATCTCATTCTCTCACTCTCAAACACACACACACACACAACAGCAGCAGCAGCAGCTCCAACACCAGCATCCATCAGCAGCAGGAGCAGACATCATCATCAGCAGCAGCAGCAGCACCTGCAAGCAGCAACAGCAGCAGCAGGAGCTCCAGCAACTTGCAACAGCTCCTTTCACTTCTTGGCCTGCCTTCTAGGGTACCATAGAGTATATTTCCTAAACCCAATCCCCTAGTTGCTAAGCTTGTGTGTTGGTTAGCTTCGATTAGTGTTAAATAGCTAGTTTAGTGCTAGATTATGGTGATTTGTGAGATGTTATGGTAAATTGATGATTGTGTTGGTAAACCCTACCTATTTTAGTGATATTAAGGTCACATTAACTGAGAATTAACCCAGATTACACTAAAATACCATAGGGTTTGCTTTTTGTGCAAAATTAGCGTTTTTAAGCGATATTATGGCATTTTGTAATCTGTTATTGACCCGGACCTTTCAGGATAAATTTGAGAATACTGGAGCATGCTCACTAGGTTTAGACAACACCACCAGAACATGAACCCCTATCTCCCAATCATGGCCGCATATTTAATCATATTGGCCGCAATTTGCGGCCAGGTTAGGGTGTTGGGTCTTGGGGTTTTGGGTAGGGTTGTCTGCAGTGTATTGTAGTGTGTTGGCATGTCTAGTTTTGTAAGATTTGACCTGTAGGAAAATCTGGGATCAAATATCGTTATGCATGTCAGTTGTGTTTGCGCGATACGCGCGATACGTGAGTGGGTTCTGTGATCCAGCGTATCGCGGCGTGTCGCGATAGTTTTAGACGCGTATACACACGATTCAGCGTATCGTGCACGCGCGCGTTTAGTTCGCGACGCGAGTTTCTCGTTTTGGTTCGATATCGCGTTTTGCGGAATATTTGGCTTATATATGATTTCCATGTCTTATTTGCAGGTTTGCAGGCGGGGACTACGGACACTTCTACAGGGGGGAGCAGATGGTAGGATTCACCTAGCTGGGAGAGTAGGTGAGTAGATTTAACATCTACAGGGGAATCGCCCGCATGGCGTTATGCGTCTGGGCTAGGATTCTAATACTTGTCGCATATTCTACGTCATTGTTAGAATTGCACCTTTACCTTATTTCCTTGATATACTTGTACTGTGACTAGCAGTCGTAGGACACTGTACATATTATTGACGGTTCATGTTGCACGAGCATGGATTGTATGCTATACACACACCGTCAATAATTTCCATGTCACACACAAACCATTATAGACATTATATTGCTTAGTTAGGGACTTTACGACATCGATTCACATTACTTATCACGTTTTGACATTTAGTAACCGATATACCTTACTCACCTATTCCACTTATACCCAGGGGGTATACGACATCAGTTCTTATAGGTAGATACCTATACATTGCTACACCTGTATATTACTCACATATTCAGTTGCTGTTACATATTTACCTTTACTGATGTTGCTTAGCAATACCTTATTGGTTTCGCATACTTATGGTTCCAGCTATACATTCTCATCTATATGCTCACATTTCAGATATATCGCATATATTTATTCCTGGATTTGCACATTGTTTATTGGGATTTTAGATGATGTTTTCTGGATTTGGGAACCGCGGGAGTTCATGAAATTATGCATACATTTAAAAACCCGGTTTCCTTGATATGATATTTGCACATCCACTATGAGCTTTATCGGTTCTGATTTATATATATCCCTATGAGGAGGCGTCGAGGCCGTAGAGGGTATATGGTGGGGCCCGGTATGGTTCACCTCGGCAAGAAGATCAATGGATTTTGCCGATTGAGCCTGGAGGCGGGCTAGTTCCAACCAGTGACAGTACTGATGACTCGGCGGGGATCATGGAGATACCGTTGGGAATCATGCACGTATGCATACATCGAAAGGCGAGGGTCAGAGCTAGGCACTCGTGCATTCGGGACAGCGTATGATACGTACCTATTAGGATTTCTGTGTAGATGCTTGGCACATTGTTTTCATGATATTTCTTTTAAACACCTTTTGTTATATAACAGGGGATTTAGCCGTTGTTATATATACCCTTACACCAATATTAGTGGAATGGTACGCTAATATATGTGTATTGACCCCATCATATTTATTTTTGCATATATATATATATATATATTTAGGATGCTAGAATCATACTTGAGACTTTGACTTGGGATATCAGGTTATTCATTGAGATTGGACATACACATGGGATTATTGACTTGTACATTCGGGATATAGGAGATTACTCGATATTGTACATTGAGGAGACGTGGGACTTATATGATGTGAGAGCCCAACGTGGGGGCTGATTTGAGGAATTGGGATTTGAGTGTCTTGATGGATTGTGATCCTACCACGATGACAGGATTCCGTGGGATGACATATTTCACTCCATACCTCATACCTTTTCACTTATGCACTGTTCCATGTATTAGGAGTACCTGTTAGTGTACCCTTCATGATAGCTGCATATTTGCATTCTCATATCCCTATTGCATAGTTATTGCATACTATTGTCATGTTCTTATTGCTTTACATATTGATTGTACCTGTTAGTGTACCTTCCATTATTCGGCATTCACATGACATGCTATTACTGTAATCACATATCTTAGATTCATCCTATACGTACATTCCTGCGATTACATGCATATGTTATCTACTATTCACGAGTTGGCAACTCACCCCCGTTGTGCCACAGGTGTTTCAGGTTGTTCCCCAGAGTAGTCAAGGCAGGCTATTCAGTTATTCAGCTATCATCTTTTTCTGCAGATACCGCATCGGCTCACAGTATACTATTTTGCTTAGGTGGGTTAGATGATTATCTGTATTTCATATTGTACATTCGTTGTATCTTGTACTCTCCATCTACTATTATGTTGTTGACTTAGAGACTTGGTGAGGATGATATTGTATATTATTTGTAGGTTGTTGTCTTTTATATACAGCTTTCTCTCTATTGTCTTTATTTCTTCGCTACGGCGTCATATATTTGTGTTGTATTCATCTTGGCTAGTTTTCACAAAAAGGGGATGTTGCCAAAATTTTAAAGAAAGAAAGTAGGACTTTTAAAGAATTTGGGTTGCGATTTCAAATGTTTCAAAAACTTATATTATCTTTTCCGTATTTTCTTGGTTTAGATTTCTGGGTTTTGGCTTTCTTTTACTGCGTTACGTCTTTAGGCGTTGCGTAGTATTAGGGCTGTCACGGGCCAATTTCGGGTCGTGACAATGTAGCTTGGTACAGAAAATACCAGTGTATACGAGAGGAGTCTCACTATCCCGGAGACTAAGGTATACGGAGTACAAGGAACAGTTCAGCCATGGTACAACGGCAATGGAGATTCGGGTTATGTGTCTTATGGTTGCAGTCCCGTGCCACTTTTAACACCTTCCGTACCAATCTACCCCTTATGAACCCCGCGATACCTTGATTGTATTGATTGGATTGTATTATCTTGTATTATAATTGTATAGATGGATGACTTTCCGAAACCATGATATCAGTAATGGAACGGATATAATGGATGAATATGTAAATGGAGTATATCCATGGTTCGGTTCGGTCAAGTTGTATAGATTGAATAGATTGAGTATATGGATTCATATTGAATTGTGGTTTTATCCTTGAATCATATTCAAGTCAGATTGATAATATTTAGACTCATTCTGAGTCAGACAATTTTAAGAAAAACTTGAAATCCTGATTGTTTTGATGTTATCGGTAACTGCTGCACATGGACTGCAGGATTTGTGTCTTTTTCCAAGACAATTACCGTGTTGCTAACACCGTTTGTTAAGTTGTCTACCTTAAATAGGCAAGCACCCATATCTCCGGCTTCTTGAGGCTCAAGAGACTGGTCCCGCTTAAACCTATGTTTCCTATGGTCCTTATTGTAATTTAATAAAACTTGAGGGGGTTTTATGTAAAAATAGTTTTGGTATAATTTCAAAATACACCTCAAGTATTTAATTATCATCTTTAGGGTTTTCATTGATGTATATTTTATAAATATGATATTTCTAGGAATAAAACCTAATTTCATAATATATGATATTTATTTGTAATATGAATATTATTTTGAATTATCATGGTAGTTTCATGTAATGTTTGAATTCTTTTCTTGAGTTTTGGAAACATAGAATACTATTTATATATTTAAAATAAGTATTTTGGTAATAATTATATATACATATCTAACGAAAATAAATTTATTTATTTTCTTGTAAAAATCTCATTTTCTAAAGAAAAATGTATAAAAATTCCATCGAGATCGAATGCTCCTTACGGAGGTCTGCATCTCGCTCTACTAAGCCCGAAGATATGCGATAATCCGCACCATCCCGAACGGGGTCTCCAAAATGGGTTGTAGAGACGCAATTGCATAGGAATGTTTTAATACATCTTTTAAAGAAAACTGTTTTATAAGTTAAAGTGATTTATTTGCAAAGTCGTATTTCCCGTATTCTATTGTCCCAAAATTCATCGTGTTATGATATATATGTGTGTTGTCAGGAGGTAGGTCATTCCCTCGTGAACTATCTAAAGGTATAGCGAGGAATTAAGTTAAAATGTTGAAATGAATAGTTTGTAGTATTTTTATGTAAAAATGAGATAAATGTCACAAAAATGATTATTTTGAGGTGAAACTTGATTTAATGGTTTTTTTAATTTTTTGTTACGCAATATGTGAGAATATGAAGTTATCTTGATTAAGAAAAGTATAGTTTTTAAAGAAAACCGAATCGGAAGTCGGACTAACTCCGCTTCCGTCGGGTTTTAGAATTGAAACTTTTTTAAAAATAAGATGAGAAAGGGAATTGGGACTTACTGGCTTATAAGGTAGATGGGAGAAAGTGGAAGAGTGGAGAACCGCCGGTGCGTCGTTTCGTCGCCGGAAACTCCCCGTATCGTCGCTGGAACTTCGTTGGAGCTTCGCCCTTTGCTAACTCCACTTGCACACTATAGGAACTTGGAAATTTCTTGAGAGTTTTGGCAGGGATTTGTGAGTAAGTAGGGGTGATATAAGGGGTGATATTTATAGGAAAAGCTAGGGTTTAGTGTAGTGAATGTGTGTATTAAAATTTGTAATAAAATTGGTTTAATTATGAATTTTATTGTGCTCTGTAAATGTGCAGAGTAAACAAATAATACTGGAGTTATGGGGGGAGTCCAAGGGTCTAGGGAAAAAGAAAAAATTAGTGTTTGGGCCAAGGAAAACTGGCGGCGCTGGCCGAACAGTGGATCTCGCCGGTCTATTCATGGGGTTTGGGGGCTCGGATTCGTGCCACGTGTCCCTGACGCTTCAACTACCCTATTTAAAATGTTTGATTATTCTGTAACTTACCCTATTATGTGTGTTGCACGTGTAGACTCTTGGGCTTCTAAAAGGTTAAAAGAAAATAAACCAAAAAGATAATGTGGCTGATGGGATTTGAACTCTGGTGTTTTGGTTCAGCAGTGCATGGCCTTACCAGTGAGCTACAAGCTCTTTCTTGCTACTCTAAATCAAAATAAATATTTATAGCATTCACATGAATTGTAAATACCCCAATTGTAAATTAACTTTAAATGAATTTTATGTACACAAAATTTAGAGTTGTTACAGTCTATCCTCCATACAAAAATTTCGTCCTCGAAATTTCCAATTTATTCTAAGGACTAGTTTACAAATAAGTGAAGATATCTTGCACCCATCTCATCTTCCCTTTCCCATGTCGATTCTCCTGGTGTATCTTTTCTCCACATCACTCAAACCAAGTTGACTTCCTTGTTCCAAAGTGACTTCACATTTCTATCCAGGATCTCAACAGGTTGCTGCTCACATGATAAATCTGGCTGTATAGTGAGTTCGGAGTGATCAAGCACATGGCTGGGGCTACTCACATACCTTCTGAGTTGGGATATGTGGAACACATTGTGCACTCCTTCCAATGAAGGTGGAAGTGCCAAGCGATAATGCACTTCACCGACTCGTTCGAGTATGTCGAACGGTCCAATATACCTTGGACTTAGCTTACCCCGTCTTCCAAAATGAACCACTCTATGGTTCGGAGATATATTCAAAAATACGTGATCTCCTGGCTGGAACTCCAAATGACGGCGCTTTGCATCAGCCCAGTGCTTCTGTCGATCTTGGGTTATGCGCATTCTTTCCTTGATAGTGCGGACCACATCCACAGTTGCTACTATCATCTCAGGTCCAAGGAGTTCTCTATCTCCGATGTCGTCCAACCTTAATGGTGATCGACACTTCCTTCCATATAGCGCAGCAAAAGGTGCCATTCCTATGCTTTCTTGGTAGCTGTTGGTGTACGAAAACTCCACAAGTTGTAGGTGATCTTCCCACGATCCTCCAAAGTCTAACATACACGCTCTGAGCATATCCTCCAAGATCTGAATAGTTCGCTCAGACTGACCATCAGTTTGTGGATGATAAGCTATGCTGAAGTTCAAACTTGTTCCCAAGCTCGCTTGCAGACTTTCCTAAAATTGTGATCGAAATCTAGTGCCACGATCGGAGACAATGCAGACCGGTACTCCATGAAGTCTCACGATATCCTATATGAGTTAATGGGTATCAGAGATAGTACATATTGAAGAGTTTAAAATCTTACTTAGATTTTTACCTCCATATACTTCTTTGCTAATGTCTCAGTTGAGTGGCCAACTCGAAATGGAATAAAGTGAGCCGACTTCGTGAGTCGATCCACAATAACCCATACTGCATCTTTACCCTTTGTACTGCGAGGAAGTGCAGTCACAAAATCCATCGTAATGTGTTGCCACTTCCATTCTGAGATTGGTAACGGTTGAAGTAATCCAGCAGTCCTGTGATGTTCAGCCTTTATTTGCTGACAAACCAAACATTTAGCAACGCTTATGGTTACTTCATGCTTCATTCCACGCCGCCAGTAATTTTGACGTAGATCTTTGTACATCTTTGTACCTCCAGGGTGTATTGAGTAGGGAGAGCTGTGAGCTTCTTTCATTAACTCGTCCCGCACAGAACCTTTTGGTACACACAATCTGCTGTCGTAACTCAAAGATCCGTCTTTATGAATGATGAAGTCTGCTCTGAGTCCATTCTCTACTTGTTCTCTGATCTTTTGCAACATAGCATCACTTGCTTGAGCTGCTTTGATCTGATTGACAATGGTAGATTGAACTTGCAAGTTCATCAAACTTGATGCGTTACCTGGCATGATCACTTCAATCTCCATCTGATGCAAGTCTTGTTGAAGCTTCCACTGAGCGGTAAGATTCATTGCTAATGGTTGGCGACTAAGGGCATCAGGTACCACATTCACCTTCCTTAGGTGGTATTGCAGGTTGATGTCGAAGTCCGCCATGAGTTCTAACCATCGTCTCTGCCGTATATTCAACTCTTTCTGAGTAAACACATATTTCAGGCTCTTATGATCTGTGTATATGTTCACTCGTTCACCAAGAAGATAATGACACCAAATCCTAAGAGAAAAGATTACGGCTGCCAACTCCAAGTCATGCGTCGGATAATTGCGCTCATGAATCTTCAGCTGTCTTGATGCAAAAGCTACAACCTTACCGTGCTGATGTAGAACACATCCTAATCCCTTACCGGATGCATCGCAATGCACTTCGAAACCTCCTGATTGGTCCGATATAAGGAGAATAGGCGCTGACGTCAACCTTGACTTGAGTTCTATGAAAGCTTGTTCGCATGCTTCTTACCACACGAATTTTTCATCTTTACGTATGAGCTTGGTCAGGGGTGTTGCAATCTTGGAAAATCCTTTGATGAACCTTTTGTAATATCCTGCTAGACCAAAGAAACTTCGAATTTCCTTCACTGACTTCGGTGTCGGCCATTCGCTTACTGCTGAAACTTTCGCTGGATCCACAGAGATTCCTTCGCCTGATACAATATGTCCGAGAAAACCAAGTTGATCTAGACAAAACTCGCATTTGCTATACTTGGCATATAATTGATGCTGTCGTAGAGTTTTCAGGACAATTCGTAGGTGCTCGGCATGTTCCTTCCGACTCTTAGAATACATTAGGATGTCGTCGATGAAGATGACAACAAATCTGTCTAAGTACTCTCAGAAAACTTGATTCATCAGGTTCATGAATATTGCTGGTGCGTTGGTCATATCAAATGGCATTACTAGAAATTCGTAATGACCATAGCGAGTTCTGAATGTCGTTTTATGGATATCAGATTCCTTGACCTTCACCTGATGATAACCCGAATGAAGATCTAACTTAGAGAAAACACAAGACCCACTTAGCTGATCGAACAGATCATCGATGCGCAATAGTGGATACTTGTTTTTTATCGTTACTTCGTTCAAGGCTCTATAATCAATGCACATCCTGTATGAACCTTCCTTCTTCTTCACAAGTAGAACTGGTGATCCCCAACTTGAAGTGCTGGGACGAATCCATCCTTTTGCCAATAATTCGTCCAATTGAGTTCGAACTTCCTTCAAACCTTCCGGACTTAATCGATACGGTGCTTTGATTACCGGTTGTGCTCCTGGCATTAAATCAATGCTGAATTCAAGAGCTCGATCGGTAGGCAAACCTGATATATCATCAGGAAACACATCGTCGAACTCTCGAACTACTTCTGGGTTCCTCCGCTTGAATTGCCGCAATCACTGCCTTCTTTTGTTTCACCTTGTAAGTACTTAGCTCCAGGGTACGGTCTCCACTTTTGAAATAAAAGACGGATGGTGTAGAATCTCGAATACTACCCTCCTTTGACGACAGCCGATGGTAGCGCAAAAGGTTCCTAGCCAATCCATACCGAGAACCACATTGAAGTTCGGTATGTCCAGCACCTTGAGTCAGCATAGAATCCTCTGCTGCAGACGACCACTGGACACAAGTTTTATCCCATTATTGCCTTTAGAACGTCGTTCCTTGAACTGACATTCCAGCTGGATACAAGCGGTGTGACTGGTATCGCATGAGTTCGGAAGAACCGTTGCGACATAAAGCAATGAGATGCACCAGTATCGAAGAGTGCGAGTGCAGGAAGTGAGGCTACTAAGATTGCACCTATGGTATGTGGGATATGTTTTAGGTATAAGGAAAATGTATATAGCTATGTATAGATGGAAAATAAAGCTTGATGGAGAAGGGTTACCAGTGATGACTTAGCCGGTAGCTTCAGCTTCTTCCATGGTCATTGTTAAATCCTGTCGCCTCGGCACATTCCTCCTTGTTGGAGGATCATTCCTCTGTCCATTCCTTGGTCCTTGAGGTGGGTTCCTTTGAGCTTTATAGAATTGACGAGGAGGAGGTGCAGTCGGTCGACGAGGAGGTGGAGCAGGTAGTGCAAGTCTCGGAGCAGGTGCATGAATGGCTGGGCACTGCTGGTAAGTGATTGCTGGCCTGGATGCAGCATATGGGTTTTGTCTATGAGGACAAGACCCAATATCGTGAGTAGCTAAGCCGCAGACTAAGCAAAGGCGATTTGCACGCCGGCAGTCTTTCATCAAATGTCTATCTCTCCTGCAGTATGTGCAAAATGCTAGGCTAGGCCGGTTGTTTGTTACTCCCGGTCTCCTTGGCACAAATGCTGGCCTTGAAGAGGCTCCTTCTACCATCTGGTTGGCAAGGAGCTTCATCCCGGCAGACGGAGGTCTGCCCCTCATCTTTACCACTGTCTCATATCGGTGGGCAGCTTTCAGAGCCAATTCATGAGTCGGGAAATCTCCTGTGAATAATGCAGCCTGGATCTCCGGATCAAACCCTTATTGGAATCGTCGGGCACAGATCTCATCCGTCCGTATCAGGTTTGCCGCAAATTTGTTAAGGTTTTGTGTTAGCTGTGTAATATGTGATATTTTAAAATTGAAATATTGAGACGTATCTTACCGACTGAGCATGGTAAACTCGGCATCGTACTCATCCACTGATTTGGTCCACATTGAACCCTATTGTAGGCGGATGAACTGTTGTTCCGTGTCGAATCTAGCAGTCTCGGAAAAGTACTTTACGTCGAACACATCACGGAAAGTCTTCCATTCGATAGGTTGGGTGAGACGGCTTTCCTCCACCTTCTACCAGACCCGTGCATTATCAGTGAGCTGCAGCTTTTCAACTAGAACCCAAGCGACCTCTGGCACTTGTGCTGCTGCCAGATCATCTTCAATACTCGGATCCCATTCCTCAACTTCTAAGGGGCTCTCTGTCACGACCTAAAGTAGCACGCGACTGGCACTTGAATCATATGAAGTCTATAGAGCCCCATCTAATTCAAGTAAGACAAAAACCCAGAAATCTAAACCATTTTAAAGAAAAAGTGAAGAAAACCTATTTTAAAGCAAGTGGCATTAAACATTTAAAAGCAACGTCATACTTTCCCGAAAATTTCGGCAGGGTTTCCTTTGTAAATGCTGGCCCCAAACTTGTACAAACATGCAATATATATAGATGATTAATAAAGGCATCCCAAGCGGGAGCTAGCTCTTTGCCAATTGGCGGATACAACCACACAAGACATATAATATAGAACGCCAAAGGGCGAGGATCAAAACTCAGAAAGAAACCAACATCCTCAAGAAAACCAGAGAAAAACCATAATAATACAGGCGCGCGACTCTAAGAACGAAAGAATATACACTGGTCTTCTAAGTCTAACAAATATACAAGTCTGGTTGATGGAGTTACTAGATACAACTGAATAAAAATAAAGTACAATGGTGGTCATGATGCAAGTGAACCCATCTACCAAAGCAATCATCCGGAAAGGAAACAGTGTGCTAGAAAACCGCAACAAAACCTGTACGGCAAAACGTGCAAGAAACTGTGGCACAACGGGGGTGAGTTGCCAACTCGTGAGTAGAAAATATCACCGAGCAGAAATCGCATGTATGACTCAATCCTAGGTCATACGATAATATATCCTCAATATACATAACCCTGAAACCATCTGCACATAAGTGTAATATTTAGTGCTCGTGTAAGTGCCTCAGGTAGCAACATGTCACATATATGATGTATGAATGCATGGAAAAAGAATACATTTGAATGAGAAAACTGTTTTCATATCTCAGTGAGATTTCTGTATAAAAACCGATGTATCATCAATGAAATTGTAAGTGCACGGCGGCGCCCCGGCCGTCAATCCGACGCCGGAATGCGGAAGCGGTGAATAACTTAAATTTTGCGGACTTAGCAAACCGGCACCACCGCGCACTTTAACCGGATCGAACCATTAACTAGTCTAAGCTATCTACAAGAAAGGGAGTAGAGATATACCGACGATCCAAGTCCTCCGGTCTTCTCGTCATGGTCCCGATCTCCTGCGGAAAAGTCCCGTCTCCTCCTCGTCGCCGGAAGTGCACCACATCGCCTTCTTCGTTTACGGGCTCCCACCTCAATGCCGAGGCAACTCGGGCACGAAGCCGGCTACTCGACGTGCCCAAGGTTCGTTGTAGAATATGTAGTAGAACTTGTGTCTCCTTATGGGGTAGTGGAGATGCCATTTGGTGGAGGGGTGAAAAACCAGAACAATGTGGAGGAGCTAGTGGGTATTTTGGAGCATGATGTGAACCAAAAATACACCCACACAATATTGGACAGCCCCCATCCTAAGTGGCCGGCCAAAGAGGTGAGGAGAAGAGCATGGAGTGAGGGAGTGATATGATAAAAACCAAAAGATCAAAAACCACAACCATAATCAAAAAGAGAAAGAAAGGAATGGTTATGATATCAAGCAATGATCACAAGCAAAACCAACACTCATCCAACCATCATCACCAAACTCATCATCAACAACCATGATGATCACTAAAAGTCAAGCAATCATGAAGCTAGAAGTCAAGGTCAATGAGAGGCTATCATGATAAAACAAAGATGCAAAGACCCCCTCCACAAATGCCTATTTGCAACAATGCAAATAAGCCCTCCTCCACCAATATTCGGCCAATGAACGGAACAATGGAAATTGGCCAAAACGGAAAGCAAACTGGCAACTCCAGAAAACTGGTCCCGTAATAAATTACAGGAAAACCCCGATACTGTGCATACACACCCGCATTTGTATTCCGACCGAAATACAAATGCAATGAGACAAAATCTCCACTGTACTATACTAGGATCCGGCTTATACCAAAACCGGCTAGTAATATCTGTTCGATCCTGATCCGTGCAATACCGCACGTATCTGATCGAACCCTGCCATATAACCATACGGCCTATAGTACAAACTGTCCGATCCTGATCCGTGCAATACTGCACGTATCTGATGGAACCCTGCCATATAACCATACGGCCTATAGTACAAACTGTCCGATCCTGATCCGTGCAATACCGCACGTATCTGATCGGACCTTGCCATATCTCCATACGGCCTCTACAACCTTTCGCCCGAAAGCTGAGTAACTGAATGTGGGGGACTCTAAAGACTCGTCAACACCTTGGTTGTGGATTTAACCACTAGCACGTCAGAGGTATAAGCCAATACGTAACGGGCTACCAGGTATTGACTAAAAAGGACGTCGATGAGCGAACTCATCCTGACACCCTACTGAGCCTGTCAGTGACAATATCCGTGCAGTCCGGTCCGTTCGTCTATGAGTATCGCATGGCGGGCCTAGTGGGTTGGTAAAAGTCAGACCCCCAAAAGCGGTACAAGTCGTGTCGGAGTGTAGCCCAGAACACCCTGAGATACTACTGGAATACCTACCAGTAAATCTCCTTGCCTTGGCCAAGGACTTTGTGTAATGGCTCTCCTAGACACAGCACGACCTCACCCCCAATACCGGGAGAGACGAACCCCTGAAGATACGCTCACTGCCTCCATGTGGCTCGGGACTGTACCCAACTAAAACCTGTTTGCACGACTCCTTTGAGCCGTGGTAGGGTAGTAATCAAAGTACAGTGGGAACTCACACGAGACAAATGACGATCCCCAGGTCGATGAACTAACCTGCACACATGTCACCAGGGAACTGCCATCTGACGTCTGGTATATGACCAACTAGCATGTTCCCGGCGAGTCCTGTCCGGTGTACTCATAACCCAATGAGCACCTGTATACATCTTAGGTGATCCAACTGACACCAGTGGCTTGTGAGACCGGCCACCGCCCCTCGTCGGGGTCTCGACTGTATACACTAGTCTACTAATGGAGTATCGAAGCCCGGTCTCGAAACTCCCACGACTAGGGACCTTTTAAGGATATGCTTGTAGACCCCCAGCTCTCACTTATATGATCGCCCTCATACTGCTGGTGGTCAAGCAAGAATCCTAGGGGCTCTATCAACGTGTAATAGCGACGTGTCAGGTCACCTAAAACAGTACACGATGATAAAGGTAAACCAGATAGCATACTATCATCTCGAGTAAGACTGTCCTACCGGGATAGGTCCTCCCTCAATCATTACAATCACGTACCTGTGACCTAATAATTGACTCTGAGGGCACTATCTCCAACAATCTCCCACTTGCACTCAAGGCTAATTATTGCGATGTCGCATACTCACAGCCCGTGTGATACCGAACATCCAACTCCTCTACTAGTCAGTCTCACAAAGCTCGTTTGCGGAACTATTGCGTTCGAGGAATAGCCTCAGTGAGTGGATCCGCTTAGTTGTTTCTTTCTATGTCTCTCTATATCTCAAGTTCGCGGAGAAAACCATCTCCCGAAATGAGCAATACCTGTCTTAGAATGTGTCTGGATGTCTGATGGGACCTAGCTCATAAATGAACTCCAAATCCAAACTTCTTAGACTGTATCGCCAACTGAACTTAATCAGTATCCTGCGCCATGCCTCCCTCAGTATTGCCTTGGATCACCTGTCCAAAATACTGCCCCTCATCAGAAGGAAAACTATAACTCTGACAACCTCCTTGTCGTCCATGTCACCTTGGAAGCCTGGAATGATAACTGTCTCCTGAATGAGGCTGTCGTTATCATCTCCCTAGAACATCCACTTATGTTCTAAAACTGCTTCCGACTGTTTCTCCAGGATTGGATTAATGTCAACTTATTGCATCTAGTGCAAGAACAACATCTGGTGTGGTACTTGACATCTCATGATTGACTCAATTGCCTGAGCAAGTGATCTGCCAATCATGCACATCCCTCTCCCCTTTAGTCTGTAAGACAGCTTCAGAGAGGGTGACTCCATCACCTGCAGGTACACTACCGTGCCAGGAGTCGTCCATCCTAAATACTCTTAGAATGCTGTCAAGTACCCTGATTGGGAAACCACCCAAATCTAGATCTAATACCATAGATCCAGTAACCAGTATGTCTGATATAATGTCCAAGTCCTGTGTGGAGAAACAACTGTGTGACGACCAAAGTATAACCGATCGTAGTGTAGGAGTTTCTTTTCCTACTCTGTGTATATCATCCAAATACCAGGATATCACACCCTACTACCTTCTCAACAGATCCATCCCCTATTCTGATGAAGTCAAACCCATGACTGTCACGTCAGAAATAGATGATCTATCTCCGCTACTGGTGCTTCAGTCTATAAATAAACATAAGCAACCTGTCCACCAATGCTTCCGCTGCTCCCACTGACTACGACAACCCTCTGGCAGAGTCATATACACGTACACTTCTAAAACTAGTTTAGAACGACGCTATATTCATCCTCCCGCCGGGTCTCGCACCCTGGAACAACAGCAATGGTAATTGTGGGTAAACAAGAACTTCCCTGTCACCGTCCTTGAGGCTACCGGAGTACCTCTCGGGTGCCTGAAGTTACCCACCTTATCTGCGGAGTGGCCAATGGAATGTCAATCCAGATTGAATCTTTAGGTTCCTTATCAAATCTTCAGTAATCGTTTGTGGTTCTGGAATCACTTCCAGTTCTACCATACTCCCACTACTGTTTTCTGAAAAAATCCATTTTTAATAAAACTGTGGCGAGTCTAGAACAATATCGCTATTGTTCATCCAGATGGTAGAAAGTCAACCCTCGTCATAGCCTGGGTCAACCCACAAACAGCCATTACAGAAACGTGCCTTGAGTTGTCCAGTGTCTGGTTTTAATCATAAACCGGACAACTCCCCGTACCTTAACATCGTTAAGATATGAACTGTTCTATATCATATATAGAACCAGAGGCACTGATTTAATTGAACCAGATTCAAATCATGCAACTGTCTCCAGTGCATGTCAACTAAATGGAAGGAGGCCGATCAGCGTTACTCAACTTAGGAATGCTTCCATTTATGAGTAACCCGAAAGAGAAGCAAGTTCTCTTAATCATTACTATCAACTGAATACCATACACAAGTATCTACATCTTCGATCTCTTTGAAGAATCCCGATACTTGCTATACCTGGTTCTCTACTCTATTCAAATACCTATAACTTCTCAAAATTCGGACCCTGTGTTTCCACGAAACACCTGTCTAAAAACTAGAGAAGTCATAAGTAAACTGAATGTAGTACGAGGACCAACCCCTCTGTCCTGATGGACCCTGGACAACATACAATACTCTGTATAAGTCCCTTGAGTCTGATAACTCATTCACTGTGTGTCGTAGGTTGAAAACTGTACTTATGGTTAAGAAGAATTACACCGCTGTTTAATGCTCCTTACCTAACCATCCACTGATATAGGTAAATGTCGTAGACATAATTTCAGAAAGGTATATCTCACTCTATGAAAATAGACGTACAGATATATCAATTTGAAATTGGTGCATAACAGTGGATATTCAAAACCAAATATTTGCCGACCGGCAAACAGCCCAGGTGATTTCCTCAAATATCACCGATTACAACGAATCCCGATATAATGAGGATAATCACCCAATTCCCAACAACTTACTCCCACTCATCATCTGTAAAACCATACAGATGTGAGAATCGTACCTGGTAAATACATACCCTGGAGTAAGTATCTAATCGGGAAATCAGTTTTCCTTTAACATTACACAGTGAAACTGAAACATTGAAATGTTTCGATGGGGTATTCTGGTATTCCTAGTAATGCCCTTTCCATTATCCAGATTCACAACTGTAACCGTATAATTCTTTGCCACCTCTCCAAATCCCTTCATATGTCTTTAGTCTTTACCTTCTGCACACCCTTTTAGGCCAAATGGTTTTCTTCCTTCCCTACCGTTCGGCACCAGCCTATGGTTTGGAAGAAGACTATCCAATAAGCATAATGGGTGTACTGTCCCAATCCTAGGAACACTCGCAATGAGAGAGGGTGAAGATAAAAGACAACCGAATAAACCTTATTCCTATTTCTCCTGGACCAGAATCCATCCCCGAACTGGAACAAGTTCCTTTCGAGTTCGTATATAACCATACGATGGAGTATCCAATAAACTGTGGATCTTCGTAGTGATACGGAGTGTCCTGGAGAAATACAAAAGTGATGTGGGAGTGGTAACGAAATATTTGGTTTGGTCGTGAATATCTGTTGCAATTTTCTTTGCCCTCTTACTAATCCCTTGCTTTGTCTGAACTTAATACCTTCTGCACACCATCGTTATGCTAATTGGTTTTCTTCATTCCCTACCGGTCGGCACCAGCCTAAGGTTTGGAAGAAGACAATCCAATTTGCGTAATAGGTGTACTACCCCTAAACCAAGGAGTACTCGTAACCTGAGAGAGGGTAAAAGGAAAAGACAACTGAATAATCCTATCCGTTTTCTCCAGAACCGGAAACCATCCTCGAATAAATTCTTTCGAGTTCGTATCTAACCATACGATGGTTTTGTCCAATGGAAGTGGACGTTCGTAGCAATACGGGGTGTCCTGGAGAAAAGGGTAAAAGTAGGAGTGGCAATGAGGTTTGCAACTCTGACAATCCAAAAGCCGGTGTTTAAGAAGGTTCGGTCAACATGGTCACTGAGTCAAAGTCTTAGGGTCGGGTCAATGGTCGCTGCCAAAGAGAGAGAAAAGAAACACTCAGCGTGCACTCTAACCTAGATCAGAATGGTTACCAATTTATCTAATCTGGAAACCTCCCACTGTACCTCAAATTCTCCTCCAAACCTGTAAGAAGAATTAGTCGGGGTTACCCGAGGAGTAAACTAACTCATCAGTGGGAATCGGGATCCAACTCTCATCGCATGACAACGTGACGGAATCCGCTCACGGTATCACACTCCAGAAGGTATGCGCATATCTGGCAAGTTTCAGTTCTTTTGAAACTCCCGATGTGATTTCTGCCCCATGCTCTTATGACCTTGGCGTGAGGTCAAAATATCATAAGTCACATGTCAAGTTCTGCCCGTCATTATCCAGGTTAATTTGAACCCACCCGTACATACCCTTGACGTAGGCCAAAATAGTAGCACGACTGTCCCAAACCAACGCATCTATCTATGCAACAGATAAATACCCGGCAGCTACCAATCACTATGCCTTGGCGTGAGGTCAAAATACATAGCTTGAATACTACCGAATATTTAACTGAAATGACGGAGGGCTACGAATGGTTTCTGGCGAAAACCTTTAACGTAATGAACTTGATATCGTTGAAGGAACTGATAGCTTTTTAAAATATAGTGACGAAAACCGTTGCTAAAGAGGTCACTCCCGGTGAAGGGATCTCGGCTCTTTCCCCGTAGAATGGGGTGCAGGATATTCCAAATGAATACCACGGTGCAAAGCAAAAGTAATCGGCTATAGTGAAGTTAATGCCCTGACGCAAACTCTTTGTCCAAGGGGTCACTCCCGGTGAAGGGATCTCGGCCCTTGCCTCGTCGACTGAGGTGCTGGATATTCATAACCGAATATCACTATGCAAAACAAAAGTGAACGTCCTTGCAATAACAGCTTTTTTTGAAAAAGTGTTCCAACAACATCAGATAAGGTTTGTTTTTAACTTGCATTGATCCGAATCAATGCAGTCCCATCAATTGATCACACCAAAAAGAACGAAAATATACTGATGTACGTATATGCCATCCGCATTCGCCACTGGGTCCCGTCATTACCCGTTAGGTTAGCTTACTAACGACAGAGCGGGGACTGGACTAGCGCGGATGAAAAACATATACAACATCTACTAATATATATACCAATATATTATATTCGCTCAAGGCGTGAATAAAATGCAACATCACAGAAATGTACAGCATCACAGAAACAATACAGATATCTGGGATCCCCGGGTTTCACAGAGCCGCTGAAACCCGACGTTCCCCTGGTCGTGTGGATAGCCTGTGCAATGTAAACCTAGACCCCTACGGGCGCGGCAAGTCACCCGCCAAAACCTGAAGCGAGGCAGCCCCCTTCAGCGCCGTGAATGGACCACCCAGCACTTCACGGAATGCGGCAACTTGGGCACCCCTCCTGGGTCAAACCTGTACCCCCTACGAGTGCGGCGAATAGCCCGCCAATCCTAGAGTGAAGCCCCCTCCGTCCCAATGCCATGAGATGCGGGCTTGCTGCCCTCTAGAACCCGGCTATCCGTGCACCCCTCCGCGGGGTAATCCTAGTACAGAAAGTAAAATATACATACACCGGGTACATCGACCGCAACCAGGTCGTGCCCCAAAATAATAATACAATCAGGCAGTGACGGCAGTCCACATGTCGGACGCTCGCCCCGCAATAACAAATGTACATAATACAACAGCACAGTACTAGCATTGCATCCAGGCTATCCCCACGACCGATCCGCAACATCACAGCAAATACATAGAATATCAACGTGAATGTCACGTTCGCAAATCCGTCTAACCGGGCTATAGCAGTTAGACCGGATTTACCGATCGAGTGACATTCACGGTCGCAGATATAATGTAAATACTGTGAAAAATGTGTTTAAAAAATTTCCGGTTGATCAAACAATTAACAAGTGGGCCCCAAAGAAAACTGTAGCACTCACAGAAACAATTGGCCCAATTTTAATATTCCAAAGCCCATATTTTAAGCCCAGAAGGCCTCTGTAAAAAAATGGTGAAGTGATGTGAATAGTGCACGGCGGAAGGGCCGCACAAATGGGGTTTTCGCGGCGGTTCCGCGCTCCAACTGTGGAGTTACTTCGTCAAATTTTTACAGAACTCTTAGATTTTCCAGTACATCAATATTTTATAACCTGAAAAAATTTTCGAGACCAAAAATTTTCAACAGAAACTGATGCGAACTAAAATGCAGTTTTGGAACTTTTTGATCGATCGGAAATGCAAACACATTACACAAAGTTAGACTAAGTTAATGGCGAGGCTCTGATACCACTGTAAGTGCACGGCGGCGCCCCGGCCGTCAATCCGACGCCGGAATGCGGAAGCGGTGGATAACTTAAATTTTGCGGACTTAGCAAACCGGCACCACCGCGCACTTTAACCGGATCGAACCATTAACTAGTCTAAGCTATCTACAAGAAAGGGAGTAGAGATATACCGACGATCCAAGTCCTCCGGTCTTCTCGTCATGGTCCCGATCTCCTGCGGAAAAGTCCCGTCTCCTCCTCGTCGCCGGAAGTGCACCACATCGCCTTCTTCGTTTACGGGCTCCCACCTCAATGCCGAGGCAACTCGGACACGAAGCCGGCTACTCGACGTGCCCAAGGTTCGTTGTAGAATATGTAGTAGAACTTGTGTCTCCTTATGGGGTAGTAGAGATGCCATTTGGTGGAGGGGTGAAAAACCAGAACAATGTGGAGGAGCTAGTGGGTATTTTGGAGCATGATGTGAACCAAAAATACACCCACACAATATTGGACAGCCCCCATCCTAAGTGGCCGGCCAAAGAGGTGAGGAGAAGAGCATGGAGTGAGGGAGTGATATGATAAAAACCAAAAGATCAAAAACCACAACCATAATCAAAAAGAGAAAGAAAGGAATGGTTATGATATCAAGCAATGATCACAAGCAAAACCAACACTCATCCAACCATCATCACCAAACTCATCATCAACAACCATGATGATCACTAAAAGTCAAGCAATCATGAAGCTAGAAGTCAAGGTCAATGAGAGGCTATCATGATAAAACAAAGATGCAAAGACCCCCTCCACAAATGCCTATTTGCAACAATGCAAATAAGCCCTCCTCCACCAATCTTCGGCCAATGAACGGAACAATGGAAATTGGCCGAAACGGAAAGCAAACTGGCAACTCCAGAAAACTGGTCCCGTAATAAATTACAGGAAAACCCCGATACTGTGCATACACACCCGCATTTGTATTCCGACCGAAATACAAATGCAATGAGACAAAATCTCCACTGTACTATACTAGGATCCGGCTTATACCAAAACCGGCTAGTAATATCTGTTCGATCCTGATCCGTGCAATACCGCACGTATCTGATCGAACCCTGCCATATAACCATACGGCCTATAGTACAAACTGTCCGATCCTGATCCGTGCAATACTGCACGTATCTGATGGAACCCTGCCATATAACCATACGGCCTATAGTACAAACTGTCCGATCCTGATCCGTGCAATACCGCACGTATCTGATCGGACCTTGCCATATCTCCATACGGCCTCTACAACCTTTCGCCCGAAAGCTGAGTAACTGAATGTGGGGGACTCTAAAGACTCGTCAACACCTTGGTTGTGGATTTAACCACTAGCACGTCAGAGGTATAAGCCAATACGTAACGGGCTACCAGGTATTGACTAAAAAGGACGTCGATGAGCGAACTCATCCTGACACCCTACTGAGCCTGTCAGTGACAATATCCATGCAGTCCGGTCCGTTCGTCTATGAGTATCGCATAGCGGGCCTAGTGGGTTGGTAAAAGTCAGACCCCCAAAAGCGGTACAAGTCGTGTCGGAGTGTAGCCCAGAACACCCTGAGATACTACTGGAATACCTACCAGTAAATCTCCTTGCCTTGGCCAAGGACTTTGTGTAATGGCTCTCCTAGACACAGCACGACCTCACCCCCAATACCGGGAGAGACGAACCCCTGAAGATATGCTCACTGCCTCCATGTGGCTCGGGACTGTACCCAACTAAAACCTGTTTGCACGACTCCTTTGAGCCGTGGTAGGGTAGTAATCAAAGTACAGTGGGAACTCACACGAGACAAATGACGATCCCCAGGTCGATGAACTAACCTGCACACATGTCACCAGGGAACTGCCATCTGACGTCTGGTATATGACCAACTAGCATGTTCCCGGCGAGTCCTGTCCGGTGTACTCATAACCCAATGAGCACCTGTATACATCTTAGGTGATCCAACTGACACCAGTGGCTTGTGAGACCGGCCACCGCCCCTCGTCGGGGTCTCGACTGTATACACTAGTCTACTAATGGAGTATCGATGCCCGGTCTCGAAACTCCCACGACTAGGGACCTTTTAAGGATATGCTTGTAGACCCCCAGCTCTCACTTATATGATCGCCCTCATACTGCTGGTGGTCAAGCAAGAATCCTAGGGGCTCTATCAACGTGTAATAGCGACGTGTCAGGTCACCTAAAACAGTACACGATGATAAAGGTAAACCAGATAGCATACTATCATCTCGAGTAAGACTGTCCTACCGGGATAGGTCCTCCCTCAATCATTACAATCACGTACCTGTGACCTAATAATTGACTCTGAGGGCACTATCTCCAACAGAAATCACATAGAATCCGTGTCAAGCAACGAAAAAAAACAAATATCCAAATATCTTATATCTTGGGCTCTTGACCCATATCATCAAATATCACTATCTCGGGCTCTGCATGATCAGGATCAGCCCGTAACTTTGAACGGTATCATCCGGATATCGGTCGAGTCTCCATAGAATCACCAGTCGGTAGTGCTCTCCTGCCGGGCTCAACGTCTTTCTATACGATCTTCTTGCCCCGGGGTACCGCACCGGATCCACCATGCACCCGCAGACGGTCCCTCTCCTACCTCGAATCGGGTGTATGATACCACTCGAGAACCGATAAAACTCATGGTGGACATCACAAATATCATATCATGAGAAAACCGCAATCTCTATCTTTTGAAAATGATAATGAGTTTATAAAATCCTTCCGGTTTCTCCAAATCCATAAATCTCATGGAAATCCGAATCCCATAATCAAAAGTCAATAAACAGTAAATACCGGCGTAAAGCCTCATAATATTGCATGAAAAATGAATATACAATTGCATGAGATATCACAGTAATAAATGCAATGTCAAAGGTAGAATATAAAAGCAAGTGCACTAGTACTATGTCGAAACTATCAGCTAGCAATTTATACTAATGAAGTAGTACTTTCTAATGTGTACGTGACATGAAAATTACCAATGATGATGTGTGTGAACCGGCAAGGAAGTGTTCATAGTCATACACATCATCGGTAATGGTGCTGGTATCCTGACAACATGTGCTTATTGTCATGACCCGAAATAGCACGTGACTGGCACTTGAATAATATGAAGTCTATAGGACCCCATCTAATTCAAGTAAGCCAAAAATCCCAAAAATCTAAACCATTTTAAGGAAGAAGTGAAGAGAAGTTAATTCAAAACGAGTGGTTTTAATAACATAAGCCGAAGTATTTAATTTTTAAAATCTCAAGTCTTTTCTGAAAATTTCGGCAGAGTTTCCTTTATAAATACTGGCCCCAAAAGGGTACAACATACATAATATGAATAAAGGCATCCGAAAGCGGGAGCTAACTCTTCGCCAATTTGCGGTCACAACTACGCGAGCAATATAATATACAACGCCGAAAGGCGAGAATCAAAACTCAAAAGGAAACTCAAAATCATCAAGAAAACCATAATAATACAAACGCGACTCTAAGGTCGAAATAATAACAACTGGTTTTCTAAGTCTGAAATAATATATAAGTCTGGTTGATGGAGTTTCTAGATACAACTGAATATAAATAAAATACAATGGTGGTCATGATGCAAGTGAAACCACCTACCAAAGCAATCACCCGGAATGAAGCAGTGTGCCAGCAAATCCATAACGAAACCTGTACGGCAAAACCTGCAAGAAACTGTGGCACAACGGGGGTGAGTTAACAACTCATGAGTAGAAAACATCACCGAGTAGAAATCGTATGTATGACTCAATCCTAGGTCAATACGATCATAAAATAAATATCCTCAAAATGATTAAGCCTGAAGGATGATAAGGTGGCAAGGGTAAACATCTATACATAAGTGTAATACCATATGCTCGTGTCAGTTCCTCAAGCAGCAACATATCATAAATATGAGGTATGAATGCAATATAATGAAAACATAATACATCATGAATGAGAAAGCTGTTTTCTTAATTTAGTGAGATTTATGTATATATAAATCGAGGTATTATCAATGAAATCAACATAGAATCAGTGTCAAGTATCGACACAAAACATAAATCCCAATATCTCAATATCTTAGGCTCCGGCAATCCAGACTGGCCTGTATCCTTGAATCTCAATATCTAGGGCTCCGGCTATCCGGACTAGCCCGTATCATCAAATCTCAAAATCTAGGTGTCACGACCCGAGAAATTCGACTCGTGACCGGCACTTAACCACGCAACGTCTACAGGTGCAGCGCGGCTAAGTAAGCCGAACCCAGAAATCAAAACCAATAAATATAGAGTGATTTTAAAACATTTTGTAAAAACAATCGTACATGTCCGAAAAACTTCCATTTATCTAGTAGAAATCCTTTTTAAGTTCAATAGTCATAAGTTTTATAATTTTGGTAACATTTCCTTTTTAAAACATTTGCCCCGCCAGTCAGATAGAAACAAGGTGTAACAAAAATGACGAGTAAAATGAATAAAGCATCACAATGAGATATACGACGCCGTAGCGAAGAATACACAGTAAAGCAAGGACAGTATCATAAAAGATGAGACTGCAAAAGTAAAGTCGGCTCACATGCGAGCTCGACACCAGAATATAAAATCATACATATCGTCCTCACAACTGTCTCTAAGTCAATACAGAAGGTAGATGGAGAGTACTAGATACATCAATATACAAATGAAAGATAACAGATACCGTACAAAACCCACCTATCAGCAAAAGACTATCTCTGCTCAAAAGGGGTATCTGTGCCAAAAGATGAGGTAACAGCCAGCCGTGACTACTCCCAAGGGCAACCTGCAAATACTGTGGCACAACGGGGGTGAGTTGCCAACTCGTGAATAGAGATAACATATAAAGGTGATCGCAAGCATGCACATATAGCGTGGCTCTACTAATGCCAGCCGATGATATCAATGCATGTCAAATAGAGGATGCAATAGTAATGCAATTACTCTAACAGGTAAATGCTACAGGATGAGATATATAGTAGTCAATGCTGAGTATGGGATAAATAATATCTACATGGACTATGTCAACATGGAAAACCATAATCGGTGCCTCAGGCTGCACTCAAATCCCAAATACACTCAGGCGCCGGCACACCCATCGGCCCTCAAATCCTGTACATCTCTGAGAAATCACGAGTGCCCAACATCGGCACCCAAAACATCATAAAATACTCGTGTCTAGCATCGACACGCAAATCTTCGTATATCGGGCTCCGTCAGTCCGGACCGGCCCCACGGGGTCCATCTGCGGTATCGGCCCTCAGCCCCGGCAGTACGGATCATCCCGCATCCATCACTCGACTCTGGTCAGTATCCTCCGGACAACTGCCAGGTCCAACCAATCACCGGTAGGTACTCGCCCGCCTCCAGGCTCAATCGGCAAATCCCATCGATCATCTCGCCGAGGGGAACCATACCGGGCCCACCACGAACCCGCAAACGGAACATCCACTCCTCGAATCGGGTTTCAAGCACACGTCTCAGCACCGAGAAAACGCGTGGTGGACACACCAAAATATCATATCACGAGGTACCGGGTTTTGCAAAATAGTGCTTTTTGTCTTAAATACTTCCACGGTCCTCAAAACAGAAATCACATGAAAATCCAACACCAATAGTAAATCCAAAGCGAGGTACAATGTAAATCAATCCATGGTATGAGCATAAGGGAAAAACCGCATTTAAAAGTAGTTTCGTTTCCGGTTTTAAAAGATGTCATGCGGCTCCCAATATACATGAAAGTCATATCAAATCGCATATGAAGCGAACTAGAGCAATATAATCATAGCAGCTCTACAGTGAGTGTGGCATGGCAATTACTAACGGTGTGTGTGTAGCATGCAAATAGTGCCCGTGCAGCGTAAACCGTTAGTAATAGTGCGGTGTTCTATCAGTTCTAAGCACATATCTATAACACATAGCAGGGAAATGCAATATGAAATGATGGTTCATGGGTAAATGCAATATATAATACTAAAGTCCTATCAGCCCTGACGCATAACGCCATGCGGGCGATATCCCCGTAGATGTGAAATCTACTCACCGTGTCTCGCGCTAAGTGTATCCAACCACTTGCTTGCCCTTCTTTGCAGCGTCCGTCTCACTGGCCTGCGAACCAAAAATCACATAACATATACCACACATAAGCTTAATTCACAAAAACGCGACATTATAATCCAACAAGAAACCCGTGTCGCAAACCAATCGCGCGTGTGCGCGATACGCTAAAACGTGTAATCACGCGCCACGAAACTACCCCGACGCGCCGCGATACACAGAAACCCAAACCTACTCACGTATCACGCGTGTCGTGAAGGTTTAGAAAACAGCAAAATAGGAGTTGCTCAGAGGGGACGAGATGACCGAGGCAGAGGTCAGTCAGTTACAGGTGGTGGACAGGCGAGGGTCTTTGCTTTGACACATCAGGACGCGCAGGCGTCCAATGCAGTGGTTTCAGGTATCCTTCCTGTATGTTCGGTTGATGCACATGTACTGTTCGATCCCGGATCCACACACTCGTACGTATCCACACACTTTGTGCCGAGTTTGGGTAGAGAGTCCGGCTTGCTTGATCAGCCGCTTGTGGTGACCACTCCTGTGGGAGAGTCGTTTGTTGCTAGGCACGTGTTCCGATCCTGTATCGTCTGTATTGGCGAGAGAGAGTTGCCTGTCGACTTGATCCTTCTGGAGATGTTGGACTTCGACGTTCTTTTGGGCATGGATTGGTTAGCCACGTGCTATGCTTCTGTGGACTGCCGGGAGAAGACAGTTAGATTCTGTTTCCCTGGTGAGTCGGTTTTTGTTGTGTTGGGGGACCGTGGTGCCGCCCCTCACAGTGTGATTTCTTCTTTTCGCGCTGGACAGCTTTTGAGGAAGGGATGTCAGGGATTTCTCGCCTATGTTCGCGATGCTCGCGCTACAGAGGTTCCATTGGATCAGGTTCCGGTTGTTAGCGAGTTTCCTGATGTGTTCCCTGACGAGCTTCCTGGGTTGCCGCCCGAGCGCGACATTTCTTTCTGTATTGATTTGGTTCCTGGTTCGGGGCCTATTTCTATACCGCCTTATCGGATGGCCCCGGCGGAACTTCGAGAGTTGAAGGGTCAGTTGCAAGATTTGCTGGACAAGGGACTTATTCGACCCAGTGTTTCTCCTTGGGGTGCTCCAGTCCTGTTCGTCAGGAAGAAGGACGGCAGTTTGCGTCTTTGTATCGACTACCGCCAGCTGAACAGGGTGACAGTGCGGAACAGGTATCCCTTGCCGCGTATCGACGATTTGTTCGACCAGCTTCAGGGGGCAGGGTACTTTTCGAGGATCGATTTGCGATCGGGCTATCATCAGCTGCGGGTTCGACAGGAGGACATTCCCCGGACAGCTTTCCGTACGCGCTACGGCCATTACGAGTTCTTGGTGATGTCGTTCGGACTCACCAATGCGCCAGCAGCCTTCATGGACTTGATGAACCGTATTTTCCGACCTTACTTGGATCTGTTCATTATAGTCTTCATTGACGATATCTTGGTGTATTCCCGGAGTAGTGAGGAGCACGAGCAGCACTTGCGGATTACATTGCAGACCTTGAGGGAGCACCAGCTTTATGCGAAATTCTCCAAGTGTGCTTTTTGGCTGGACAGCGTAGATTTCTTGGGTCACGTGATTTCACGAGACGGTATATGTGTTGACCCGAGGAAGATCGAGGCCGTTCAGCGTTGGCCCAGACCCACATCGGTGACGGAGATTCGCAGCTTTTTGGGATTGGCCGGTTACTACAGGCGTTTTGTGCAGGATTTCTCCCGTATTGCTACACCGTTGACCGGGTTGACCCAGAAGGGAGTTCCTTTCGTTTGGACGGAGGAGTGCGAGCACAGTTTCCAGCAGTTACGGACACGGCTGACGACGGCACCGGTGTTATCTTTGCCTTCCGGACCGGGCGGATTTGTGGTCTTTTGTGATGCTTCTCGAGTGGGGCTAGGATGCGTTCTGATGCAGCATGATAGGGTGATCGCGTATGCTTCGCGACAATTGAAGAGACATGAACAAAACTACCCCACTCATGATTTGGAGATGGCAGCCGTGGTCTTCGCACTTAAGATCTGGCGACATTATCTATATGGCGAGTCGTGCCAGATATTCACGGATCACAAGAGTTTAAAATACATATTCCAGCAGCGGGACCTGAACCTTCGACAGCGTCGATGGATGGAGTTAGTGAAGGATTATGACTGCGAGATCTTATATCACCCGGGCAAGGCAAATGTGGTGGCGGATGCTTTGAGCAGGAGGCCCGGGGGTAGTCTAGCTTGTTTGAGCGCAGCACAGGGACAGTCATCCGCAGATTAGCAGATATTATGCGACAGTCGAGTACAGTTCGAGTTCACGCCGATTGGAGGACAGATAGCGCATGTCCGTGCACGGCCACAGTTGATCGATCGTATACGTGAGGCACAGCCCAGTGATGGCCGATGTTCAGAGATCATGGTACAGATTGGACAGGGCAGATTTTTCGAGTTCATGATCGATGATCAGGGGGTACTACGGTTTGGAGTCAGACTGTGCGTACCAGATGCTGAGGGACTGAGGCGCGAGATTCTTGAGGAGGCACATCGATCGGTATATAGCGTCCATCCCGGTTCCACCAAGATGTATCATGATATGAGAGATGTTTACTGATGGGACGGAATGAAGAGGGACATTGCAGATTTTGTGTCGAGATGCCTGACTTGTCAGCAAGTCAAGGCTGAGCACCAGAGGCCCGCGGGAGAGCTACAGCCGTTACCCATTCCGGAGTGGAAATGGGAACAGATTTCGATGGACTTCGTGGTGGGTCTACCCAGGACTAGTCGGGGGTATGACTCCATCTGGGTGATCGTGGATCGTTTGACGAAAGCGGCTCACTTCCTACCAGTGAATACGACTTTCGGATTTACTCAGTATGCCCAGATCTACATTGACGAGATAGTGCGACTACACGGAGTCCCGACGTGCATTGTGTCCGACAGAGGCACCCAGTTTACCAGTAAACTATGGCAGAGGCTTCAGGAGGCTTTGGGCACTCGCTTGAGTTTCAGCACGGCATTTCATCCGCAGACCGACGGACAGTCAGAGCGGACCATCCAGACTCTCGAGGACATGCTCAGAGCTTGTGTACTAGATTTCGGAGGTAGCTGGGATCATCATTTGCCCTTGGTAGAGTTCTCCTAAAATAACAGCTACCAGGAGACCATTCAGATGGCACCATTTGAGGCTCTTTATGGGAGGAGATGCAGGTCACCTACTTGTTGGACAGAGCTCAGTGAGAGCAGTATCTTAGGGCCACAGATCGTTGAGGAGACGACAACGAAGATCCAGTTGATTCGCGATAGGATGAGAGCAGCGCAGAGTAGGCAGAGAGCTTATGCAGACCGTCGACGACGCAGACTTGAGTTTTCTGTTGGTGATCATGTTTTCTTGAGGGTCTCCCCAATGAAAGGTGTGATGAGGTTTGGGAAGAAAGGGAAGCTTAGCCCCAGGTATGTGGGCCCCTTCGAGATCCTCGAGCGTGTTGGTGCAGTAGCTTACCGTTTAGCCCTTCCGCCCAGCTTTCCAGACGTGCATCCCGTATTCCATGTCTCGATGCTCCGCAGATATCTACATGATCCTTCGCATGCGATTCAGCATCCGACGATCCAGCTTGAGCGTGACCTTTCCTATGCAGAGCAGCCGGTGATGATCTTGGATCGACAAGTGAAGAAATTGAGAGCGAAGGACATTCCATCAGTTAAGGTACTTTGGCATGGTCAGAACCGTGAGGAGGTCACTTGGGAGACCGAGAGCGAGATGATGAAGACGTATCCCCATCTTTTTGAAGGTAACCTTAGTTAGATTTTTGAAATTCGGGGACGAATTTCTTTAAGGGGGAGAGATTGTAACACCTTAGGATAAAGGTTAGTGAATAATTATATTTAAATAATGGTTTTTAATAAAAAGTTTACCAAATTGTGTTTTAAATATTTTTCCTAATTTAATAAATATTTTTCCAAAATTTTCCTAGGCTTGCACACACATGTGCATGTAAACTAGGGTTTTTAAATGAAGTAAATACCATAATTATTAACCATGGTGGGTTAATCTTGTGGATTAAGCCTTTTGGATTCTTAAATGGGTTTTAAATTGGTTAATTAAAAGATTACTTTAATTCAAATTGTTGAGAGTGTTGACTTGTGTGAGAGAGAGAGAGGGTGCATCATGGCTCAAGCCATGCTTGCATTAAATGAGGAGAGAGAGAGAGGAGGGGTGACTTTTGGGTAAATGATTTGTTTTCCTCTCTCATTTCTTATTCTCTCAAACACTCACAAACACACACACACTTACCTCAGCCCAGCACCAGCAGCAGAAGCAAGCAACTGAAGAAAATCCCAGCAGCAGCAGCATGAGAACAGCAGCAGCAGCAAGAGGCAGCATCAGTAGCAGAGAATAGTAGCAGCAGCAACAGGGAACAACAAGCACAGCAGCAGCAACCACAGCCTCTTCCCTTCACTTCTTCTCCTTCCTGCAGCTCCCTAGGGTTAAGTATGATGTATACTTCCTATCTTGCTTCCCTAGTTTGCCTAGTTAGTGTAGTTTTGCATCGGTTAAAGGATTTTAGTGCGTTTTAGTGTGTTATGGGGTGTTTAGTGAGAACTTTGTGCTAATGAGGTGTAGATTGGTTTCAGTAGGATGCTTGAGGTTTGTTGAGACCATGTTAACCTAGTCCAACCCCTATTACACTAAAATACCACCAGTTTTCCTATTTGATGCAAAATGTCGTATTTGTGCAAAAGTGAGCTTTTCTGGAACTGCTATTGACTCGGTGAGTTCAGAATGATTTTGAGAGTACTGTAGTATAGTGGTAGTGTGCTGATACACCAGGTGAAACCCGACCCCCTACCTGCTACAGTTGGCCGCCGAAATCCTCATTCTGGCCGCAATTTGCGGCCAGATGGGTGGGGTTTTGGGTATTTTTGGGTTCTGTAGGTGTCTTCTAGTGTGTAGGGTCCTTTGATATATATATATTTGTAATCTTAGTTCTGTAGGAAAATCTGGGACCAAATACCTATTTTTGGATTTCTCACTCATTTTCATCAATCACCATTGATGAAGTGAAGGTTTCTTCTAGTGAAGAAGAAGAAGATGATGATGATGATATGATAAGTATTGTTAATAAAATGAAAAATAAATCAATACTTATCCTTCACTAACTAAGGTTAAGTGTAGAGAATAGACCATGGTTACTTGAGAGGGTTAGGGTTAAGCATGATGACAAGAATGGTTACAAAAGTCAAAGCTTCATGAAGCTTCAACTTAAAAAAAAGAAAGCCACCATTCTCATCATAATCCTTTTCAAATAAATAAATAAATAAATAAATGAATATGCAAAACCCTAATCAACACTTAACCATGGTTTTAATTCTTTACACTTAACAAAATGATCAAGTATCATCAAACATGATACAAATATGTGCACAAAAGTATATCACATATACTTCTTGCACATCAAGTGAGAAAATCCATATAAAGTGAACCAATACTAGTTAATGCAATGTAATATATCAAATATATAATTATACATTAGATCATTAAATCAACACTTGATTTAACGATCCGGTCATATCGTATATAACCGACTAGTATCCAATGTATCGGCTTATCGAATCAATCCTTGATTCGATATCTAGGTTATATCGAATATAACCATTCGATACATCCATCGCGAGAATGAAATACGGTATCACATACACGCATTATTCTCGGTTCCGCATATATCTCATATGCGCTCCTATTTCGTTTCGCTTGAGCCAGGAAACCTCTGTGTAGGACTCTAAAGACTCGTCAATACGCCGGTAGCAGATGATGATCATATCAAGCACCCACAAGCCGCAAGCGGTCTGCTAAACGTAACGGCCACCCGGGTATTGAGCGATCAGAAGATCGATGAGCAAGCCCGCTCACACTCCAGTGAATCCAACCAGTAACACTACCGTACAGTCCGGTCTCGTCGTCTGATATGTCGCATATCTTGCCTAGGGGTGGTAAACGTCAAACCCCAATAGCTCGATAAGTCGTGTCGATATGAGGTCTATAACAATTCGAGAAACTACTGGTAACACTTACCAGTAAATCTCAGCAACCCTGGCCAGGGATTTCCTGTTATAGCCAATCGAACACAGCGCAACATCAACCCCCTATACCGGGAGAGACGAATACCCTCCTATCGCTCATTGCCTCCATGTGACTCAGGACTATACCCAAAAACCACCGTTTTGCACGCCCTCTTGGACGTGGTAAGATGGAAATCAAAGCACAGTGGGAACCACACAAGACTCTATGACGATCTCGGGTCAACAGACTACTCTGTACCAGTGTCACCAGAGAACTGCCATCTGACGTAAGGTATAATACCATCTGGGAGTTCTCGGTGAGTCCGTCCAGTGTACCCAGTCTCTACTGAGCACCCGTATATCATCTCTGATGTCAAACACCAATGGATATGGGATCATCCATCGCCCATCTGTATGGGTCGAGAAGGTACACGCTAGTCTACTCTGGTATATCGATGCCCCGTCTCGATACACCCACGACTAGGGACTTTGAAGGATGTACTTATGGACTACCATGTCCCCACTAGTATGATCCGCATCATAGTCCAGGTACTCAAGTACACATCCTAAAGGCTTTACCAACATGTAATAGAGAGACAATCAGAGTACACGTTAAGGTAAAGAGTAACCAGATAGCATACTATCATGTCGAGCAAGAAAGTCCTCCCTATATATGTCCCAGCATCCACTACAATATACATCCTATGTACAGTAATGGCCTCTAGGGCATACATATAACTAACAATCTCCCACTTGCACTTGGGCCATCTGTAGCAGTGGTTGTAGTATCTCATACTCAACCATCCCATAAAAGTCTCTCTCTGGGAATAGGCCTTCGTGAGTGGATCCGCCGTGTCGTCCTCTGATTCTACTCTCCTAACCTCGATCAGCCTGGAGATCAACTATCTCCATGATCAGGTGACACTGCCTTAGAATATGTCTAGATCATTGATGGGACCGGGGTTCCCGGGCCAGAGCCACACTTCCATTGTCACACAATGGTAGGAACCTAGTTCATCTCATGAACCAATATACACCCAAACAGCCTCTTTGGTAGCATCTTAAGTAGCGATGTATCCTGCCTTTATCGTCTAGTATGTCACGGTATCTAGCTTGGAACTCTTCCAACATACCGTCCCTTTACTGAGGGTAAAGACAATGTCTGCGACTGACATTCAGTCGTCTTTATCACCTTGGAACACTTCCAGTGATTCTCCCCAGGATCGATTGATACCATCTCACTACTGCTAGTGAGTATCCTAACATCCAACTAGATCTATCTCATAGATCCGAAATCCAGGATTTAGTAGGTATCATTTTGATCCTATATGGAGAATCATTGTGATAAGCTGAGATTGACTGAGCGTAGCATAGGAAACTCCTTCCCTATCTTGAGTATGTCATCCACGTACTCTACGAGGATCGTCACCATACTCCCTACTACCTTTTTGTTTATACAAGGTTCATCTACCATTTTGATGATGTCAACTTCTTTGACTAACACATCAAAACAGACGTTCCAACTCCGCGATGCCTGCTTTATCCTATAAAGCATCTTGCACGCGTTTCCGCTGCTCCCACTGTCTACGAAGCCCTCTGGCTGTGTACTTATAGACGCACTCTTCTAAAACATCATTTAGAACAGCAGCCATGACACCCAACCGCCAGATATCGTAGTCATGGTATGTAGCCGTGGCAAGTAGTATCTGGATGGACTTAAGCATAGCTACTTGAAAAGGTTTCATCATTATCCACACCTGGTCAATGATGCAAACATTTAACAAGTCTAACTTTGAAAGTCTCAACTTTTCCATCTACACCAAGTAATCTTCTCAAGATATACTTGCTCCTGATGGGGATTTAACCCTTCAGATATAGCAACCAAAGTCCATACTTTGTTGGTGTATAAGGATTCCATCTCAGATCACTAAGCATCCAGCCATTCTTACAGAGTCTTACTCCTGATGGCCAGCTCGAAGCTAGTTGGGTCATCATCTCATGATGCAATCCTCGCTCCCACTGTCATAGAGAAACCGAAGTATCTCTCATGTGGGTGAGGAACCCTGCTATATCGGCGGAGAGGCTGAGGTTCGTTGGAATCTACTGAATCCTTTGGTTCTATCAAATCATCAGCTGTAGTTTGCATAGCTGGAACCTTTCCAGTTCTACATTACAGACCTTGCCTCGAGCTTGTCCGGATTTTGCTTTTAGACATAGGCCGGAAAACCCCAAATCTTAACTAACTTAAGAGATGGGCTCTTCCCTTATCTTATCAAATATGAAGTGGTAGGCAACTGATTTGATTCGAACCCTTATTCAATAGGTATGCAGCTTCTCAAGTGCATAACTCCCAAAAGAAAATAGGTAACTCAGTAGTACTCATCATAGAGCACACCATATCAAATAGGGTGTATCTGCTCCACCCCGATATACCATCGTGCAATGGTGTATACGGAGGAGTAATTCTTAGAGAGAATCTCATTCTTAGAATAGTCCAGGAATCCCGTGCTTTAGTATTCTCCTCCTTGATCACATCATAGGACATAATACTTATACCCTAATTTTGGTTCTCTACTTCTAAATCATATTCTGTGAATATCTCAAAAGGTTCGGACTTATGTTTCAACAGGAACATATGTCTGAATCTTGAGAGATTATCAGAGAATGTAATGAAGTATAAAGAACCAGTCTTGGCATGTGTAGACAGGGGACCTAACATACATCAACATGTATCATCCCAAGAGTTCACTAACTCTTTCTCTGTTTCCAATAAACAGAGCTATGGTCATCTTATCTTTGTGACATGACTGGCGAGTTTCACAAGATGTAAATTCAAACTAATTTAAATATGCATCTATATGTAACTCCAGCTAGTCGGGTCGCATTGATATGACCTAGTCTATAATACCTCAAGAAGGATCCGTTCATTTCTGAACTCTTCCTCTTGTGTGTGTTCAGTATACTAAGAACTGTAGTTTGATTTAGAACATTAATGCTTTTAGATAACGTGCCTGAACCGATCAACTTTTGATATAGGAAATGTTCAAAACATTATCCAACAATACAAAATTATATCCTTTCTTTACTAATAAAGAAACTGATATGATTTTGTATATCAGGTTCGGTATCTAATAACATTCGTTCAGAATCAATGTATTGGTAATACAGGGTGACAGTGACCGACAGACTTGGCTGCAACACTTGCCCCGTTTTCTGCCTCATGAAACTTATCAGCCGTTCTCAGTTCTCTACCTATCTGTAGCCCTATGTAACAGATTACATATCTGGGACCCTGATCTGGTATCACATACCCAGGACGTAGAGGATACAGAGAAACAGTTCTTTGTAATGAACACACCCGAAGATGATGCATCAGCATGCACTCTCTTCGTTTGGGTGGCATGGGAATTCTGGTATTTCCCAATTTCCTGCTCTGTCTTATAACAATTATAAGTAGGAGCGGGACCAACGTTCCCCAGCTCAGTGTAACAAGCGGGTTCGGTCAATAATCCGTATTATTATCTTGATTAAGGCGTGATATGGTCGCTACCAGGAGAGAGAGAGAAGAAAACACTCAGCGTGCGCTCTTGCAAGAATAGATTGGTTATTATTTTATCTAATCAGGATGGCTCCCACTGCTTTTTATCAAATCTTCCTTCAAACCCTAAAAGGAAAGACTAGACGGGATTAATTACACACTACAAGTTCGCCAATCTTTCAGCCAGGCCAGTGTCGGTACTTTGAGGGAGGTCCCCCGTGCTTTCGCACGAACCTAATTAATGTAAACTTCGTTTTCCCAGAGGCGTAACCTCGTTAACACCTTTCTAGACACCTACTTGATCGGCTAATTGTAATGTATAAAACTCTCCCAGGAGTAACAATTACTCGCAGCGGGTATCTGGATCCAACTATCTCATAGAAGGTATGCAATCTCATTGCAAATTTCAACACTTGAAATTCCCGATAATATTTTGCCCCTAACGTGCTATGACCTTGACGAAAGCCAACAAACCATAGCCCGCTAGTCAAGTTCAACCCGTACATTTCTTGATTGAATTAAACCCACCCGCACGACCCTTGACGAAAGCCAACAAAGCCGCACGACTACCCTAATCCAATCGCATCGTATGCTGGCAGATAAGCAGCATATAGCTACCGCACACTGCACCTTGACGAAAGCCAACAAATGCAGCACGAATACTATATACAACTTATCTGAAATGACGGAGGGCTACGACAGGTTTTTCTGAAAACCTATTGCCTAATGAACTTGATATCGTTGTAGGATCGAATGAATTTTGAAATGGAGTGTTTTTGAGGCTTTTCTAGTTTTTCTAAAGGAGTCACTCCCGGTGAAGGGATCGTCGGTCCTTTCCTCGTCGAATGAGGTGCGGGATATATCATATATATCACTGTGCAAAGCAGAACTCTTAAAAGCAATCAAAAGACAAACCGAGGTTGTAGCATCTGCCAGTTATTGCTAAAGGAGTCACTCCCGGTGAAGGGATCTCGGTCCTTTCCTTATCGAATAAGGTGCAGGATATATCGTATATACCGCTGTGCAAAGCAAGAACTGTAGCTACCTATTTTATTTTGAAATTCGATTCTACAACATCTTAGGTTTCTTTTATTTCATTAATCACATTAATGAAGTCCCATCATTTAAGTACCTAAAACATCACAGATAAATACGACGTACACTTATGCCATCCGCATTCGCCTCGATGTCCCCTCGTGCACCGTTAGGTTAGGTAACTAACGGCAGAGCGGGGCAGGGCTAGCGCGGGTGTAAAACATAAGTAACGCCTATATAATATATCATATATACTATATACTGTATCTATCACAGAACATCACATGATCACATCACAGATATCGCAGCAGAAGAAACATATGAAATATTGGATATACTAGGATGTCCGTATTTTCAATACGAGCCAGTATAAAACACGGATTCCACGGTCATGATGAATAGCCAAACCCACACCCCTAGACCCCTACGAGAGCGGCAAGCAACCCTACCAATTCTAGAGTTAGGAGACCCGGACTCGACTCCTCGAGTTGGTCTCCCACTGGACTCCAGAACCCGGTTACTTGTGCCCTCCTCCTTGGGTCTATCCTAGTGCGGAAAAGTAAATAATATACAAAAGGTGACAACTTCCGCAACCTGGAAGTGCCCCAATAAAAGAATATTGCATACAAGTTTTTACATGAATGAAAATGAAAAACACTCATCTCACATAAAACAAAACCCCGGCTATTCAAACACGACGATCCAATATAACATATCCAGCAACACATAACATCACATGTCATCAACGTAAGTAAATATGCGCATCCCAATTGTCGTTGACATATAGCAACGAAACCGGCGATATCACATATTGCACTTACGGTCACAGAAAAGAAAGTGTAAAACTACAACAGTTGGAATCCGCAACCACCTCAGACATCACATGCCTGACCAAATGAATTACTTAGACATCGCATGCCTAACAATTATAAACCCCGCGTTTTAGTCTCGTTATCGAAAACACTTTTCGATATCAAGTCAGGCAATTCAACAAGATTCCCGACATTTTGATCGAATGCTCGTCGCAAACTTTAGTAGACGGTCGCACCCCCGATACCGACGACGAAGTGCACCAAGGCGGAACACCGCTACCGCGAGCACCCGAACGGATGCTTTCGGCGACGGGGTTCTCCTACAGTCACTTGGTCGGGGCTATGGGGTGTAGCTGTCTATTAAGTTTACCGGCGAATATCCGCGTGCGCTACGTGATTGCGACGGACTTTTGATCACATCAAAATTCCGTGGCAACCGATCAAGTGAGACTAAACTGCTATGTTTATAACATTCATTCAGTTATCACATAACTATTGTGAATTCCAATTGTTGTATCACATTCCGGATAAACAGAAAATGTTAAACTTTCCGATTGAACATTCGAACACCCAAGTTTTCCCGATACAGATCAACACATGAAACAAGTCTAAAAACATTCAGTTCGTGCCTCAGTACCAACGGTCCAGTCGTAGAAGGGTCAAGCCAACGCCTCACATGTGGCACGCCGTACTGCCCCAAACCCTAAGGTTCAAAGGGCAGTTCAAGACGGTCACATAATCGAGTTAAGGTTTGTTGTCTTCTAGAGGGTCCATCGCGTTACTTGCACTACTTAGAACGTCGTTAAACTACGGAAAAATCCAACACTTGGAAATTTCCCGACAGGGGAAAAATTTGGTATTTATATCCGGTCGAACTTTTTAACATATTCTAAAATTTATCCGGAAAGCCACACTGACAAAATGTGATAATCCGATCGAATCTTTGATTCCCAATACAACCCCAGAATACTCTCCTGTAGAGTCACAATAAAAATACCCCAGAAAATATATTATTAAATTATATGAGTTACTGTGCAGAAATAATCATACAAGGGAACAGTACGGCCGCGGAACCGCCGCACCATGCATAGCTGGTGCCGCGGTTCCGCGGTGGAAAAGTTGATTTAGGCCCTCGTATTTCACAGTAATTCAAAGAACACCCTGCTTATTTTTCTGCATATTTTTAATTGACAAAATTCCAAAATTTTAGAAAATTTCCAGAGAGCATTTTGGGAATGGGTTTCGATGTTCGTTCGGATTTCAAACGTCGTCTAGACTTCGCTTAAGGCTCTAGCTAGGCTCTGATACCACTGTAGGGTTCCTAGGCACTCTCAAGAGGTCTCACAAGGCATCAATCATGCCAATTTCAAAAATACGGTGCCGAGAAACCCTAGACTACGGATCGTTGGCTAGATTTCTAGGCGATAAAACAAACTAGTTAACACTTAACTACTAGGAACGGAAATACAACCTTTGTAGATCCGGTGCTCCACCTCCATAGCTCCGCAATGAATTCTCCTCGCTGTCCAAGTCGAACCCCGGGCTCTAGCGTCGGCTTCATCGGAGAATGGACGGGCTAGGTCATCGACGACGATGCCGAAGATGATCTACGTCGAGGCATCACAAGATCAAGCTCCAACTTCACCAAGTCAAGAAACTTGTGAAGAAAACACACTCTACTACTTGGCAAGAGGTAGAGGATGAAGAAATAAGAAGTGGGTAGACTTTAGAATTGGATTTCTCACTCATTTTCATCAATCACCATTGATGAAGTGAAGGTTTCTTCTAGTGAAGAAGAAGAAGAAGATGATGATGATATGATAAGTATTGTTAATAAAATGAAAAATAAATCAATACTTATCATTCACTAACTAAGGTTAAGTGTAGAGAATAGACCATGGTTACTTGAGAGGGTTAGGGTTAAGCATGATGACAAGAATGGTTACAAAAGTCAAAGCTTCATGAAGCTTCAACTTAAAACAAAGAAAGCCACCATTCTCATCATAATCCTTTTCAAATAAATAAATAAATGAATATGCAAAACCCTAATCAACACTTAACCATGGTTTTAATTCTTTACACTTAACAAATGATCAAGTATCATCAAACATGATACAAATATGTGCACAAAAGTATATCACATATACTTCTTGCACATCAAGTGAGAAAATCCATATAAAGTGAACCAATACTAGTTAATGCAATGTAATATATCAAATATATAATTATATATTAAATCATTAAATCAACACTTGATTTAACGATCCGGTCATATCGCATATAACCGACTAGTATCCAATGTATCGGCTTATCGAATCAATCCTTGATTCGATATCTAGGTTATATCGAATATAACCATTCGATACATCCATCGCGAGAATGAAATACGGTATCACATACACGCATTATTCTCGGTCCCGCACATATCTCATATGCGCTCCTATTTCGTTTCGCTTGAGCCAGGAAACCTCTGTGTAGGACTCTAAAGACTCGTCAATACGCCGGTAGCAGATGATGATCATATCAAGCACCCACAAGCCGCAAGCGGTCTGCTAAACGTAACGGCCACCCGGGTATTGAGCGATCAGAAGATCGACGAGCAAGCCCGCTCACACTCCAGTGAATCCAACCAGTAACACTACCGTACAGTCCGGTCTCGTCGTCTGATATGTCGCTTATCTTGCCTAGGGGTGGTAAATGTCAGACCCCAATAGCTCGATAAGTCATGTCGATATGAGGTCTATAACAATTCGAGAAACTACTGGTAACACTTACTAGTAAATCTCAGCAACCCTGGCCAGGGATTTCCTGTTATAGCCAATCGAACACAGCGCAACATCAACCCCCTATACCGGGAGAGACGAATCCCCTTCTATCGCTCATTGCCTCCATGTGACTCGAGACTTTACCCAAAAACCACCGTTTTGCACGCCCTCTTGGACGTGGTAAGATGGAAATCAAAGCACAGTGGGAACCACACAAGACTCTATGACGATCTCGAGTCAACAGACTACTCTGTACCAGTGTCACCAGAGAACTGCCATCTGACGTAAGGTATAATACCATCTGGGAGTTCTCGGCGAGTCCGTCCAGTGTACCCAGTCTCTACTGAGCACCCGTATATCATCTCTGATGTCAAACACCAATGGATATGGGATCATCCATCGCCCATCTGTGTGGGTCGAGAAGGTACACGCTAGTCTACTCTGGTATATCGATACCCCGTCTCGATACACCCACGACTAGGGACTTTGAAGGATGTACTTATGGACTACCATGTCCCCACCAGTATGATCCGTATCATAGTCCAGGTAGTCAAGTACACATCCTAAGGGCTTTACCAACATGTAATAGAGAGACAATCTGAGTACACGTTAAGGTAAAGAGTAACCAGATAGCATACTATCATGTCGAGCAAGAAAGTCTTCCCTATATATGTCCCAGCATCCACTGCAATATACATCCTATGTACAGTAATGGCCTCTAGGGCATACATATAACTAACACAAATATCATATGCTATCCTCATATCTAAGTATATGTAAACATATATATATATATATATACATATTCACATACCTATATATATATATATGTGTGTGTGTGTGTGTGTGTGTGTGTGTGTATCCCCATATACGCATAAGTAATAAAATGTATACGTGTGTGTGTGTGCGTGTATCGTATTCTAGGGTTTCGCAATAAAAACTAGCTAACGACACCATCATCGAATTACGCTAAAATTTATCCATGAACCCCTAAAGTCTATCTAGATAATCATCTAGTATCACAATAAACATATTTATATGTATAGGTATGCGTATTCATATACAACACTATGAAACCGCGGGGGTGCTATACGCTATCCACCCGACTTCTCCTGTAGATATATATCTACTCACCTTGATCATCGCTTGTCGTAGTCGATGTCTCCATCCTCTTCTTCACCATCCGAAGTCCACGCGGGGGTACCTACATATATACATATATAGCATCCTAAATAGAAATCGCGCACGAAAACCAAATCAGCACGCGTATCACACATAGGTTAAAACCTATTATCTATGCATGCACGAATAACCAAACAACTCTCGACGATCGAGGTATAAACGTGAACCGACCGAGATAAAACACAAATATCAAATTCCAATTCATTAAAAGCCGCAAATTGAATTCAGAAACTTCGTAAAACACTTACAGATTTTCCTCACATGACAATTGGGACATTTTGCATATCTGGGGGTCTAATTAACAGATACTGGAGCCACAGACAAAGCACGAGACCAAAATAGGGTACCCAGGCCGCAAATTGCGGCCCAGGGGATTAAAATTGCGGCTAAGAAGTTGATAGGGGGTCTCGGGGCTCTAGGGTATCTTCCAGGTTGCCTGCACGACTCCCAGTAATCGCTAAATAATTTTTACGTCACCCATGTTATAGCTGTTTTCCAAAACACATTACAATTTCCACAAAAATACGATATCGGGGAATCTAAATTTTCTAAATGGGGTTTTAGTCTATGATTTAGTCCAATATATCTTCACTACAGGGGTTGTATAGCCTCTACTAAGCTCAATTACACCTTTCACAACTCATACAATCCTCTAACCTCTTCTAGAAATTTTCAAAGCTCACTAATCCAAACAAAAACACTTCTAAACCAATATAGCTACTAAAGGAATTGAAATACGATTCTAATGGTAAAGGAATTACCTCATTTGGCAAATCAAGAAAATTCTTGAGTTGCCCCAAGTGCTCAAAATCCTATTTTTCTTGGTCCAAAGTGCTTGGGAAGAGCTTATGCATGTTTTTACTAAAGTGGAGATGAACTTTTGATGTATTTTTGGGTGTGTTTTGAGGAGGTTGAGGAGGGAGGGAGAGAGGGCCGCCATGGTGAGGGAGTGGAGGGAAAATGATGAAGGAATGATGAGGGGAAACAATGGGAGCTAAGGTCAAATGACCCCTCAACTCTCTCTCATGCCCATAACTCTTATTCTAATCCCTTTTTCTTTTCTTTTCTTCTCTCTTCTTTTCTTCTCATTTTATTTTAAAACCAAAACCAAGAAAAACAAAAAGAAAAGCCATGGTAGAAAAATGTAAAAAGCGTAATATGACATGGTGCGTGTCATGTGCACAAATCAAGCTTAATACATGATTAGTGATATTTAATCGCGATTAGTATTAAAATGGAATATAATTAGTCATAAGAATTTTAATGTGCTTAAATCATATAAACACCTTCATTTCAGTAATTTCTATAATTTTCCAAATATTTCCCAATTTATCGGTATTTAATTATACCGCACTGATAAAATATTCATAATATTTATTATTTAATTTTATAAATTCCCAAAAATAATATTTTATTTTTCTGAAATGTTACAGTCTTCCCCCTTAAAGAAATTCGGTCCTCGAATTTAAATTTAAACCCCTTAAATACTAAAACATTTCAGTAAAATGATCAAGTCGTCGGGGCTCCGGAATCATAACTACATAAAACACATCGTAGAGCAATGCATGCGCATAAAAACGAGTATATAAACCAAAATCAAAACTCCGTCAAGTATCCCGCAATCATCGGAGTTATGGTGAAGTCACCAAATGTAAAAATCTAATACGAAACCCACATGATACACATCAAACTATACACGTAAACATCATTAAAACATCTGAAAGAAATGCATGCCAAACCATTTCAAGTCGCTGTGCGATGCGCGTATCACGTCACAGTGGCGGACATCTATTGTAAGAAAATAACTATATATATATACCCTTTGTTTAACATACTCGTCCCGCCGTTTTGAAAAAAATGATTTAGAAGGGTTTCCTTTGTTAAATGTTTCGTGTCATCTCGGACATGTAGGTAAATACTAAGACCATAGCTCCTTTTTGGAAATCCCTTCGATAACTATCAATGCATGCAAGATTATAGTCAGGTACTGTCTTCGGACTAGTCCTGCTCAGCTACTATACCAAATAGTAAGTATCATAAAACACACTGCTCCAAAAGAAACCAATCCCTAAATGCGTACAAGAATGCCTCGTGCGTCTGGTGCGCATGGAAAACAAAATCCATGAATGTGCCATATATGTGCACAGAAATAAAATCTAAGTGCAACGGGTGTGCACGAAACACCTGTCAAGGGCAACGGTGTGTGCCTGACTGCAATATCAGGTGCATCTGATATGCACGAAGAATCTCGATTTAGTGCATCTGGTGTGCACCAAAATCACATTAAGCGCGTCAAGTCTGCGCAAAATCCAACTCAAGTGCACAAAGTGCACGAAAACAAATATCGAAATCGACGGTATACAACACATTTCAATTAAAATCTAAATCAGGTATACCGTGGCATATAATCTCACAACCATGTGCATCAGCGTGCACAAAATCGCAACAAAATACTGATGTGCATGAAAACTAGGCAGAAAGCATAAGTCAAATCACATGCATACCATAGGCATGAAATCAGAATCATGCTCTCGAATGACATCAAATCGAATTCAAGTGCAACTGTGGTGCACAAAATCTTAATCATGCGATAAATCGCCCAAAATACCGAAATCAAAAATGGCGGAAACAGTCCCGCTCTGGCACATCCTCTAAAGATCTCTGGCCAACTGTCATGGTCACTCATAACATGTCTCGTCGATGGTGCCGAACTCTTTCCTTCAAGGTGTGCGTAATATGACCGATCCTGGGTCCAAGTCTTCTCGTATAGTATTCCAGAAAGATCTTGTCGAAGTCTCCCCCAAATCTCGTTTCTGCCGAACTGCCCGGAAGTTATCACCCTTTAATAAATCTATTTCTTGTTCCGGAATGGCTGCATACTCATCGCGACTCCTTCTGGAAGATATATCCATATACAACGCCTCTTCATGCGTATTACATCTCTGATGTCAGCGGAGTGGAACGTCATCTCATCAAGATCTCGTACGAACCTCTTACTCCACTTTTCTCTAATATCGACTGATTCGGACTCGTCTCGTCGTGGTTGCATGAACTGCGCTCCAACGGCTATACTCGTATCTGGAGTCTCCCAAGCAATGTATCCCATCATATGATATCCGAATGACGTCGAACCTTTCGATCGATTCGTCAAAGTTCCATAATCCCCCAAGAGCTCAACATCTTGAGTACAGTTTAGTAGTATTCTAGTACATGAAACAGTACCTATGGACCGGCCGTAGAAGGGCAAACCCAAGCCTTATTAATGGCACCACTAAACTCCTGCAAACCCTAAGGTTTCAAGCGTTCTCATGGTCATTATATCGAGTTAGGGGTTCATTCTTCTAGAGGGTCCACAGAATTACTTGCATGTTTCTCTGAATACTTTGAACTTAGAAAAATGGGTTTCTGACATTCGATCGCTTTCCTTCGACTCCCAACGTACCTTCTTGAATTCGTCTCTAGCTGGAATCAATCAATCTGATGACCTCGCGTCGGGTAGGCAACGAATCACATGTCCAAGTCATTCTTCCTTGGGCGACTAGCGATCTTCTATCTTATCTCCATGTATAACTTGTGCGACATTAGCCTCAAACATCTGGGGCGATATCTTATTGTTCGCAGCAACACTCGTTTGTCCGCACGCTGAACAGTGCCTCAATCATCAAAATAATTGGTGTATTGATGGTTATCACATTCTGGCTGGCCTCTAGCAGTGGCCCAAATCCTCTGGTGCTGATCTGCACGTCCGAGAAATCTCGTAAAAGCGATCCATCAAACGCTCATGGCGCGAAAACACAATAGGACAATACATCTATGCAATCGTGTGTCCCTGGAATCACGCCCTAATCAGTCCTCGTCCGTGACGAGCTCGTGCTGACGCAACTCTAGCCGCAGCTCTCTCTGCCCGTGTAATCGTGGCAGCAAAAACCATAAACCGATATTGATGAGGATAGATCATATGAATGAATCTAATACTATGCAAGGAAATGTACATCCTAAGGCTTCTTAAGCGGAGTAGCGTATCATAAGTATGTCACGGAACATACACACGGTACGTCACTCTCCTTAAGTCATCTATTCCATCAACCAAGGTCAACCTACGTGACGAAATTTCGGGTCTAATACCCCCTCGACCAAGTCTAAGTTCCGTAAGGTCAAGCCTAGGTTCCGAATATATATAAACGTCCTAGACTCCGCATAGTCAAACATAGATTCGAACCAAGGTTAACCTAGCGCTCTGATACCAACTTTGTCACGACCCAAAATATCACGTGACTGGCACTTGAATCATATGAAGTCTATAGAACCCCATCTAATTCAAGTAAGCAAAAAATCCTAGAAATCTAAACCATTTTAAGGAAAAAGTGAAAAAAACTTAATTCAAAACGAGTGGTTTTAATAACATAAGCTGAAGTATTCAATTTTTAAAATCTCAAGTCTTTTCTGAAAATTTCGGCAAAGTTTCCTTTGTAAATACTGGCCCCAAAAGGGTACAACATGGATAATATGAATAAAGGCATCCCCAAGCGGGAGCTAGCTCTTCGCCAATTGGCGGTCACAACCACGCAAGCTATATAATATACAACGCCGAAAGGCGAGGATCAAAACTCAAAAGGAAACTCAAAATCATCACGAAAACCATAATAATACAAAAGCGACTCTAAGGTCGAAATAATAACAACTGGTTTTCTAAGTCTGAAATAGTATACAAGTCTGGTTGATGGTGTTTCTAGATACAAGTGAATATAAATAAAATACAATGATGGTCACGATGCAAGTGAACCTACTTACCAAAGCAATCACCCGTAATGAAGCAGTGTTCCAGCAAAGCCACAACGAAACCTGTACGGCAAAACCTGCAAGAAACTGTGGCACAACGAGGGTGAGTTGCCAACTCATGAGTAGAAAACATCATCGAGCAAAAATCGTATGTATGACTCAATCCTAGGTCAATACGATCATAAAATAAATATCCTCAAAATGATAAAGCATGAAGCATGATAAGGTGGCAAGGGTAAACATCTATACATAAGTGTAATACCATGTGCTCATGTCAGTGCCTCAGGTAGCAACATATCATAAATATGAGTTATGAATGCAATATAATGAAAAAAGAATACATCATGAATGAGAAAACTGTTTTCTTAATTTAGTGAGATTTTTGTATATATAAATCGAGTTATTATCAATGAAATCAACATAGAATCAGTGTCAAGCATCGACAGACAACATAAATTCCAATATCTCAATATCTTAGGCTCCGGCAATCCGGACTGGACTGTATCCTCGAAACTCAATATCTAGGGCTCCGGCTATCCGGACTGGCCCATATCATCAAATCTCAAAATCTAGGGCTCCGGTTATCCGGACTAGCGCATACTCCGATCGGTATCCTCCGGATATCCGTCGAGTCACAATACAATCACCGGTCGGTAGTGCTCCCCTGCCAGGCTCAACGCCATCATCTACGACCATCTTGCCCCGAGGTACCGCACCGGGTCCACCATGCACCCACAGACGGTTCCTCCTCCTCCTCGAATCGGGTGTATGATATCGCTCAAGAACCGAGAAAACTCATGGTGGACATATCTCAATCATATCATGAGAAAACCTCATTTTCTATCTTTTAAAAAGATGATAAGTTCATAAAATCTTTGCGGTTTCTCTAAATCCAGAAATCTCATGGAAATCCGAAATCACAAATCACGATATAAATAAATAATAAATACTGGGCTCCGGCAATCCGGACTGGCCCATACTATAGCATGACAAATGGATATATGAATATACATGCATGAGATAACACAGTAAATAAATGCAATGTCTAAGCTATCATATAAAAGTAAGCTCACTGGTACCATATCGAAACTATCAGCTAACAAGCAATATCAAAGAATTAATATTCTCTAAAGTGTACGTGATATGGAAATTGCCGATGATGATTTGTGTGAGCCGGCAAGTAAGTGTTCGTAGACATACGCATCATCGGTAATGGTGCTGGTGTTCTGATAACATGGGTTCAATAACAACTAATGCAACATATATAAGCATGCAATGCGATACAAATAGCAAAAAATGTACAGAAAATGAATAGTAACGCAACATATAAGAATAACATCATATTTACGATTCATACCGTTTGACATTTGAAATAGCACGAATCGTGGTGTTTAGAAAATAGGGCTACGGTGTTTTTACGAAAATGTACGTGCTTTGAAATATCCGTAGTATCCCTTGGTCTGCCTTTAAAATACTCATGATTCGTTATTTTGAAAATAGGTTTGACTCGGGTCCAGTCTAAAATCTACTAAGTAAACTACAGTACTAAACTAACAGGCTAATCGAAAGGGGTAAGGAAAACCACCTAAGTCTGAGTCGATATATATATATATATATATTTATATATATATATAATAGTCGGTGATCCCGTCTCAATAGTATCACATACGATATAATATATAATATGACATACTCGAGTCAAGAGTGCGGATCTATCATCATAATCATATCACGTACGGTAAATCCATCGTACGGCATCCCAAATCTGGCTACGGGTCAAATATCGCATCATCTCATTATTCATCCGGTATCCTTATCATCATGTCCTGTGTTAGGAGTACTGATCTAAATCTAGTACATACTGATACCATCTACATATATATATGTGTGTGTATGAAAACACAACGCCTAAGGACGCTATAACATCATGTCGTATCTCATAATACGAACCAACTCACATCACCGATCTTATGGCATCATGCCCAAACTCATCGACTCATCTCCAAATATCATATACTATCCTCATATCCAAGTATGTGTGTGTGTGTGTGTATAAACATATTCACATACCTATATGTATTTATATATGTATATTCCCCATATACGTACAAGTAATAAAATGTATGCGTGTATCTTATTCTAGGGTTACGCAACTAAAACTAGCTAACGACACTATCGTCCAATTACGCTAAAATTTATCGATGAACCCCTAAAGTCTATCTAGATAATCATCCAGTCTCACAATAAACATATTAATATATGTGGGTATACGTATTCGTATATAACACTACGAACCCGCGGGGGTGCTATACAACATCCACCCGACTTCCCACGTAGATATATATCTACTCACCTTGATCATCGCTTTCCGAAGTCGATGTCGCCATCATATTCTTCATCATCCGAAGTCCACATGGGGGGACCTACATATATACACATATAGCATCGTAAATAGAAACCACGCACAATAACCAAATCGGCACGCTTATCACGCATAGGTTAATACCTATGATCTATGCATGCCCGAATAACCAAACAACTCTCGACGATCGACGTATAAACGTGAACCGACCAAGATAAAACACAAATATCAAATTCCAATTCATTAAAAGCTGCAAAACGAATTCAGAAACTTCCGAAAACACTTCCAGATTTGCCTCATGTGACAATTGGGACATTTTGCATATCGGGCGGTCTAATTAACAGATACTGGAGCCACAGACGAAGCACGAGACCAAAATAGGGTACCCAGGCCGCAAATTGCGGCCCAGGAGTTTAAAATTGCGTCCACGAAGTTGATAGGGGTTCTCGGTGTAGGGTTCCTAGGCACTCTTGTGAAGGTTCATAAGGAATCAAACATGCCCAAATAAAATTTTAGACGTGCCGAACAACCCAAAGCCGGGATCTTTGCTAGATTATTAGGGTTTAACATGCAAGTAAACATCTTTACTAATAAGTGTGAGGGATTACAACCTTTGTAGTCCGCTACTTCGCTTCACAAGCTCCGAGTAGAAGTCCCTTTGCCGCGATCCATGATCTCCCGGACTCAAGAGAGGCTCCACGACTCGAACGATCCATGCTAGCTTGTAGTGTTCCGCTTCTCCGATGATCTACGTCGAAATTGCTATAACTCAAGCTCTCTCACTCTAATGAGGTAAACACCCTAATCTAATGGGCTAGATTAGATGAGAATGATGGAGTAGTATTTATGCTTTCTTTTTATATCATAATCTCACATGAAATCATCACAAAAGGAATTTCTAGTAAGTTTTCTCAAAGCTAAAGAGAGAAGAAGATGATGAATGAAAAAGATAATCCTTTTGTGATGAATAGTAGTAAAGAATATATGATTAATTATGGAACCATGGTCAAGGATGAGAAGCTTAACCTTTGTAGAGAATAAACTAGAGCTAGGGTTTGGTTAGGTTAAGGAATGTGTCATGGATAAATATCAACCAGAATATCTTAACCAAGACAAAAGGAAATCCTTCTAGAATGAACAAGAAGGAGCTAACCCTAATCAAACCCTAATCTCTTTTTATCATCACTAAACATGTTTCATAATAAATCATATCATGTTACTATAATATATATTATATTTGTAACAAAAGAAAATAATAAAATTAATATATATCTCATATATATTAATGTATTATCCGTTGAGAAAATGAAATAATAAAGCGAGTCAATATTAGATAATATAATACAATATATCATATATATTATTATACATTAAATCATCGAATCAATACTTGATTCGACAATCCGGCTATATCGAATATAACCGACTAATATATCATGTACCGATTCATCGAATCAACACTTGATCCGATGTCCCGGTTCATATCTAAATATCGCGAGAATATAATACGGTATCTCATATTGCATTATCCTCGGTCCTGCACATATCACATATGTGCCTCTACTCCATTTTGCCTGAGCCAAGAAACCTCTGTGTAGGACTCTAAAGAATCGTCAATACGCCGGTAGCAGGTGATGATCATATCAAACACCCACAAGCTGCAAGCAGTCAGCTAAACGTAACAGCCATCCAGGTATTGAGCGATCAGAAGATCAACAAGCTAGCCTGTCCGTTTTCCTGTGAATCCAATCAGTAACACTCCCGTACAGTCCGGTCTGTTTGTCTTATATGTCGCATATCAAGTCTAGGGGTGGTATACGTCAGACCCCAATAACCGATAAGTCGTGTCGATGTGAGGCTCATAACAGGTCGAGAAACTACTGGTAACAGTTATCAGTATATCTCTATATCAGCCCTGGCCAGGGACTTCCAGTTACAGCCAATCGAATACAGCACAACATCAACTCCCTATACCGGGAGAGACGAATCCCATCGTATCGCTCATTGCCTCCATGTGATTCGGGACTGTACCCAAAAGCCACCGTTTTGCACGCCTTCTTGGACGTGGTAAGGTGGAAATCAAAGCACAGTGGGAATCACACAAGACTCTATGACGATCTCAGGACTACAGACTACCCTATTCCAGTGTCACCGGAGAACTGCCATCTGACGTGTGGTATATCACCATCTGGGAGTTCTCGGCGAGTCCGTACATTGTACCCAGTCTCCACTGAGCACCCGTACACCATCCTTGATGTCAAACACCGATGGATATGGGATCATCCATCGCCTATCATATGGGTCAAGATGCGTATACGCTAGTCTAGTCTGGTGTATCGATGCCCTGTCTCGATATACCCTCGACTAAGAACAGTTATAGGATGTACTCATCGACTACCGTAGCCCCACTAATATGATCTCATCATAGTCCCAGTAGTCGAGTACATATCCTAAGGCCTTTATCAACATGTGAGAGAAAGACAGTAAACCAGTACAAGTCAACATGTTAAGATAAAGTGAAACCAAATAGCATACTATCATGACGAGCAAGAAAGTCCTCTCTGTTTATATCCAAGCATCCATCATAATATACATCATATGTACAACAATGACCTCTAGGGCATATACATAACTAACAATCTCCAACTTGCACTAAGGCCAGCTGCTGTAGTATCTCATACCTAGCATCCCGAATAATCTCTCAAACTGTATCTGGGGAATGGCCTTCGTGAGTGGATCCGCAGTGTTGTCCTTCGTATCTACTCTCCTGACCTCGATCTCCCGGCGATCAACTATCTCCCTGATCAGGTGATACCGCCTCAGAATATGTCTGGACTTCTGATGGGACCTGGGTTCCTTGGCCAAAGCCACAGCTCCATTGTTATCGCAATATAGAGGTATTGGATTCTCAATGGATGGAACCACACAAAGTTCAGTGATGAACTTCTTTATCCAGACAGCCTCTTTGGCAACATCGTTGGCAGCGATGTATTCAGCCTCAATCGTCGAGTCTGCAACGGTATCCTGTTTGGAACTCTTCCAACATACCGCCCCTCTATTGAGGGTAAAGACAAATCCCGAGTGCGACTTAGAGTCGTCCTTATCACTTTGGAAGCTGGAATCGGTAAAGGACTCCACCCGGAGTTCTCCGTTACCATACACCAAGAACATGTCTCTAGTCCTTCGCAAGTACTTGAGAATGTTCTTCACAGCTGTCCAGTGACTCTCTCTAGGATCTGCTTGATACCGACTCACTACACTTAGTGAGTATGCTACATCGGGTCTGGTACATAGCATCGCATACATGATAGAGCCTACTGCCGAAGCATAGGGTATCCCTTGCATGCAAGCTTTCTCCAAATCAGTCTTGGGAGACATCTCTTTGGAGAGAGTGAGTCCAGAGATCGTGGGTTGGTTCCCACGCTTGGATTTTTCCATACTAAACCTCTTTAGTATGGTGTCAATGTACCTGGACTGGGACAATCCCAGTATCCGTTTAGATCTATCTCTATAGATCATGATTCCCAATATGCAGGAGGCATCACCTAGATCTTTCATTGAGAATCTTTGTGATAAGAAGAGCTTGACTGATTGCAGCATAGGAATATCATTTCCTATCAAGAGTATGTCATCTACGTACAATACGAGGAAGACAACCTTACTCTCTGCTACCTTCTTATAGATACAAGGTTCATCTATATTTTTGATGAAGTCAAACTCTTTGACTACAACATCAAAACAGATGTTCCAACTCCGCGATACTTGCTTCAACCCATAAAAGGATTTAAGCAGCTTGCACACCTTTCTGCTGTTCCCACTATTTATGAAGCCCTCTGGCTGAGTCATGTACACGCACTCTTCTAAATCACCGTTTAAAAAGGCGGTCTTAACATCCATTTGCCAGATTTCGTAGTCATGGTATGCAGCAATGGCAAGTAAGATCCGAATGGACTTAAGCATAGCCACTGGAGAAAAGGTTTCGTCATAATCCACACCTGGTCATTGACGAAAACCCTTTGCTACAAGTCTAGCTTTGAAAGTCTCAACTTTTCCATCTACACCAAATTTCTTTTTAAAAATCCACTTGCTCCCAATGGGTTTTACCTCTTCAGGAGCATTTTCCAAAGTCCATACTTTATTGGTGTACATGGATTCCATCTCAGATCGCATTGCATCCAGCCATTTCACAGTGTCACCACTCATGATGGCCTGCTCGAAACTAGTTGGGTCATCATCTTCCATGATGCAATCCTCGCTTCCACCATCAATGAGAAAACCGTAGTATCTCTCAGGTGGACGAGAAACCCTACTAGATCGGCGGAAAGGCTAGGGTTCGTCGGGTACTACCGAATCCTCTGGTTCCACTAAATCTTCAGTTACAGTTTGTGTTGCTGGAACTTCTTCCAGTTCTACCTCAGAGCAACTAATCTCTTTTGCAAGAAATTCATTTTCTAAAAAGGTGGCATGTTGAGCAACAAACACCTTTTGTTGTTCACTATGGTAGAAAAAATATCCATTTGAATGTTTAGGATATCCCACAAACTTACATAGAACTGACCGTGCCTCGAGTTTGTCTGGATTTTGCCTTTTGACATAGGCCAGACAACCCCATATCTTAACTCGTTTAAGACATGGTCTCTTCCCACTCAATATCTCATATCGTGTGGTAGGTACAGATTTAGTTGGAACTTGATTCAATAGGTATGCTGCTGTCTCAAGCGCATACCCTTAGAAGGAAATAGGTAACTCAGCAGTACTCATCATCGAGCGCACCATATCTAATAGGGTGCGATAACTCCGTTCCGATACACCGTTGAGCTGTGGTGTATAAGGAGGAGTAAGCTGAGAGAGAATCCCATTCTCTTTTAGATAATCTAGGAACTCATTGCTTAAGTATTCTCCTCCTCGATCAGATCGAAGGATCTTAATACTTTTGCCCATTTGTTTCTCTACTTCGTGCTTATATTCTCTGAATTTCTTAAAAGCTTCTGACTTGTGTTTCATCAGGAACACATGTTCGAATCTAGAGAGATCGTCAGTGACTGTAATGAAGTAGGAAGAACCGTTCCTGGCTTGCGTAGACATGGGACCGCATACATCACTATGTACCAGTCCCAAGAGTTCCGTAACTCTTTCTCCGTGTCCACTAAACGGAGCTTTGGTCATTTTTCCTTTGAGACATGAATGGCAAGTATCATAAGATGATAATTCGAACGGATTCAAATATCCATCCTTATGCAACTTAGCCAGTCGTGTCGCATTGATATGACCAAGTCTACAATGCCACAAGAAGGATTCGTTCATTTCTGAACTCCTCTTGTGTGTGTTTTGTATATTGAGGACTGTATTTTGATTGAGAATGAATATTCCATTATGTAACGAGCCTGATGCAATCAACTTTTGATCTAGAAATATGTTCATAACATTATCCTTTACTACAAAATTATATCTTTCTTTACTTAATAAAGAAACTGATATAATGTTGCACATCATGTTCGGTATATAATATTATTGCACTCATTTAGAATCAGTGTATTACGACTTGGCAATACTAGGTGATATTCGCCAACTGCTTTGGCTGCAATACTTGCACCGTTCCCTACTTGAACGGAATGATCACCTTTTCCCAGTTCTCTACCTTTACGTAGCCCATGTAATAATTTACATATGTGGGATCCTGATCCGGTATCTAATACCCAGGACGTAGGGTGAACTGAGAAACAGTTCTCAATAACTAACACACCTGAAGAAGATGCATCAACATGCATGTTCTTTTGGGCGGCGTGAGAATCCAGATATTCTCCTGTTTCCTGTTCAGTCTTATAACTCTTATAAGAAAGAACGGGTCCAACATTCCCCTGCTCAGTATAATAAGCGGGTTCAGTCAATACATCCATATTATTATCTTGATTATGGCCTGACATGGTCGTTACCTGGAGAGAGAGAGAAGAAAACACTTTAGCGTATGCTTTTGCAAGATTAGATTGGTTATTATCTTATCTAATCAGGATGTTTCCCACTGTTTTTATCAAGTCTTCCTTCAAACCCTAAAAGGTAAGATTAGCCGGGATTAATTACACCCTACAATTTCGTCAATCTTTCAGCCAGATCAGTGTCGGTACTTGAGGGAGGTTCCCCGTGCTTTCGCATGGACCTAATTAAAGTAAACCTCGTTTTCCCAGAGGCGTAACCTCGTTAACACTTTTCTAGACACCTACTTGATCGGCTAATTGTCCTGTGTAAAACTCTCTCAGGAGTAACACTTACTCGCAGTGGGTATCGGGATCCAACTATCTCATAGGAGGTATGCAATCTCATTGCAAATTTCAACACTTGAAATTCCCGATAATATTTTGCCCCTAGTGTGCTATGACATTGACAGAGGTCAACAAAGCATAGTGCACTAGTCAAGTTCAACCCGTAATTTCTTGATTGAATCAAAGACTCGCACGACCCTTGACAGAGGTCAACAAGGTCGTACGACTACCCTAATCCAATCACATCACATGCTTTACAGATAATTACTAATCAGCTACCGCACACTACGCCTTGACAGAGGTCAACAAGCACAGCACAAATACTAAATAGTCTTTATCTGAAATGACGGAGGGCTACGTCTGGTTTTTCAGAAAACCTATTGCGTAATGAACTTGATATTGTCGTAGAATCGAGTGTTTTTGAAAAGGAGTGTTTTTGAGGTTTTTCTAGTTTCGCTAAAGAGGTCACTCCCGGTGAAGGGATCTCGGCTCTTTCCCTATCGAATAAGGTGCAGGATATATCATATATACCGCTGTGCAAAGCAAGACTATAGAAACTGTCAAAAACTAAATCGCGAGTTTGTAGCATCTGCCGGTTTCGCTAAAGAGGTCACTCCCTGTAACACCTAAGTTTGTGTTTAATGGTAAGTGTGTCTTAATGTGGGGTTTTTGGTAAAAAGTTTACCAAAATGGCTTTTAAATATTTTATCTGGTTTTATGGACATTTTATCGGAATTTTATCTGGACTGCACACACTTGTGCATGTTAACTTGGGTTAAGTCTAGGGTTACCATGTTTAGATGAGCATGTTGGGTTAACCATTTGGTTAAGATAATTGGGGTTAATTAAGGGTCTTTAGTCTTGTTTAAGGGTGATTAGAGTGGGGTTGACTTGTGGCTAGAGAGAGTGAGCCATGAAGGTTGTCATGCTAGCATCTATTGAGAGAGAGAGAGGCGGCTATAGGTTGTGTCACATCCCTTTTCATTTCAAAACTTTTGCATCTCACATCTTTCCCTCTCACTCACTCACACTCACATCTCTCACACACCACCACACCATCATAAAATTCGCTTCACCCCACACAACAACACCCTACATCAGCCACAAAACAACCCCCCTACATCTGCTGCTACTACAGCCATAGCAACTATCTCAGCCCCAACAAAAGCAACAGCCACATCAACTGCTGCAACAGTAGCTGATGCAACACATCAGCCAACCATCAGCACAACATCAGCCCCAAATTGTTCAACACCAGCTGCAACCCCATCATAACAACACCACCAACCAACACAAAAACAACAACAGCCTCAGCAGTTGCAGCTGCAACAGCAACAAAAGGATAGTTTGCAAGCAGCAGTAGCAGCTGAACCAACAGCAAGAAGAACAGCCTCCACACCATCATATACTACAACCTCACACTTCACCTCACCCAACATCATAAACACACCAACACAACAACAACGACGGCAGCAGCAAAAGCTTCTGCTGCAACAAAATTGCATCAGCTCACAACAGCAGCAACACCAAGAGAACTGCAACAGCAACAACACTTGAAGCTGCTGAAGGGCACTTCAGCAGCACCACCCCACTTCCTCCTTTTTCCCATCTCCTTCATCTAAGATCTCTTGAGGTATAATCTTGCAACCCAACTCCTATCTTGCCAAGTTCTGGTTATATAGCTGAAACTTAGTATTATTAAGTAGATTAGTGCTAGTTTAGGAGAATTTGAGTGAGATTTGGTTAAGTGTTGGTTGTAATGGTTAGTATAGCCTTATTAGGTGTGTTTGAGACCAGTTAACCCCAGAATACCCCAGATTTCCAGTTAGTTACCTGAAAGTTTCAACTTGGCGTATGTTAGTGATTTTGTTTATTTTGTGACCTTTATAGAATCTGCTACAACCCGAGATACCCTAAAATAATATTGACTTGGCAGTGAGGTATGCAGGTAGATAGAAGCCAACACCCAAAGCCCCATCCCCTGGACCCACTTCCTGGCCACAGATAAATCCCATCTGGCCGCAAATTGCAGCCAAAGCATGGGTTCTGGTGCTCGTTTTGGTTCTGTAGCCTTATACCCTATAAACTTGACCCTGGGTATGTCTAGTTTTGACTGTTTCCAACCAGGGTAGAATCTGGGTTGATTCTCTTGAGTTGGCGCATGATTTACGACTTGTTTCCATATGGATTTTGGTATTCGATGATTAGTTTCTGTCGGCTGGCGTTTGAACGCCAACGGCAGAGGGATATTGGCCGTGTTTGCATGCAAAGCTGTAGGTTTTTACCTATCGGCGTAGCGTGTACCATTTTGGTTTCCGACATGGCTTTCATGTGTTATAGCGTGTGATATTCTTGTAGCTACCCCATGTGGCGTCGAAGCGTTGGAGATGCAAATAGCGACATCGGCACCGACACGCATAAAGAAAGGTGAGTAGATTTATATCTACGGGGAGAAGTCGGGTGGATGGCGTATAGCACCCCCATAGTTCGTAGTGATGTATACGGATGCGTATACACACTAACAATTAATATATGTTGTTCGGGATTAATTATTGATGTTAAGATGGATATTGGTGTGTTGGATTGGTGAAAGGTTATGAGACCCTAGGTAGTGGGTACACTACACATACATATACACATATACATACTTGCATACATCCTTATTTCTTATGTGGTTATGGGATTCTATATAGATATGTGTTCACGTGGGTATGGGACTATGTTTTCACATACGGATTTGAGGATGATACATGGGATTAAGATGAGTCGATGAGTCTGACTTGAGATTATGATATCGGCGATATGGTAAAATTCGTATTTGAGATACGTCTTGATGCTTTAGCGGATTTTGGATGATGATGGCATATGAATAGTGATTTATATATAAAATGATCGACATGTGATTATGATACGGGATAGGGTATGATATGATATAATAGTGACAAGATATTTATGATAGGCCGCTTTGGGCGATGTGTACTCCTTGTGATGATATGTGCTGATGATATCGATTTATACGAGACTGTCGATCAGTAGCCAGAACATGATTATAGTGATGGTAGTAGTATTGTACTAGACGTAGGTCAGTACCCGAATTGTTATCTTGATAGAGAGGATACTAGATGAATGACTTGATGAATGTGATAGTGACCCGTACCCAGATTTGGGGATGTCGTACGACGGATTTACGTATGAGCAGTAAATTTATGTTTGATCCGCACTCTTGACTTGGGAATAACCGATTATAGAGATATGGTACCGGATGTGATATTATCGAGGCGGGATCACCGACTATATATATTTATATGTATCGACTCAGAGGTTAGGCGGTTTTCCTTACCTACTGTTAGCTTTAGCTCAGCCTTATAGTGGTGTAGCTATATAACTCTTATGACATTAGATGCAGTTTAGCTATCATTGTGTTTGGTATTCAGCTCCCGCACATTATTATTGTTGCTCTGCATCGCATACTTATTGTGATTCATATTCTATTGTTGATATCATGATGTTAGGACACCAGCACCATTACCGATGATGCGTATGTACCACGTACACTTACTTGCCAGTTCACACACATCTTCATTGGTAATTGCTATGTCACTACACAGTAGTATTATTGCTGCAGGATATGACTCTTGTACGTGCATACTATTACTCCATGTTGCATGATATACTGTTATACTTGCACTTCATTAATATGTCACATACATCATGTTTTCTGATTATGCGCATTGAGATATGTTGTTTCTATGATATTTCTGGATTTGGGAACCGTGGTTATTTCAAAGAGATTATGTAATTGTTTTAAAAACCCGCTTACCCCTGATATGATATTTCAGTGCGTCCACCATGTGTTTTCTCGGTGCTAAGAGCGACATGTGAAACCCGATTCGAGGAGGCGGATGAGGCCGATTGCGGGTACATGGTGGGCCCGGTGCGGTACCCCGGGGCAAGAAGATCGCAGGAGATGGCGTTGAGCCTGGTAGGGGAGCACTACCGACTGGTGATTTTACCCGACGCGTCGGATATCCGGAGGATACCGTCGTGGTCATGAGATTGATGGTAGGGGCCGATCTGGATTGACGGCGCCGTAGATAGTGAGACTTATCAGAGACATTAAGATATTATGATTGAGGCTATGTTTTGTGCCGATGCTGGGCACAGATTTCATGATGTTGTTCCATGATTTTGGCTATATCCTCATATTTACATGCATGATGCTTATTGTCATTGGGTGACACGTGGACGGGATCCACCTATATACAGACATTGATCACATACAGACTCTGAGTACATTGATAATACTTTTCATGAGTACATTGATCATACTTTTCATGCATTCATACATCATCCATATGATATTTTGCCACCTGATGCACTGACACGGGCATATGGGATTACATTTGGGTTAGATAGTTACCCTAGCCATTGTTATAGGTTGCTGGTTATATATTTGAGGATTATATATTATGATCGTATGACCTAGGATTGTGTCATACATGCGATTTTCTGTTCGTAGATGTTTTTCTATTCACGAGTTGGCAACTCACCCCCGTTGTGCCCCAGTTTCTTGCAGGTGTTGCCGTACGGGTTTCATTACGGTTTGCGGCACTGCTTCTTTCGGGTGACTTGCTAGTTGGTGGATTTATTTGTATCGTACCCATCACTATACATTGTATATTATATTTCAGTTGTATCTAGAAGTTCCATCAACCAAACATGTACTTATTCGAGATAGAGACCGGTGATGTTTATTCTTTCGACCTTAGAGTCGCACGTTATATTTCTCTGGGTTTCATGCTGTTTGGAGTTTCATTTCCTGTTGTGGTCCTCGCCTTTAGGCATTGTATTTTTATGTTCCAAACTGGTTGATTTACATATGGTTTTTCCTTCACTCCACTACATTTCTTGGTTTGGATTTCTGGGCTCGGCTTACTTAGAGCACGTACGCCTTGAGACGTTCGTAGCCTAAGTGCCGGTCATGTTCCGTACTTTCGGGTCGTGACAAAGTTGGTATCAGAGCGTTAGGTTTTACCTTCGGAGCATAGGATGACTCTTGGTTGATGGAATAGGTGACTAAAGTAGAGTGACGTACCGTGGGTATGTTCCGCGGAATATTTACGCCCGCCACTCCACTTAAGAAGCCTTAGGATGTATATTTCTTGTCCAGTATTATATCCCTTCCTGATCTAGCCTCATCGGTACCAGTTATGGTTTTGCTTCCATGATTACGGGCAGGGAGAGCTACGGCTAGAGTTGCGGTCAGCATGAGCTCCTCACGAACGAGTACTGACCTGGGCGTGATTCTGGCGACACATGATTGTAGAGATGTGTCTTTTTACTATGTTTTCGCACCACGAGCGTGGATGGATTGATGTATGAGATTACTCGGACGTGCGGATTGGCACCAGAGGATTGAGCCACTGATAGAGGCCCGCCAGATTTTGATGACCGTTGATGTATGGCTTATTCATGATGATTGAGGCACTGTTCAGCGTGCAGACGAGTCAGCCAGTATTGCTGTGAACGACAAGATATCGCCCAGATGTTGGAGCTATTGCAGTACGAGTTGTACTAAGAGATGATATAAGGCCGCTAGTCACCAAAGGGGAATGACTAGGACATGTGGATCGTTCGCTACCCCGATGCGAGGTCATTAGGTAGATTGATTCCAGCTGAGACGACTTCACGCGGAGACGTTGAGAGTCGACAGAGAAGATCGAATGTCAGAAACCTATTATTCCAGGTTTAAAGTGTTCGGAAAGACATGAAGGCAATTCTATGGTCCCTCTAGAAGAATGAAACCCTAACTCGACTTAATGACCGTGTGAAAGCCCTTGACCCTTAGGGTTTACGGCAGTTCTGCGATGCCATTAGTGAAGCTTGGGTTTGCCCTTCCACGGCTGGACCACCGATGCTGTGGTACGTACTCGATACTATTATACTGTAGCCAAGATGTTGAGCTCTTGGGGGATCATGAGGTCTTGACAAATCAATCGGATGGCTCGACTTAATTCGGATGCTAGGTGGTGAGATGCACTTCTTGGGAGACCCCAGATACGAGGCTAGCCGTTGGAGCTCAGTCCATGCAGCTACGACGAGACGAGTCCGAAGCAGTCGACATTAGAGAAAAGTGTAGTAAGAGGTTCGTACAAGATCTGGATATGATGACGTTTCACTCCACCGACACCAGAGATGCGATATGAATGCCGAGGCATTGTATTTGGGTATACCTTCCAGAAGGAGTCGCGGTCAGTATCCAGCCGTTCCGAAACAAGTAACAGGCGTAGTAAAGGACAATGACGTCCGGAAAGTTAGGCAGAGATAGGACTTGGAAGAGACTTTGAGTGGGATTCCTTCCAGGGCGCTGCTGCAATGATATTTGCACCCAGGATCAGATGTGTCGCGTGCATTCAGAGAGCCAGAGGCCGACGCCAGGGACATGTTGCTTCACGAGTGGTCGCGATGATTGACCGAGAGATGACCAGAGAAGTGCCAGAATGGGATCATCCCCGTTAGCACACCTGACAGGACCGATGAGCCGATGGATCGTGAGATTGGTGATCCACAGAGAAGACATGGATCTAGGAGTGGTCATGTTATGCACACCAGCAGGCCAGAGTTAAGGATCATCGACGAGGCATGCTATGAGTGATCACGACAGTTGGCCAAAGATTCTTAGAGGATGTGCTTGAGCGGGACTATTCCGCCATATTCGATTTCGATGTTTGGGCGATTTATTCGCATGACTGATTGATGATCAGAGGATACGATGAATTGGGACTAGACTGTGCGTACCAGGTGCTGAGGGACTGCAGCGTGAGATTTTTGAGGAGACACATCGATCGGTGTACATTGTTCATCTGGGTTCCACCAAGATGTACCATGATAGGAGAGATGTTTACTGGTGAGACGGAATGAAGAGGGACATCGCAGATTTCGTGTCGAGATGCCTGACTTGCCAGCAAGTCAAGGCCGAGCACCAGAGACCAGCAGGTGAACTACAGCCGTTACCCATTCCGGAGTGGAAATGGGAACAGATTTCGATGGATTTCGATGTGGGTCTACCCAGGACTAAGCAAGGGTATGACTCCATTTGGATGATCATGGATCGTTTGACGAAAGCGGCTCACTTCCTACCAGTGAAGACGACTTTCGGATTGCTCAGCACGCCCAGATTAACATCAACGAGATTGTACGACTGCATGGAGTCCCGACGTGTATCGTGTCCGACAGAGGCACCCAGTTTACCGGCCGACTACGGCAGAGGCTTTAGGAGGCTTTGGGCGCTCGTTTAAGTTTCAGCACAACATTTCATCCGTAGACCGACGGACAGTCAGAGCGGACTATTCAGACTCTCAAGGACATGCTCCGAGCGTGCGTTTTAGACTTTGGTGGTAGCTGGGATCATCATTTACCCTTGGTGGAGTTCACCTACAACAACAGCTTCCAGGACACTATTCAGATGGCACCTTTCGAGGCCTTGTAATGGGAGGAGATGCAGACCGCCCGTCTATTGGACAGAGCTCAGCGAGAGCAGTATTTTGGGGCCACAGATCGTACAGGAGACGACCGAGAAGATACAACTGATTCGAGACAGGATGAGGACAACTCAGAGCAAGCAGAGATCGTATGCTGACAGGCGCCGCCGCAGATTAGAGTTCGCAGTGGTGATGGCGTTTTGTCTGAGGGTCTCTCCGATGAAGGGAGTGATGAGGTGTGGACGGAAGGGGGAAGTGTCATGACCCAAAGTTTGGCCCGTGACCGGCACTTAACCACGTAACGTCTACAGGCGTAACGCGACCAAGTGAACCGAAACCCAGAAAATCAAACCAAATGAAAGTATAGAGTGTTATAAGTTTTTAAAAGAAAGCACTTACTAACATGATAAGAAATCTAAGTAAACAATCACCAAGATAGTAATATACGACGCCGTAGCGAAGATCAAGATCCACAAGTGGGAACATCACAGATAGGATAACTGCAAATACAGTTGGCTCACAACGAGCTCGACACCAGAATACAAATAAAATACATCATCGTCCTCACACTGTCTCTAAGTCAAATACATACATGGTAGATGGAGAATACTAGATACAACAATATACATAACTGAAAGATAAACAGATACCGCACAAACCCACCTATCAGCAAAAGAGCTGGTACACCAACTATGGGGGTATCTGTGTCAAAAGATGCAAAAGCAGCCGGCCGCGACAAATTTGAAGGCAACCTGCAAACACTGTGGCACAACGGGGGTGAGTTGCCAACTCGTGAATAGAGATAACATATAAAGGTAATCGCGAGCATGCACGTACTGCGCTACTCTATCATATGCCAACAGATGATATCAATATGTGATAAGCAGTATGTGCAATAATCATGCAAGTACTCTATCAGCTAATGTAACTACAGGATGAGGTACAATAGTAAATACTAAGCAGGGGCAATATAATATCTACACGGAATGTCGACGTGGAATATATAATCGGTGTCTATTAATGCACCTAGATCCCCTAAATAGCTCAGGCGCCGGCACTCTCATCGGCCCTCAAATCCTGTACATCTCTGAGAATCCCGAGTGCCCAACATCGGCACCCAAATATCATAAATACTCGTGTCCAGCATCGACAGGCAAATCCTCATCCATCGGGCCCAGTCAGTCCGGGTCAGCCCACGGGCTCCGTCTGCGGTATCGGCCCTCGGCCCCAGCAGTACGGATCACCCCGCATCCATCGATAGACTCTGATCAGTACCCTCCGTATAACTGTCAGGTCCAACCAATCACCGGTAGGTAGTAGTCCCTCTGCCAGGCTCACCGTCTACTGCACAGCGAAACCGTTCTCACCCCGGGGTACCATACCGGGTCCACCATGTACCCGTAATCGGCCTCAACCAGCTCCTCGATTCGGGTTCGCATATATCACTCTAGCACCGAGAAAACACATGGTGGACGCACCGAAATATCATATCAAGGGAACCGGGTTTTTAAATGATTACATATTTGCAATAGCCACGGTTCCCAAATCCAGAAATCACATGTAATCCAAACAAAAATGCAAGTTAATGATCCGATATGATATGTGCTTCAAATATAAATATCATGTCAAGTCACATATAGATGAGCTATAATATAATGATCCGATGTGATATAGGCATCAAGTATGAATAGCATGTCAAGTCACATATAGATGAGCTACAATATAATGATCCGATGTGATATAGGCATCAAGTATGAATAGCATGTCAAGTCACATATAGATGAGCTACAATATAATGATCCGATGTGATATAGGCATCAAGTATGAATAGCATGTCAAGTCACATATAGATGAGCTACAATATAATGATCAGATGTGATATAGGCATCAAGTATGAATAGCATGTCAAGTCACATATAGATGAGCTACAATATAATGATCCGATGTGATATAGGCATCAAGTATGAATAGCATGTCAAGTCACATATAGATGAGCTACAATACAATGATCCGATGTGATATAGGCATCAAGTATGAATAGCATGTCAAGTCACATATAGATGAGCTACAATATAATGATCCGATGTAAATTCTACAGTGTGAGTGTCATGGTAATTACTAACGGTGCGTGTGTAACATGCAGGATAGTGCTCGTGCAACATGGACCGTTAGTAATGGTGCGGTGTTCTATCAATTCTAGTTTATATCCATATAGCAGGGAATATAGCATGCACTAAATAGTAGCCATGAATAGTCAATGTATACAAAGGAAACTATAAAGTCCTATCAGCCCTGACGTAGAACGCCATGCGGGCGGTATCCCCGTAGATGTGAAATCTACTCACCGTAGTCTCTCGCTAGGTATAGCCAACAACTTGTTTCCCCTTCTGCGCGGCGTCCGCCGTACTCGCCTACGAACCTAGAATTACACAATATATCACACATAAGCTGGAAGTCACACAAACGCGACATTAAAGCCGAACTAGTAACTCGTGTCGCGAACCAAGCACGCGTGTGCACGATACGCTAAAACGTGTGGTTACGCGCCTGAAACCACTCCGACGCGTCACGATACGTAGAAACCCAAAACCCACAAACACGTATCACGCGTGTCGCGAAGACTAAAAATACGGGAAAATAGGTAATCACCTCCAGATTTTGATACAGAAAAGATATTGTAAAACTATATATACCAAAACAACCCACATAGCAGCAGACACCCACACCCCAAACCCCAACCCAAAACTCCCCCATCTGGCCGCAATTTGCGGCCAGAATGCACAATTCGGCGGCCTGGGTAGGGAATTGGGATCCCAGGTTTGGTGTGTGCACTCTATACCCCCCATACATGCTACAGTAACCTCTAGTTTCACTCTGAAATATCTCGGGTAGCAGCAGATCCTACAGAGCCTTATTTCTAGTTAAAATCCACACTTTGCACTAAAATCAAACTTTAGGGTATTTTTGTGCAAACTGAAACAAAACCTGGCCTAAGATAGCTCTAATAACACATAATAGAGCTAACACAACTAACAAAACCCTAATCTAACATGTGAATCACAAATATCCTTTAATATCACCAAAAATGCACAAAAAATGGGATTTTTACTAAGGAATACTACAAGTTATGGAAAAAGAGGTTAAGACATGAGTTTATACCTTCTAAAGACCTTATAAAACACCAAAAGTCTCAGCTTTTCCCTCAAGTGTGCAGATTTGCCTTTGAACACCTCAAAAACCTCACTTTTCCATGGTTTTGTGAAGAAAATGAGTTGATATGTATAGGGTTTTGTGTATGGATCAAAGGGGAATGAAAAGAGAAGAGAATATGGAGGAAGATGGAGGGTTTGCTGCTGGAAATTCTCCAGAATTCTGGAGTGGGGAAAGAGAGAGAGAAGAGAGGGAAAAATGGGTCAAAAGTCAAGCTTTTTACCTAACCCCCATGCCTCATTTGTTTAATAGAATTTGAATTATGAAAAAGGGTTTTGGAAAGATTAAAATGGTGGGGAATAAGTTAGCAACCATGCACAAAAGAATGGTTAACATGTTACCAAAAACCCATGTCTCAAAAATGGCTAAGTGTGCAAGTGTGCACTAACACAAGAAAATTCCCAATTTGCTAAACACGACTAACTATAACTAATAATCCTATAAACACATATATAAAAACATGCACGAATACTAATTAACACGAAAACATTCTAACGGAAAATTCAAAGTGTTACAGGAAGCTTAGCCCCAGATTCATAGATCCCTTCGAGGTCCTCGAGCGTGTGGCACAGTAGCATATCGTTTGGCTCTTCCATCCGACTTTTCAGATGTTCACCCTATATTCCACGTGTACATGCTTCGCAGATACCTACATGACCCTTCGCACATGATTCAGCATCAGACCATTCAGCCTGAACAAATATGACTCTTATGACATTAGATGCAGTTTAGCTATCACCGACTATATATATTTATATGTATCGACTGAGAGGTTAGGCGGTTTTCCTTACCTACTGTTAGCTTTAGCTCAGCCTTATAGTGGTGTAGCTATATGACTCTTATGACATTAGATGTAGTTTAGGTATCATTGTGTTTGGTATTCAGCTCCCGCATATTATTATTGTTGCTCTGCATCGCATACTTATTGTGATTCATATTCTATTGTTGATATCATGATGATAGGACACCAGCACCATTACCGATGATGCGTATGTACCACGTACACTTACTTGCCAGTTCACACACATCTTCATCGGTAATTGCTATGTCACTACACAGTAGTATTATTGCTGCAGGATATGACTCTTGTACGTGCATACTATTACTCCATGTTGCATGATATACTGTTATACTTTCACTTCATTGATATGTCACATACATCATGTTTTCTGATTATGCGCATTGAGATATGTTGTTTCTATGATATTTCTGGATTTGGGAACCGTGGTTATTTCAAAGAGATTATGTAATTGTTTTAAAAACCCGCTTACCCCTGATATGATATTTCAGTGCGTCTACCATGTGTTTTCTCCGTGTTGAGAGCGACATGTGAAACCCGATTCGAGGAGGCGGATGAGGCCGATTGCGGGTACATGGTGGGCCCGGTGCGGTATCCCGGGGCAAGAAGATCGCAGGAGATGGCGTTGAGCCTGGCAGGAGAGCACTACCGACTGGTGATTTTACCCGACGCGTCGGATATCCGGAGGATACCGTCGTGGTCTTGAGATTGATGGTAGGGGCCGATCTGGATTGACGGCGCCGTAGATAGTGAGACTTATCAGAGACATTGAGATATTAAGATTGAGGCTATGTTTTGTGCCGATGCTGGGCACAGATTTCATGATGTTGTTCCATGATTTTGACTATATCCTCATATTTACATGCATGATGCTTATTGTTATTGGGTGACACGTGGACGGGATCTACCTATATACAGATATTGATCACATACAGACTCTGAGTACATTGATCATACTTTTCATGAGTACATTGATCATACTTTTCATGCATTCATACATCATCCATATGATATTTTGCCACCTGATGCACTGACACGGGCACATGGGATTACATTTGAATTAGATAGCTACCCTAGCCATTGTTATAGGTTGCTGGTTATATATTTGAGGATTATATATTATGATCGTATAACCTAGGATTGTGTCATACATGCAATTTTCTGTTCGTAGTTGTTTTTCTATTCACGAGTTGGCAACTCACCCCCGTTGTGTCCCAGTTTCTTGCAGGTGTTGCAGTACGGGTTTCATTACGGCTTGCGGCACTGCTTCTTTCGGGTGACTTGCTAGTAGGTAGGTTTATTTGTATCGTACCCATCACTATACATTGTATATTATATTTCAGTTGTATCTAGAAGTTCCATCAACCAAACATGTACTTATTTGAGATAGAGACCGATGATGTTTATTCTTTCGACCTTAGAGTCGCACGTTATATTTCTCTGGGTTTCATGCTGTTTGGAGTTTCATTTCCTGTTGTGGTCTTCGCCTTTAGGCGTTGTATTTTTATGTTGCAAACTGGTTGATTTACATATGGTTTTTCCTTCACTCCACTACTTTTCTTGGTTTGGATTTTTGGGCCCGGCTTACTTAGAGCACGTACTCCTTGAGACGTTCGTAGCCTAAGTGCCGGTCATGTTCCGTACTTTTGGGTCGTGACACTCCCGGTGAAGGGATCTCGGCTCTTTCCTCATCGAATAAGGTGCAGGGTATATCATATATACCGTTATGCAAAGCAAAACTGTAGCTACCCTTTTTATAAAGTTTTGATTCTACAACATCTTTTAGGTTTCTTTTCTTTTTATTAATCTCATTAATAAAATCCCATCAGCTTATGCTTCCTAAGCATCACAGTAGAAACGAAAGCAGTAATATTTATATATCAGCATATATATATAGTATAAGCGTTCGTCTCAGGCAGTAATATGATCTCATCACAGAACATTGCAGCAGAAGAACATATATGAAATATTGTATATACTAGGACGTCCATGTTTTCAATACGAGCCTGTATAAAACACGGATTCCACGGTCGCGATGAATAGCCAAACCCACATCCCAAGACCCCTACGAGAGCGGCAAGTAACAATGCCAATTCTAGGGTTAGGAGACCCGGTCTCGACTCCTCGAGATGGCCTCCCACTGGACCCTAGAACCCGGTTACTTATGCCCCCATCCTTGGGTCTACCTAATGCGGAAAAGTAAATAATATACAATGGTGACATCAACCTCATCCGGGAAGTTCCCCAATAAAAGAATATTACATACAAATGAATTTTACATGAATGAAAATAAAAACCCTCATCTCACATAAAACCCCCGGCTATTTAGAACACGACGATCCAATATAACATATCACAGCAACACATAATATCACATATCATCAACGTAAGTAAGTATGCATACACCGATCGTCGTTGACGTATAGCAACGAAAACCGGCAATACAACTACATACTACACTTACGGTCATAGAAAAGAAATTGTAAAACTACAATATTTGGAATCCACAATCACTTTAGACATCGTAAATCTGAAATATCACATACTTCGTATTTCATGCCTAACTCTATGAATTCCACATATTGTATCACATTCCAGATAAATAGACAGTATTAAACTTTCCGAACAGATAATCAAATACCCAAAATTTCCTAAATTGCTCAACACTTGAACGGAGTTCAAATAATCCCAGAATATGTCACAGTACCGGTGATCCAGCCGTAGAAGCGTCAAGCCAACGCCTCACATGTGGCACGCCGTACTGCCCCAAACCTTAAGGTTTAGAGGAAGTTCAAGACGTCACATAATCAAGTTAAGGTTTGTTGTCTTCTAGAGGGTCCACTGTGTTACTTGTACAATTTTTCTGAAAGATTTAAACCTAATAAAAATTCAACACTTGAAAGTTTTTCGTGCCGGGAAAAAATGAGTTAATGATATCCGTTCGAACATTTTAACAGTTTCTAAATATCCGGAAATAATAACGAATTTAAGTTTTCCGATCGAATCAACGATTACAAAATAAACCCCAATATACTCAACACTTGAGTCAGTTTGAAAATACCAAGAAAATAGCAATTACAGAATCAAGTATTACTGTGGAAAAATGATGGCATAATTCCTTTTTACTGCCGCGGATCCGCGGCCCAAGAGCGGTACGGCCGCGGTTCCGCGGCGGTTTGTAGGTATTATACTGTCGTTTTTCACCACAATTCTTATTTTTCCCTGCTAAATTTTTTAGGTATTTTTAATTCAGAAAAATCCCAGTTTTTAAAAAATATCCAGAGAGGGGTTCATTTTCGTCGTATCGGGTTCGATCGGAGTTTTAACTTCGTATACAGGTCGCCTAATTCTCTAGCTAGGCTCTGATACTACTGTAGGGTTCCTAGGCACACTTGTGAAGGTTCATAAGGCATCAAACATGCCCGAATAAAATTTTAGACGTGCCGAACAACCCAAAGACGGGATCGTTGCTAGATTATTAGGGTTTAACATGCAAGTAAACATCTTTACTAATAAGTGTGAGGGATTACAACCATTGTAGTCCGCTCCTTCGCTTCATAAGTTCCGAGTAGAAGTCCCTTTGCTGCTATCCATGATCTCCCGGATTCAAGAGAGGCTCCACGACTCGAACGATCCATGCTAGCTTGTAGTGTTGCGCTTCTCCGATGATCTACGTCGAAATTGCTATAACTCAAGCTCTCTCACTCTAATGAGGTGAACACCCTAATCTAATGGGCTAGATTAGATGAGGATGATGGAGTAGTATTTATGCTTTCTTTTTATATCATAATCTCACATGAAATCATCACAAAAGGAATTTCTAGTAAGCTTTCTCAAAGCTAAAGAGAGAAGAAGATGATGAATGAAAAAGATAATCCTTTTGTGATGAATAGTAGTAAAGAATATATGATTGATTATGGAACCATGGTCAAGGATGAGAAGCTTAACCTTTGTAGAGAATAAACTAGAGCTAGGGTTTGGTTAGGTTAAGGAATGTGTCATGGAGAAATATCAACCATAATATCTTAACCAAGACAAAAGGAAATCCTTCTAGAATGAACAAGAAGGAGCTAACCCTAATCAAACCCTAATCTCTTTTTATCATCACTAAACATGTTTCATAATAAATCATATCATGTTACTATAATATATATCACATATATATTATATTTGTAACAAAAGAAAATAATACAATTAATATATATCGCATATATATTAATGTATTATCCGGTGAGAACATGAAATAATAAAGCGAGCCAATATTAGATAATGTAATACAATATATCATATATATTATTATACATTAAATTATCGAATCAACACTTGATTCGACAATCCGGCTATATCGAATATAACCGACTAATATATCATGTACCGATTCATCGAATCACCACTTGATCCGATGTCCCGGTTCATATCTAAATATCTCGAGAATATAATACGGTATCTCATATCGCATTATCCTCGGTCCTGCACATATCACATATATGCCTCTACTCCCTTTTTCCTGAGCCAAGAAACCTCTGTGTAGGACTCTAAAGAATCGTCAATACGCCGGTAGCAGGTGATGATCATATCAAACACCCACAAGCTGCAAGCGGTCAGCTAAACGTAATAGCCACCCAGGTATTGAGCGATCAGAAGATCAACAAGCTAGCCTGTTTGTTCTCCTGTGAATCCAATCAGTAACACTCCCGTACAGTCCGGTCTGTTCGTCTGATATGTCGCATATCAAGTCTAGGGGTGGTATATGTCAGACCCCAGTAACCGATAAGTCGTGTCGATGTGAGGCTCATAACAGGTCGAGAAACTACTGGTAACACTTACCAGTATATCTCTATATCAGCCCTGGACAGGGACTTCCAGTTATAGCCAATCGAACACAGCACAACATCAACTCCCTATACCGGGAGAGACGAATTCCCTCCTATCGCTCATTGCCTCCATGTGATTCGGGACTGTACCCAAAAGCCACCATTTTGCACGCCCTCTTGGACGTGGTAAGGTGGAAATCAAAGCACAGTGGGAATCACACAAGACTCTATGACGATCTCGGGCTTACAGACTACCCTATACCAGTGTCACCGGAGAACTGCCATCTGACGTGTGGTATATCACCATCTGGGAGTTCTTGGAGAGTCCGTCCAGTGTACCCAGTCTCCACTGAGTACCCGTACACCATCCTTGATGTCAAACACCGATGGATATGGGATCATCCATCGCCCATCATATGGGTCAAGATGCGTATACGCTAGTCTACTCTGGTGTATCGATGCCCTGTCTCGATATACCCTCGACTAGGAATAGTTATAGGATGTACTCATCGACTACCGTAGCCCCACTAGTATGATCTCATCATAGTCCCAGTAGTCGAGTACATATCCTAAGGGCTTTATCAACATGTGAGAGAAAGACAGTAAACCGGTACAAGTCAACATGTTAAGATAAAGTGAAACCAAATAGCATACTATCATGACGAGCAAGAAAGTCCTCTCTGTATATATCCAAGCATCCATCATAATATACATCATATGTACAATAATGGCCTCTAGGGCATATACATAACTAACACTCGTGGTTCTACGGTATCTTCCAGGTTGTCTGCACGACTCCCAGTAATCGCTAAATAATTTTCAGGTCACCCGGGTTATAGCAGTTCTCCAAAACACATAACAATTTCCACAAAAATACGATATTGGGGAATCTAAGTTTTCTAAATGGGTTTTAGTCTATGGTTTAGTCCAATATATCATCACTACAGGGGTTGTATGGCCTCTACTAATCTCAATTACACCTTTTACAACACATACAATCCTCTAACCTTTTCTATGAATTTTCAAAGCTCACTAATCCAAACTAAAACACTTCTAAACCGATATAGATGCTAAAGGAATTGAAATACTATTCTAATGGTAAAGGAATTACCTCATTTGGCAACTCAAGAAAATTCTTAAGTTGCCACAAGTGCTCAAAATCCGATTTTTCTTGGTCCAAAGTGCTTGTGAAGAGCTTGTGCATGTTTTTAGTGAAGTGGAGATGAACTTTTGATGTGTTTTTGGATGTGTTTTGAGGTGGTATAGGAGGGAGGGAGAGAGGGCTGCCATGGTGAGGGAGTGGAGGGAAAATGATGAAGGAATGATGAGGGGAAACAATGGGAGGTAAGGTCAAATGACCCCTCACCTCTCTCTCTTTTCTCTCTCATGCCCATACCTCTTTTTCTAATCCCTTTTTCTTTTCTTTTCTTTTCTTTTCTTTTCTTCTCTCTTCTTTTCTTCTCATTTCATTTTAAAACCAAAACTAAGCAAAACAGAAAGAAATGCCATGGTAGAAAAATGTAAAAAGTGTAATATGACATGGTGCGTGTCATGTGCATAAATCAAGCTTAATGCACGATTAGTGATATTTAATCGCGATTAGCATTAAAATGGAATATAATTAATCATAAGAATTTTAATTTTCTTAAATCATATAAAACACCTTCATTTCAATAATTTCTATAATTTTCCAAATATTTCCCAATTTATCGGTATTTAATTATACCGCACTAATAAAATATTCATAATATTCATTATTTAATTTTATAAATTCCCAAAAATAATATTATATTTTTCTGAAATGTTACAGTCTTCCCCCCTTAAAGAAATTCGGTCCCCGAATTTAAATTTAAACCCCTCAAATACTAAAACATTTTAGTAAAATGATCAAGTCGTCGGGGCTTCGAAATCATAACTACATAAAACACATCGTAGAGAAATGCATGCGCATGAAAAACGAGTATATAAAACAAAATCAAAACTCCGTCAAGCATCCCGCAATCATCGGAGTTATGGTGAAGTCACCAAATGTAAAAATCCAATACGAAACTCACATGATATACATCAAACTATACATGTAAACATCATTAAAACATCTGAAAGAAATGCATGCCAAACCTTTTCAAGTCGTTGTGCGATGCACGTATCACGGCACAGTGGCGGACGTCTATTGTTAGAAAAAAACTATATATATATGCCCTTTGTTTAATATACTCGTCCCTCCGTTTTGAAAAAATGATTTAGAAGGGTTTCCTTTGTTAAATGTTTCGTGTCATCTCGGACACGTAGGTAAATACTGAGACTATAGCTCCTTTTTGGAAATCCCTTCGATAATTATCAATGCATGCAAGAATATAGTCAGGTACTGTCGTCGGACTAGTCTTTCTCAGCTACTAAACCAAATAGTAAGTATCATAAAACACATTGCTCCAAAAGAAACCAATCCCAAAATGCGTACAAGAATGCCTCGATCGTCTGGTGCGCACGGAAAACAAAATCCATGAATGTGCCATACATGTGCACAGAAATGAAATCTAAGTGCAACGGGTGTGCACGAAAAACCTGTCAAGGGCAACGGTGTGTGCCTGACAGCAATATCAGGTGCATCTGATATGCACGAAGAATCTCGATTTAGTGCATATGGTGTGCACAAAATCGCATCAAGCGCGTCAAGTCTGCGCAAAATCCAACTCAAGTGCACAAAGTGCACGAAAACAAATATCGAGTATCACTTTCAAAATCGACGGTATACAACACATTTCAATTCAAATCCAAATCTGGCATATAATCTCATAACCATGTGCATCAGCATGCACAAAATCGCAACCAAATACTGATGTGCATGAAAACTATGCCGAAAGTATAAGTCAAATCACATGCATACCATAGGCATGAAATCAAAATTTGGCTCTCGAATGACATCAAATCGAAATCAAGTGCAACTGTGGTGCACAAAATCTCAATCATGCGATAAATCGCCCAAAATACCGAAATCAAAAATGGCGGAAACAGTCTCGCTCTGGCACATCCTCTAAAGATCTCTAGCCATCTTTCATGGTCACTCATAACATGTCTCGTCGACGGTGCCGAACTCTGGCCAACAAGGTGTGCGTATGTCACGACCCAAAATTGGCCCGTGACGGCCCTAATACTACGCAACGCCTAAAGACGTAACGCAGTAAAAAAAAGCCAAAACCCAGAAATCTAAACCAAGAAGATACAGAAAAGATAATATATGTTTTTGAAACACTTGAAATCGCAACCCAAATTCTTTAAAAGTTCTACTTTCTTTCTTTAAAATTTTGGCAACACCCCTTTTTGTAAAAACTAGCCAAGATGAATACAATACAAATATACGACGCCGTAGCGAAGAAATAAAGACAATAGAGAGAAAGCTGTATATAGAAGACAACAAATCCACAATAATATACAATATCGTCCTCACCAAGTCTCTAAGTCAACAACATAATAGTAGATGGAGAGTACAAGATACAACGAATGTACAATATGAAATACAGATAATCATCTAACCCACCTAAGCAAAATAGTAAACTGTGAGCCGATGCGATATCTGTAGCAAAAGATGATAGATGAATAGCCGAATAGCCTGCCTCGACTACTCTGGGGAACAACCTGAAACACCTGTGGCACAACGGGGGTGAGTTGCCAACTCGTGAATAGTAGATAACATATGCAGGTAATCGCAGGAATGTACGTACAGCATGAATCTAAGATATGCGATTACAGTAATAACATGTCATGTGAATGCAGAATAATGGAAAGTACACTAGCAGGTACAGTCAATATATGAAGCAATAATGACATGATAATAGTATGCAATAACTATGCAATAGGGATATGAGAAAGTAGATATGCAGCAATCATGAGGGTACACTAACAGGTACTACCATTGTATGAAACTGTGCATAAAATAGATAAGTGTGAGGTATGGGGTGGAATATGTCATTTCCACGAAAACCTGATATCGTGGCAGGATCACAATCCATCAAGACACTCAAATCCCAAATCCTCAAATCAGCCCCTAAGTTGGGCTCTCATATCATGTAAGTCTCACATCTCCTCAATATACAATATCGAATAGATCTTCTATATCTCGAATGTACAAATCAGCAATCTCTTTCATATCTAATATCCAATCTCAATGAATCACCTATATCCCAAGTCGAATCACAAATAAGATTCAAGCATCCTAAATATATATATTTGCAGAAATAAATATGATGGGGGCAATACAAATATATTAGCGTCCCATTCCACTAATATTGGTGTAAGGGTATATATAACAACGGCTAAATCCCCTGTTATATATACAAAGGTGTTAAAGAAATATCATGAAAACCATGTGCCAAGCATCGACACAGAAATCCTGATCACGCATCATACGCTATCCCGAAAGCACGAGTGCCTAGCTCTGACCCTCGCCTTTCGACGTATGCATACGTACATGACTCCCAACGGTGTCTCCGCGATCCCCCGCCGAGTCATGGGTACTGTCACCGGTAGGTACTCGCCCACCTTCAGGCTCAATCGGCAAAGTCCATCGATCTTCTTGCCGAGGGGAACCATTCCGGGCCCCACCATGTACCCTCTACGTCCTCGACGCCTCCTCGTAGGGGTATATATAAATCAGTACCGATATAACTCATGGTGGATGCGCAAATATCATATCAAGGAAACCGGGTTTTTCAATGTATGCATAATTTCTTGAACTCCCGTGGTTCCCAAATCCAGAAAACATCATCTAAAATCCCAATAACCAATGAGCAAATCCAGGAATAAATACATGTGATATATCTGAAATGCGAGCATATGAAAGAGAATATGTAGCTGAAACCAGATGTATGCGAAATCAATAAGGTACAGCTAAGTATAGGTGTCTACCTATAAGTAAAAGATGTCGTATACCCCCCTGGGTATAAGTAAAATATGTGCAATGTATACCTGTAGCTGTATCACAAGGTGTAGATGTACCTATCACTAATGGTAAGATACACTATAGGTATACCGATAAGCTAGATGTCAAGTATGATAAGAAATATAGTATCTATAAGGGGGGTTGTGTGTGACATGGCAATTATTGACGGTGTGTGTGTTCCATACAATCCGTGCTCGTGCAACATGAACCGTCAATAATATGTGCAGTGTCCTACGGCTGCTAGTCACAGTACAACTATATCTAAGTAAATAGGGTAATGCGCAATTCTAACAATGACGTAGAATACGCAACAAGTATTAGAATTCTAGCCCAGACGCATAACGCCATGCGGGCGATTATCCTGTAGATGTTAAAAATACTCACCTACGCTCCATGCTAGGTGAATCCTACCATCTGCTCCCCCTGTAGCCGTGTCCGTAGTCCCTGCCTGCAACCCTGCAAATAAGACATGAAAATCATATATAAGCCAAATATTCCGCAAAACGCGATATCGAACCAAAACGAGAAACTCGCGTCGCGAACTAAACGCGCGTATGCACGATACGCTAAAACGTGTAAGTACGCGTCTAAAACCATCGCGACACGCCGCGATACGCTGGATCACAGAACCCTCTCATGTATCGCGCGTATCGCGCAAACACAACGAACACCAAATACGATATATTGTCCCAGATTTTCCTACAGGCCAAATATTACAAAACTATAAATGCCAAAACACTACAAATAACAGTAGACTACCCCACACAAAAACCCAATACCCCAGTCCCCTACCTGGCCGCAAATTGCGGCCAGAACTAATAAACCGGCGGCCAAAGTTAGGAGTTAGGGTCTCATGCTCAGGCGGTGTTGTCTAAACATAGTAAGCATGCTCCAGTTTCCTCAATTTTACTCTGAAGGGTCCGGGTCAATAGCAGATCACAGAAAGTCACAAATAACGCTTAAAAACACCGATTTGCACTAAAAGGAAATCCTATGGTATTTTAGTGTAATCCAGGGTTAAACTCAGTTAAGGTGACCCTAACAATACTTAAATAAGTAGGGTTTACCAACACAATCATCAATTTGCCATAACATCTCACAAATCACCATAATTAGCACTAAAATAGCTAATTAACACAAACCGACGCTAATAAGCATACAAGCTAGGAAAAAGGGGACTTGGGTTCAGAAATATACCCTAGAGAACCCTAGAGAGCAGGAGAAGAAGTGTATGGGGGAGATGAGGGGTTGCTACTGCTGCTGGAGCTGCTTGCTACTACTGATGCCTGAGCTGCTGCTGATGCTGAGGCCACTGCTGAAGCTGTTGCTGCCTGCTGCTGCTCCTTCTCTGCTGCTGCTGCTTCTGTTGTTGTTGTTGTTGTCTTTGCTGCTGCTGCTGATGTGTGGGTGTGTGGGTGTGTGAGTTTGAGAGTGAGAGGATGAGGGAAATGAGTGAGAATGAGAGAACACCAACAAGTCAACCCCCTCCTCTCTCTCTCTCTCTCTTCATTAATTGAAGGCATGGGCAAGCCATCATGCCTCATAATGCACCCTCTCTCTCTCTCTCACCAAGGTCAACATTCAAACCATTTAAAAACCCTTTTCAAATTCATTTTATTTTTGAAAAGAACCATATACAAATAAAAACCCAAAAGCACCTAATACAATATTAAACTAGATTAGGGAATGGTTAGTTCACCATGTTGCTAATCATGGTTAAACCCCCAAAACAACCCTAGTTGTCATGCACAAGTGTGTGCAAGCCTAGGAAAATCTAATAAAATACTCATTAAATAGGATAAAATATTTGAAATTTAATTTGGTAAACTTTTTATTAAAAACCATACATTAAAATATAATTAGCTACAAAACACATTCTAAGGTGTTACAATCTCCCCCCTTAAAAGAAATTCGTCCCCAAATTTAAAAAAAAAATATACTGCTACGCGCACCTTCAAAGAGAAGATTACAACTCTCAAATCTCGCTCGCAGCCTCCCAAGTGATTATCTCACTATACGGCTACGTCCAAGAAAACCCTTCACAGATGGCAAGACCCTTGACCGACGTTTCTCCACCTGCCGAGCCATTAACACACATGGCTGTTAGTGAACGAAAGATCGCGTCCAAGCTAATTGGTCTAGTGCCAAATCATGTGAGAAAGGTCAAGAAGGTAATTGTAAAGTATCATCACAAGGAATACGGGGTGAAAATTCAATAATTTGGGCGGAAGTGCCAAATTAATGGCAACGAAACTAACTCGCTTATAGGATCTCGAAAGGACCTACAATCCTGGGACAAGCTTCCCAAAATCCAACACGTCATTCATCAGAAAATTCCGCAGGAATACATGGTTTGCCACTGCGCACTTAAGTCTACGACCAACACGGTCGGTATAAGACCACTGCTTGCACTGGGCTACTCTCATCCTGACCTGAATCAACTGGATCATCTCCGAAGTCTCTAAACTAGCTGGTGTCCAAAATCCTACTTACGCAGAGTCAGAAAAACAACAGACTGGTGATCGACACGACCTAACCCCTAAGCCTAAAGGTGGCCAATTGGAGTGTCTCCTGATAATAGCTATCGAAGGAGAACCCTAACGATGGCGAGTGACGATCCCCAACCGCTGACAACAATCAAACAACACACAACTTCACAAAGAACAACTGAGCAAACTGAGTATAACCGGACGACAAGAATCCGAATGGAGTCACACCCTGACTAAACTTGGGTAGAAACCATAACAAAATTCGTGGAGATCTGCTCCCACTCCTACTTCGGAACGGTAAAAAGTTGCAACTCTCCAGCCGGCCTCAGATGCTCAACCCAAACACACAAAAGACAGACACCTTGAAACGAAACTTGAAACTTCTCTTTACATCCCTGTCCACCCGTAACTATCTCACAAGTCATGTCAATATTGGTGGAACTTGAATGAATATAGAGAGTTGACAGATGTGCCTGCTCTAGGATTTCACGTCTCTACCTGATAATATCAGGTACACAAACGCGTCCCTAACTTAGCACACCATTGTCACAAATCAAGGACTCCGAATAATTACCCAGCCGAGTATGCTCAAGTATCTCTGACGAACGAGCATCGGCGGTTAGTGTCTCGCGAAAGCGATTTAAAGAAAGTGGTCGGGCGCGGACATGAGCAAGCTGTCCCCTCCGTAGAGACGAACTTAAGCTGTACTCAATGATCACACAAGAACTGTAAATCTGCAGAATACTAACACAATAAACAAAATCCGCTGCAGGAAGATGTACATTAAGCTCTGGTGGTCCGTGGAAAATCTGACACGACTCTCGAACAAGTAGTGTCTCTAAATCTCCAATGCAAAACCACCGCGGCCATCTCCAGATCATGAGTGGAATATCCTTCTCATACTTCCTCCAAATGTAGGGAAGCAAAAGCGATAACTCTATAGTGTCATCTCAGTACACACTCGAGCCCCACTCAAGAAACATTACCGTTAGACAACAAGGTCGCCCGAACCAGAAAGCAAAGAAAGAACTGTTGCAGTTGTTAACCGAATCTTCAACTGCCGAAAACTCCGCACACAAGCCTCAGTCCACAGAAAAGAAACCTCCCTTCCGGTCAATTCAGTAGACGGTGCAACACTACTCTAGTAATCCTGCACGAAACGGCGGTAAAACCTGCTAAGCCCAAAAATCTGCGGACCTCCGTCCTGCACACAAGTCTGGACCTAAGCTGTACGACCACGATCTCCCTCGGAACCATACGAAACCGTCTCCCGTGACTACAAGACCTAGGGGTTCACACAAAACAAGCCTGAAGAAACACTCCGAGAATTTAGCAAACTGCTGGTGCTCTCCCAGTATCTGCATAACAAATCCCCAAGTGCTACTACTGTCCCTCTAGACACATTAGATAGACCAGAATGTCGTAAATAACACAACAATAACGGGTCGAGGAACGGCCTGCAGAAATCTGGTTCATCACATCTACAAATGCTTCCAGGGCATCAGTGAATCCAATGACTCACTAATACACACAAGGCCCGTAGCACGCACAAGGCAGTCTTCGGAATGCCATCACTCCGAATCCGCAATAATGATGACCTGATCCCAAACAAACTTAGAAAATGTCTCGCACTCTGGAGCTGATCGAAGAAATCGTCACGGCGAGGTGAAGGATACCTATCCGCACCGTAAGCCGGTTCAATTAACGACCCGTCGATACGCAACCCTAAACTGCCGTCTTCCTCCTCGACGAACAGAAATAGGAGCTTCCAAAAGCGAAACACTCAGACACACAAAACTCCCCAAACAAACAACTCTGCAGTTGATCCTTAAGCTCCCTATGCTTCGCCGGCTCATCCGGAACAACGTCGGAAAAACTCTCGCACGAAAGGAACACCGGTCTAACAAACCCTTTGTGGTTACGGTATCACGAATGAACGTCAAGAATCCACGACATCTCCTCAGAAGCCGACTAGCGAAAAAGGCTGAATTCAAGCTGTGAGAGGCGGCACAACTATCCACCTGCACAACAAGAACTGACTCGCCGGGAAAACAATTCCTGACTGTTTCCTCACGGCAGTCCACAAACGCCTAACACGTAGATAAACAGTCCGTGCCCAGGAGAACGTCAAATCCAACATCTCTAGAAGGATCAAAACGACGGACAAATCTTTATCTCCTATCCGATTGGCACACAACTGAATACATGTCGCGCAACAAAAGAATCGCTGACAGAAGTTAGCACAACTACGACTAATCTACCCAACCACGGCACAAGCATGAAAAACAAACGAATACATCAAAAGAACATGCGAATTATGGATACCTGAGAACTCTGCATTGGACGCCAGCGCGTCCCGATGAGTAGAAGCAAACTACTGTGTCTGCCCTCTACCCGCAGCTGGCTGAACTCCTCTGGTAGGCTGAGCCCTCTGAGCGAACCTTCCACGTCCACGGCCTCTCTGAAAACGATCCTGACGAGGTGCTAAGGAACAATCCCTGACGAAGTGCTGAAGGCTTCCGCATCGAAAACATCCACGCGCTGACTGCTGACCATCCTGGGGATGAGAGCTGAACGACTGTCCTCGTCCGAAGCCTCTGCTACTCCTGCGACGGCCACGAAATCTGTCTCGATGACCAAACCTCTGTCTCTGGGCTGGTACACTGGTACGAGTCCTCCACTGTCCTAGAATATGTGCCTCGTCAACTGGAGCTGCAACCACTGGTGCTATGTAGGTGACGGACTGCTGCATGCTGATCGTAAGTGACAACTGAGTAATAGGGGTGACAACCTCCTGTCGTAGCTCCCGAACGACATCAACCAATGAACTCATAGTCTGGCGGAAGTCCTGTATCTCTGCCAAAAGTCTATCAATAGTATATGTCGTAGGCTGATCCATCTGCACCTGTGCAACTAGAGTGTCATCCTGGTCAGTACTCGTCTCACCCGAGCCAACTCTGACCTCGGCCCTCGCTGCATCACCCTGTGTCCCCATAGTCATCGGCGGCAAGGGAATAAATAGATATAAGATTCGATGAGAATAAGGAATCGAATCTCAAGGATATGAATCATCAAGGAAGGAATTTCAAGCAATTTGTACTTAGGTCACTTTAGGCGAAGTACCGCATCGTGGGTATGCTGCAGACATACACACACTACGTTACTTTGCTTAAGCTACCTACTCCATCATACTAAGGTCAACCTACACTCCGAAAGGTAAAACCTAGCGCTCTGATACCAACTTTGTCACGACCCAAAATTGGCCCGTGACGGCCCTAATACTACGCAACGCCTAAAGACGTATCGCAGTAAAAGAAAGCCAAAACCCAGAAATCTAAACCAAGAAGATACGGAAAAGATAATATAAGTTTTTGAAACACTTGAAATCGCAACCCAAATTCTTTAAAAGTTCTACTTTCTTTCTTTAAAATTTTGGCAACACCCCATTTTGTAAAAACTAGCCAAGATGAATACAATACAAATATACGACGCCGTAGAGAAGAAATAAAGACAATAGAGAGAAAGCTGTATATAGAAGACAACAAATCCACAATAATATACAATATCGTCATCACCAAGTCTCTAAGTCAACAACATAATAGTAGATGGAGAGTACAAGATACAACGAATGTACAATATGAAATACAGATAATCATCTAACCCACCTAAGCAAAATAGTAAACTGTGAGCCGATGCGATATCTGTAACAAAAGATGATAGATGAATAGCTGAATAGCCTGCCTCGACTACTCTGGGGAACAACCTGAAACACCTGTGGCACAACGGGGGTGAGTTGCCAACTCGTGAATAGTAGATAACATATGCAGGTAATCGCAGGAATGTACGTACAGCATGAATCTAAGATATGCGATTACAGTAATAACATGTCATGTGAATGCAGAATAATGGAAAGTACACTAACAGGTACAGTCAATATGTGAAGCAATAATGACATGATAATAGTATGCAATAACTATGCAATAGGGATATGAGAAAGTAGATATGCAACAATCATGAGGGTACACTAACAGGTACTACCAATGTATGAAACTGTGCATAAAATAGATAAGTGTGAGGTATGGGATGGAATATGTCATTTCCACGGAAACCTGATATCGTGGCAGGATCACAATCCATCAAGACACTCAAATCCCAAATCCTCAAATCAGCCCCTAAGTTGGGCTCTCATATCATGTAAGTCTCACATCTCCTCAATATACAATATCGAATAGATCTCCTATATCTCGAATGTACAAATCAGCAATCTCTTTCATATCTAATATCCAATCTCAATGAATCACCTATATCCCAAGTCGAATCTCAAATAAGATTCTAGCATCCTAAATATATATATTTGCAGAAATAAATATGATGGGGGCAATACACATATATTAGCGTCCCATTCCATTAATATTGGTGTAAGGGTATATATAACAACGGCTAAATCCCCTGTTATATATACAAAGGTGTTAAAGAAATATCATGAAAACCATGTGCCAAGCATCGATACAGAAATCCTGATCACGTATCATACGCTATCCCGAAAGCACGAGTGCCTAGCTCTGACCCTTGCCTTTCGACGTATGCATACGTACATGACTCCCAATGGTGTCTCCGTGATCCCCCGCCGAGTCATGAGTACTGTCACCGGTAGGTACTCGCCCGCCTCCAGGCTCAATCGGCAAAGTACATCGATCTTCTTGCCGAGGGGAACCATACCGGGCCCCACCATGTACCCTCTACGGCCTCGACGCCTCCACGTAGGGGTATATATAAATCAGCACCGATAAAACTCATGGTGGATGCTCAAATATCATATCAAGGAAACCGGGTTTTTCAACGTATGCATAATTTCATGAACTCCCGCGGTTCCCAAATCCAGAAAACATCATTTAAAATCCCAATAACCAATGCGCAAATCCAGGAATAAATACATGCGATATATCTGAAATGCGAGCATATGAAAGAGAATATGTAGCTGAAACCAGATGTATGCGAAATCAATAAGGTACAGCTAAGTATAGGTGTCTACCTATAAGTAAAAGATGTCGTATACCCCCTGGGTATAAGTAAAATATGTGGAAGGTATACCTGTAGCTGTATCGCAATGTGTAGATGTACCTATCACTAATGGTAAGATACACTATAGGTATACCGATAAGCTAGATGTCAAGTATGATAAGCAATATAGTATCTATAAGGGATTGTGTGTGACATGGCAATTATTGACGGTGTGTATGAAGCATACAATCCGTGCTCGTGCAACATGAACCGTCAATAATATGTGCAGTGTCCTACGGCTGCTAGTCACAGTACAACTATATCTAAGTAAATAGGGTAATGCGCAATTCTAACAATGACGTAGAATACGCAACAAGTATTAGAATCCTAGCCCAGACGTATAACGCCATGCGGGCGATTCCGTTGTAGATGTTAAATCTACTCACCTACGCTCCACGCTAGATGAATCCTACCATCTGCTCCCCCTTGTAGCCGTGTCCGTAGTCTCTGCCTGCAACCCTGCAAATAAGACATGGAAATCATATATAAGCCAAATATTCCACAAAACGCGATATCGAACTAAAACGAGAAACTCGCGTCGCGAACTAAACGCGCGTGTGCACGATACGCTAAAACGTGTGTGTACGCGTCTAAAACCATCGCGACACGCCGCGATACGCTGGATCACAGAACCCTCTCACGTATCGCGCATATCGCGCAAACACAACGAACACCAAATACGATATATTGTCCCAGATTTTCCTACAGGCCAAATATTACAAAACTATACATGCCAAAACACTACAAATAACAGTAGACTACCCCACACAAAAACCCAATACCCCAGTCCCCTACCTGGCCGCAAATTGCGGCCAGAACTAATAAACCGGCAGCCAAAGTTATGAGTTAGGGTCTCATGCTCAGGTGGTGTTGTCTAAACATAGTAAGCATGCTCCAGTTTCCTCAATTTTACTCTGAAGGGTCCGGGTCAATAGCAGATCACAGAAAGTCATAAATAACGCTTAAAAACACTGATTTGCACTAAAAGGAAACCCTATGGTATTTTAGTGTAATTCTGGGTTAAACTCAGTTAAGGTGACCCTAACAACACTTAAATAAGCAGGGTTTACCAACACAATCATCAATTTGCCACAACATCTCACAAATCACCATAATTAGCACTAAACTAGCTAATTAACACAAACCGATGCTAATAAGCATACAAGCTAGGAAAAAGGGGACTTGGGTTCAGAAATATACCCTAAAGAACCGTAGAGAGCAGGAGAAGAAGTGTATGGGGGAGATGAGGGGTTGCTACTGCTGCTGGAGCTGCTTGCTACTACTGATGCCTGAGCTGCTGCTGATGCTGAGGCCACTGCTGAAGCTGTTGCTGCCTGCTGCTGCTCCTTCTCTGCTGCTGCTGCTGCTTCTGTTGTTGTTGTTGTTGTTGTTGTCTTTGCTGCTGCTGCTGATGTGTGGGTGTGTGGGTGTGTGAATTTGAGAGTGAGAGGATGAGAGAAATGAGTGAGAATGAGAGAACACCAACAAGTCAACCCCCTCCCCTCTCTCTCTCTTCATTTATTGAAGGCATGGGCAAGCCATCATGCCTCATAATGCACCCTCTCTCTCTCTCTCACCAAGGTCAACATTCAAACCATTTAAAAACCCTTTTCAAATTCATTTTATTTTTGAAAAGAACCATATACAAATAAAAACCCAAAAGCACCTAATACAATATTAAACTAGATTAGGGAATGGTTAGTTCATCATGTTACTAATCATGGTTAAAACCCCAAAACAACCCTAGTTATCATGCACAAGTGTGTGCAAGCCTAGGAAAAATCTAATAAAATACTCGTTTAATAGGATAAAATATTTGAAACTTAATTTGGTAAACTTTTTATTAAAAACCATACATTAAAATATAATTAGCTACAAAACACATTCTAAGGTGTTACAGCGTAATATGACCGATCCTGGGTATAAGTCTTCTTGTATAGTATTCCAGAAAGATCTTGTCGAAGTCTCCCCAAAATCTCGTTTCTGCCGAACTTCCCGGAAGTTATCACCCTTTACTAAATCTATTTCTTGTTCCGAAACGGCTGCATACTCATTGCGACTCCTTCTGGAAGATATATCCATATATAACGCCTCTGCATGCGTATCACATCTCTGATGTCAGCGGAGTGGAACGTCATCTCATCAAGATCTCGTACGAAGCTTTTACTCCACTTTTTTCTAATGTCGACTGATTCGGACTCGTCACGTCGTTGCTGCTTAGACTGCGCTCCAACGGCTATTCTCGTATCTGGAGTCTCCCAAGCAATGTATCCCATCACATGATATCCGAATGACGTCGAACCTTTCGATCGATTCGTTAAAGTTCCACAATCCTCCAAGAGCTCAACATCTTGAGTACAGTTTAATACTATTCTAGTACATGCCACAGTACCTATGGACCAGTCGTAGAAGGGCAAACCCAAGCCTCATTTATGGCACCGCTGAACTGCTCCAAACCCTAAGGTTTCAAGCGTTCTTATGGTCATTATATTGAGTTAGGGTTTCATTCTTCTAGAGGGTCCACGGAATTACTTGCATGTTTCTCCGAATATTTTAAACTTGGAAAAATGGGTTTATGACATTCGATCGCTTTCCTTCGACTCCCAACGTACCTGCGTGAAGTCGTTTCTAGCTGGAATTAATCAATCTGATTACATCGTGTCGGGGTAGGCAACGAATCACATGTCCTAGTCATTCCATCTTGGGCGACTAGCGATCTTCTATCATATCTCTTAGTATAACTCGTGCGACATTAGCCTCAAACATCTCGAGTCAAGAGTGCGGATCTATTATCATAATCATATCTCACACGGTAAATCCATTGTACGACATCCCAAAATCGGGGTATGGGTCGAATATCAAATTTATCTCATTATTCATCCGGTATCCTTATCATCATATCCGGAATTAGGGGTACGGATCTAAAGTCTAGTACATTCCGATACCATCAACATATATATCCGTGTGTGTATGAAAACACATTGCCTAACGATCCGCTATAAAGTCATGTCGTATCTCATAATATGACCCAAGTCACATCACCGATCTCACGGCATCATGCCCATTCACATCGACTCATCTCCAAGTATCATATACTATTCTCATCATCCGTGTATATGTATATATATATATATATATATATATATATACTCACATACATATATGTAAATATATATAAATCCCCGTATATGCACAAGAAAATCAAATGTATGCGTGTGTGCGTGTGCGTGTGTGCCAAACTTTACTCTAGGTTTTCGTGACTAAGAAACTAAACCTAAGCATTAACTTCCAAATACGCTAACACTAACCCAAAGTCACCTAAAGAATTTCTTGCTAATTAGTAATGTCTTACAATACACAAATATATATATATATATACACACACACAATACGTAGACTACACTACGAAACTGCGGGGGTGCTATACGCCAGCCACCCGACTTCCCCCGTAGATATATATCTACTCACCTGATCCTTGCTTGCCGAGGTCGATGTATCCATGCTCGTCCTTGTCACCCCGAAGTTCACGCGTAGGTACCTACATGTCATAACACGTCATATCGCATTAAAATCCGATTTGAAACCAAAACGACACGCGAGGTTCCTATAGGTTAGAACCTATATCCTACGTATACGAAAACAATCACAAATCCCTCATCGTTGACGTACAAACGTCCAACGATCGAATCCACAGTTCGTATACCAAAATCAAGTTATTGAAAAACCACGAAACCAAAACAACTACTTTGAAAACTTGCTCCATATTTTAGTTCAGGTGAAATTAGGAAATTCTGCATATATAGGGGGTCTAAATTAAAGATGAGGGAACCACAGGCCAAGAACGAGGCTCAGAGGTCAGGTCCTGGCTGCAATTTGAGGCCAGAAGGCAATAATTTGTGGCCATGGTTAGGGGTTTGGGTCTCGGGTCTTCAGGGTAGCTACTAGGTCATCTGCACACATCTCTGTAATCGCTAAATATTTTTCAGGTCCCCTGGATCATAGCAGATCTCAATACATCACCACAATTTCCAGAAAATCCAATATCGGCAGATTTCAAAGTTCGCATTTAGGGTATCTGGGCTTAGTTTGATCCAGTATTCTAGCACTAGGCGGGTTTGTAGTCACTACTAATCCTTAATTGGACCTTCCCATATCATAGAAACTTCTAACCCTCATCTAGGAATTTTCCATTATCACAAAACCTCAATTTATCAACTCTAAACTACTTTGGGAGTTTAAGGAATTCAAATACTAAACTAATGGTGTAGATATTACCTCATTTGGCAACTCAAGAAAATTCTTGAGTTGCCCCAAGTGCTCAAAATCCAAACTTTCTTGGTTCCCCATGCTTGTAGTGAGCTTGTGCACATTTTTAGTGAAGAGGGTGCAAGGTTTTGATGTGGGATTGAGGTTGTGGTGAGGAGGTAGAGGAGGGGGGAGTGAGAGGGCAGCCATGAGAGAAAGGAGAAGGAAAATGATGAAGAGATGAAGAGGGAACACAATGAGTCAAAGGTCAAGGCCCCTCCCCCCCACTCTCTCTTGCCCATACTTCATTTATCTAATCTTTTCTTTTCTTTTTATTTATCTTTAACCTTTTTCTTCTCATTTAAAAAAAAAACAAAGCCATGCTTGGAAAAATAAAAAGTCATGGTAGAAAAGAAATATAACAAGTATTTTTTTTGTAAATGTGACATGGTGCATGTCATGAAGCCTAATCAAGATAAATGCATGATTAGTGAAAATAAATCGAGTTCAGCACTTAACCACTTTACAAATGAGTATTCAAAAATCTATAAATGCTCATATCATATAAAACACCCTCATTTCAGTAATTCTTATAATTTTCCAAATATTTCCCAATTTATCGGTATTTAATTATACCACAACATTTAAAATTAATCTCCGCACAGTAAAATATTCATAATATTTATTATTCAATTATATAAATTCTGAAATGTTACACACTCTTTTCCTGAGAACTGCTTGGGGTGCAAGGCCCTGAATTGTTTCATCCCAGGTGGTTCTGCCTCGGGACGGTTCATTAAGATAGTAGTTTACTGCTGCTGTCCCTCTAGAAGGCTGCGGATCGCCTCAAGCAATACCGTCTGCTCATTGATCGGAGAAGCGACGGCAGGTGTAATTGGTAGGGGTGGTGGAGTGTTATTGAAGTTGGTGCTGGTGTTTTTTGGGGAATCCATAACCTTGAAAGAAATATTTGGGTTATGAAAGATTCAAAATATATGAAATGATAAGATTTAAGGAATATGTATTGTAAAGAATGTTTTCAGTTGCTGGTTCTTGTGTTATATTGCTTAGGTTGTCCACACAGAACAGACCTGTATGTCCATACAGAGCTGACATGTCTATCCACATAGAATAGACCTGCATGGGCCACCAACAAAATCTGTCACGCCCCGCTTCCCAGTGTACGGGCAGAGGACGCGAAGGGTCACGCGGCGTATTTACCCAGAAGTAAATACGCTAAGTGTATCTAAGCAATATAAAATAAGATATCCACAAGAGACAAGATGTAAATGAACAGCAACTTTATTTATTAACATTCTTTTTACAATACAACTGAAATGAAAATACATGTACTGAAAGCAATGCCTAAACAATGGTATAACAGAAATGAAAATGAAATGTACAAGTAAACTAAAGCTCCATGTCGAAGGCTAGCTGATCAAAATCCTCGCTGGTGGGCTCTGTCTCCAGAAGGTCCGAATCACCTGACAACATTCCAAGGAAAGAAGAAAGGAATGTCTTCAGCGAACGATCGCTTGGTAAGTCCCAAAAGTAAGAAGAGACAGAAGGAGAATGTAACTTTTAAAGTTGTATTATATTGTTAATGCTGTTGTTTGTAGCTTGGTACAGAAAATGCCGGTGTATACGAGGGGAGTCTCACTATCCCGGAGACTAAGGTATACGGAGTACAAGGAACCGTTCAGCCACGATACAACGGCAATGGAGATTCAGGTTAGGTGTCTTATGGTTGCAGTCTCTGGCCACTTTTAACACCTTCCGTACTAATCTACCCCTTATAAACCCCACGATGTCTTGATTGTATTGATTGGATTGTATTTTCTTGTATTATAATTGTATAGATGGATGACTTGCCGAAACCATGATATCAGTAATGGAACGGATATTCTGGATGAACATGTAAATGGAGTATATCCATGGTTCGGTTCAGTCAAGTTGTATAGATTGAATAGATTGAGTATATGGATTCATATTGAATTGTGGTTTTATACTTGAATTATATTCAAGTCAGATTAATAATATTTAGACTCAGTCTGAGTCAGAAAATTTTAAGAAGAACTTGAAATCCTGATTGTTTTGATGTTATCGGTAATTGCTGCACATGGACGGCAAGATTTGTGTATTTTTCCAAGTCAATTACCGTGTTGATAACACCGTTTGTTAAGTTGTCTACCTTAAATAGGCAAGCACCCAAATCTCTGGCTCCCTAAGGCTCAAGAGACTGGTCCCGCTTAAACCTATGTTTACTACGGTCCTTATTGTAATTTAATATAACTTGATGGGGTTTTATGTAAAAATAGTTTTGGTATAATTTTAAAAAACACCTCAAGCATTTAATTATCTTCTTTAGGGTTTTCATTGATGTATATTTTATAAATGTGACATTTCTAGTGAATAAAACCTAATTTCATAATATATGGTATTTATTTGTAATATGAATGTTGTTTTGAATTATCATGGTAGTTTCATGTAATGTTTGAATTCTTTTCTTGAGTTTTGGAAACATGGAATACTAAATATATATTTAAAATAAGTATTTTGGTAATAATTATATATATATATATATTTAACGAAAATAAATTTATTTATTTTCTTGTAAAAATCTCATTTTCTAAAGAAAAATGTATAAAAATTCCATCGAGATCGAATGCTCCTTGCGGAGGTCTGAATCTCGCTCTACGAAGCCCGAGGATGTGCGATAATCCATACCATCCCGAACGGGGTCCCCAAAATGAGTTGTAGAGGCGCAATTGCATGGGAATGTTTTGATACATATTTTAAAGAAAACGGTTTTATAAGTTAAAGGGATTTATTTGCAAAGTCATATTTCCCGTATTCTATTGTCCCAAAATTCATCGTGCTATGATAGATATGTGGGTTGTGAGGAGGTAGGTCATTACCTCGTGAACTATCTAAAGGTATAGCGAGGAATTAAGTTAAAATGAATAGTTTGTGGTGTTTTTATGTAAAAATGCTATAAATGTCACAAAAATGATTATTTTGAGGTGAAACATGATTTAATGGTTTTTTAATGTTTGTTAAGCAATATGTGAGAATATGAAGTTATCTTGATTAAGAAAAGTATAGTTTTTAAAGAAAACCGAATCGAAAGTCGTACTAACTCCGCTTCCGTCGGGTTTTAGAATTGAAACTTTTTAAAGAATAAGATGAGAAGGGGGATTGGTACTTACTGGCTTATAAGGTAGAGGGGAGAAATAGGAAGAGTGGGGAAGCGTCGGTGCGTCGTTTTGTCGCCGGAAACTCCTCATATCGTCGCCGGAACTTCGTTGGAGCTTCGCCCTTTACTAACTCCACTTGCACACTATAGGAACTTGGAAATTTCTTGAGAGTTTTGGCAGGGATTTGTGAGTGGGTAGGGGTGATATGAAGGGTGGTATTTATTGGAAAAGCTAGGGTTTAGTATAGTTAATGGGTGTATTAAATTTTTTAATAAAATAGGTTTAATTGTGAATTTTATTGTGCTATGTAAATGTGCAGAATAAACAAATAATACTGGAGTTATGGGGGGATTCCATGGGTCTAGGGCAAAAGAAAAAATTAGGGTTTGGGCCAAGGAAAACCGGTGCCGCCAGCCGAACAGTGGATCCCGCCGGTCCATTCATGGGGTTGGGGGCTCGAATTCGTGCCACGTGTCCCTGACGCTTCAACTAGCCTATTTAACATGTTTGATTATTCTGTAACATACCCTATTAAGTGTGTTGCACGTGTAGACTCTTGGTCTTCTAAAAGTTTAAAAGAAAATAAAACCAAACGATAATGTGGCTGATTGTATTTGAACTCTGATGCTTTGGTTGAGCAATGCAAGGCCTTACCAGTGAGCTACAAGCTCTTTCTTGCTGTTCTAAATCAAAACAAATACATATAGCTTTCACAGGAATTGTAAATACGCCAATTGTACATTAACTTTAAATGAATTTTATGTACACAGAATTTGGAGTTGTTACACCCTCGAAGAAAAGAGGCTCGCGGTACAGCAAAATCTGGAGTTGTACCAAGCCCAAATGTGACGGGCCTATGACAAGATAACCCGTTTCTGCGCTTTCAAGAAAGGCGAATTGGTGTTGGTCCTCAAAAGACCGATCATCCCAAATCGACATATCAAGGGAAAATTCGAGACAAACTGGGAAGGATCATACGTCATCGAGATAGTGTTTGATGGAGGATCCTACCAACTGACAAATGCCGAGGGAGAAAGGCCCATGTCACCCATCAATGGCCGATATCTCAAGAAATACTACGCGTGAATGCTCCAAGTCACAGGCGAATTGGGCACACCAGCCCTACGGTCTGGAACATACATCCTGTAAAACCGTATACAATCCACGGGCATAAACGACCCCTTTATCTCCTAAGTCATACCGGTGAGACTACATTTAAATTACCACCAGCAATGAAGATTCAAAAAAATGGTTATGTCCATAAGCAAAACGGGCATGGATGAAAACCCGAAAGGGCTCCGTGAGTAAAAACAGCAGGACTACCGGCGAGTTTGTGAAAACCAGAAATGGCGCAAACTGGTAAAAAAGAGATGAAATACACTCGTAAAGTCCTCTCGACATTGTGAGGAGAAAATCCCTGCGTGAGATCCTTACGACTCATAAAGGAGCGACACACTTAGAAATCCCTATGATTCCTAAGGAGAAAATACACCTGCGAGATCCTCTCGACTCGTAGGGAGAAAGTGATTTTATGAGACCCTTGTAGAGTGTTTTTCGTCACCCTATTGAGATGGGAATTCGCGCGCGCTTGTCAGGCGTACTACAGATTCCCCCTGCTTAGGGTTGGCGGGGGTTTATTGATTGTGGGGATCCGAATCTCCGGCAGCCGCGGACTAAGCTGCCGTTAATTGCCCCTCGCCTTTGGGGCGAGGGAACCTCCGATTAACGGGTTAAACTGGTCATGCTAACTCAATCTGCAGTGTACGTGCGTTTTGTTTTAGGAGAGACAGTGTTGTAGAGTATGTGTGCATCTATATATATACATGTATACATATAGAAAAAAGGAAGAAAAAGCGCCCAAAGGACGCGTGGGGCCAGCTCCTTGAGCGCTGTGCGCTTAGGTGTTGTGCGCTTAGGCGCTAGCGCGCCACGTATTTGACACATGGGCGTTGGGCGCTTAAGCTCTAGGCGCTCAAGCTCGAGCGCACCACGTGTCGACACGTGGGCGCTTGGCGCTTGAGCGCTAGCGCACCACGTGTCGACGCGTGGGCGCTGGAGCGCTCGAGCGCTAACGCGCCACGTGTCGGCACGTGGGCGCTTGAGCGCCAGGCGCTCGAGCGCTAGCGCGCCACGTGTCGGCACGTGGGCGCTTGGCGCTTGAGCGCTCGAGCGCCATGTGTCGGCACGTGGGCGCTGGGCGCTCAAGTGCCAGCGCGCCACGTGTCGGCACGTGGGCGCTCGGGCGCTTGGGCGCCGGCAAGAAAAAGGTGCTTTTAGCCCTAGAAATTCCCGAAAGGGAAATTAGAGTGGAGTTAAACTCCTAAGATGTTTTGGAGTTGATGAAAGAGGTTCTTCTTTGGAGCCCTGGGTCTTCCCAAAAATGGGGTTTTCGGAGATGGGCCTCCTTCTTCCTCCTCTGTTGGCAGGATCTTGAAGATCAAGAGATGTGAGATTTTAAAAATCTTTTCTTTTTGAGATCTAATGGAAGATCTGAGTTCCCCTTTATGGGTTTTGTGGTGAAAAACTATTTAGTTTTATAAAATGAAGAGTAAAACTCTTGATTTAATTCAAAAGAAAGGAGAAGGTTTTAGAACCTTGAGGAAGGAGAAAGATCTCAGATCTAAATTTTTTTTGGAAAGAGAAAAAGTTGTTGAGATATTTCATTATCTTTGCCTTTATAGGCTATACACTTTACATATAGCCCCTTGGGCTTTTCAAAATGGCATTTTGCCTATCCCATGGCTCATGTGCCATTTTTTTTGCACATAAGCCATGGGCTTTATAAAAATTTGGCTGTATGCCCATTTTTCTTACATTTATTCATAAAATAAAATAATAGAAATGCAACAAAATTTTGGCATGGGGGGAGGCCGTCCTGCTTCATGTTCAGGCTCGCTCCGGGCATTGGCCCACTTGACCTGGGCTTGAGCCCACCTGGCTTGGGGTTGACATTGATTTTGACTTGGTCAACCGGGGTGTAAATTTTTACCCCAACAACCCTTATGGCTCATAAAATTGAAAAGCCTTAGGTGATAAGGATCTAAACCTGTCTCCTGAGCCACCGCTTCTTAATGGGCAACGACAAATAATGAGTTGCTCCTGGTATTGCTTCAGTGTTAGTAGTGTTGATGCCGAACAAAAACCCAAATCCCAAGTCTTCCGAGGGAAAATGATGAGTCGCGCATGGCATTGCTTCAGTGTTAGCGGTGCTGATGCCGACCCAAAAACCAAATCCCAAGTCCTCCCAGGGCAAATGATGAGTTGCTCCTGGCATTATTCTAGTGTAGCAATGCTGATGCCGACCCAAAAACCAAATCCCATGTCCTCCTGGGGAAAATGATGAGTTGCTCCTGGCATTATCCCAATATAGCAATGCTCATGCCAAACTAAATCTAAATTACAAGTTCATTTCAAATTCAAAAATCCCGCCGAACAAGGCAAAAATCAAACAGATCAAATCAACGTCCCACCCGGCAGCACTTCTAAGCTCAAAAGTTTTGCTAGACGGATAGGGAACTCCCAAAACAAATCAAATCAAACAAATCAACCCCGGCACCGCAGGAAGCGGAGCAAGTCAAATCAAGTACCGACCGTCCAAGTCGCTAAAAGGGCAGCACCGACCGTCCACGTCGCTAAAATGGCAGCACCGACCATCCAAGTCGCAAAAAGGGCAGAACCGACCGTCCACGTCGCTAAAATGGTAGAACTGACCGTCCAAGTCGCAAAAATGGTAGCACCGACCGTCCAAGTTGCAAAAAGGGCAGAACAGACCGTCCAAGTCGCTAAAAGGGCAGCACCGACCGTCCACGTCGCAATAATGGCAACACCGACCGTCTAAGTCACTAAAATGGCAGAACTGACCACCCAAGTCGCTAAAAGAGAAGCACCGACAGTCCAAGTCGCTAAAAGGGCAGCACCGACCGTCCACGTCACTAAAATGGAAGCACCGACCGTCCAAGTAGCAAAAAGGGCAGAACCGACTGTCGAAGTCGCTAAAAGGGTAGCACCGACCGTCCACGTCGCTAAAATGGAAGAAACGACCGCCACGTTGTCAAAACGGGAACCAAATTAAATCAACCTCCATGCGAAAGAAGATCCATCAATTTCATGCACACAACCCACATATGTGGTGTGCATTTATTGATGGGGGGGCAATTTTTTAGGGTCAAAATTTACACCCCGGTTGACCAAGTCAAAATCAAAGTCAACCCCAATCCAAGTGGGCCCAAGCCCAGGTCAAGTGGGCCCATACCCAAGTCAAGCCCGAACATGAAGCGGCCGGCCTCCCCTAAGCCAAAATAAAATTTTTGTAATAAATAATTTTGGTGTATTTTTTTATGAATAAATGTAAGTAGAATGGGCATAAAGCCAAATTTTTGTAGAACCCATGGCTCATGTGCAAAAGAAATGGGCACATAAGGCATGGGATGGGCAAAATGCCATTTTGTAAAGCCTAAGGGGTTATATGAAAAGTGTGTAGCCTATAAAGGAAACATAATCAAAAAATCAATAACAACTTTTTCTCTCTCTAAAAATTCTAGGGTTTGTGCCTCTTTCTCCTTCCTCAAGATTTTAAACCTTCTTTCTTTATTTGAATTAGATCAAGAATTCAATCTCTCCTTTTCCAACAAGAAACTGTTTTTCACCATAAAACCCTTAAAAAGAACTCGGATCTTTCTTCAAATCCCTAAAAAGGGAGATTTTTGTGAGTTTCACCCCTCTTTTCTTCAAGATCTACCCAACGGAGAGGAAGAAGAAGGATATCCATCTCCAAAAATCCCATTCCGGGAGGATCCGAGGCTCAAACGAAGATCTAAAGATTTCTAGGAGTTTAACTCCATTCAAGATCTATTGGAGTTTAACTCCATAAATCAAACCCGTTTTTAAGAGTTTAACTACAAATCTATACATAATCCATGTTAGGAGTTCAACTCCAAAACCCCTTGGGAGTTCAACTCCTAACCCAGGGGCTAAGACCCTTTTCCGTTGGCGTATCCAGCAGTCGCGTGCTGTGCACGTGACATACGGGCGCCTAGCGTTCGCGTGCTGTGCACGTGACCCGCGGGCGCCCAGTGGTCGCGTGCAGGGCACGTAACCCTCAGGCACTAAGCGCCCACGTGCGCCTCATGCGACCCGCGGGAGCTCGGTACCCAGCGGCCACGTGCAGCTCACGTGACCCGCTGGCGCCCAACGGTCGTGCGCTGCGCATGTGACCCGTGGGCGCCGAGCGCCTACAAACTGCGCACGTGACCCGCGGGCACCGAGCGCCCACACGCCAGGCACGTGACCCGTGGGTGCCCAGCGCCCACATGCTATGCACGCGTCTTTAAGACGCTCCCCACCCCTCATTTTCCATGCACTCCACACATGAAACACGTCCCCCGTTAGTAAAATTTTTAAACATACGTACACTGCACATTGAGTTCGCATGACCAGTTTGAACCGTCAATTGGAGGTTTCCTTGCTCCAAAGGCGAGGGGTAATTAACGGCAGCTTAGCGGTTGCCGGAGATTCGGATCCCCACAATCAATAAACCCCCGCCTACCGTAGACAGGGGGAATCGGTAGTACGCCTGACAACCACGCGCGTATTCCCATCTCAATGGGGGACGAAAAACACCCTACAATTGGTTATTATTTTATCTAATCAGGATGGCTCCTACTGTTTTTATCAAATCTTCCTTCAAACCCTAAAAGGTAAGATTAGCCGAGATTTATTACACCCTACAAGCTCGCCAATCGTTCGGCCAGGCAGGTATTAGTACTCCGATGGAGTCTCCCTTTGCTTTCGTATGGAACTAATTAACTAACCTCGTTTCTGCAGGGGCATCACCCCGTTAATACCTTTCTTAGACACCTAATGGATTGGATAATTGTAAAGTGGAAAACACTCCCAGGAAAAACTCTTACTCGCAGTGGGTATCGGGATCCAACTATCATATAGAAGGTATGCAATCTCATTGCAAATTTCAACACTTGAAATTCCTAATAATCGTTTTTACCCCTAGAAATTTATGACCTTGGCTATGGTCAACAAATCATAAGCGCTAACCAAGTTCAACCCGTCATTTCTTGATTGAATTAAACCCACCCGTACAACCCTTGGCTAAGGTAAACAAAGTCGTACGACTACCTTAATCCAATCGCATCACATGCTGCAGATAAGCACTAATCAGCTACCACACACTACGCCTTGGCTATGGTCAACAAACGTAGCACGAATACTAAATAGTACTTATCTGAAATGACGGAGGGTTACGGCTGGTTTTTAAGAAAACCTTTAACGTAATGAACTTGATATCGTTGTAGAATCTAGTGATTTGAAAAAGAGTGGTTTAAGCTCCGCTTTTAAAATTGAGTAGTTTTAAAAAAAACCGAATAGCTTTTACTAACTTTTGCTAAAGAGTTCACTCCCGATGAAGGGATCTCAGCTCTTTCCTCATCGAATGAGGTGCTAGATATCCATCAAGGAATACCACTGTGCAAAGCAAGAACTACAGAAGCTATGATGATAAACCGAGTGGGTTGTAGCATTTGATAGTTTTGCTAAAGAGGTCACTCCCGGTGAAGGAATCTCGACTCTTTCCTCATCGAATGAGGTGCTGGATATTCATCAAGGAATACCACTATGCAAAGCAAGAATAGAGCTACATTTTTAAAAACTTTTGATTCTACAACATTTTTAGGTTTCTTTTCTTTTCATTAATCTCATTAATGAAGTCCCATCATTTAATGTTTCCTAAATATCACAGAAAATGAAACGAAAATAGAACGTACGCTTATGCCATCCGCATTCGCCATGGGGCCCCGTCATTCACCGTTAGGTTACTTGACTTGTTGGATATGTATGCCTTAGAGGCCATTATTGTATATGTATACATATGGATGCTGGGGATATATATGTATTGGAAGATCTTGCTCAGTTATATATTATATTATTTCAGTTGTCTTTATCAGGATATGTGTATTTGTTTTTATTGATGTTTTATCCAGCTTGCACATATTGATAAAGACTTGATATAGTAGTATACTATTCTGGTTTGACTTTATCTTAACATGGCATATGTTATACATGTTATTAAATATTGCGGTTACATGTTGATAGAGCCCGTAGGATATTGCTTGACTACCTGCGTTGTGATGGTGATCATACTTGTGGGAGCTGGGTAGTCTATAAGGACATCCTTAAATGTTCCAAGTCGCAGGTGTATCGAGATCGGGCATCGATACTCCAGAGTAGACTTGCGTGTACGTTTTTAGACCCCGACGAGGGGCGTGTTAGTTGTATGTATGCCGTAGAGGCAAGTATTATACGTATGATGTATATTATATTGGATGCTTGGACATATATAGAGAGGACTTTCTTGCTCGATATGATAGTATGCTATCTGGTTGCTCTTTATCTTAACATGTATACTTGTCTCTTGATACTGTCTTATGGTTATATGTTGGTAAAGCCTTTAGGATGTGTACTTGACTACCAGGACTATGATGCAGATCATACTAGTGGGGCCATGGTAGTCCATAAGTACATCCTTTAATGTCCCTAGTCGTGGGTGTATCGAGACGGGGCATCGATATACCAGAGTAGACTAGCATATACGCTTCTCGACCCATGAGATGGGCGATGGATGATCCCATATCCATTTGTGTTTGACATCAGAGATGGTATACGGGTGCTCAGTAGAGACTGGGTATACTGGACGGACTCGCCGAGAACTCCCAGATGGTATTATACCTCACGTCAGATGGCAGTTCTCTGGTGACACTTGTACATGTCAGTCTGTAGACCCGAGATCGTCATAGAGTCTTGTGTGATTCCCACCGTGCTTTGATTTCCACCTTACCACGTCCAAGAGGGCGTGCAAAACGGTGGTTTTTGGGTACGGTCCCGAGTCACATGGAGGCAATGAGCGATAGGAGGGGTTTCGTCTCTCCCGGTATTGGGAGTTGATGTTGCACTGTGCTCGATTGGCCATAACAGGGAAGTCCCTGGCCATGGCTGATTTAGAGATTTACGGGTAAGTGTTACCATTAGTTTCTCGACCCTTTTTGAGCCTCACATCGGCATGACTTATCGGTTATTGGGGTCTGACATTTACCACCCATAGACTTGCTATGCGACATATCAGACGAGAAGACCGGACTGTACGTCAAGTGTTACTGTTAGGCTCTTGCAAGAGCTGGAGCGGGCTTGCTTGCTGATCTTCTAATCGCTCAATACCCGGGTAGCCGTTACGTCCATCTAGTACCGCTGACGGCTTGTGGGTGCTTGATGTGATCATCACCTCCTGCCGGCGTATTGACGAGTCTTTAGAGTCCTACATAGAGGTTTTACTGGCTCAGGAAAAACGAAATAGGGGAAAATATGTGATATTTGCGGGACCGAGAATAATGCGTATATGTGATACCGTATTCTATTCTCGTGATTTTTGTATCGGTCGGTTATATGAGATATAGCCGGGTTATCGAATCAAGTGTTGATTCGATAAGTCGATACATTGGATGTTAGTCGGTCGTATGTGATATAGCCTGATTATTAAATCAAATGTTGATTTGATAATTTAGTGTATAATTGTATATTTGATATACTAATTTACATTAACTAACATTTGCTCACTTAAGCATTTATTTTCTCACAAGTGTACACTTAATATATATGTGATATATATTAAATTGTATTTTGTTTCGTATCATGGTTGTTGATACAACTTACATGGGTGTATGAGACTTACACCATGCTAATTGTGATAATGGGTTTTAATATTTAAAGTAATTCTAAAATTAGTGGAATATTAGCTTGATGCATGAAGCTAGTGAAAGCTTGTGGATGCATTAACTAAGTCCACTAGTTTTGTTTTACTTAAGATATTTAGTAACCTAACCATTACAATTAGCTATGGTTATGTTTCTACATGATTTAGTATATGATACACACTCACCCATGGTTCATTCTCTCACCTCACAAGTTCATTCTCATTTGCTTGAGCTCATCTTCTTCTTCCTTGAGATAAGCTTGCTAGGTTTTCAAAAGAGAGAAAAATAGTTCTAAAGTGATCCCACTTTCTATTTCCTCATCCTCTACTAGATTAGCACTTTAGTATAGGGTGTTTGCTTCACTAATCCTTTAGTTAGTGAAGTAGTAGCTTGAGTTAGTATCCCTTGACGTAGATCATCTTCCGCCTCGAAGACTTCAAGCAAGATCGCCCTTTTAACCTCGAGAAGCCATGCTAGAGTCCAGGAGTGCCTTGATCGCAGCGAAGGGACTACAACAAGGAGCTATTGAAATGAAGGAACAATCTACAAAGGTTGTATTTCTATTTCACTTAGTGGTAAAAAGCTTACTATTTTTTTGTTACCCTAGCTTTTCCAGTTTGATTCCAAGGATTAATTCGTTAGCACCCTCTAAAATTTTAAATATGGCATGTGTGATGCTACAAAACCCTAGTACAGGTGCTAAGGAATCCTTTCATGGTATCAGAGCCTAACTAGAAACCTAGACGATGTTACGATAATCCGAAACTGAAAAACTCGGCAAAAATACGGTTTTAGAAACCCATGAAAATGCTCTCTGGAAATTTTTTAAAAAGTGGTCTAAAAATTATTTAAACAACTGCAGTGTGACATTTAATGTATCATAAGAACATTGGTGAAATACGGGGGGGCTCGGATTTTGGCCGAGCCCTGGGCAAGGAATTCCGGCGACGCCGGCCCATTGTGCTCTCCTCCACCTCGTATTGCACCAGTGCTCTATTACTCTTGATCTGGGGTTTCTGGTATTGTTTGGTAGTCCAGAATTGCATGTGATGTTAGTTTGGTAATGGACTGTTTGCGGAGTATTTCGTATTCATGTTTTTTTTAGCATTGTATTGGTAACCTTGACGACGTTAAACAGGTCGAACGAATATCAAACACTCGTATTTTTCCAGGTTGAACGTACTCAATATATAATGCAGGTATTCTTATAGACCCTCTAGAAGGATGAAACCGTAACTCGAGATGTGACCACAGAACTGCGACTAAACCTTAGGGTTTGCCGCAGTTAGTGGCGCCACAAATGAGGCTTGGGTTTGCCCTTCTACGGCTGGTCCATTAAATACCGTCGCATAGATTTTGGGTATTGTTTAACGGTGCTCAAGTGTTGTGCTTGCTGGGGAATATGGGTGTTCGTTAATTCGATCGAAGGGTATAACATCGCCTAGTGGTATGTGATACTTCTTCTGCGACCGTAAGCATAGTATGTGTATCGCCGGTTTCGTTGCTATATATTAACGACAATTGGGGTGCACATACTTACTTACGTTGATGACATGTGATGTTCTGTGTTGCTGGATATGTTATATTGGATCATCGCGTTTTGAAAAGCCGGGGTTTTATGTGAGATGGGAGTTTTTATTTTCATTCATGTTAAATTAAATGTATGTAATATTCTTTTATTGGGGCACTTCCGGGTTGAGGTTGATGTCACCATTGATGTATATTATTTACTTTTCCGCATTAGGATAGACCCAAGGAGGAGAGCAAAAGTAACCGGGTTTTAGAGTCCAGTGGGAGACCAACTCAAGGAGTCGAGTCCGGGTCTCCTAACTCTAGAATTGGTAGGGTTGCTTTCCGTTCTCGTAGGGGTCTAGGGGTATGGTTTTGGCTATTCATCGCGACCGTGGAATCCGTGTTTTATAAAGGCTCAAAATAAAACACGGACCTCCTAGTATATCCATTATTTCATATGTTTCTTCTGCTGCTATATCTGTGATGAGATCATTTGATATGTCGAGATGGATATTATATATAGTATATATGATATATTATATAGACGTTACTTATGTTTTACACCCGCACTAGCCCTGCCCCGCTCTGCCGTTAGTTACCTAACCTAACGGTGCATGACAGGACATCGAGGCGAAAGCGGATGGCATAACAGTACGTCATATTTATCTGTGGTGTTTAGGTGACTTAAATGACGGGACTTCGTTAATATGATTAATGAAAGAAAAGAAACCTAAAAGATGTTGTAGAATAAAATTTTCAAAGAGGGTAGCTACAGTTATTACTTTGCATAGTGATATATATGATATATCCCGCACCTTATTCGATAAGGAAAGAGCCGATATCCCTTCACCGGGAATGACCTCTTTAGCAAAACTAATGAAAGCCTCAAAAACACTCCTTTTCAAAATTCACTTGTTTCTACAACGATATCAAGTTCATTAAGCAATAGGTTTTCAGAAAAACCTATCGTAGCCCTTCGACATTTCAGATAAGTAATATATAGTATCCGTGCTACATTTGTTGGCTTTCGTCAAGGTGCAGTGTGCGGTAGCTATTTACTGCTTAATTGCTGCATATGATGCGATTGGATTAGGGTAGTCGTACGGCTTTGTTGGCTTTCGTCAAGGGTCGTGCGGGTAGGTTTGATTCAATCAAGAAATGTACGGGTTGAACTTGACTAGCGGACTATGGTTTGTTGGCTTTCGTCAAGGTCATAGCATGTTAAGGGCAAAATATTATCGGGAATTTCAAGAGTTGAAATTTGCAATGAGATTGCATACCTTCTATGAGATAGTTGGATCACGATACCCACTGCGAGTAATTGTTACTCCCTGGAGAGTTTTATAGAGGACAATTAGCCGATCAAGTAGGTGTCTAGAAAGGTGTCAACGGGGTTACGCCTCTGGGAAAACGAGGTTTATTTTAATTAGGTCCGTGCGAAAGCACGGGAAACCTCCCTAAAAGTACCGACACTGGCCTGGCTAAAAGATTGGCGAAATTGTAGGGTGTAATTAATCCCGACTAGTCTTTCCTTTTAGGGTTTGAAGGAAGATTTGATAAAAACAGTGGGAGCCATCCTGATTAGATAAAATAATAACCAATATGATCTTGCAAGAGCATACGCTAAAGTGTTTTCTTCTCTCTCTCTCTCCGGGTAGAGACCATATCATGCCTTATTCAAGATAATAATATGGATGTATTGACCGAACCTTCATGTTATATTGTGCTAGGGAACGTTGGTTCCATTCTTTCTTATAAAAGTTATAAGAATGAACAGGATTTAGGGGAATACCAGGATTCCCTTGCCACCCGAATGAAGAAAGTACATGTTGATGCATTTTCTTCGGGTGTGTTCGTTACAGAGAACTGTTTCTCCATTTGCTCTACGTCCTGGGTATTAAATACCGGGTCAGGATTCCATATATGTAATCAGTTATATGGGCTGAGAAAAGGTAGAGAACTTGGAGAAGGTGATAAAGACATAAGGGTTGGAAATGGTGCAATTGTTGCGGCTAAAACCGTCAGGGAATATCACCTTGTATTACCAACTGGTAATACATTGATTCTGAACGAATGCTATTACATGCCGAACCTGATATGCAACATTATATCGGTTTCTTTATTAAGTAAAGAGGGATATAATTTTGTATTATAGGATAATGTTATGAACATTTTTCTGAACCAAAAGTTGGTTGGATCAGGCACGTTGTTCAATGGCATTTATGTTCTAAATCAATCAACAGTTCTGAGTATAACAAACACACATAAGAGGAAAAGTTCAGAATTGAACGAATCCTTCTTGTGGCATTGTAGACTAGGTCACATCAATGCGACACGGCTAACTAAGTTGCATAAAGATGGATATTTGAACCCGTTCGAATTTTCATCTTATGACACTTGCCAGTCATGTCTCAAAGGCAAGATGACCAAAACTCCGATTACGAGACACGAAGAAAGAGTTACTGAACTCTTGGGACTGATACATAGTGATGTATGCGGTCCCATGTTTACACATGTCAGGGATGGTTCTTCGTACTTCATTGCATTCACTAACGATCTCTCTAGATACGGACATGTGTTCTTGATGAAACACAAGTCTGATGCTTTTGAGAAATTTAAAGAATATAAACAAGAAGTCGAGAACCAAACTGGGAAAAGTATTAAAATCCTTCGATCTGATCGAGGAAGTGAATACTGGAGCAATGAATTCCTGGACTTCCTAAAAGAGAATGGGATTCTCTCTCAACTGACTCCTCCATATACACCACAACACAACGGTGTATCGGAACGGAGGAACCGCACCCTATTAGATATGGTGCACTCTATGATGAGCACAACTGAGTTACCTATTTCCTTCTGGGGGTATGCGCTGGAGACAGCCATACATCTATTAAATATGGTCCCCACCAAATCTGTGCCTATCACTCCATATGAGATATTTAAGGGGAAGAGACCATGTCTTAATTATTTTAAGATATGGGGTTGTCCGGCCTATGTCAAACGACAAAATCCGGACAAACTCGAAGCACGGTCTGTTCTATGCAAATTTGTAGGATATCCCAAAAATTTACAAGGGTATATCTTCTACCACACCGAGGAACAAAGGGTGTTTGTTTCTCGGCATGCCACCTTTTTAGAAAAGGAATTTCTTGCAAAAGAGATTAGTGGCCATGAGGTAGAACTGGAAGAGGTTCCAGCTGCAAAAGCTGCAACAGAAGATTTGGTGGAACCAGAGGATTCAGTAGTTCCCAATGAATCCCAGCCACTCCGCCAATCTAGTAGGGTTCCTCACCCACCTGAGAGATACTACGGTTTTCTCATGGATGGTAGGCGCGAGGATTGCGTCATGGAGGATGATGACCCAACTAGCTTCGAGCAGGCCATCACGAGTAGTGACTCAGTGAAATGGCTGTTTGCAATATGGTCCAAGATGGAATCCATGTACACCAACAAAGTATGGACTTTGGAAGATGCTCCTGAAGGGGTAAAACCCATTGGGAGCAAGTGGATCTTCAAGAAAAAACTTGGTGTAGATGGGAAAGTGGAGACTTTCAAAGCTAGACTTGTTGCAAAAGGTTTTCGTCAACGACCAGGTGTCGATTATGACGAAACCTTTTCTCCAGTGGCTATGCTTAAATCCATCGGATCATGCTTGCTATTGCAGCATATCATGACTACGAAATCCGGCAAATGGATGTTAAGACCGCCTTTCTAAATGGTGATTTAGAAGAGAGTGTGTATATGACTCAGCCAGAGGGCTTCGTAGCTAGTGGGAGCAGTGGGAAGGTGTGCAAGATGCTTAAATCCATTTATGGATTAGAGCAAGCATCGCGGAGTTGGAACATCTGCTTTGATGTCGTTATCAAAGAGTTTGATTTCGTCAAAAACGTAGATTAACCTTGTATGTACAAGAAGGTGGCAGAGAGTAAAGTTTTCTTCCTTGTATTGTACGTGGACGACAAACACTTGATAGGAAATGACATTCATATGCTGCAATCGGTCAAGCTCATCTTATCACAAAGATTCTCAATGAAAGATCTAGTGGATGCCTCCTACATCTTGAGGATTAAGATCTATAGAGATAGATCTAAAAGGATACTGGGATTGTCCCAGTCCCGGTACATTGACACCATACTAAAGAGGTTTAGTATGGAAGAGTCCAAGCGTGGGTTCTTACCCATGATCTCAGGACTCACTCTCTCTAAAGAGATGTCTTCCAAGACTGATTTGGAGAGAGCTCGCATGCAAGGTATACCCTATGCTTCGGCAGTAGGCTCTATCATGTATGCGATGCTATGTACCGGACCCGATGTGGCACACTCACTAAGTGTAGTGAGTAGGTATCAAGCAGATCCTGGAGAGAGTCACTGGACAGCTGTGAAGAGCATTCTCAAGTACTTACGAAGGACTAAAGATATGCTCTTGGTGTATGGTAATGGAGAACTCCAAGTAGAGTCCTTTACTGATTCGAGCTTCCAGAGTGATAAGGACGACTCTAAGTCGCACTCAGGACTTGTCTTCACCCTCTATGGAGGGGCGGTATGATGGAAGAGTTCCAAGCAGGAAACCGTGGCAGACTCGACGATGGAGGCTGAATACATCGCTGCCAACGATGCTGCCAAAGAGGCTGTCTTGATCAAGAAGTTCATAACTGAACTTGGAGTGGTTACATCCATTAAGGATCCAATACCTTTGTATTGTGATAACAATGGAGCGGTGGCTTTGGCCAAGGAACCCAGGTCCCATCAGCGATCCAGACATATTCTGAGGCGGTATCACTTGATCCGGGAGATAGTTGATCACCGGAGATCGAGGTCAGGAGGGTTGACACGAAGAACAACACATCGGATCCACTTACGAAGGCCATTCCCCAGATACAGTTCGAGAGACTCTTCGAGATGCTCGGTATGCAATACTGCAGCAGCTGGCCCTAGTGCAAGTGGGAGATTGTTAGCTGTATGTATGCCCTAGAGGCCAGTATTGTACATATGATGTATATTATATTGGATGCTTGGACATATATAGAGAGGAATTTCTTGCTCGATATGATAGTATGCTATCTAGTTGCTCTTTATCTTAACATGTATACTTGTCTCTTGATACTCTCTTATGGTTACATGTTGGTAAAGACCTTAGGATGTGTACTTGACTTCCAGGACTATGATGCAGATCATACTAGTGGGGCCATGGCAGTCTATAAGTACATCCTTTAATGTCCCTATTCATGGGTGTATCGAGATGGGGCATCGATATACCAGAGTAGACTAGCGTATAGGCTTCTCGACCCATGAGATGGGCGATAAATGATCCCATATCTATTGGTGTTTGACATCAGAGATGGTATACGGGTGCTCAGTGGAGACTGGGTACACTGGACAGACTCGCCGAGAACTCCCAGATGGTATTATATCTCACGTCAGATGGCAGTTCACTAGTGACACTTGTACAGATTAGTCTGTAGACCCGAGATCGTCATAGAGTCTTGTGTGATTCCCACTGTGCTTTGATTTCCACCTTACCACATCCAAGAAGGCGTGTAAAACGACGGTTTTTGGGTACATTCCCGAGATACATGGAGGCAATGAGCGATAGGAAGGGTTTCGTCTCTCCCGGTATTGGAAGTTGATGTTGCGATGTGCTCGATTTTCCAAAACAGGGAAGTCCATGGCCAGCGCTGATTTAGAGATTTACTCGTAAGTGTTACCACTAGTTTCTCGACCCGTTATGAGTCTCACATCGACATGACTTATCGGTTATTGGGGTCTGACGTTTACTACCCATAGACTTGATATGCGACATATCAGACGAGGAGACTGGACTGTACGACAAGTGTTACCGTTAGGCTTTTGCAGAAGTTGGAGTGGGCTTTCTTGCTGATCTTCGGATCGCCCAATACCCGGGTAGCCGTTACGTCCATCTAGTACCGCTGACGGCTTGTGGGTGCTTGATGTGATCATCACCTACTGCCCGCGTATTGATGAGTCTTTAGAGTCCTGCATAGAGGTTTTACTGGCTCAGGCAAAATGAAATAGGGGCACATATGTGATATGTGCGGGACCGAGAATAATGCATGTATGTGATACCGTATTCTATTCTCGCGGTTTTTGTATCGGTCGGTTATATGAGATATGACCGGGTTATCGAATCAAGTGTTGATTCGATAAGTCGATACATTGGATGTTAGTCGGTTGTATGTGATATAGCCGGATTATTAAATCAAGTGTTGATTTTATAATTTAGTGTATAATTGTATATTTGATATACTAATTTACATTAACTAACATTTGCTCACTTAAGCATTTATTTTCTCACAAGTGTACACTTAATATATATGTGATATATATTAAATTGTATTTTGTTTTGTATAATGGTTGTTGATACAACTTACATGGGTGTATGAGACTTAGACCATGCTAATTGTGATAATGGGTTTTAATATTTAAAGTAATTCTAAAATTAGTGGAATATTAGCTTGATGCATGAAGCTAGTGGAAGCTTGTGGATGTATTGACTAAGTCCACTAGTTTTGTTTTACTTAAGATATTTAGTAACTTAACCCTTACAATTAGCCATGGTTATGTCTCTACATGAGTTAGTATATGATACACACTCACTCATGGTTCATTCTCTCACCTCACAAGTTCATTCTCATTTGCTTGAGCTCATCTTCTTCTTCCTTGAGATAAGCTTGCCAGGTTTTCAAAAGAGAGAAAAATATTGTGAGAAAAATAATTCTAAAGTGAGCCCACTTCCTATTTTCTCATCCTCTACTAGATTAGCACTTTAGTATAGGGTGTTTTCTTCACTAATCCTTTAGTTAGTGAAGTATTAGCTTGAGTTAGTATCTCTCGACGTAGATCATCTTCGGCCTCGAAGACTTCAAGCAAGATCGCCCTTTTCACCTTAAGAAGCCATGCTAGAGTCTAGAAGTGCCTTGATTGCAGCGAAGGGACTACAACAAGGAGCTATTGAAGTGAAGGACCGATCTACAAAGGTTGTATTTCTATTTCACTTAGTGGTAAATGGCTTACTATTTTTTTGTTACCCTAGCTTTTCTAGTTTGATTCCAAGGATTAATTCGTTAGCACCCTCTAAAATTTTAAATATGGCATGTGTGATGCTGCCAAACCCAAGTATAGGTGCTAAGGAATCCCTTCAGGGCGGTGGTTGGTCCCACAACCATTGGTGTGATCACCTAAGATTGTATACGGGTGCTCTCTGAGGGTGAGTACACTGGACGAACTCGTTGAGAACCTCTAGATGGTATTATACCTATCGTCAGATAGCGGTTTTCTTATAACATGTGTATAGGTTAGTCTTTGGACCTGAGATCATCATTTGTCTCGTGTGAGTTCCCACTGTGCTTTGATCACTACCCTACTATGGCTCTGCTGAGTCGTGCAAACAGGTTTTGGTTGGGTACAGTCCCGAGCCACATGGAGTGTAACGTTCTGAAAATTCGATTAGGTTAATTGTGTATTAATTATTGATAATACGTGTTTTCCGTAAAAACCAAGATATAATTATTTTTCCACATAGACTTAAATATACCTATTTTAGCTATGTAATTGCTAGTATTAGTATTTAATTAGTCACTTTTAAATTGCTAGTTTACTCAAATTTTTTCCTCAATTAATTAATTTTAATTATTATTTTAATCATACACTTATACACAAAATTGGTGATAATTACAATTAGAATGGGTTAATAAAAGTTTTGTGCACCATGACACACTTAAACCAAATTGTAACATGTTTTTTTTTGTGAAAGTGAATGTGACCATGGTTCTAGATAATTCAGGAAAACTTATATAGAAAACAAAATAAATAAGGAAATGAAAACAATAATTGAGTTAAGGTGCATATTATATTAGGTATGGGGTTTTCTTGACTTGGGCACTCACCTCACTCACCTCTCCCTAGTTCTAGCCGAAATATGCAGCCCCCCTAATTTTACTTCTTCTCACTTGCAAACATCTCACAACTCACAAGAAAATAAAAGAAAATTGGTAAATGAAGAGATGAAGAGGAATGGTGTTTATTAATTGAGGTATGGGCTTATTTTCTTAACTTGGAATGTTCACACACACACACAAACTCTTCTCCTACTGCTGGCCCAGCCAACTGCAACCCCCATCTCCCCAATTCCCCATCTCATTTCCACATCAAAACTCTTCAAGAAATGCATCAAAAATCCATACAAAGTCTCACCATTTCATAAATAAACCTTTACCCAATTTTCCTTGGCCTAATCTAGCATGGACCTTGGAGCAAGGAGGCAATTTGGGAGGCTAAGTTTGCATGTTTGATCTCAAAATTTATGAGATATAAATCTTACTCAAATTGTTATCTTGTTAGTTATGGCTTTAATCTAATTTTTAATTAGGTGTTAGTATTGTTTAATTTCAAGATTTGCATGTTTTAGAGAAGGGTTTGGTTTAAATCAAGGTTTAATCATCTAATTATGGTTGCAATGTGTGGTTTAATATCTTAAGACATGCAAAAATCTAAACTAGATGTTAATTTGGTAATTGTTACTTTTAAATTGTCTAAATTAAATAATCTAGTAAACTAATTTCATGTTTAATCTAAGTGGGTGAGATTAAAATCTAGTTAATAATTGTGAAGCCTAATTAAGATTTCAAATGAATAATTGTAGCTACTAGTTTTGCTAAAACATATCGTTTTGCACTAAAATGGTTAAGTGATGCTTACTAGGTTTTTGGATTAAATCGATTTTAGGTAAGTTTGAGGTTTTAATGATCTACTACCTATTCCCTACAATATTTAATATGTTGTGAATGCGCGATTTAGTTCTAGACTGTCACGACCCGAAGGTACGGAACGTGACTGGCACTTAAATTATGAAACGTCTAGAGGCGTAACGTAATCTAAATAAGCCAACGCCCAGAAATCTAAACCATTTTAAAGAAAATAGAGTGCAGGAATACTTATTTCAAAGTTAACATATAAAATCACTTAGAAGGTCATAGTATGCATTTTTAAAAGCATCATGTTTTTCCCAAAAATTTTGGCAGAGTTTCCTTTGTAAATACTGGCCCTAAACGGGCACAAACATGCATATACATAAGTAATAAATAAAGTCATCCCTAAGTGGGAGCTAGCTCTTCGCCAATTGGCGGAAACACCTATGCAAGCAATACAAATATACAACACCGTAGGCGAGGATGAAAACTCAGAAAGAAAACCAACATCCTCAAGAAAACCAGATAAGAACCATAATAATACAAGCGCGCGACTCTAAGGTCGAAAGAAAAGCAACTGGTTTTCTAAGTCTATCGAATATATAAGGTATGGTTGATGGAGCTTACTAGATACAACTGAAATAGATAAAAGTACAATGGTGGTCACGATGCAAGTGAACCCACTTACCCAAGCAATCACCCGGAAGGAAGTAGTGTGCCAACGAAGGCGCCATGGAACCTGTAAGGCTAAACCTGCAAGAAACTGTGGCACAACGGGGGTGAGTTGCCAGCTCGTGAGTAGAAAATATCACCGAGAAGAAATCGTATGTATGACGCTCTCCTAGGTCATACAATGAAAAATACTCTATACTAAAACAAGGGCAACAGTATCATAAGTGTGATATCAAAGTACTCGTGTCTGTGTCAAGAATAATAATATATCGATGCGTGACATGTAAGAATGCACCATCCAACGTGTGTCCAGCAATGACACACAAATCATGATAAAACCTGAGTGCCCAGCACTGACACTCAAATCATCATGAAGTCCGTGTCCAACAGCGACACATAACCCTCAAATCTCGGACTCCGTCAGTCCGGATCGGCCCATCACATCAAATCTCACGACTACGTCGGTATCCTCCGGATATCCGCTGTGCACGACATTACTGGTAGGCAATGCTCCCCTGCGGGGCTCAACGCCTTCTCAATACGTCCATCTTGCCCCAGGGTACCTCACCGGGTCCACCATGTACCCGCAGACGGTGCATTCCCCTCCTCGAATCGGGTATATGATACATCTCAAGAACCGAGAAAACTCATGGTGGACGCCATACACATCATATCACGAGAAAACCGCAACTTGCATTTTTGAAATGATAATGAGTTTATGAAAGTATTGCGGTTTTCCCCTAAATCCAAAAATCTCGTATAAAGACCGAAATCCCAAATCGATAGTCAATAAGCAGTGAATATCGGCATAAAGTGCACAATATCGCATAACTAAATGAATATATAAATTGCATGGGGTATTTACGCAAAGAATGCGATATCTAAATTAGCACATGAGAGAATGCATACTAATAATATGTTGACACTACCAGTTTGTAGGGATGCTAGGCATACACACAAGGGTCTATAAGGCATCAACCATGCCCGATTTAAAATTTAGCCGTGCCGAACAACCCTAAACCAAGATCTTAGACTAGAGATTAGGCGAAAACAAGCATGTTAAACATTTTAACACTAAGTGAGAGGGATTACAACCTTTGTAGATCCGGTCCTTCACTTCTAAAGCTCCGTATTGAGGTCCCTTCGCAGCGATCATCGTGTTCCGGACTCTTGAGAGGCTCCACGAAGAGAAAGATGCAAGCTTGCTTCCGATCTTCGATAACAAAGATGATCTACCTTGATGTTTCATTAACACAAGCTCTCACTCACTAAATGAAGTGAACACCTTTATCTAAATGGCAAGGTGTCACGACCCGAAAGTACGGAACATGACCGGCACTTAAACTACCACTACTACAAATAAGGGTTGCCCCTACGGATTTATTGGTAGGGGCAACCCACTGCCCCTACGGATATATACGTAGGGACGAAAAAAGACCCCGTAGGTGCAAAGGCCGCAGGTGCAAGTTGAGGCCTTGAACTTGCCCCTACGGACAAATTTATGCCCCTACGGATATCTCGGTAGGTGTTATAGCCCCTACGGAGTACCCCATAGGGGTATTAAAATCATATATTTAATTTTTTTTTAAATATATTGTATATACATACGGATATATCCGTAGGTCCTTTTTATACCCCTACGGTTAGATCCGTAGGGGATATAAAGTAGCCCCTACGGGGATAGGTCCGTAGGGGCCGTCCTAACACCCTGCACTGAGATCGGGGGGAAAATATCAGGAAACCTGATATTTTGCCCCTACGGATAAATTCGTAGGGGATAAACAGTTGCCCCTACGGACATATCCGTAGGGGCACTCCCAACACCCTGCACTGATATCAGGTGGGAAAATATCAGGTTTCCTGATAGTTTGCCCCTACGGATATGCCCGTAGGAGCAACATATATACCTACGGCTTAATCCGTAGGTACATATTGTCTGTATTTTTTTTTTAAAAATGGGCTGCTAGATTTTTTCCCGCCCTGTGCACAATACTATATACATCAATCAAATCATATATTGCAGTATTCATAATCACATCTTACGCATATATATAATATACAAAAGAAACCCAAAAACTGAAAATGATATAAATACAAACCAATATCAATATCGTTTCAAAATGTAGTACAATGTGATATAAATACATGTTTCAAAAAATAAGAACCAAAAAGCTACCCTAGTTCGGTCCAGCTCCACCTCCGAATAACGTTAGAATAACGCGCGCCTGGTCCTCGGTCAATACACTCTGCAATGCTACATATAAGGGAGTCTGAGCGGCATGTGGAGCTGGCGATGTGGTCTGCGCAGCCGCCGTCGAGGTAGTCGCTTGCGGAGCCGCGGCTGCGGGAGTCTGAGTGGGCGGTGGAGCTACAGGAGCTGTCTGCGGAACCGCAGCCGATGTAGTGGCTTGCGGAGCCGCAGCCGAAGGAGATGCATATGGAGGCTCGGCCGATCTACCCTATCGCGTCTGGACATAACGTGTGTAAGAAGCGTGTAAGCACTGTGTATTATTCGAATTCGTTTCATTATTAAGTTATTTCGAAACCCTGTTTGGATATCTAGTTTGGAAAAGCGTTGTTTATTTTAATTACATATGTATGTATGATTAATCAGACTTAAGTCTAAAACCAAATAAGCTCAAGCTACGTACTAATTATGGATATGTTGATATGTATATAATATGAAATGATATTTTACTATAAAGTAGTATACATACCAGCATCTCCTTTAACTCCTGAACGGTGGCCCTCAAGCTATCCAGTTCCTGATGGACATGCCGGTCACTGGAGACGGAGGAAGTAACCGCCGGGGTGGAGTCCAACCTCATATGGGCCCTGCTAGGGCCCAATCCCCGGCCTCTCTCCCAACCTCCGTGGTGCCCTCCGTGTGCGGCGTCCAGAACTGGGGTCAGCAGCCTCGGATCGTTCTGTCCGGTAAAATCGATCCCCGAGGCCTGGGCCTGCTCAACCACCCACTCCTACACCCACATTAAGCAGTAAAGTATAAGTATAAAATTTAAACTTGAACCTTCCAAAACTAAAATTTCAAATTTGGGTAGAAAAAATATTAACACTTACGCAGTACTCCTGGGTAGCGATGTCGGGACATCGAAGCTCGCCCGTGGCGGGATCTGTCGAGGTGCCGTGGACGGCAAGATATGCGGACAGCACGCTCGGTGTACCACCTGACGCCACGGTCCGAGATGTCTGCAATATTAGAAAGTAACTCTTAATATTAGAAATATTAGAGAATAACTCTTAATATTGCAGAATATTAGAGAATAACTCTTAATTTACCGATAACTCCATGGCTCGAGTAATGTTCCTCGAGCCACCTGTGTAAGTGGGGCGACCCCTCTTCGCCGACTTCCTGTTCTCCGTATTCTGAGCGGCCTGTTTCTGCACAACGCATTAACATTTAGTTTTCTAATTAAGAAACACAAAGAAATAAATTATATCATAAATAATGAATTAAATTTAAAATACATACTTGTTTGCGTTCGGAGTCGAAATAAGCGCACAATATAGGCCATGTCTCTACGTCGACTCTCGCAAACGCCGGAGTAGATAGGAGGGCCGCTCTCTCTGCCTCGGGGGTCGCTATCCACAGGGAGTAGCAGTCGGCCTTCAGCTCATTCCTGTTGTATCGGACCTTGGCCTGCATGTTCTTCATCAGGCCATTGTACAGAGCATGAAGGTCGAGCACCCTCCCCGGGTGATCAGGGTCGGCTACAGGCTGAAAATCGTAATCTAACTGAAAATACAAAAAAAAACATTGTTATTAGATTGCAAGTGTTAATAATAAATATATTGGATAGATCAAATGAAAATATATATTAATACATACCCGAGCCTGTTCAAAGAAGAGGGCGAATGAGCGCTGGTGCTGCTCGCCCCACTCAACGTGAAGTGGATAGTTCTTCACGATCCGGCTCTCGTCCCCCAAATACCGGCCGAACCTCTCGGCATGAGGACTGGTATAGCGATAGTCAAGGGTAAAAAATAGGGGGAATGCTGCCTCCCCCCTAGCTCTATCAGGCCTCAGCCAATGGGACTGATTCGGGCCTCGAGTCCCCCTCTGGGGATGGAGAGGCCCTGCGTTTGCACGAAATATCAAGACAATCAATAATAAGACAAAGTTGTATTAAGAAATCAAGGTTAAACAAAAATTCAAGTGTGATATATACCTCCGGTGAATAGCGCACGAGCCTGGGCCCGAGCAGCAGCACGAGCGGGACGATAGTTCCTCCGGTGAGGAACAACCGGGGTCCCGGACCCGGACGCATCCCCTCCAACTATAAAATAAACATCGACGCTAAATCTCCATGAAGTTCATATTTATTCTATAGAGCATATGTAAAATAAATAAATATTTTAAATTTATTCATACTAACCTGCAGACGATGCGGAGGGTATGGAAGCGGCAGGAGTGGCCCCTGTGGAAGGTGTGGACGCACCACCTATAATTAGACAATTAAAAATAGATTTTATAAGTAATTGCAAAAAGAATGTGTAGATCAATAATATAACGTTCTAAATCAATATGCATGCACTATAGGACATATAAACATACCCGCAGGTGCAGTGGTGTCACCACCTACAGCTAGACAATAATAAAAATTGCTAAGTAAGAGCAAAAGGAATGTGTATATTTATGATATAGCATTCTAAATCAATATACATACACTATATGATATATAAACATACCTGGAGGAGCGGGGGTGGCCTCTGTCCCAGATGTGGACGCAGGACCAACAACTAGACAATTAAAAAAAGATTTTATAAGTAATTGCAAAAAGAATGTGTAGATCAATAATATAACGTTCTAAATCAATATGCATGCACTATAGGACATATAAACATACCCGCAGGTGCGGTGGTGTCACCACCTACAGCTAGACAATAATAAAAATTGCTAAGTAAGAGCAAAAGGAATGTGTATATTTATGATATAGCATTCTAAATCAATATACATACACTATATGATATATAAACATACCTGGAGGAGCGGGGGTGGCCTCTGTCCCAGATGACAATCAAACATTGACAATATAAGTAATTTTGACATAAACATGCATGAATATCTGTAATATTACATTCAAAATGGATATGCGTGCAGTATACCTGGAGGTGTGGCCAAATCAACACGGAAGGAGGCATCCGAAGGGGTCTCCGATCTGGGTGCAAGACCGGCCCTCTGAAGCTCCCTACGGAGCTCTCCGGGCGGCAGAACCGCTCTGCCTCTGCCTCTGCCTCTGCCGCGGCTGGAGCTCCTGCCGCCCCTCGCTGCTCCCGACATCGTCATCAAATCTAGATAAACGGTTCGTGGACGCATTAGACAATCATTAAAAGTATTGACTATATATGATCTAGAGCGTAAAATGTGAAGTAATAATATAACATTACTGATAACCTTTTTCGTTTCGTGGGCGCATCATACATATCTACTTGGATTTCATCGTCGATGTCATTTCTAACCCACGTAACTTCATGATCGGTCGAAGACAACCCGTCCTTCGAAACAGACGGTCGGAGCACTTTAAGCCTTCTCTCTTCTTCGTCCTCATCGCTGTCCTCGTATTCTGGGACATCGTAGACATCTCTAGGATTCCATCGGCATACAACACTCCACCCCGGATGCTTCAAACACTGTGAGTAGTATACTTGGAACGCTTGGTTCGGAAAGATAAACGGATCGTCCTGACCGTAAAATCGAAGTGTGTTCACACTGGTCAATCCATATTCATCTTTCCAAGTCCCAAGACTGCTTCTCCACCTGTCTGTATCGGTTCGCAGATCGTACCAAGTACAGTGGAATATATAAAAGGGTTCTGATCGTCCGGGATAGTGGATGCCGAGTATACAATTTAAGTACCCATAGTAAATCACACCGTCCGATCCTACCGTCGCAATCCCACTATTCTGAGTGATTCTAGATGTTTCTATGTCCTTAACTTCGAATTTGTATCCAAGGACACCAAATCCTTTGTAATGTGCAGCCTCCATACTAGGAAATTGAGCTAAACATCTTGAATCACTCTCAAATGATGCAGACAAGTTCGGATCGTGGATCTAACAAAACAAATTTTACGATAAATACATAACGATACAAGTTTAGATTAAAATTGATAGCAATAAAATGTAATTCGAATAACTTACATGCTCTGTGACCCAATCACAAAAATTATCCTGATGGTATTTTTCCAAACGCTCTTCGTTCCAATCAGGATGCCCCTCACGTACCTCGTTAAAATGAGTTCTGTTTTCGACAAATAATTGTGACATTAATATTATGTCATTTCATACACACACAAACACAGATATAATAATTAATCCAAAAGAACTTACTCTCTAATTTGTTCAAGACATACGCAATTAAGCAAGATAAACCGGTATATCTTGTTGATAAACATAGTGTCTACCCTCTTATACTCGGCTTTACCATATGGCCCGTCTTGAATTCTTCGTGGTCGGTTAAGCCTTGTCTCAATGTTCTCGTCCAGATAGCGGGAACAAAATGTGGTTGCTTCATCAAGAAGATAACCTTGCATGATAGAACCCTCTGGTCGATTTTTATTGTATTTGTGTTTGAATCATGTCTCTACACCATCAATGAACAAAGTTTTCAGCTCCTCAATCAGAGGTCGGAGATAGACGTCGATATTGTTCCCCGGTGAGTTTGGTCCGTCGATAAGAAGAGGCATCATAAAGTATGATTGGTCCATAGCCAACCAAGGCGACAGATTATAAATTATCATTACAACGGGCCATGTACTGTGACTTCCAGCCATATAGTTGAATGGGCAGAAGCCATCGGCAGCCAGTCCGAGCCGGACATTGCGAGGATCGCTACTGAATATTGCGTGCCTCCTATCGAAATCCTTCCATGTCGGTGAATCTCTTGGATGGCTCATTTTTCCATTTTCGCTTGGAGGAGCACGGTGATGCCAAATCATTGCCTCGGCTGTTTTCTTGCACCTGAATAGCCTCTGTAGCCTCTGTGTTATGGGAAAATATCGTGCTATCTTCACAGGTATATCAGGCTTCTTATCAGAATCTTTCGGCTTATACCTGGCCTCTCCGCATGTTGGACACTCTTTCAAATCTGAATTCTCTTTCCGGTACAACACGCAATTTTTAGGACATGCTTGAATCTTCTCGCACTTTAGACCCAAATCAGACATCATTTTCTGGGCTTCGTACCAGCTTTCGGGCACATTATTTCCCGGAGGCATAGAATCTTTCAAGAACGAAAGAAGTATTGTGAATGACTTGTTGCTCCATCCATTTAGGCACTTAATTTGGAAAAGTTGGACGAACCATGAGAGGGTGGAATACTTCGCATTCTCATAAATTGGTTTCCTAGCATCATTCATGAAATTTTCATATTTATCCGCACGCGGTCCTTGACCGGAAGGAATGTCATCTTCGGTACGAATAGATTCACCTAGGGCAGCCTCTACCATATCCTCCATTTCTTCTGATGGAAATAAATTTCCGTATCCTGCCGTATTACCGAATTCTTCTTCTTCTCCTGCCGCATTATCGTGTTCTCCTTCTTCTACCGCAGTACTGCATTCTTCTCCTTCCCCGTGATATTTCCAAGTTGAATAAAGTCTAGTAAACCCATGTTTTACAATATGAAGCTCTGCCAATTCTACCTTCTGCCAGTACTTATTGCCACATCTATCGCACGGACAGAGAATCTTCTCTATTATGATCTTATTATGTGCTCGTGCAAATTCAAGGAAAGCAGCAACTCCTGCGACAAACTTAGGTTGCATACGTTGTTTCCAATCCACATACATCCAGTCCTTAACTCTGACGTACTCATGGGCCATGTTAGACTGAATAACATATAAATTGTAGGTTATGCTGACTATATTGAGAAATATAAGAACGGGATAGTTACTGACAAAGGATAAAATCCATGTATATGCTTTGTGTATGCGTTTGTCGTTGAAAAGAATAAATTATCGCACGTTATGTTGACCAATAGACGGGGACTAAGTGGCGCTTTTAGTTTCATATATGGGTATCGATGGGAATATGAAGGTTTCATATTATCATATATTGGTTTTAACCCGAACATCTCGAATCGCTCTCTGATTATGCGTTTGTATGTATGTGTTCCGGCTGTCGGGGGTAGGCTTCTATCCCATTAAGAATGTATAGAGCGAACGCCCATCACTTGTGCTTTCAACCGTTTCGAGTAAATTTCGGCAGCACCTCCCCGCTGTTCTCCGAGTACACTGTAATAGAATAGATAATCATTTCAAAGCTGTGAAACAACGTTGAAATGAACATCTAATCTATCTTTGTACACGGAGAACCAGCGGAAAGATACCGACGAAATATCTCGAAACGGATGAAAATACAAGTGAATGAAGGCGTTTGCTTTATACATTCTTAACTTGTCCACACGGGACAAATCTATGGGTTACCATACGATTGAATTTTCTCGTCGCGTAGACTATACGACGGTTGTTAGTATCGAGCTATACTGTCCGATATTTAACAACATTCGTATAGTTCTAGGTCACGACGAGCATCGCACGTATGTTAACCGATAGACGGGGACTAAGTGGCGCTTTTAGTTTCATATATGGGTATCGATGGGAATATGAAGGTTTCATATTATCATCGAGTATCATATATTGGTTTTAACCCGAACATCTCGAATCGCTCTCTGATTATGCGTTTGTATGTATGTGTTCCGGCTGTCGGGGGTAGGCTTCTATCCTATTAAGAATGTATAGAGCGAACGCCCATCACTTGTGCTTTCAACCGTTTCGAGTAAATTTCGGCAGCACCTCCTTGCTGTTCTCCGAGTACACTGTAATAGAATAGATAATCATTTCAAAGCTGTGAAACAACGTTGAAATGAACATCTAATCTATCTTTGTACACGGAGAACCAGCGGAAAGGTACCGACGAAATATCTCGAAATGGATGAAAACACAAGTGAATGAAGGCGTTTGCTTTATACATTCTTAACTTGTCCACACGGGACAAATCTATGGGTTACCATACGATTGAATTTTCTCGTCGCGTAGACTATACGACGGTTGTTAGTATCGAGCTATACTGTCCGATATTTAACAACCTTCGTATAGTTCTAGGTCACGACGAGCATCGCACGTATGTTAACCGATAGACGGGGACTAAGTGGCGCTTTTAGTTTCATATACGGGTATCGATGGGAATATGAAGGTTTCATATCATCATCGAGTATCATATATTGGTTTTAACCCGAATATCTCGAGTCGCTCTCTAATTATGCGTTTGTTGTGCATTCGTGTTGTATGTGTAACATGATTTTAAACCATTGAGATCAAGATTGATAGAACTGATCATCCTACATTGCAATAGCATTCATCAACCAAAAACTATTATTGCAATGGTATACATCTATAACAATCAACAATTAAAACTATAAATATAGGATACTGATATCATAAAGCGTTATGAGACACCTCATCTGCCACGTGTCGTGATCATGGAAATCGCTAATATTGAGTTATGAGACACCTCATCTGCCATGTGTCATGGAAATAGCATGCATGGTGTGTTCAATGTATGATAAACAAGTACACTTCTAATAGTTTTTAAATTTGAGAAGTCCAGAGTGTATGGAAGGAGTTGAATAACAGAAGCATAAGGGGCACAACATTTTTTTCTTAAATTCTGGATACATTCTAAAATCTTCAACAGCAATTGGAGTGTATTTCGCTGTGAGAGACTCTTCAAAGAAATGGAGGAAGAAGCACTAAAGAAAAAAGAGAGAAAAATAAGAATATAAAGTTGAAACTAAACTTGAGCTATCCGCTGAAATCATAAAGCATAGGAAAGTTGATTGAGTTTTGATCTATTGCTCTTTCTTTGCATTATCTCGTATGTCCATTTATAGATTTTAATGCCACATGAGATGTATAATCTGTCAGCTCCCTATGGTTGTATTAATGTCAGCTCTTACACAATATGGGTATCTGCCTTACCATTAAGACAACTATGGAATATGTTAATTTAAAATGTAAGGCTAGCTATCTATGTATTCTGAGGGACTGCTTGCATAGAACTTAGCTTGATCCTCTCAATTATTACACATAAATATGCTGACATGCCTCTCATAACCCTAACCCCAGCCCCACAGTAACCCTAACCCCAGCCCCAACCCTAACCCCAGCCCACCGTAACCCTACCCCAGCCCTACAGTAACCCTAACCCCAGCCCCACCCCAGCAGCAGCCGAACCCCAAACCTAACCCTACCCCGACCCCGACCCCGACCCCGACCGCCACCGCGCCCCTGCCCAAACCCAACTCTTGCGCGCGCAACCCAGACCCAGCCATGAATAATCCAAAAATGCTTTAATTTACCTCGAGATTTATACCTGAACGGGTGCGCTGGTGGGCTGGAGCGACGACGGTAGCGAATTGGCGAAGAAACCGGCGGTGGCGACGACGAAACCGGCGGTGGCGACGACGGTGGCGACGAAATCGGCGGTGGCGACGACGGTGGCGACTCTGCCCAACGACGGTGGCGACGCGACGGTGGCGATTTGGGGTTTTTCGCGCGCGTTTGAGGGAGAGAGAGAAAATGAGCGTAGGCTTTTCGATCTGGCTTTATTTTAAAACGATATTTACTTTCCCCTACGGATATACCCGTAGGTCCTTTGTTTGCGCCTCCGTAGGGGCAAACACCAAATTAAGAATTAATATTTTTATTCTTGGACGTCAGTGCCCGTAGGGGCAAGCTTTTAGCCCTACGGATTAATCCGTAGGGCCAAGTTAAATATGCCCCTGCGGATATTTCCATCCGTAGGGGCAACCCACTATTTTACTAGTGTACGAACGTCTCAAGGCGTACGTATTCTAAGTAAGCCGAAAACCCAGAAATCCAAACCAAGAAGAGTAGTAGAGAGTAGGAAAACCAATTTAAATCCAGAAGTTTTAATAGCATAAGCCGAATTATGCGGTTTTTAAAAACATCAAGTATTTTCTGAAAATTTCGGCAGAGTCACCTTTGTAAATACTGGCTCCCAAACGGGATACAACATGAATAGTATACGAAATCAATAAAAGGAATCCCTAAGCGGGAGCTAGCTCTTCGTCAATCGACGGTCACAACCACACAAGCAATATAATATACAACGCCAACGGCGAGGATCAAAAACTCAAAGGAAACTCAAAACCACAAGAAATCTGCAGAAATAGACGCGCGACTCTATGGTCGAAAGAATAACATCACTGGTCTCTATCTCAAAAATAAATACATGTTTGGTTGATGGAATTTACTAGATACAACTGAATCATATAATACAAGGTAATATGATGGGTACGATACCAATAAACCCACCTACTAGCAAATCACCCGAAGGAAACTATGCCTGCAAGCCGTAATGAAACCTGTACGACAAACCTGCAAGATACTGGGGCACAACGGGGGTGAGTTGCCAACTCGTGAATAGAAAAACATCTACGAACAGAAATCGCATATATGACGCAATCCTAGGTCATACGATCATAATATATCCTCAAAATATATAACCAGCAGCCTATAACAAGGCTAGGTTAAATATCTAACCCGAGTGTAATCTCATGTGCCCGTGTCAGTGCCTCAGGTAGCAATATATCATATGAATGAGATATGAATGCATGAAAACAGAATACATGTAAATGAAGAACTGTTTTCATAATTTAATGAGATTTCCTTTGTATTTTTAAAATGAGGTATCATAATGAAATCGGCATAAAACAGTGCCCAGCATCGACACAAAACAAGTGTCCAAATATCTCGATATCTCTGTATCACAATCTCTGTACCTCAATATCTCAAAATCAATATTTAGGGTGCCGTCAATCCAAATCGGCCCCTACCATCCATCTCAAGACCACGACGGTATCCTACGGATATCCGACGCGTCGGGTAATATCACCGGTCGGTAATGCTCCCCTGCCGGGCTCAACGTCAACAACACATTCCTCTTGCCCCGGGGTACCGCACCGGGCCCACCATGTACCCGAAACGGTTCCTCCACTCCTCGAATCGGGTCTCGAAATCCATTAGCAAACTCATGGTGGACGACTCATACATCATGGGAAAACCGCACTTTTTATTTTAAAAGAGAGAAAAGGTTTATTTATGTTTTTACGGTTTTCCTCCAAATCCAGAAAATCTCATGGAATCCGAATCCAAAACCTCAATAACACGTAAAATAGTGAATATATGCATGAGAATCCATGAATGCGGCATAACAATGAATAACAGTATGCATGAAGTAGCAGGTAATAACTACAATGTCTAAACTATTAGCTAACAGGCTATGTCAAGCAATAATATTTTCTAAGGTGTACGTGACATTGCAATTACCGATGAAGATGTGTGTGAGCCGGCAAGTAAGTGTACGTGGTACATACGCATCATCGGTAATGGTGCTGGTGTCCTAACAGCATGATATCAATAATGGAGTATGAAACATAATATAAGCATGCGATGCGAAGCGAACCACAATAATGAGCGGGAGCTGAATACTAGACGCAACTATAACTAATCTACATTAATCTAATATAAGTCCTACAAATGGTGCCTTTTGAAATAACACGAATCATGGGGTTTTGAAAATAGGGGCTACGGTGTTTTTATGAAAAGATACGTCTTTTGAAATATCCGTAGGATCCCTTAGGCTGTCTTTTAAAATACCCACGATTCGTTAGTTTTTGAAATAGGTAAGAATCGAATCTAATCTAACAACTAAACTAAACTAAAGGTCTAAGCTAACCAGCTGGACTACAGGTAAGGAAACTGCCTAACATCTGAGTCGATACATATACATACCTGTATATATATTAGTCGGTGATCCTGCCTCAATAATATCATATCTGATACCATATCTATAATCAGACATCCCAAGTCAAGAGTGCGGATCAATCATCAAAATATAGCTCGTACGTAAATCCGTCGTACGGCATCCCCAAATCTGGGTACGGGTTAATATCACATTCAATCACACTATTCATCTGGTATCTTCTTTATCAAATATCATGATCCGGGACAATGTCCTACGTCTAGTACAATACTGATACCGCCTAAGTATGCATACAGGTGTAAGAATTGCTACGTCAAAAGACCCGCTAAAACATCATGTCGTATCTCAATACGAACCAAATCACATCACCGATCTTCTGGCCTCAAGCCCAAAATCATCGACTCATCTCAAATTCCAAATACTATTCTCAAATCCAGTATATGAACACATAGTCCCATACCCATGTGAACACATAAATATATACGCACATATAAAAGAAAGAATGTATGCAAATATGTGTGTGTGTGCGTGTGTGAGTGCGACCACTACTCTAGGGTTTCGCAACTACACTAAACCAATCCAAAAATACCAAATATCCATCTTATCATCAATAATCTCAACAGCATATAATCAATATCTGTGTGTATACGTATTCGTATACATCACCACGAACTGCGGGGGTGGTATACGCCATCCACCCGACTTCTCCCCGTAGATATAAATCTGCTCACTTGGTCCTCGTTCGCCGGTGCCGACGTCGCCACGCGCTTGCTTGTCGTCTCGAAGTCCACATGGGGTACCTACATATCATAACGCACCGTATCGTATTAAAATTCGACTCATGATCAAAACGACGCACGAATCCCACATAGGTCAAAACCTATGGTTGCTTTCACAAATCAACCCAAAAACCCTCGACGTCGGCGTACAAACGCCAAATCATCGAGAAAAACCCAAATACACTCATTTGCACATTCACGAACACTAATTTTAATAAAAAATAGGTTAAAATTCACAAAAACCCCAATTTCACTTAAAAAGTCATTTTTCCGAAAATCTAGCAAGCACAATTCGCCGTTTTTGTACAAAACATGATGTTTAAACAAATCTAGTGGCCATAATACTTATTAAATATCTTAAATAAGTCATAAAAACAATTTCCATAATTTAATCTCATTAAATTCCATTAACACCCAAATTCTAGTTTACAAAATACCCAATTTTTTTAACAATTTATAGCAAAAATGCACAAACAACAATTTAGCTAGGATTTTCATGAACTAAAAGCATTAAACCACTCAATATATTATTTATAATGACATGAAACCATTATTATAATTTAATCTAAAGCATTTACAAATTTTCCAAAACTCTAGTTAGCAAAATAACTTAATTAGGGCATTTTATAAGTAATGGTTTGGAATTAACAACTAAATTATCTTTCTATAAAACTTAAGATGTTAATCCACAACACAAAACCATGCACAATTTATCATAACCCATTTCCACAACAAAACCCTAATTCAACTCAAGCCATAAACTTTTTAAAAAAACACTAGTATGCAAATAGCACTAAAATTAACACTAAAACAACTCAATTAAATAAATCTAAACATAAGAATTTAAATGGGTAGAAATTATACCTTAAAATCTAGTGATCTAGCAAGAAGAATTTGCCTCCAATGATGGCTTCATAACACCATAATCCAAGTGATAAAAGCTAAGGAGAATGGGATGAAGAATGAAAATCAATTTGTGAGATTTAAATTGGATTTTGGAGCAATTTTTTTGATTTAAAATTGAAGGAAATGAAAAGAGGAAAGTGAAGGGGGAAGGGCTGCAGAATTTCGGCCATGGGGTGATGGGGGGAATGGTGTGGGTGTTGTGCATAATTGGTCAAGTCAACCCCCCTCAAATCAAGGTACAATGAGCCTCCAAAACAATACATCTTAACCTACACCTATAAACTCTATTTCACCCATACAAATGAGATGGAGAAATTTTTGAGGGGGAGAAGTGGTGTGCTGATGGTGGGCTCGGCCATGGAGGGGTGAGGGTGTGTGTGAGTGATTACAAAAAGAATTCCATGCAAAAAGACCCCCCACAAGCTCAAAATTGCAAGTTTTAGCTTAAATTAATTATTTTTTTGTTCTCCATAATAAAAACCCATTAAAACTTGAAATAAAATACTAAAAATTTATATTACAACTAGATTTTAATTAACATGATTTTAAAGATTAAAATTAGCCCATTTAAATTTGTATTTATCGCTAATTTAATGTATTTTCTTACCGGCTTAAAATAATATTAAAATAATATTTTTTCAGAAAATTTGAAATTTCACCAGTGGCTCAATAAACACCAAATACTAGTAATTATATAGCTAGAATATGTATATTTAATTTTATAATAAAGATATTTGCATTTTGACTTTTTACAGAAAACCCCCTTATTTTACCGTTTTTTCGAAATTTCACCGAAACGATTTTCAAAATGTTACAGTCTTCCCCCCTTAAAGAAATTCGGTCCCCGAATTTAAATTAAAACTTCTCCCAAATACTAAAATATTTCAGCCAAAACCATCAAATCGCCGGGGCTCCGAAATTATAAATACATAAAACAAATCGTAGCGCAACGCATGCGCATGAAAAATGAGCATATAACTAAAATCAGAACTCCGTCAAGCATCCCGCAATCATCGGAGTCATGGGGAAGTCATCAATACCAAATCCAAAGCAAAACCAATATGATATAACTCGAAACTATACATGTAAAATATATTCAGGTACTGTCCTCTAACTAGTCCTGCTCAGTACGAAAACACATAGCAATATCATAAAAACGTACTGCTCTATAAGAAAAATCAATCCCAAAATACGTGTATGAATACTACGCGCGTCTTGTGCGCACGAAAATCAAAATCCATATATGTGCCATACCTGTGCACAGAAACAACATCCAAGTGCATCGGGTGTGCACGAAACATCTGTCCTGGCTAAGTGTGTGCCTGACAGCAAAAATATGTGCGTCTCATGCACGAAGAATCTCGATTTAGTGCATCTGGTGTGCACCAAATCGCATCTCATAACATGCGCCCAACATGCGCTAAAATCCAATCAGGTGCACAAGGTGCACAAAACATATCGAGTATCCCAATCGAAATCGAAGTCCAGTGCATCTAAGTGCACAACATACGTAACACTGCACTGCAAGCATATATGAACTATACCGCGTGCAAAAACCAAATGCGTATATACGTACAAAATCAACTCAAATGTCTAAAACCGTAAAATCACAAACATGTGAAACCAAGCACGAAAACGATATCAAGTGCAACAACTGTGCAAAAATCGTAAATACTCAGTAAGTACAACCATGGTGCATGAAAACACATATCATGAAACCCAATCATCAAAATCAAATCAAGCGAATAAATCGCCCAACAATACTGAAAACAAGTATGGCGGAATAGTCCCGCTCAAGCGCATCCTCCAAGAATCTCTGGCCAACTGTCGTGGTCACTCATAGCATGTCTCATCGACGATCCTGAACTCTGGCCTGCTGGTGTGCGTAACATGACCGCTCCTGGTTTCAAGTCTTCCTTGTGGATTACCAATCTCACGATCCACCGGCTCATCGGCCCTGTCAGGTATGCTAACGGGGACGATTCCGTTTTGGCACTTCTCTGGTCATCTCTCGGTCAATCCGCACGACCACTCGTAAAGCAACATGTCACTGGAGTTGGCCTCTGGCTCTCTAAATGCACATGACACATCTGATCCTGGGTGCAAATATCATTGCAGCATTGTCCTGAAAGGAATCCTACTCAAGGTCTCTTCCAGTCTCATCTCTGCCAACTGTCCGGGAGTCATCGTCCTTTACTATATCTGCTTCTTGTTCCGGAACGGCTGCATACTCATCGCGACTCCTTCTGGAAGGTATATCCAAGTACAATGCCTCGGCATGCGTATCGCATCTCTGATGTCGGCGGAGTAGAACGTCATCTTATCAAGATCTCGTACGCACCGCTTACTCCACTTTTCTCTAAGGTCGACCGCTTCGGACTCGTCTCGTCGTGGCTGCATGGACTGAGCTCCAACGGCTATCCTCGTATCGGGAGTCTCCCAAGAAATGCATCTCACCACCTAGCATCCGAATTAAGTCGAGCCATCCGATCGAGCCGTCAAAACCTCATAATCCCCCAAGAGCTCAACATCTTGGGCACAGTTTAATAGTATCGAGTACATACCACAGCATCGGTGGTCCAGCCGTAGAAGGGCAAACCCAAGCCTCACTAATGGCGCCGTAGAACTGCCACAAACCCGAAGGTTCAAAGGCTTTCACACGGTCATTAAGTCGAGTTAGGGTTTCATTCTTCTAGAGGGACCATAGAATTGCCTGCATGTCTTTCCGACTACTTTAAACTTGGAATAATAGGTTTCTGACATTCGATCGTCTCTGTCGAATCCCAACGTCTCCGCGTGAAGTCGTCTCTAGCTGGAATCAATCTATCTGATGACCTCGCATCGGGGTAGGCGAACGATCCACATGTCCTAGTCATTCATCCTCGATGACTAGCGACCTTCTATCATCTCTTAGTACAACTCGTTCTGCACTAATTCCAGCATCTGGGGCAATATCTCGTCGTTCGCAGCATTAACTGGCTCGCTCGTCTGCACGCTGAACAGTACCTCGATCATCATGAATAAACAACACACCAACGGTCATCAAAATCTGGCTGGCCTCTATCATTGGCTCAATCCTCTAGTGTCGATCAGCACATCCGAGTAACCTCATAAAAGCGATCCGCCAAACGCTCGTGGCGCGAAAACACAGTAAAAAGACACATCTCTGCAATCGTGTGTTGCCGGAATTTCTTCCTGGTCAGTCCTCGTTCGTGACGAGCTCGTGCTGACTGCAACTCTAGCTGTAGCTCTCCCTTCCCGTAATCGTGGCAGCAAAACCATAACTGGTACTGATGACGCTAGATCGGAATGAATATAATACTGAGCAAAGAAATGTACATCCTAAGGCTTCTTAAGTGGAGTAGCGTATCGTAAATATGCCGCGGAACATACCAACGGTACGTCACTCTACTTTAGTCACCTATTCCATCAACCAAGGGTCATCCTACGCTCCGAAGGTAAAACCTAACGCTCTGATACCAACTTTGTCACGACCCGAAAGTACGGAACATGACCGGCACTTAAACTACGAACGTCTCAAGGCGTACGTATTCTAAGTAAGCCGAAAACCCAGAAATCCAAACCAAGAAGAGTAGTAGAGAGTAGGAAAACCAATTTAAATCCAGAAGTTTTAATAGCATAAGCCGAATTATGCGGTTTTTAAAAACATCAAGTATTTTCTGAAAATTTCGGCAGAGTCTCCTTTGTAAATACTGGCTCCCAAACGGGATACAACATGAATAGTATACGAAATCAATAAAAGACATCCCCAAGCGGGAGCTAGCTCTTCGTCAATCGACGGTCACAACCACACAAGCAATATAATATACAACGCCAACGGCGAGGATTAAAAACTCAAAGGAAACTTAAAACCACAAGAAATCTGCAGAAATAGGCGCGCGACTCTAAGGTCGAAAGAATAACATCACTGGTATCTATCTCAAAAATAAATACATGTTTGGTTGATGGAATTTACTAGATACAACTGAATCATATAATACAAGGTAATATGATGGGTATGATACCAATAAACCCACCTACTAGCAAATCACCCGAAGGAAACTATGCCCGCAAGCCGTAATGAAACCTGTACGGCAAACCTGCAAGAAACTGGGGTACAACGGGGGTGAGTTGCCAACTCGTGAATAGAAAAACATCTACGAACAGAAATCGCATGTATGACGCAATCCTAGGTCATACGATCATAATATATCCTCAAAATATATAACCAGTAGCCTATAACAAGGCTAGGGTAAATATCTAACCCGAGTGTAATCTCATGTGCCCGTGTCAGTGCCTCAGGTAGCAATATATCATATGAATGAGGTATGAATGCATGAAAACAGAATACATGTAAATGAAGAACTGTTTTCATAATTTAATGAGATTTCCTTTGTATTTTTAAAATGAGGTATCATAATGAAATCAGCATAAAACAGTGCCCAGCATCGACACAAAACAAGTGTCCAAATATCTCGATATCTCTGTATCACAATCTCTGTACCTCAATATCTCAAAATCAATATCTAGGGTGCCGTCAATCCAGATCGGCCCCTACCATCCATCTCAAGACCATGACGGTATCCTCCGGATATCCGACGCGTCGGGTAATATCACCGGTCGGTAGTGCTCCCCTGCCGGGCTCAACGTCAACAACACATTCCTCTTGCTCCGGGGTACCGCACCGGGCCCACCATATACCCGAAACGGTTCCTCCACTCCTCGAATCGGGTCTCGAAATCCATCAGCAAACTCATGGTGGACGACTCATATATCATGGGAAAACCGCACTTTTTATTTTAAAAGAGAGAAAAAGTTTATTTATGTTTTTACGGTTTTCCTCCAAATCCAGAAAATCTCATGGAATCCGAATCCAAAACCTCAATAACACGTAAAATAGTGAATATATGCATGAGAATCCATGAATGCGGCATAACAATGAATAATAGTATGCATGAAGTAGCAGGTAATAACTACAATGTCTAAACTATTAGCTAACAGGCTATGTCAAGCAATAATATTTTCTAAGGTGTACGTGACATGGCAATTACCGATGAAGATGTGTGTGAGCCGGCAAGTAAGTGTACGTGGTACATACGCATCCTCGGTAATGGTGCTGGTGTCCTAACAGCATGATATCAATAATGGAGTATGAAACATAATATAAGCATGCGATGCGAAGCGAACCACAATAATGAGCGGGAGCTGAATACTAGACGCAACTATAACTAATCTACATTAATCTAATATAAGTCCTACAAATGGTGCCTTTTGAAATAACACGAATCATGGGGTTTTGAAAATAGGGGCTACGGTGTTTTTATGAAAAGATACGTCTTTTGAAATATCCGTAGGATCCCTTGGGATGTCTTTTAAAATACCCACGATTCGTTAGTTTTTGAAATAGGTAAGAATCGAATCTAATCTAACAACTAAACTAAACTAAAGGTCTAAGCTAACCAGCTGGACTACAAGTAAGGAAACTGCCTAACATCTGAGTCGATACATATACATACCTGTATATATATTAGTCGGTGATCCCGCCTCAATAATATCATATCTGATACCATATCTATAATCAGACATCCCAAGTCAAGAGTGCGGATCAATCATCAAAATATAGCTCGTACGTAAATCCGTCGTACGGCATCCCCAAATCTGGGCACGGGTTAATATCACATTCAATCACACTATTCATCTGGTATCTTCTTTATCAAATATCATGATCCGGGACAATGTCCTACGTCTAGTACAATACTGATACCGCCTAAGTATGCATACAGGTGTAAGAATTGCTACGTCAAAAGACCCGCTAAAACATCATGTCGTATCTCAATACGAACCAAATCACATCACCGATCTTCTGGCCTCAAGCCCAAAATCATCGACTCATCTCAAATTCCAAATACTATTCTCAAATCCAGTATATGAACACATAGTCCCATACCCATGTGAACACATAAATATATACTCCCATATACGCACATATAAAAGAAAGAATGTATGCAAATATGTGCGTGCGTGCGTGTGTGAGTGCGACCACTACTCTAGGGTTTCGTAACTACACTAAACCAATCCAAATTCCAAATATCCATCTTATCATCAATAATCTCAACAGCATATAATCAATATCTGTGTGTATACGTATTCGTATACATCACCACGAACTGCGGGGGTGCTATACGCCATCCACCCGACTTCTCCCCGTAGATATAAATCTACTCACTTGGTCCTCGTTCGCCGGTGCCGACGTCGCCACGCGCTTGCTTGTCGTCTCGAAGTCCACATGGGATACCTACATATCATAACGCACCGTATCGTATTAAAATCCGACTCATGACCAAAACGACGCACGAATCCCACATAGGTCAAAACCTATGGTTGCTTTCACAAATCAACCCAAAAACCCTCGACGTCGGCGTACAAACGCCAAATCATCGAGAAAAACCCAAATACACTCATTTGCACATTCACGAACACTAATTTTAATATAAAATAGGTTAAAATTCACAAAAACCTCAATTTCACTTAAAAAGTCATTTTTCCGAAAATCTAGCAAGCACAATTCGCCGTTTTTGTACAAAACATGATGTTTAAACAAATCTAGTGGCCATAATACATATTAAATATCTTAAATAAGTCATAAAAACAATTTCCATAATTTAATCTCATTAAATTCCATTAACCCCAAAATTCTAGTTTACAAAATACCCAATTTTTTAACAATTTATAGCAAAAATGCACAAACAACAATTTAGCTAGGATTTTCATGAACTAAAAGTATTAAACCACTCAATATATTATCTATAATGACATGAAACCATTATTATAATTTAATCTAAAGCATTTACAAATTTTCCAAAACTCTAGTTAGCAAATTAACTTAATTAGGGTATTTTATAAGTAATGGTTTGGAATTAACAACTAAATTAGCTTTCTATAAAACTTAAGATGTTAATCCACAACACAAAACCATGCATAATTTATCATAACCCATTTCCACAACAAAACCCTAATTCAACTCAAGCCATAAACTTTTTTAAAAAAAACTAGTATGCAAATAGCACTAAAATTAACACTAAAACAACTCAATTAAATAAATCTAAACATAAGAATTTAAATGGGTAGAAATTATACCTTAAAATCTAGTGATCTAGCAAGAAGAATTTGCCTCCAATGATGGCTTCATAACACCATGATCCAAGTGATAAAAGCTAAGGAGAATGGGATGAAGAATGGAAATCAATTTGTGAGATTTAAATTGGATTTTGGAGCAATTTTTTTGATTTAAAATTGAAGGAAATGAAAAGAGGAAAGTGAAGGGGGAAGGGCTGCAGAATTTCGGCCATGGGGTGATGGGGGGAATGGTGTAGGTTTTGTGCACAATTGGTCAAGTCAACCCCCCTCAAATCAAGGTACAATGAGCCTCCAAAACAATACATCTTAACCTACACCTATAAACTCTATTTCAACCATACAAATGAGATGGAGAAATTTTTGAGGGGGAGAAGTGGGCTGCTGATGGTGGGCTCGGCCATGGAGTGGTGAGGGTGTGTGTGATTGATTACAAAAAGAATTCCATGCAAAAATACCCCCCACAAGCTCAAAATTGCAAGTTTTAGCTTAAATTAATTGTTTTTTTGTTCTCCATAATAAAACCTCATTAAAACTTGAAATAAAATACTAAAAATTTATATTACAACTAGATTTTAATTAACATGATTTTAAAGATTAAAATTAGCCCATTTAAATTTGTATTTATCGCTAATTTAATGTATTTTCTTACCGGCTTAAAATAATATTAAAATAATATTTTTTCAGAAAATTTGAAATTTCACCAGTGGCTCAATAAACACCAAATACTAGTAATTACATAGCTATAATATGTATATTTAATTTTATAATAAAGATATTTGCATTTTGACTTTTTACAGAAAACCCCCTTAGTTTACCGTTTTTTCGAAATTTCACCGAAACGATTTTCAAAACGTTACACAAGGATAGATGAGGATGATGAAATAGGATTTTAGCTCTCATTTATTTTCATATTCTCACTCACTTTCATCACAAAAATCAAAGCAAGAAAGCTTTGCTCAAAGGAAGAAGAAGAAGAATAGCGATCAATCCTTTTGTGATGAATAATGAAAAAGTATATATGATTAATAATGTAACCTTGGTCAACTAAAACTTTGTAGAGATTTAACTAGGGTTAGGGTTTGGGTTGGGTTAAGAATGAGTCATTACAAAATATCAAACATAATATCTTAACTCAAAACAAAAAAGGAACCTTCTAGAATGTTCATGAAAGAACTAACCCAATTCAAACCCTAACCTTGTTTAATCTCCACAAAACATGTTGCATTAGCAATCATATCATGTTAAAATATTATATATCATATATATAATATTTATTGTAACAAAATAAAATAATACAATTAACATATATCGCATATATCAATGTATTACCCGAGTGAGAAAAAGAATCTTTTAGTGAGCTAATATTAGTTAATGTAATTTAATATATCATATATATTATTATACATTAAATTATCGAATCAACACTTGATCCGACAATCCGGCTATATCGCATATAGCCGAATAATATCTCATTTACCGATTCATCGAATCAACACTTGATCCGATGACCCGGCAGATATCAAATATCGCGAGAATAGAATACGGTATCTCATATCGCATTATCCTCGGTCCCGCACATATCATATATGTTCTCCTACTCCGTTTTGCCTGAGTCAAGAAACCTATGTGTAGGACTCTAAAGAATCGTCAATACGCCGGCAGTAGGTGATGATCATATCAAACACCCACAAGCTGCAAGCGGTCAGCTAAACGTAACAGCCACCCAGGTATTGAGCGATCAGAAGATCAACAAGCAAGACTGTACATTCTCCTGCGAATCCAATCAGTAACACTCCCGTACAGTCCGGTCTCGTCGTCTGATATGTCGCATATCTCGCCTAGGGGTGGTATACGTCAGACCCCAGTAGCTTGATAAGTCGTGTCGATATGAGGTCTATAACAGTTCGAGAAACTACTGATAACACTTACCAGTAAATCTCAGCAACCCTGGCCAGGGATTTCCAGTTATAGCCAATCGAACACAGCACAACATCAACTCCATATACCGGGAGAGACGAATCTCCTCCTATCGCTCATTGCCTCTATGTGATTCGGGACTGTATCCAAAAGCCACCTTTTTTCACGCCCTCTTGGACGTGGTATGATGGAAATCAAAGCACAGTAGGAATCACACAAGACTCTATGACGATCTCGGGTCAACAGACTACTCTGTACCAGTGTCACCAGAGAACTGCCATCTAGCAGGAGGTATAATACCATCTGGGAGTTCTCGGCGAGTCCGTCCAGTGTACCCAATCTCTACTGAGCACCCGTACACCATCCTTGATGTCAAACACCGATGGATATGGGATCATCCATCGCCCATCATATGGGTCAAGATGCTTATACGCTAGTCTACTCTGGTGTATCGATGCCCTGTCTCGATACACCCTCGACTAGGAACAGTTATAGGATGTACTCGCCGACTACCATGGCCCCACTAGTATGATCTCATCATAGTCCCAGTAGTCGAGTACATATCCTAAGGGCTTTACCAAAATGTAACATAGAGACAATCAGAGTATATGTCAAGATAAAGTACAACCAGATAGCATACTATCATATCGATCGAGAAAGTCCTCCCTATATATGTCCAAGAATCCACTACAATATACATCGTATGTACAGTAATGGCCTCTAGGGCATACATATAACTAACAATCTCCTACTTGCACTAGGGCCATCTGTTATGATATCACATACCCAACAAGTAGCTTTGGTTGAAGTATTTCATACTCAACCATCCCATAAAAGTCTCTACTGGGAAAAAGGCCTTCGTGAGTGGATCCGCGTTGTTGTCCTCTGTGTCTACTCTCCTAACCTCGATCTCCCTGAAGATCAACCATCTCCATAATCAGGTGATACTACCTAAGAATTATATCTGGATTTCTGATGGGACGGGGTTTTTTTGGCATAAGCCCCAACTCCATTGTCATACAATGGTAGGAACGAAGTTCATCTCATGAACTTATATATATATATCCAGACTGCCTCTTTGGTAGCATCCTTGGTAATGATGTATCTTGCCTTTAATCGTCTAGTAAGTCACGGTATCTAGCTTGGAACTCTTCCAGCATACCATCCCTCCACTGAGGGTAAAGACAATGCCTGCGACTGACATTCATTCGTTCTTATCACTCTGGAACCTTTCCAGTGATTCTCCCCAGGATCGATTGATACCATCTCACTACAACTAGTGAGAATCCTAACATCCAATTAGATCTATCTCCTAGATCCAAAACCCAGGATTTAGGAGGTATCACTTTGATCCTATATGAAGAATCATTGTGATAAGTGGAGATTGACCGAGTGTAGCATAGGAAACTCTACGAGGATCACCACCATACTCCCTACTATATTTTTGTATATACAAGGTTCATCTACCATTTTGATGAAGTCAAACTCTTGGACTGCCACATCAAAACAGATGTTCCAATTCCGCGATGCCTGCTTTATCATATAAAACATCTTGCACACGTTTGTAAGTGCAAGGCGGCGCCCCGGCCGTCAATCCGACGCCGGAATGCGGAAGCGATGTTTTACATTAACTTTTTAAACCGGCACCACCGCGCACTAAAATCCCGGATCGGGCCATTAATCTAGTCCTAGCTAACTAGAGAAAGGGGTAGAGAGATATACCGAGCGATCCGTGTCCTTCGGTCTTCTCGTCGTCGTCCCAATCTCCCCACGGAATCTCCGGTCTCCACTTCGTCGCCGGAAGGGCACCACGTCGCCGGCTTCTTTTACGGGCTCCCACCTCTAGACCGAGGCAACTCGGGCATGAAGTTGGCGAGTCGACATGCCCAAGATTTGCTGTAGAATATAGTGTAGAAAGCTATGTCTCATTTGGGTTTGTAGAAGTTGCCATTTGGTGGAGGAATGATCTGAGCTTATGGAGATGGAACTTGTGGGATTTTACAAAGCCAAAGAGATCAAGAAAACCCCACCACAATTTTTGGACAGCCCCTTCATTGCTTGGCCGGCCATGGCATGAGGGAAATGAATGAGGTTGGTTTTTGTGGCCAAATGAAAATGAGTATATCAAAATCAAGAGAGAGAGAGAGGATTATCATTATCAAAAGAAATGATCACAAACAAAACCCACACTCCATCAACCATCATCATAACCCTCCATCACCATCCAACATCATTACTCCAAAAGCAACACTCCAACAACCTAATCATCAACAACCATGATGAAAAGAAGAAGAAGTCAAATGAAGTCAAATGGTGGAGAAATTATCATGATACAACAATATGAAAAGACAACCCTCCAAAATACTTATTTGCACAAATGCAAATAAGCCCTCCTCCACCAATTTTCAGCCAATGAAGGATACAAAGAAATATGGCTGAAACGGAAAGCAAACTGGCAACTCCAAAAAACTGATCCCGTAATAAATTACAGGAAAACCCCGCTACTGTATATACATACCCGCATTTGTATTCCGACCGAAATACAAATGCAATAAGACAAAATCTACACTATACGATACTAGGATCTGGCTTAAACTAAAGCCCGCTAGTATAAACTGTCCAATCATGGTCCGTGTAATACCGCACGTATCTGATCGAACCCTGCCATATCTCCATACGGCCTCTACAGCGTTCGCCCGAAAACTTGAGCAACTGTCTGTGGGGGACTCTAAAGACTCGTCAATACTATGGCTGTGGATTTAACCACTAGCACGTCAGAGGTATTAGCCATACGTGACGGGCTACCAGCTATTGACCAAAAGGGATGTCGATGAGCGAACTCATCCTGACACCCTACTGAGCCTGTCACCGACAATATTCGTACAGTCCGGTCCGTTCGTCTATGAGCATCGTATGGCGGGCCTAGGGGGTTGGTAAAAGTCAGACCCCCAAAAGCGGTACAAGTCGTGTCGGAGTGTATCCCAGAACACCCTGAGATACTACTGGAATACCTACCAGTAAATCTCCTGCCTTGGCCAAGGACTTCGTGTAAGGGCACTCCTAGACACAGCGCGACCTCACCATCAATACCGGGAGAGACGAACCCCTGCAGATCCGCTCACTGCCTCCATGTGGCTCAGGACTGTACCCAACTTAAACCTGTTTGTACGTCTCCTTTGAGCGTGGTAGGGTAGTAATCAAAGTACAGTGGGAACTCACACGAGACAAATGACGATCCTCAGGTCGATGAACTAACCTGTACACATGTCACCAGGGAACTGCTATCTGACGTCGGGTATAATACCAACTAGCAGGTTCCCGGCGAGTCCTGTCCGGTGTACTCATAACCCAATGAGAACCTATATACATCTTAGGTGAACCAACTGACACCAGTGGCTTGTGAGACCGGCCACCGCCCCTCGTCGGGGTCTCGACTGTATACACTAGTCTACTCTGGAGTATCGATGCCCTGTCTCGAAACTCCCACGACTAGGGACCTTTTAAGGATGTGCTTATAGACTACCAGCTCCCACGTATATGATCGCCCTCATACTGCTGGCAGTCAAGCAAGAATCCTAGGGGCTCTATCAACGTGCAATAGTGACCTGTAAGGTCACCTAAAGCAGTACACGAGGATAAAGGTAAACCAGATAGCATACTATCATCTTGAGTAAGACTGTACTACCGGAATAGGTCCTTCCTCAATCATTGCAATTACGTGCCTGTGATCCAATAATTGACTCTGAGGGCACTATCTCCAACAATCTCCCACTTGCACTCAAGGCTAATTATTGCGATGTCGCATACTCACAGCCCGTGTGATACTGAACACCCAACTCCTCTACTAGTCAGTCTCACAAATCCCGTTTGCGAAACTATTTCGTTCGAGGAATACCCTCAGCGAGTGGATCCGCTATGATGTTTCTTTCTATGTATCTCTATATCTCAAGTTCGCGGAGAAAGCCATCTCCCGAAATGAGCAATACCTGTCTTCGAATGTGTCTGGATATCTGATGGGACCTAGCTCATAAATGAACTCCAAATCCAAACTTCTTAGACTGTATCGTCAACTGAACTTAATCAGTATCCTGCGCCATGCCTCCCTCAGTATTGCCTTGGACCACCTGTCCAAAATACTGCCCCTCGTCACAAGGAAAATAATAACTCTGACAACCTCCTTGTCGTCCAGGTCACCTTCGAAGCCTGGAAAGATAACTGTCTCCCGAATGAGGCTGTCGTTATAATATCCCTAGAACATCCACTTATGTTCTAAAACTGCTTCCGACTGTTTCTCCAGAATTGGATCAATGTCAACTTACTGCATCTAGTGCAAAAACAACATCTGGTGTGGTACTTGACATCTCATGATTGACTCAATTGTCTAAGAAAGTGATCTGCCAATCATGCACATCCCTCTCCCCTTTTGTCTGTAAGAGACCTTTAGAGAGGGTGACTCCATCACCTGCAGGTACACTACTGTGCCAGGAGTCGTCCATTCTAAATACTCTTAGAATGCTGTCTAAGTACCCAGATTGGGAAACCACCCAAATCTAGATCTAAAACCATAGATCCAGTAACCAGTATGTCTGATATAAAATCCAAGTCCTATGTGGAGAAATCAACGTGTGACAACCAAAGTATAACCGATTGTAGTATAGGAATATCACTTCCTACTCTGTGTATGTCATCCAAATACCATGACATCACACCCTACTACCTTCTCAACAGATCCATCCCCTATTCTGATGAAGTCAAACTTATGACTGTCATATCAGAAATTGATGATCTATCTCCGCTATATCTGCTTTAGTCTATAAATAGACATAAGCCACCTGTCCACCAATGCTTCCGCTGCTCCCACTGACTAAGATAACCCTCTGGCAGAGTTATATACACGTACACTTCTAAAGCTGGTTTAGAACGACGCTATACTCATCCTCCTGCCGGGTCTCACAGTCTGGAACAACAGCAATGGCAAGTCTGGGTAAACAAGAACCTCTCTGTCACCGTCCTTGAGGCTACCGGAGTACCTCTCGGGTGCCTGAGGTTACCCACCTTATCTACGGAGTGGCCAATGGAATGTCAAACCAGATTGAATCTTTAGGTTCCTATCAAATCTTCAGTAATCGTTTGTGGTTCTGGAATCACTTCCAGTTCTACCATACTCCCACTACTGTTTTCTGAAAAAATCCATTTTTATTAAAACTGTGGCGAGTCTAGAACAATATCACTATTGATCTTCCAGATGGTACAAAGTCAACCCTCGTCATAGCCTGGGTCAACCCACAAACAGCCATTACAGAAACGTGCCTTGAGTTATCCAGAGTCTGGTTTTAATCATAAGCCGGACAACTCCCCGTACCTTAACATTGTTAAGATATGAACTGTACTATATCCAATATAGAACCAGAAGCACTGATTTAATTGAACCAGATTCAAATCATGCAGCTGTCTCCAGTGCATGTCAACTAAATGGAAAGAGGCCGATCAGCGTTACTCAACTTAGGAATGCTTCCAATTATGAGTAACCTGAAAGAGAAGCAAGTTCTCTTAATCACTACTATCAACTGGATACCATACACAAGTATCTACATCTTCGATCAACTTGAAGAATCCCGATACTTGCAACACCTGGTTCTCTACTTTATCCATATACCTATAACTTCTCAAAATTCGGACCCTGTGTTTCCAGGAAACACCTGTCTAAAAACTAGAGAAGTCATAAGTAAACCGAATATAGTACGAGGACCAACCCCTCTGTCCTAATGGACACTGGACAACATACAATGCTCTGTATAAGTCCCTTGAGTCTGATAACTCAATCCCTATGTGTCGTAGGTTGAAAACTGTATTTATGGTTAAGAAGAATTACACCGCTGTTCAATGCTCCTTACCTAATCATCCACTGATATAGGTAAATGTCATGGACATAATTTCAAAAAGGTAAATCTCACTCTATAAAAATAGACGTACAGATATATTAATTTGAAATTGGTGCATAACAGCGGATATTCAAAACCAAATATTTGCCGACCGGCAAAAAACCCAAGCGATTTCCTCAAATATCACCAATTATAACGAATTCCGATATAATGAGGAAGATCACCAAATTCCCAATAACTTACTCCCACTCATCATCTGTAAAACCATACAAATGTGAGAATCATACCTGGTAAATACATACACTGGAGTAAGTATCTAATCGGGAAATCAGTTTCCTTTTAACATTACACAGTGAAACTGAAACATTAAAATGTTTCATAGGGGTATCCGGGTATTCCTAGTAATGCCTCTTCCATTATCCAGATTCACAACCGTAACCGTATAATTCTTTGCCACCTCTCCAAATCCCTTTATATGTCTTTAGTCGTTACCTTCTGCACACCCCTTTAAGCCAATTGGTTTTCTTCCTTCCTTACCGTTCGACACCAGCCTATGGTTTGGAAGAAGACTATCCAATAAGCATAATGGGTGTATTGTCCTAATCCTAAGAGCACTCTCAATGCGAGAGAAGGTGAAGATAAAAGACAACCGAATAAACCTTATTCCTATTTCTCCTGAACCAGAATCCATCCCCGAACTGGAACAAGTTCCTTTCGAGTTCGTATATAACCATACGATAGAGCATCCAATAAACTGTTGATCTTCGTAGTGATACAGAGTGTCCTGGAGAAATACAAAGGTGAAATGGGAGTGGTAATGAAATACTTGGTTTGGTCGTGAATAGCAGTCGCAATTTACTTTGCCCTCTTACTAATCCCTTGATATGTCTTTACTTAATACCTTCTGTACACCATCGTTATGCTAATTGGTTTTCTTCATTCCCTACCGGTCGGCACCAGCCTAAGGTTTGGAAGAAGACTATCCAATTTGCATAATAGGTGTACTATCTCCTAAACTAAGGAGTACTCGCAACTTAAGAGAAGGTAAAAGGAAAAGACAACTGAATAGTCATATTCGTTTTCTCCAGAACCGGAAACTATCCTCGAATAAATTCCTTCGAGTTCGTATATAACCATACGATGGTTTTGTCCAATGGAAGTGGACGTTCATAGTAATACGGGGTGTCCGGGAGAAAAGGGTAAAAGTAGGAGTGGTAATGACGTTTGCAACTCTGACAATCCAAAAGCCAGTGTTTAAGAAGGTTCGGTTAATTTTGGTCACCGTGTCATAATCTTAGGGTCGGGTCAAAGGTCGCTGCCAAAGACAGAGAGAAAAGAAACACTCAGCGTGCAGTCTAACCTAGATCAGAATGGTTACCAATTTATCTAATCTGGAAACCTCCCACTGTACCGTCAAATTCTCCTCCAAACCTGAAAGAAGAATTAGTCGGGATCACCCGAGGAGTAAACCAACTCATCAGTGTGAATCGGGATCCAACTATCATCGAATGATAACGTGACGGAATCCGCTCACGTCATCACACTCCAGAAGGTATGCGCATATCTGGCAAGTTTTAGTTTCTTTAGAAACTCCCGATGTGGATTTTTACCCCATGCTCTTATGACCTTGACTTTAGCCAACAAATCATAAGTCACATGTCAAGTTCTACCCGTCATTGTCCAGGTTGATTTGAACTCACCCGTACAAGCCCTTGACTTTGGCCAAGAAGGCTATACGACTGTCCCAAACCAACGCATCTATCTATGCTGCATACGAATACCCAATAGCTACCAAACACTGTGCCTTGACTTTGACCAACAAACACAGCTTGAATACTATTGACTATCCGTATGGAACGACGGAGGGCTACGAATGGTTTCTGGCGAAAACCTTTAACGTAATGAACTTGATATCGTTGAAGAAACCGGATAGGTTTTAAAAATATAGTGACGAAAACCTTTGCTAAAGAGGTCACTCCCGGTGAAGGGATCTCGGCTCTTTCCCCGTAGAATGAGGTGCGGGATATTCCAACTGAATACCACGATGCAAAGCAAAAGTAATCGGCTATAGTGAAGTTATTGCCCTGACGCAAACTTCTGTCCATGGGGTCACTCCCGGTGAAGGGATCTCGGCCCTTGCCTTGTCGACTGAGGAGCAGGATATTCCAACTGAATACCATTTTGCAAAACAAAAGAGAACGTCCTTGCAATAACGGCTTTTTGAAAAGTGTTCCAATAACATCAGAATAGGTTTGTTTTTAACTTGCATTGATCCGAATCAACGCAGTCCCATCAATTGATCACACCAATAAAGAACGAAAATAATGATGTACGTATATGCCATCCGCATTCGCCACTGGGTTCCGTCATTACTCGTTAGGTTACTTAACTAACGACAGAGCGGGGACTGGACTAGCGCGGATGCAAAACATATACAACATCTACTAGTATATATATTAATATATAATATTTCTGTAACGCCTTGAAAAGTCGTTTTGGTGTTTTCCTGAAAATCGGTGAAAATTCGGTATTTTTCCGAAAACCGTCTTTTTTGTTATTTTGCAGTTTAGGACTAATTATACCTAATTTGGATAGGTGATTGCTAGTTTTTAGTAGCAAATGAGTTAATTATGAAATTCTCGTCGTTTAAAAATTTTCCCTAATTTTTCAATTTTTTAATATTATTTTAAGCCGGTAAGAAAATACATTAAATTAGCGATAAATACAAATTTAAATGGGCTAAAATTAAGCTTTAAAATCATGTTAATTAAAATCTAGTTGTAACATAAATTTTTAGTATTTTATTTTGATTTTTAACTAATTTTTATTATAAGAAACGAAATTTATTGAATTTAAGCTTAAACTTGCAATTTTTGACTTGTAGGGGGTCTTTTTGCATAAAATTTCTTTTGTAAAACCCCTCTCTCTCTTCCTTCAGCCCTAGGCCAGCCCCACCACCATCAGGTCCAGAAAAATTCCATGCTCCTTGACTTGTTTTATTGTGTGGAAATGATGGTTGTTTTGTAAAAGGTTTGAATTTGTTTTTGGGTAAAGTCTTTTGTGGTTGGTAGGAGTTGACCAAGACCTCTTTCCCACACCCCACACCATCCCCACTCACTCATTTCTGGCTGAATTCCAGAAGCCCCCCTTCATCTCCTTGTTCTTTTCATTTTCTTCAAAAAATTCATTAAGTTGCTTCAAAATTCCAAATTTAAAACTCACAAATTAAACCCCATTCTTCATCCCTTTTTCCTTCACCTCTCTTGCTTGGAATCATGGTGCTAGGAGGCCATCATTGAGGCAAATTTCTTCTTGCTAGATCCATAGGTTTGAGGTATAATTTCTACTCTTTTAATTTCTTATGGTTAAAATCCTTTAATTAAATTGTTTTAGTGTTAATTTAGTGCTATTTTCATTCTAGTTTTGTTTAAAATTAATGGTTGAGTTAACTAGGGTTTCTTGAAACCATGTTTTAGTTAATTAAATCTAGTTAATTAATCTAGTGGCTTACTTAACCAACCTATATGGTTACTTTGCTTAAGTGACTTGATGTATTGCTAATCTAAGTTAACTTGTGTGAAATTTTCTTTGCCTTGCTAATTACCAAAATCAAGAAAAGGTTTGTGTATGGAATGTGGGTTTTGATGCATGGTAAAGGGGTTAATTTAATTGTAGTGGCTTTCTAATGGTTTAATTTGGTTATTTGTGTGATAATATGTGCACTTTGTCGCAAATTGTCGATGTTTGCACCAAATTTGCAAACTTCTAGCTTAATAGGTTTTTATTATATTATTGTGGCGAATTAATTGCGATATCTAGATTATATTGTTGGCATATCCTATGACATTTAGGATGTGTGAGTGCGGTTTTTTGGGTGTTCGGGTTTTAGTTTTGCCGGGCGACCAAATCGGCGATTTTTGCAGTTTTTGCGATTTTCGCGTGTGTTTCGCGCACCTTGTGCACGTTGTACCTAGCTTGTGAACGTTAGTTTTTTCGTTTGGGTTTTGCGTCGTTCTTGATATGTAACCTTATGTTTGGTATTGATGTAAATTCCAGGTTCGGTCACGGAGACGTCAGACGCGGCTCGAAAGGGGAAAGCGGTGATCGGACGTGACTAGCTAGGGATTCCGATGAGTAGATGTAACATCTACGGGGGACTATCGTTGGATGGTGCAAGTCGCCCGATAGTTTTAGTAACTTATAAGATTCTTAGCAATGTTAGTAATTAGGGGTGTAATACTTGTATGATTATTTGCTACATTCATGCCTTATATTGACATTCATATGCGAAACCATTTTATAGGACACCGCACCATTGCCAGGGTTTTTATATGCAGCACGAGCACTATTCATGCTTACACCCACGCCCTGGTAATTGCCATGCCACCACACTAGATAACATTTAAATTGAAACCTTTTACTATAAATGATACTTAAACTTGTGTTATTGCCTTTAATTCCTTAAAATGAAATCGTAGGATTGCTATTCATGTGCATGTGCTTCATCATATTATTTGTTCATGCCTAATCTATTAATCACACATCGCAACTTGATTATTGATAACATATGCATTCATTATCATTGACATATGCACTTATGAGGATTTCTTGAGATTTTATGAGATTTCTGGATTTCGGGGGAAAGCCGCAAAATTTCTAAACTTATTATATTTTTAAAATATGTAAATTGCGGTTTTCTAGTGATGTAAGTGTCGTCCACCATGAGTTTGCTGTGGTTTTGGAGATCCGTGTCGAGGAGTGGAGGAACCGTCACGGGTACATGGTGGGCCCGGTAGGGTACCCCGGGGCAAGATGAATGTGGTGTTGACATTGAGCCTGGCAGGGGACGGATTACCTACCGGTGACTGTTTGGCACGGCGGATATCCAGAGGATACCGACCGTGGCCGCGAGATGATGAGATTTTGATATTGAGCTGGGTCAGCCGGATGGCTGAGGCCAGAGATACTATGACATGGATATATAGGATTTGTGATAGTTTTGAGGTGTCGTTGCTGGGCACAGGTTCTGGTTGATTCTATTGGTATTGTGCTGGTATTTCAAAAGAGATTCTTAAAGGGAAAAAACATGATTTCTTATACTTACACATTCAGATCACGAGTTGATTCGCATTGCATTCATACCTGCTAGCATATTCATATTGCATACCTACCTGCTATTATGTCCTGCCTTACCTGTATTTTAGATGCTAGGATACTTGTGTGCATGCTTTCGATAGCCTGTGTAGATGTTATTTATTACTCACGAGTAGGCAACTCACCCCCGTTGTGCCACAGCCTTTTTCAGGTCCGCTCCGTCAGTACAGTAGCGGCGGGCGCACTTGCTTCTTTTGCCTGGACTCGAGGTTTTGCTCTTAGGTGGGTTATATTATTATTTTTGCACCACCTTGTATATTCTTTGTATCTAGAGTACTCCATCTACTGTATCTACCAGTATTATTATATATTGAACTAGAGATGAGACTGTGAGGTTTGTGGACTTTTATGCTGTATTTTGGGGTCGAGCTCACTTGAGTCGACATGCTGTTTTTCCTATACTTCATTACGAAAATTTCGGCAGAGTCTCCTTTGTAAATACTGGCCCCCAAAATGGGTACAACAAGAATATATATGAATCCAACAAATAAGGCAACCCCAAGCGGGAGCTAGCTCTTCGCCACAAGGCGGTCACAAATCCCACGCAATATAAAGCAACAACATGCGAAATAATCATAATGAAGTATAGGAAAAACAGCATGTCGACTCAAGTGAGCTCGACCCCAAAATACAGCATAAAAGTCCACAAACCTCACAGTCTCATCTCTAGGTCAATATACAATAATACTGGTAGATACAGTAGATGGAGTACTCTAGATACAAAGAATATACAAGGTGGTGCAAAAATAATAATATAACGCACCTAAGAGCAAAACCTCGAGTCCAGGCAAAAGAAGCAAGTGCGCCCGCCGCTACTGTACTGACGGAGCGGACCTGAAAAAGGCTGTGGCACAACGGGTGTGAGTTGTCAACTCGTGAGTAATAAATAACATCTACACAGGCTATCGAAAGCATGCACACAAGTATCCTAGCATCTAAAATACAGGTAAGGCAGGACATAATAGCAGGTAGGTATGCAATATGAATATGCTAGCAGGTATGAATGCAATGCGAATCAACCTATGATCTGAATGTGTAAGTATAAGAAATCATGTTTTTTCCCTTTAAGAATCTCTTTTGAAATACCAGCACAATACCAATAGAATCAACCAGAACCTGTGCCCAGCAACGACACCTCAAAACTATCACAAATCTCATATATCCATGTCATAGTATCTCTGGCCTCAGCCATCCGGCTGACCCAGCTCAATATCAAAATCTCATCATCTCGCGGCCACGGTCGGTATCCTCTGGATATCCGCCGTGCCAAACAGTCACCGGTAGGTAATCCTTCCCCTGCCAGGCTCAACGTCAACACCATATTCATCTTGCCCCGGGGTACCCTACCGGGCCCACCATGTACCCGTGACGGTTCCTCCACTCCTCGACACGGATCTCCAAAACCACAGCAAACTCATGGTGGACGACACTTACATCACTAGAAAACCGCAATTTACATATTTTTAAAATATAATAAGTTTAGAAATTTTGCGGCTTTCCCCCGAAATCCAGAAATCTCATAAAATCTCAAGAAATCCTCATAAGTGCATATGTCAATGCTAATGAATGCATATGTTATCAATAATCAAGTTGCGATGTGTGATTAATAGATTAGGCATGAACAAATAATATGATGAAGCACATGCACATGAATAGCAATCCTACGATTTCATTTTAAGGAATTAAAGGCAATAACACAAGTTTAAGTATCATTTATAGTAAAAGGTTTCAATTTAAAGGTTATCTAGTGTGGTGGCATGGCAATTACCAGGGCGTGGGTGTAAGCATGAATAGTGCTCGTGCTGCATATAAAAACCCTGGCAATGGTGCGGTGTCCTATAAAATGGTTTCGCATATGAATGTCAATATAAGGCATGAATGTAGCAAATAATCATACAAGTATTACACCTCTAATTACTAACATTGCTAAGAATCTTATAAGTTACTAAAACTATCGGGCGACTTGCACCATCCAACGATAGTCCCCCGTAGATGTTACATCTACTCACCGGAATCCCTAGCTAGTCACGTCTGATCACCGCTTTCCCCTTTCGAGCCGCGTCTGACGTCTCCGCGACCGAACCTGGAATTTACATCAATACCAAACATAAGGTTACATATCAAGAACGACGCAAAACCCAAACAAAAAACTAACGTTCACAAGCTAGGTACAACGTGCACAAGGTGCGCGGAACACACGCGAAAATCGCAAAAACTACAAAAATCGCCGATTTGGTCGCCCGGCAAAACTAAAACCCGAACACCCAAAAAACCGTACTCACACATCCTAAATGTCATAGGATATGCCAACAATATAATCTAGATATCGCAATTAATTCGCCACAATAATATAATAAAAACCTATTAAGCTAGAAGTTTGCAAATTTGGTGCAAACATTGACAATTTGCGACAAAGTGCACATATTATCACACAAATAACCAAATTAAACCATTAGAAAGCCACTACAATTAAATTAACCCCTTTACCATGCATCAAAACCCACATTCCATACACAAACCTTTTCTTGATTTTGGTAATTAGCAAGGCAAAGAAAATTTCACACAAGTTAACTTAGATTAGCAATACATCAAGTCACTTAAGCAAAGTAACCATATAGGTTGGTTAAGTAAGCCACTAGATTAATTAACTAGATTTAATTAACTAAAACATGGTTTCAAGAAACCCTAGTTAACTCAACCATTAATTTTAAACAAAACTAGAATGAAAATAGCACTAAATTAACACTAAAACAATTTAATTAAAGGATTTTAACCATAAGAAATTAAAAGAGTAGAAATTATACCTCAAACCTATGGATCTAGCAAGAAGAAATTTGCCTCAATGATGGCCTCCTAGCACCATGATTCCAAGCAAGAGAGGTGAAGGAAAAAGGGATGAAGAATGGGGTTTAATTTGTGAGTTTTAAATTTGGAATTTTGAAGCAACTTAATGAATTTTTTGAAGAAAATGAAAAGAACAAGGAGATGAAGGGGGGCTGCTGGAATTCGGCCAGAAATGAGAGAGTGGGGATGGTGTGGGGTGTGGGAAAGAGGTCTTGGTCAACTCCTACCAACCACAAAAGACTTTACCCAAAAACAAATTCAAACCTTTCACAAAACAACCATCATTTCCACACAATAAAACAAGTCAAGGAGCATGTAATTTTTCTGGACCTGATGGTGGTGGGGCTGGCCTAGGGCTGAGGGAAGAGAGAGAGGGGTTTTACAAAAGAAATTTTATGCAAAAAGACCCCCTACAAGTCAAAAATTGCAAGTTTAATCTTAAATTCAATAAATTTCGTTTCTTATAATAAAAATTAGTTAAAAATAAAAATAAAATACTAAAAATTTATGTTACAACTAGATTTTAATTAACATGATTTTAAAGCTTAATTTTAGCCCATTTAAATTTGTATTTATCGCTAATTTAATGAATTTTCTTACCGGCTTAAAATAATATTAAAAAATTGGAAAATTAGGGAAAATTTTTAAACGACGAGAATTTCATAATTAACTCATTTGCTACTAAAAACTAGCAATCACCTATCCAAATTAGGTATAATTAGTCCTAAACTGCAAAATAACAAAAAAGACGGTTTTCGGAAAAATACCGAATTTTCACCGATTTTCAGGAAAACACCAAAACGACTTTTCAAGGCATTACAATCTTCCCCCCTTAAAGAAATTCGGTCCCCGAATTTAAAAATATAACTACGCATACCTTCAAAGAGATGGGGATATTTTTTCCTCATCTCGCCTTCGGTCTCCCAGGTAACCTCCTCGCTGCTCGGGCTACGCCAAAGGACCTTGACGGTTGGTATAATCTTCGATCTCAACTTCTTCACCTGCCGATCCAGGATGGCCACCGGCTGCTTTGTAAACGAAAGGTCACGCTCTAGCTGGACTGTCGGGTGCTGAATCGCATGCGAAGGGTCGTGAAGATACTTGCGGAGCATCGAAACATGGAAGACGGGGTGAACATCGGGAAAGCTGGGAGGAAGAGCCAAACGATATGCAACAGCGCCGACACGCTCGAGGATCTCAAAGGGACCTACGAATCTAGGGCTAAGCTTCCCCTTTCGCCCAAAACGCATCACGCCCTTCATCGGAGAGACCCTCAGAAAAACATGATCGCCAACTGCGAACTCTAACCTGCGACGGCGCCTGTCTGCATACGATTTCTGTCTGCTCTGAGCTGCCCTCATCCGGTCTCGGATCAAATGTATTTTCGCTGTCGTCTCCTCCACAAGCTGCGGCCCCAAAATGCTGCTCTCGCCGAGCTCTGTCCAACAGACGGGCGATCTGCATCTCCTCCCATACAATGCCTCGAAAGGTGCCATCTGAATAGTATCCTGGAAGCTGTTGTTGTAGGAGAACTCCACTAGAGGTAAATGACGATCCCAGCTACCGCCGAAGTCTAAAACGCACGCTCTGAGCATGTCCTCGAGAGTCTGAATGGTCCGCTCTGACTGTCCGTCGGTCTGCGGATGAAACGCTGTGCTGAAGCTCAAACGAGTGCCCAAAGCCTCCTGAAGTCTCTGCCATAGTCGGCTGGTAAACTGAGTGCCTCGATCTGACACGATATAAGTCGGTACGCCATGTAGTCGCACGATCTCGTCAATGTAGAGCTGAGCATACTGAGCGAAGCTGAAAGTCGTCTTCACTGGCAGGAAGTGAGCCGCTTTCGTCAATCGATCTACGATCACCCAGATGGAGTCATACCCTCGACTGGTCCTGGGTAGACCCACAACGAAATCCATCGAAATCTGCTCCCATTTCCACTCCGAATGGGTAACGGCTGTAGCTCTCCTGCGGGCCTCTGGTGCTCGGCCATGACTTGCTGACAAGTCAGGCATCTCGATACAAACTCCGCAATGTCCCTCTTCATCCCGTCCCACCAGTAGGTCTCTCTCATATCATGGTACATCTTAGTGGAACAGGGGTGGACACTATACACTGATCGGTGTGCCTCCTCAAGAATGTCGCGCCGCAATCCGTCAGCATCTGGTACGCACAGTCTAGATCCATATCGTAAAATCCCCTGATCGTCAATCACGAACTCGAAAAATCTGCCCTGTCCCATCTGTGCCATGATCTCTGAGCAACGGTCGTCACTGCGCTGTGCCTCATATATACGGTCAAGCAACTGTGGGCATGCACGAACATGCGTGAGCTGTCCCCTTGTCTGAGTGAACTCGAACTCAACTCGGCTGTCGCATATCACAGACTTCGGCCGTTTCTGGGCCGAAGAGGATTCGCACCGATGTACCGTCTTAGAGGCAGCGCGCCAGATTCTTCCCGAGAGATAGGCCTGGCAGAGGATTTGGACGGGGACAATTATATGGTTCTTATCCCCAGGCACAGCAGCCGTCGCCAGGGTGTTTTGGGTGCGGGAGTCCGCACCATCTTGTCAGAGACTGTCCGGTAAGACGACAGGGAGCAGCGACACTGTTTTTCCTACACTTCATTATGATTATTTCGCATGTTGTTGCTTTATATTGCGTGGGATTTGTGACCGCCTTGTGGCGAAGAGCTAGCTCCCGCTTGGGGATGCCTTATTTGTTGGATTCATATATATTCTTGTTGTACCCATTTTGGGGGCCAGTATTTACAAAGGAGACTCTGCCGAAATTTTCGGAAAAATTGATATTGTTTTTAAAAAAGGGTTTTATATGACTTATTTGATAAACTCGCTTTCAATTGATTGGGTTTTATTCACTCTTCTGCTTATTTGGTTTTGGTTCTGGGCTTTGGCTTACTTATTTTACGGACGCCTTGAGACGCTTCGTAAACTTAAGTGCCAGTCACGTCCGTACCCTGCGGGTCGTGACAATTTCGTTCAAGGCGTGATAAAATGCAACATCATATAAATGTACAGCATCATAGAACAATACAGATATCTGGGATCCCCAGGTTTCACAGAGCCGCTACTGAAACCCGACGTTCCCCTGGTCGTGTGGATAGCCTGTGCAATGAAATCCTAGACCCCTACGGGCGCGGCAAGTTACCCGCCAAAACCTGAAGCGAGGCAGCCCCCTTCAGCAGCGTGAATGGACCACCCAACACTTCACGGAATCCGGTAACTTGGGCACCCCTCCTGGGTCAACTTGTACCCCCTACGAGTGCGGCGAATAGCCCGCCAATTCTAGAGTAAAGCCCCTTCCGTATCAATGCCATGAGATGCGGGCCCATTGCTCTCTAGAACCCGGCTATCCGTGCACCCCACCTTGGGGTAATCCTAGTACAGAAAGTAAAATATACATACAACGGGTACATCGACCTCAACCTGGTCGTGCCCCAAAAGAATAATATACAATCAGGCAGTGACGGCAGTCCACATGTCGGACGCTCGTCCTGCAATATCAAATGTACATAATACAACCAAATATGTACTACCATTGCATCCAGGCTATCCCCCACGACCAATCCGCAACATCACAGCACAACACAGAATATCAACGTGAATGTCACGTTCGCAAATCCGTCTAACCGGGCTATAGCAGTTAGATAGGATTTACCGATCAAGTGATATTCACGGTCGCAGATATAATGTAAATACTGTGAACTAATGTGTTTAAAATATTCGATCGATCAAATTTACCCAAGTGGGCCCCAAGCACTACTGTAGCACTCACAGAAAATCTGGGCCCAAAAAGAACATTCCAAAAACCCTATTTTCAAGTCAGGAGCTTTCTGCAAAATTTTGGTACACTGAACAGTGAAAGTCGCGGCGGAACCACGGCCCAAGCAAAGGTTTGGCCGCGGTTCCGCGGTGGTGTAGACTGTTCACGAGACCAAATTTTCACAGAATTCTTAAAATTTCCCGCACATCATTCTGCAACAACCTGAAAAATTTTTGGAGCTAAAAAAATTTCGACAGAAACTGATGCTTTTGAAAACACGGGCTTTGGAATTTTATTCGATCGGAAAAGTAAACACATTAGACAAAGCTAGACTAGGTTAATGGCGAGGCTCTGATACCACTGTAAGTGCACGGCGGCGCCCCGGCCGTCAATCCGATGCCGGAATGCGGAAGCGATGTTTTACTTTAACTTTTTAAACCGGCACCACCGCGCACTAAAATCCCGGATCGGGACATTAATCAAGTCCTGGCTAACTAGAGAAAGGGGTAGAGAGATATATCGAGTGATCCGTGTCCTTCGGTCTTCTCGTCGTCGTCCCGATCTCCCCGCGGAATCTCCGGTCTCCACCTCGTCGCCGGAAGGGCACCACGTCACCGGCTTCTTTTACGGGCTCCCACCTCTGGACCGAGGCAACTCGGGCACGAAGTTGGCGAGTCGACGTGCCCAAGATTTACGGTAGAATATAGTGTAGAAAGCTATGTCTCATTTGGGTTTGTAGAAGTTGCCATTTGGTGGAGGAATGATATGAGCTTATGGAGATGGAACTTGTAGGATTTTACAAAGCCAAAGAGATCAAGAAAACCCCACCACAATTTTTGGACAGCCCCTTCATTGCTTGTGTAAGTCCATGCTACCTCTCCCGGTACTTTCGGGAATGCGGAATTTGGTAAAAAACGATTTTCTTAAAGATGGTAACATGGACCTATAACCCGGATCTTGGTTAAACATCTATCTAACATCCTAACTATGAGTTTCTAGCTACTCGGTTAGGGGGTTATACCTTGCTTGTCTTGAACTCCTTCGTCTTCAAGCTCCGATGGTGGTCCGATGGCTTCTTCTCGTCGTCTCCGTACGCCGAAGATAGATCCACCTGAAAGCTCCAACCTTTAGCTCCTTCTTCGTTCTTTGAAGAAACTAGTTCACTTGGTTTGCTAAACCTAGTGAACTAGAATGAGTAGAGAGAATACTTTGTGTGGGATTTTATCTATGGTTCTTGATTCTCAACTCATGAGACAAGAGAACCATAGAATCAAGAGAGGGAGGAAGAGGTTGAGGGTGAGAGCAAAATGGAGAGCTCAAGAACAAGAGAGAGAATGAGCAAGAAAGAATGAAGCTCTCTTTTGTCTTTCACCCTCTCATAATCCAAAGCAATCATAACTCATCATACTAACAAAAGTCTTATGTGATGGATGAAGCAACCATAACCATATCATTTCATGCACTCATTTTACACAAATGAGCAAGTAAACAAAAGTCTTTGCCATGAAATGATGGCTATGGTTATCATGATGGTCAACTAGTCAAGCCTAGTCAACCGGTCAACAAAGTCAACAAGTCAACAAAAGTCAACAAGTCAACAAAGTCAACAAAAGTCAACAACCATGTCACCATAATACTTTAATTAATATAATAGTTAATCACATATCATATTCTCATTAGGGTTGAGCAAAAAGTCAAATAGTCAACGGTCAACTGTCAACAACTCTAATGAGAATCCGCCGCCTCTGCCTCCCTGTCAACTGTGCATACACACCCGCATCCGCGTTCCGAGGAACATGAATGCAAACCGGATAAATCCAATCCCATAAGGTACACTAGGATCTGGCTTAAACCAAAGCCCGCTAGTGTAAACTGTCCGGACACTGTACGTGCACAAGTGCACGGATATGACCGAACCCTGTCGCAAAACCATGCGACCTGTCGCAATACCATGCGACCTCTACTCTTTTGCCTAAAGGCGAAAAGCTTTCTGTGTGGGACTCTAAAGACTCGACACTACGCTGGCAGTGGGTTTGACCACAGACCGCAAGCGGCACTAGCTGTGCGTAACGGTCCCCAGGTAATGCCGACAAGAAGACCGACGAGGCGAAACCCATCTGAACTCCTACTGAGCCTGAGTGTGACATTCTCCATACAGTCCGGTCTGTTCGTCTGATACATCGCATGGCGGGCCTAGGGGGCGGTAAACGTCAGTCCCCCAATAGCGGTACAAGTCGTGCCGGAGCGAAGCCCAAAACACCCTGAGATAACACTGGAAGCCTACCAGTATATCTCGTTTGCCCTGGCCAGGGACTACTCGTGTAATGGCTCTCCTAGACACAGCGCGATGTCAACCCCCAATACCGGGAGAGACGAATCCTGTCTAACCGTCACTGCCTCCAAGTGCTTCGGGACTGCACCCAACCACTACCTGTTTGCACGACTCCCTTGAGCCGTGGTAGGGTAGTGATCAAAGTACAGTGGGAACACACTCGAGGCGAAGTGACAGTGTCAAGTCAGCGGACTAAGCTGTACTCATGTCACCTGGGAACTGATAACTGACTATAAGCATAATACCAACTAGTCAGTTCCCTACGAGTCCTGTCCAGTGTACCCGTAACCTAACGAGCACCCGCATACTATCTCAAGTACGACGTACTGACGGCTATGGGACAGACCGTCTCCCACACTGGGATGAGAAGCGCATGCGCTGGTCTACTCCGGAGTATCGATGCCCTGTCTCGATAGTCCTGCGACTAGGGACCTGCATAAGGATGTGCTTATAGATTACCCAGCCCCACTAGTGTGACGGCCATCACATCGCTGGTAATCAAGCAAAGATCCTAAGGGCTCCACTAATGTGTATAGGCGATATACAAAAATAAACACATGTACACATTGAAGTAGAAACAAACCAAGTAGCATACTACTATTTTGAGCAAGATTGTATATACAAGGTGAATATCCCAAGCTTCCATTAAGTAATATACAAACTAGTATGATACAGTAATGGCCTCTAGGGCATATACACTAACAATCTCCCACTTGCACTAAGGCCATGTACTGGCGTATCGAAGACCTATCATCTCGATCAGCCGCTCGAACTGAGTCTGGGGCAGGGCCTTGGTGAATGGATCTGCAGTGTTATCTTCTGAAGCGACTCTCCGAACCTCGATCTCCTGGCGATCCACGATCTCCCTGATCAGGTGATACCGCCTCAAGATGTGCCTGGATTTCTGATGGGACCTGGGTTCCTTCGCTAAAGCTATAGCCCCGTTGTTGTCGCAATACAGAGGTATTGGATCAACAATGGACGGAACCACCTGAAGTTCTTTCAAGAACTTCCTCATCCAGACAGCTTCTTTTGCGGCATCAGATGCAGCGATGTATTCCGCTTCCATCGTCGAGTCTGCAACGGTTTCTTGTTTGGAACTCTTCCAACACACCGCCCCTCCATTGAGGGTGAAGACAAAACCCGACATGGACTTGGAATCATCCTTGTCACTCTGGAAGCTGGAGTCAGCAAAGGCCTCGATCTGGAGGTCTTTTCCGCCATACACCAAGAACATATGCTTAGTCCTTCTCAGGTACTTGAGAATGTTCTTTACTGCTATCCAGTGTTTCTCCCCAGGGTTTGACTGATACCGGCTTACCACACTCAGTGCATAAGCTACATCCGGTCTGGTACACAACATCGCATACATTATAGAGCCTACCGCAGAAGCGTAGGGTATAATAGACATGCGATCCCTCTCCAAATCAGTCTTGGGAGACATCTCTTTAGAGAGGGTGATCCCGTGACAAGCCGGTAGGTTACCGCGCTTGGAATCTTCCATACTGAATCTCTTCAGTATGGTGTCGATGTACCTGGACTGTGAAAGTCCTAATATCCTCTTGGATCTGTCACGGTAGATCCGGATACCCAGAATGTACGAGGCATCACCCAGGTCTTTCATGGAGAACCTGTGTGACAAGAACCCCTTGACAGATTGTAGCATAGGAATGTCATTTCCTATTAAGAGAATGTCATCCACGTATAAAACGAGGAATACTACAGTTCTCGCTACAAATCTACTATAGATGCATGGTTCATCTGGATTTTTGATAAAGCCAAATTCTTTGACCGTCTCATCAAAGCAGATGTTCCAACTCCGCGATGCCTGCTTTAGTCCATAGATGGACTTAAGCAACTTGCACACCTTTCCGCTGCTCCCACTCTGAATGAAACCCTCTGGTTGGTCCATATAGACACACTCCTCTAAATTTCCATTTAGAAAAGCGGTCTTTACGTCCATTTGCCAGATCTCATAATCGTGGAAGGCAGCAATGGCAAGAAGGATCCGAATGGATTTTAGCATGGCTACTGGAGAGAAGGTTTCGTCATAGTCCAAGCCAGGTCTTTGACGAAAACCCTTTGCTACCAGCCTAGCTTTATAGGTCTCAACCTGTCCATCTACACCAATCTTCCTTTTGAAGATCCACTTGCATCCTACGGGTTTTACCCCGTCTGGAGAAATGTCCAACGTCCATACCTTGTTGGTGTACATGGACTCCATTTCGGTCCGCATTGCATCCAGCCATTTCACTGAGTCAACGCTCTGAACGGCCTGCTGGAAGCTAGTAGGCTCATCATAGTCTATGATGCAATCCTCTCTATCCCCGTCTACGAGAAAACCGCAGTATCTCTCGGGCGGATGAGTCTGCCTACTACTCCTGCGGAGCGGCATAGGAATGTCCTGTCCTGTTGAACCCTCTGGTTCCACTAAGCTTTCAGTAACAGTCTGTGGTTCTGGAACTTCTTCCAGTTCTATTGTGCTCCCACTTATCTGGGTTTCCAAAAACTCAGTTTCCAAGAAGCGGGCATGCTGAGAAACAAAAACCTTTTGTTCCTCAGCGGAATAGAAAAGATACCCCCTGGAGTTCCTTGGGTATCCCACAAAATTACACTGTACTGAACGTGCCTCAAGCTTGTCCGCATGCTGCATTTTTATAAAAGCTGGACATCCCCATACCTTAAGATACTTAAGACAGGGTTTCTTCCCAGTCCACATCTCATATGGGGTGGTAGGCACAGTCTTGGTGGGAGCCTTGTTCAAGAGATACGCAGCTGCTTTTAGTGCATATCCCCAGAATGATCGCGGTAACTCAGCGTTACTCATCATGGACCGAACCATATCCAATAGGGTTCGGTTCCGTCTCTCCGATACACCGTTATGTTGCGGAGTGTATGGAGGAGTAAGCTGAGAGAGAATACCATTCTCTTTTAAATAGTTCAGGAACTCGGCACTTAAGTATTCTCTACCTCGATCCGATCTTAGAATCTTAATACTTTTGCCGGTCTGTTTCTCTACTTCATTCTTATACTCCTGGAATTTTCCAAAGGCCTCGGATTTATGTTTCATTAAGAAGACATAACCGTACCTTGAGAAGTCATCCGTAAAAGTAATGAAGTAAGAATGTCCGCTTCGGGCATGTGTAGACATTGGACCGCACACGTCACTGTGTACAAGTCCCAAGAGCTCGCTCGCTCTTACTCCATGTCCAGTAAACGGAGTCTTTGTCATCTTTCCCTTGAGACAGGATTGACAAGTGGCATACGACTGATATTCGAACGCATTCAAATACCCTTCTGTATGTAACTTTGTCAACCTTCTCTCATTGATGTGACCCAGTCTATAATGCCACAAGAAAGTCTGATTTATTTCCGGAGACTTTCTTTTGTGTGTATTCTGGACATTAAAAATCTGTGGTTGGTTTAACACGTATATACCATTACTCAATGTACCTGACCCAATCAAAACTTGATTAAGGTGATTGTTTACAACATTACTTACAAACGTAAATTCATAACCTTCTTTAGAAACTAAAGATACAGAAATGATATTACAAGTTGCGTTGGGTACAAAAAAGCAATTACGCAAAACCAAAACATGTCCATCTGACATTCCCAGGTGATAGTCCCCCACGGCTTTAGCATCCATGCTAGCTCCGTTCGCAACTCTGAGGGTCATGTCACCTGCCTTCAAAACCCTACGGTTTCTCAACGCCTGCAAAGAATTACAGATATGAGATCCTGATCCGGTATCCAATACCCAGGAAGTAGAGTTTATTGAAAGACAGTTTTCAATAACATACACACCTGAAGCTGAAGCTGCAACCTGCTTCAATTCCTGTGTTCTGGCCTTCCAGGCCCTGCAATCATTCTTCCAGTGTCCTTTCTTATGACAATAGAAGCATTCTTCCTTATCCACAAGCTTCCCCGCTATCTTTGTTGCTTTACCTTTTCCCTTCGTATCCACTTTACTAACACCGCCCCTTGGTTTGGCGGGGGCTTTCTTCTTCTTTCCCTTGGCTTTCGCCTTGGACCTAGAAGAAGATGATCCTCCTACAAACAAAGTGGATGTTTCCCTACCTTTCTGTAGGGTGCCCTCTGCGCTCCTCAGCATGTTGAGGAGCTCTGAAAGTTCAACCTCTTTTTCTTGTAAGTTGAAGTTCAGTATAAACTGGGCGTAAGTGGAAGGAAGGGACTGGAGAACTATATCCGTATATAGCTCACTCTCCAATGTGATCCCTAGGTCCGCGAGCTCCTCAATGTAGCCGATCATCTTTAGCACGTGCTCGGCTACTGATGATCCGACGGCCATTCTTGTCGAAAATAACTTTTTCGACGCTTCGTATCTTGCGATACGAGATTGCTCTCCATACAGTTCTTTTGTATGGAGCAATATGGATTCCATGTCCATATTCTCATGCCTCCTCTGATGTTCGTTGTCCATCGAGGCAAGCAGGAGGCACTTGGTCTTCGCGCTATCAATCTCCCAAGTCTTGCGGATTTCCTTATCCGCGACGCTGGAAGTTGGACCAGGGACAGGGGGAGCTTTGGTGGTAAGAAGATACCCCAGCTTGTCATAAGTGATTGCTATCTTGACATTCCTGAGCCAATCTTTGTAGTTTGGCCCTGTCAGTTTGTTTTTATCTAGGAGTAACTTAAGTCCAGTCATGTTGATTGGTCGCTGCAATTAGGAGAGAGAAGAAGAAACACTCAGCATGATGCTCTTGCAAGTTTAGAGTGATTTTTAGTTTGTCTAAACAGGATAGCTCCCACTGTTTCTCGAATCCCTCCTCAAACCATAAAGGAAGAATTAGTCGGGATCAATCCCACCGTACAATACTTGCTTAACCGTTCAGCCAGGCCGGTGTCGGTACTTCGAGGGAGGTTTTCCAACGCTTTCGCGAAGTTCCTTAATTATAGAACCTCTTTTCCCTGGGGCGTAGCCCCGCTAACACCTTTTTAGGCACCTACTAGGTTTATAGCATTGATCGTTAAGTGAGAAATTTCCCGAGGAGTAGCATATACTCACAGTAGGATCGGGATCCAAATATCATCGCGTGACGAAACTGAAGGAATCCTACCAGAATCACCACACTCCAAATGGTATGCAAATCTAGCAAGTTTCAGTACTTATGAAACTCCCGATGTGGATTTTTGCCCCATGCTCTTATGACCTTGACGAAGGTCAACAAATTATAAGTCACATGTCAAGTTCTGCCCGTCATTATCCAGGTTAATTTGAATCCACCCGTATATACCCTTGACGAAGGTCAACAAGGTAATGCGAATGTCCCAAACCAACGCATCTATCTATGCTACATATGAATACCCAACAGCTACCAATCACTATGCCTTGACGAAGGTCAACAAACACAGCTTGAATACTATTGAATATTCATACAAAACGACGGAGGGCTACGAATGGTTTTGGCAAAACCGTGAACGTAGTGAACTTGATTTGGTCGATGGAACGAGATAGCTTTTAAAAGGTGTGGCTCAAGCTCCGCATTTAAAAGTTGGTTTTGAAAAGAACCGAGTGGTTTTTCGAAAGTGTTCCAACGACTTTAAACTTGGTTTATTATCTTGCATTAGTTCTTTTAATGCGTGATATTCTTGCATTAGTTCTTTTAATGCGTCCCATCATTTAATCCTACCATTGCAGAAAACAACCAAAATATGACGTACGCTTATGCCATTCGCATTCGCCACTGGGCCCCGTCATTACTCGTTAGGTTACTTAACTAACGACAGAGCGGGGGATGGGCTAGCGCGTCTGTAAAACATAAGCAACGCCTAAATAATATCATATATAGATATACTGCAATGATAAACATTTCAGATCACAGATAAATACATTGGATATACTAGGAATCTGTAATTTGTACGAGCCTGTAACAAAAACAGATTACACGGTCGCGGTGAATAGCCAAAACCCCACCCAAGACCCCTACGAGTGCGGCAAACTACCCGCCATGTACCCGAAGCGTAGCAACCTCCCTCATTTCCATGAGTAGGCCACTCGACACTTCGGCATACCCGGTAGTTTGTGCACCCCTCCATGGGTCTATCCTAGAAGCAAAAACAGTAAAAAGAAATTATACAATGACGGCTACAACCCCGACCCGGTGGTGCGGCCATACAAATAATTATTACATCAATTTACAAATTTACATGAATTGAAAGAAAAGAAAACTCTCGTCTCACAACCCCCGGCTATTCACCCGCGACAATCCAACATATTCATATACACATTCCAGCACATTACAGATCATAGATTTGTATAACCCCCACTAATCGACATATAGCGATTAGTAGACGTTCAATACAAATATCACATTACAGAAAAACCCGTTAGCTTAAGTCTTTTAGAAGTTCGATCAAAAATACGGATTTTCGGGACCCCAAAATAAAATTTTCGTTCTGGAAAATCTGGGTTGAAAATATATATGCTAAAAATCCCAAAATACCCCCATAATAACACTGCACCAAAAATTTACCTCGGCCGAGTTGACTCGGCCGTGGATCCGCGGCGGGAGCGTGCTCCCGCCGCGCTTCCGCGGCCCTTTGACTCGAACGTTGGACAATTTTTGGTGTGTGCTCACAGAAAAGCCTGAGCCGATTTTAGGTGTTAAAATAATCAACTTTTGAACAGAAACAAAATCGACAGAAACTTGAAAATCTTGGGGTTCGTTTTCGGGACTTTTCTTCGATCGATCTTCTAGTTACTTGCTAACATGTTAGATAGAGTTTAACTAGGCTCTGATACCACTGTAAGTCCATGCTACCTCTCCCGGTACTTTCGGGAATGCGGAATTTGGTAAAAAACGATTTTCTTAAAGATAGTAACATGGACCTATAACCCGGATCTTGGTTAAACATCTATCTAACATCCTAACTATGAGTTTCTAGCTACTCGGTTAGGGGGTTATACCTTGCTTGTCTTGAACTCCTTCGTCTTCAAGCTCCGATGGTGGTCCGATGGCTTCTTCTCGTCGTCTCCGTACGCCGAAGATAGATCCACCTGAAAGCTCCAACCTTTAGCTCCTTCTTCGTTCTTTGAAGAAACTAGTTCACTTGGTTTGCTAAACCTAGTGAACTAGAATGAGTAGAGAGAATACTTTGTGTGGGATTTTATCTATGGTTCTTGATTCTCAACTCATGAGACAAGAGAACCATAGAATCAAGAGAGGGAGGAAGAGGTTGAGGGTGAGAGCAAAATGGAGAGCTCAAGAACAAGAGAGAGAATGAGCAAGAAAGAATGAGGCTCTCTTTTGTCTTTCACCCTCTCATAATCCAAAGCAATCATAACTCATCATACTAACAAAAGTCTTATGTGATGGTTGAAGCAACCATAACCATATCATTTCATGCACTCATTTTACACAAATGAGCAAGTAAACAAAAGTCTTTGCCATGAAATGATGGCTATGGTTATCATGATGGTCAACTAGTCAAGCCTAGTCAACCGGTCAACAAAGTCAACAAGTCAACAAAAGTCAACAAGTCATCAAAGTCAACAAAAGTCAACAACCATGTCACCATAATACTTTAATTAATATAATAGTTAATCACATATCATATTCTCATTAGGGTTGAGCAAAAAGTCAAATAGTCAACGGTCAACTGTCAACAACCCTAATGAGAATCCGCTGCCTCCGCCTCCCTGTCAACTGTGCATACACACCCGCATCCGCGTTCCGAGGAACACGAATGCAAACCGTATAAATCCAATCCCATAAGGTACACTAGGATCTGGCTTAAACCAAAGCCCGCTAGTGTAAACTGTCCGGACACTGTACGTGCACAAGTGCACGGATATGACCGAACCCTGTCGCAAAACCATGCGACATGTCGCAATACCATGCGACCTCTACTCTTTTGCCTAAAGGCGAAAAGCTTTCTGTGTGGGACTCTAAAGACTCGACACTACGCTGGCAGTGGGTTTGACCACAGACCGCAAGCGGCACTAGCTGTGCGTAACGGTCCCCAGGTAATGCCGACAAGAAGACCAACGAGGCGAAACCCATCTGAACTCCTACTGAGCCTGAGTGTGACATTCTCCGTACAGTCCGGTCTGTTCGTCTGATACATCGCATGGCGGGCCTAGGGGGCGGTAAACGTCAGTCCCCCAATAGCGGTACAAGTCGTGCCGGAGCGAAGCCCAAAACACCCTGAGATAACACTGGAAGCCTACCAGTATATCTCGTTTGCCCTGGCCAGGGACTACTCGTGTAATGGCTCTCCTAGACACAGCGCGATGTCAACCCCCAATACCGGGAGAGACGAATCCTGTCTAACCGTCACTGCCTCCAAGTGCTTCGGGACTGCACCCAACCACTACCTGTTTGCACGACTCCCTTGAGCCGTGGTAGGGTAGTGATCAAAGTACAGTGGGAACACACTCGAGGCGAAGTGACAGTGTCAAGTCAGCGGACTAAGCTGTACTCATGTCACCTGGGAACTGATAACTGACGATAGGCATAATACCAACTAGTCAGTTCCTTACGAGTCCTGTCCAGTGTACCCGTAACCTAACGAGCACCCGCATACTATCTCAAGTACGACGTACTGACGGCTGTGGGATAGACCGTCTCCCACACTGGGATGAGAAGCGCATGCGCTGGTCTACTCCGGAGTATCGATGCCCTGTCTCGATAGTCCTGCGACCAGGTACCTGCATAAGGATGTGCTTATAGATTACCCAGCCCCACTAGTGTGACGGCCATCACATCGCTGGTAATCAAGCAAAGATCCTAAGGGCTCCACTAATGTGTATAGGCGATATACAAAAATAAACACATGTACACATTGAAGTAGAAACAAACCAAGTAGCATACTACTATTTTGAGCAAGATTGTATATACAAGGTGAATATCCCAAGCTTCCATTAAGTAATATACAAACTAGTATGATACAGTAATGGCCTCTAGGGCATATACACTAACAGCTTGGCCGGCCATGGCATGAGGGAAATGAATGAGGTTGGTTTTTGTGGCCAAATGAAAATGAGTATATCAAAATCAAGAGAGAGAGAGGATTATCATTATCAAAAGAAATGATCATAAACAAAACCCACACTCCATCAACCATCATCATAACCCTCCATCACCATCCAACATCATTACTCCAAAAGCAACACTCCAACAACCTAATCATCAACAACCATGATGAAAAGAAGAAGAAGTCAAATGAAGTCAAATGGTGGAGGAATTATCATGATACAACAATATGCAAAGACAACCCTCCAAAATACTTATTTGCACAAATTTAAATAAGCCCTCCTCCACCAATCTTCAGCCAATGAAGGATACAAAGAAATATGGCTGAAACGGAAAGCAAACTGGCAACTCCAAAAAACTGATCCCGTAATAAATTACAGGAAAACCCCGCTACTGTATATACATACCCGCATTTGTATTCCGACCGAAATACAAATGCAATGAGACAAAATCTACACTGTACGATACTAGGATCGGGCTTAAACTAAAGCCTGCTTGTATAAACCGTCCAATCATGGTCCGTACAATACCGCACGTATCTGATCGAACCCTGCCATATCTCCATACGGCCTCTACAGTGTTTCGCCCGAAAACTTGAGCAACTGTCTGTGGGGGACTCTAAAGACTCGTCAATACTATGGCTGTGGATTTAACCACTAGCACGTCAGAGGTATTAGCCATACGTGACGGGCTACCAGCTATTGACCAAAAGGGACATCGATGAGCGAACTCATCCTGACACCCTACTGAGCTTGTCAGTGACAATATTCGTACAGTCCGGTCCGTTCGTCTATGAGCATCGCTTGGCGGGCCTAGGGGGTTGGTAAAAGTCAGACCCCCAAAAGCGGTACAAGTCGTGTCGGGGTGTAGCCCAGAACACCATGAGATACTACTGGAATACCTACCAGTAAATCTCCTGCCTTGGCCAAGGACTTCGTGTAAGGGCTCTCCTAGACACAGCGCGACCTCACCCCCAATACCGGGAGAGACGAACCCCTGCAGATCCGCTCACTGCCTCAATGTGGCTCGGGACTGTACCCAACTAAAACCTGTTTGCACGTCTCCTTTGAGCGTGGTAGGGTAGTAATCAAAGTACAGTGGGAACTCACATGAGACAAATGACGATCCTCAGGTCGATGAACTAACCTGTACACATGTCACCAGGGAACTGCTATCTGACGTCAGGTATAATACCAACTAGCAGGTTCCCGGCGAGTCCTGTCCGGTGTACTCATAACCCAATGAGCACCTGTATACATCTTAGGTGAACCAACTGACACCAGTGGCTTGTGAGACCGGCCACTGCCCCTCGTCGGGGTCTCGACTGTATACACTAGTCTACTCTGGAGTATCGATGCCCTGTCTCGAAACTCCCATGACTAGGGACCTTTTAAGGATGTGTTTATAGACTACCAGCTCCCACGTATATGATCGCCCTCATACTGCTGGCAGTCAAGCAAGAATCCTAGGAGCTCTATCAACGTGCAATAGTGACATGTAAGGTCACCTAAAGCAGTACACGATGATAAAGGTAAACCAGATAGCATACTATCATCTTGAGTAAGACTGTCCTACCGGAATATGTCCTCCCTCAATCATTGCAATCACGTACCTGTGATCCAATAATTGACTCTGAGGGCACTATCTCCAACAACGTTTCCGCTGCTCCCACTGTCTACGAAGCCCTCTGGCTGTGTACTTATAGACGCTCTCTTCCAAATCAACATTTAGATAAGCAGTCATGACACCTAACTACCAGATATCGTAGTCATGGTATGTAGCCATGGCAAGTAGGATCTGGATGGACTTAAGCATAGCTTTGAAAGTCTCAACTTTTCCATGTACACCAAGTAATCTTCTCAAGATTTACTTGCTCCTGATGGGGATTTAACCCTTCAGATAAAGCAACCAAAGTCCGTACATTGTTGGTGTATAAGGATTCCATCTTAGATCGCTAAGCATCCAGCCATTCTTACAGAGTCCCACTCCTGAAGGCCAACTCGAAACTAGTTAGGTCATCATCTCATGATGCAATTCTCGCTCCCACTGTCATAGAGAAACCGAAGTATCTCTCAGGTGGGTGAGGAACCCTACTAGATCGGCGGAGAGGCTGAGGTTCGTTGGAATCTATTGAATCCTTTGGTTCTACCAAATCATCTGTTGTAGTTTGTATAGCTGGAACTCCTTCCAGTTCTACTTCATGACCACTATTTTCTTCCCAAGAAATTCCCTTTCACAAAGGTGGCATGTTGAGAAACAAAATATCTTTCGTTTCTCTGTTAGGTAGAAGATATTCCCTTGCGAATGCTTAGGACATCCAACAAACTTCTACAGAACTGACTTTGCCTCGAGCTTGTCCGGATTTTTCTTTTAGACATAGGTCGGACAACCCAAATCTTAACATCTTTAAGAGATGGGCTCTTCCCATACCATATCACATATGGAGTGGTAGGCGTATGATTTGATTGGAACCCTATTCAATAGGTATGCAGCTTCTCAAATGCATAACTCCCAAAAGGAAATAGGAAACTCAGTAGTACTCATCATAGAGCGCACCATATCACATAGGGTGTTATTGCTCCGCCCCGATACACCGACGTGCTGTGGTGTATACGGAGGAGTAATGCTGAGAGAGAATCACATTCTCCTTTAGAATAGTCCAGGAATCCCGTGCTCAAGTATTCTCCTCCTTGATCTCATCAAAGGACATAATACTTTTACCCAGTTTTTGGTTCTCTACTTCTAACTTATATTCATTGAATTTCTCAAAAGTTCCATACTTGTGTTTCAACAGGAACATATGTCCGGATCTTGAGAGATAATCAGTGAATGTAATGAAGTACAAAGAACCGGTCTTGGCATGTATAGACAGGGGACCTTCATACATCAGCATGTATCAATCCCAAGAGTTCACTAACTCTTTCTCTGTTTCCAATAAACGGAGATGTGGTCATCTTATCTCTGTGACATGACCGGTAACTTTCACAAGATGTAAATTCAAAACAATTTAAATATGCATCTATATGTAACTTCAGCTAGTCGGGTCGCATTGATATGACCTAGTCTACAATGCCTCAAGAAGAATTCGTTCATTTCTGAAATCTTCCTCCTGTGTGTGTTCTGTACGCGAAGAACTGTGGTTTGATTTAGAACGTTTATGCTTTTAGATAACGTGCCTGAACCGATCAACTCTTGATATAGGAAATGTTCAAAACATTATCCAACAATACAAAATTATATCCTTCTTTACTAATAAAGAGACCGATATGATGTTGTATATCAGGTTCGGTATCTAATAACATTCGTTCAGAATCTGGTAATATATGGTGATAACTACCAACAGACTTGGCTGCAACACTTGCACTGTTTCTATCTCATGAAATTTATCACCCGTTCTCAGTTCTCTACCTATCTGTAGCCCATATAACAAATTACATATGCGGGATCCTGATCCGGTATCTCATATCCAGGACGTAAAGGATATTGAGAAACAGTTCTCGGTAATGAACACACTCGAAGAAGATGCATCAGCATGTACTTTCTTCGTTTAGGCGGCACGGGAATTCTGGTAATCCTCTATTTCCTGCTCTGTCTTATAACAATTATAAGTTGGAGCAGGACCAACGTTCCCCATCTCAGTATAACAAGCGGGTTCGGTCAATACATCTGTATTATTATCTTGATTAAGGCGTGACATAGTCATAACCAGGAGAGAGAGAGAGAAGAAAACACTCAGCGTGCGCTTTTACAAGATTAGATTAATTATCAATTTATCTAATCAGGATGTCTCCTACTGTTTTAGTCAAATCTTCCTTCAAACTCTAAAAGGAAAGACTAGCCAGGATTAATTACACTCTATAAGTTTGCCAATCTTTTAGCCAGGCCAGTGCCGGTACTTTGAGGGAGGTTCCCCGTGCTTTCGCACGGACCTAATTAAAATAAACCTCGTTTTCCCAGGGGCATAACCCCGTTAACACCTTTCTAGACACCTACTTGATCGGCTAATTGTAATGTCTAAAACTCTCCCAGGAGTAACTCTTACTCGCAGCGGGTATCGGGATCCAACTATCTCATAGAAGGTATGCAATCTCATTGCAAATTTCAACACTTGAAATTCCCAATAATAATTTACCCCTAGCGTTCTATGACCTTGACGAATGCCAAACCACCCATAGTCCGCTAGTCAAGTTCAACCCGTACATTTCCTGATTCAATTAAACCCACCCGCACCAACCTTGACGAATGCCAAACAACGCCGTACGAATACCCTAATCCAATTGCATTGTATGCCAATAGATAAGCACTAGTTAGCTACCGTACACTATGCCTTGACGAATGCCAAACTACCGCAGCACGAATACTAAGTAGTACTTATCTGAAATGACGGAAGGCTACGACAGGTTTTTAAGAAAACCCTTTGCGTAATGAACTTGATATCGTTGTACAATCGAGTGATTTTGAATGGAATGTTTTTTAGGCCTTTTCTAGTTTTGCTAAAGAGGTCACTCCCGGTGAAGGGATCGTCGGCTCTTTCCTCATCGAATAAGGTGCAGGATATTTCATAAATACCACTATGCAAAGCAAGAACTATAAAAGCATTCAAAAGACAAACCGAGTTTGTAGCATCTGCCGGTTTCGCTAAAGAGGTCACTCCCGGTGAAGGGATCTCGGCTCTTTCCTTATCGAATAAGGTACTGGATGTTCTACAAGGAACACCGCTATGCAAAGCAAGAACTAGAGCTACCAGTTTTTAAACAAGTTTCTACAACATCTTTAGGTTTCTTTTAGTTTCATTAATCTCATTAATGAAGTCCCATTTTATTATGCTTCACAAGCATCACATTTGAAATGAAATCTGCAATATAACATATATCTCATATATATAATATAAACATTCGTCTATGGCAGTAATATGATCTCATCACAGAACATTGCAGCAGAAGAACATATATGAAATATTGGATATACTAGGTCGTTCGTGTTTTAATACGAGCCTGTATAAAACACGGATTCCACGGTCGCGATGAATAGCCAAACCCACATCCCTAGACCCCTACGAGAGCGGCAAGCAACACTGCCAATTCTAAGGTTAGGAGACCCGGTCTCGACTCCTCGAGATGGTCTCCCACTGGACCCTAGAACCCGGTTACTTGTGCTCCCCGCTTTGGGTCTACCTAATGCGGAAAAGTAAATAATATACAACGGTGACATCATCCTCAGCCCGGAAGTGCCCCAATAAAAGAATATTACATACAAATGAATTTTACAAGAATGAAAAAGAAAAACTCTCATCTCACATAAAACCCCCGGCTATTCAGAACGCGATGATCTAATCTAACATATCATAGCAACACATAATATCTCATATCATCAACGTAAGCAATTATGCGTATCCCGATTGTCGTTGATGTATAGCAACGAAGCCGGCGATACACCACATACTACGCTTACGGTCACAGAAAAGAAAGTGTAAAACTACAATAGTTGGAATCCGCAACCTCCTTAGACATCGCATGCCTAACCAAATGAATTCCTTAGACATCACATGCCTAATAATTATAAATCCCGCATTTTAGTCTCATTATCGAAAACTGTTTTCAATATCAAGTCGGGCAATTCAACAAGATTCCTGAAATCCTGATCGAATGCTCGTCGCAAACTTTAGTAGACGGCCGCACCCCCGGATGCCGTCGACGAAGTGCAATAAGGCGGAACACCGCTGCCGCGAGCACCCGAACGGATGCTTTTGGCGACGGGGTTCACCTAAAGTCACTTGGTCGGGGCTTTGGGGCGTGGCTATCTATTAAGTTTACCCGGCGAGTATCCGTGTACGCTACGTGATTGCGAAGGACTTTTGATCGCATCAAAATCCCGTGGAAACCGATCATCTGAGACTAAACTGCTAGATTTATAACATTCTAATTAGTTATCTCATAACTACATGTGGATTCCAAATATTGCATCACATTCCAGATAAATAGACAATGTTAAACTTTCCGATCGAATAATCAAACACCCAAGTTTTCCCAAATAGCTCAACACTTGAGCGAAGTTCAAAAAATATCCATCACATGCCACAGTACCAATGGTCCAGCCGTAGAAGGGTCAAGCCAACGCCTCACATGTGGCAACGCCGTACTGCCTCAAACCCTAAGGTTCAGAGGCGGTTCAGACGGTCATATAATCGAGTTAAGGTTTGTGTTCTTCTAGAGGGTCCACCGCGTTACTTGCATGATTTTTCGGAAGTTTCAAACTCGAGAAAAAATCCAACTTTTGAAAAAATTTCCGACAGGGGAAAAAGTGAGTTATTGATATCCGTTCGAACTTTTTAACAGTTTCTAAAATTATCCGGAAAAAACATAAACGAAGTTAAATTATCCGATCGAATCAACGAGTCCCCAATACAACCCAGAAAACTCAACACTTGAGTAGAATTAAAAATTCCCAGAATAGTGCAAAAGAAACCAGGAATAATACTGTGGAGTAGTGGGCCGCAATATCACTATTCAGCCGCGGAACCGCGGCCACGTGCGTGGTTTAGCCGCGGTTCCGGGGTCACATGATCGATTCAGTGGTCCGTACTTCACAGTAATTCCTATATTTCCCTGCATGATTTTCTGGATATTTTTAATATGAAAAATCAACAGTTTTGAAAAATTTCCAGAAACTAGGTTAAAATGGGGTTTCGGGGTTCGATCGGACTTTAAACTTCGCTCAGACTTTGCCTAAAGCTCTAGCTTGGCTCTGATACTACTATAGGGATGCTAGGCACACGCACAAGGGTCTATAAGGCATCAACCATGCCCGATTTAAAATTTAGCCGTGCCGAACAACCCTAAACCAAGATCTTAGACTAGAGATTAGGCGAAAACAAGCATGTTAAACATTTTAACACTAAGTGAGAGGGATTACAACCTTTGTAGATCCGGTCCTTCACTTCTAAAGCTCCGTGTTGAGGTCCCTTCGCTGCGATCATCGTGTTCCGGACTCTCGAGAGGCTCCACGAAGAGAAAGATGCAAGCTTGCTTCCGATCTTCGATAACAAAGATGATCTACCTTGAAGTTTCATTAACACAAGCTCTCACTCACTAAATAAAGTGAACACCCTTATCTAAATGGTAATGATAGATGAGGATGATAAAGTAGGATTTTAGCTCTCATTTGTTTTCATATTCTCACTCACTTTCATCACAAAAATCAAAGCACGATAGCTTTGCTCAAAGGAAGAAGAAGAAGAATAGTGATCAATCCTTTTGTGATGAATAATGAAAAAGTATATATGATTAATAATATAACCATGATCAACTAAACCTTTGTAGAGATTTAACTAGGGTTAGGGTTTGGGCTGGGTTAAGAATGAGTCATTACAAAATATCAAGCATAATATCTTAACTCAAAACAAAAAGAAACCTTCTAGAATGTTCATGAAAGAACTAACCCAATTCAAACCCTAACCTTGTTTAATCTCCACAAAACATGTTGCATTAGTAATCATATCATGTTACAATATTGTGTATCATATATATAATATTTATTGTAACAAAATAAAATAATACAATTAACATATATCGCATATATATCAATGTATTACCCGAGTGAGAAAAAAATCTTTTAGTGAGCTAATATTAGTTAATGTAATTTAAAATATCATATATATTATTATACATTAAATTATCGAATCAACACTTAATCCGATAACCCGGCTGATATCAAATATCGCGAGAATAGAATACGGTATTTCATATCGCATTATCCTCGGTCCCACACATATCACATATGTGCTCCTACTCCGTTTTGCCCGAGTCAAGAAACCTCTGTGTAGGACTCTAAAGAATCGTCAATACGCCGGCAGTAGGTGATGATCATATCAAACACCCACGAGCTGCAAGCGGTCAGCTAAACATAACAGCCACCCAGGTATTGAGCGATCAGAAGATCAACAAGCAAGCCAGTACATTCTCCTACGAATCCAATCAGTAACACTCCCGTACAGTCCGGTCTCGTCGTCTGATATGTCGCATATCTCGCCTAGGAGTGGTATACGTTAGACCCTAGTAGCTTGATAAATCGTGTCGATATGAGGTCTATAACAGTTTGAGAAACTACTGATAACACTTACCAGTAAATCTCAGCAACCCTGGCCAGGGATTTCCAGTTATAGCCAATCGAACACAGCACAACATCAACTCCCTATACCGGGAGAGACGAATCCCCTCCTATCGCTCATTGCCTCCATGTGATTCGGGAATGTACCCAAAAGCCACCTTTTTGCACGCCCTCTTAGACGTGGTATGATGGAAATCAAAGCACAGTAGGAATCACACAAGACTCTATGACGATCTCGGGTCAACAAAATACTCTGTACCAGTATCACCGGAGAACTGCCATCTGACGTGAGGTATAATACCATCTGGGAGTTCTCGGAGAGTCCGTCCAGTGTACCCAGTCTCTACTAAGCACCCATAAACCATCCTTAATGTCAAACACCGATGGATATGGGATCATCCATCGCCCATCATATGGGTCAAGATGCGTATACACTAGTCTACTCTAGTGTATCGATGCCCTGTCTCGATACACCCTCAACTAGGAACAGTTATAGGATGTACTCGCCGACTACCGTGGCCCCACTAGTATGATCTCATCATAGTCCTAGTAGTCGAGTACATATCCTAAGGGCTTTATCAACATGTAACATAGAGACAATCAGAGTACATGTCAAGATGAAGTACAACCAGATAGCATACTATCATATTGAGCGAGAAAGCCCTCCCTATATATGTCCAAGCATCCACTACAATATACATCGTATGTACAGTAATGGCCTCTACGACATACATATAACTAACACAGTTAACAGGTTATACCAAAAAAGTAATACGTAACATGGCAATTCCTGATGATGATGTGTGTGAGCCGGCTGCAAGTGTATGTAGAATATAGGCATCATCGGTAATGGTGCTGGTGTCCTAACAGACGGGATTCATAATAGCTAAAGAAACACATATGATAAATATGCAATGCAATGAGAACAACATAAATATAACAGAAAAGGGAATAGTAAACATAACATTTATCAATATACATATCGGTGTACGAGTCATACTGGTTTGGTGTTTGAAATACACGAATCGTGGTTTTTAGAAAAGTAGGGGATACGGTGTTTTTGAGAAAAGATATGTCCTTTGAAAAATCCGTAGCAATCCCTCGGGTGTCTTTTAAAAGTAATCATGATTCGTTGGTTTTGAAAATAGATATGACTCGAACCTAGGCTAACATCTACCTATACAACTAAAAGGTTAAACTAAGAAACTATTCGGAAAGGTAATCTACGTATATTCCGAGTCGATATACCTAGTAATCGACGATCCAGCTTCATAGCGTCACATACTGTATAATACATAGTATGGCATCCTCGAGTCAAGAGTGCGGATCAATCGTCAGATATATACCTCGTACGGCAAAAATCAATCATACGTCATCCCAAAAATCGAGGGTTCGGGTCAACTATCATATATACATCATCACTCATATGTTATCATCATCGAACAATATCATGATCTAGGGTATTGTTCTAAAGTCTCGTACATTCCAATATCATCAACACATATTATCGTATGTATGAATACAGATCGCCCAACGATCCACTATAATATCACGTCATATATCATATCATGACTCAATCACATATCCGATCTCACGGCATCATGCCCGATCATATCGACTCACCTCCAAGTATCATATATTATTCTCATCACCCGTTTATACGTGTATATGTATATATATATATATATATATATATATGTACCAACGCATCCACACATATACACACACACACATATGAACATATACACCCATAATCATGTCACATGTGCGTGTGCGTGTGTGTCAACCTTTACTCTAGGGTTTCGCGACTAAGAACTGAACTAAAATCACTCTCTTCCAATTACACTAAAACTAACCCATGGTCTCTTAAAGACTTTCTTGCTAATTATTCACGTCTCACAATAACACATATGTATATATATAACATATTCGCATGCTACACTATGAAACTGCGGGGATGCTATACGCCATCCACCCGACTTCCCCCGTAGATAAACATCTACTCACCTTGATCCTCGGTTGCCGAAGTCGATGACGCCACACTCTTCCTTGTCATTCCGAAGTCCATGTGGGGTACCTACAGATTCAATACGTTATATCGTAATACGAATCGAATACGAAAACCAAAACGGCACACGAATCGCACATAGATTAGAACTTATGGTTTACGCATGCAAAAATAACCAAACAACTCTCGACATCGACGTACAAACGCCAATCGCTCGAGATAAAACACCAATATCCAAACTGAAGTTATTAAAATCCACAAATCATAAAAAACCAACTTAGAAGACCGGTTCCAGATTTTTCTTCAGGTAGAATTTAGGATAGACAAACAATACAGGAGATAGTTTAAGAGGTAATTGAGCTACAGACCCAACCTTAACACCAATACCCACAGATGATCCGGCGAGATTGCCAAAAAATCCGGCCTGGCCGGTTTTAGTTGCTTGGTTTGGGTTCGTCTTCTCTTGGTGGTCTTCTAGTGTTTAATCTAGGCCAATATAATTACTTGTTTTTCCTGTAAGAATCTCGGTCACTCCAGATTTCCTGTAGGCATCACAAATCACAAAAACCGACACGGAAAGTTTCTAAAGTCCATGTCTTGGGTTTTCAAAGTTCACTTGGTCTAGGATTATTACACTTAATGGGTTGTAGTCACTAATTACTCTCAAATACACCATCACAACTTAAGAAAAGCCCTAAGTCTCATCTAGATATTTTCAAAGCTCAGAAGTCCTTGTTAGTTATGTATATGCCCTAGAGGCCATTATTGTACATGTGTTGTATATTATAATGGATGCTTGGATATATATAGAGAGGACTTTCTTGCTCAATATGATAGTATGCTATCTGGTTGCTCTTTATCTTAACGTATAGACTTGTATCAGAACAATGTCTTGCTCTCACATATTGATAAAGCCCTTAGGATATGTACTTGACTACTGGGACTATGATGCAGATCATACTAGTGGGGACAGAGTAGTCTACGAGTACATCAAATAACTGTTCCTAGTCGAGGGTGTATCGAGACAGGGCATCGATAATCCAGAGTAGACTAGCATATACGCATCTTGACCCATTTGATGAGCGATGGATGATCCCACATCTATTGGTGTTCAACATCAAAGATGGTGTACGGGTGCTCAGTGGAGACTGGGTACACTGAACGGACTCGCCGAGAACTCCTAGTTGGTATTATACATATCGTCAGATAGCAGTTCTCCGGTGACACTGGTAGAGGTTAGTCTGTAGACCCGAGATCGTCATAGAGTCTTGTGTGATTCCCACTGTGCTTTGATTTCCACCTTACCATGTTCATGAGAATGTGCAAAATGGTGGCTTTTAGGAACAGTCCCGAATCACATGGAGGCAATGAGCGATAGGAGGGGTTTCGTCTCTCCCGGTATTGGGGGTTGATGTTGCACTGTGTTCGATTGGCTATAACTGGAAATCCCTGGCCAGGGCTGATATGGAGATCTTCTGGTAAGTGTTATCAGTAGTTTCTCGACCCATTATGAGCCTCACATCGACACGACTTATCAGTTACTGGGGTCTGACGTTTACCACCCCTAGACTGGATATGCGACATATCACACGAAGAGACCGGACTGTATGGTAGTGTTACTTATTGGATTCACAGTAGTATGTACAGGCATGCTTGTTGATCTTCTGGTCGCTCAATACCCGGATGGCTGTTACGTTTAGCTGACCACTTGCAGCGTGTGGGTGTTGATATGATCATCACCTACTGCCGGCGTATTGACGAGTCTTTAGAGTCCTACACAGAAGTTTCCTGGCTCAGGCAAAACGGAGTAGGAGCACATATATGATATGTACGTGATCGAGATTAATACGAGTATGTGATACCGTATTCTATTCTCGTGATATATGATATCGGCCGGTTATATGTGATATAGCCGGGTTATCGGATCAAGTATTGATTCGACGAAATAATATAATATATATATATATATATATATATATATATATATTATATACTCACTTAAGTATTTATTATTCTCACTTATAATACATTTAACATATATATGATATATGTTTATTGTATTGTTTTCTTTTGTTACATAAATATTATATATGTGATATATAATATTGTGACCTGCTTGGTTATAAATGCAACTAAGGTTTATAAGAGTTAAACCATGCTAAGGTTAAGATTAGGTTTTATATTTATCATTAAGTAATTCAAAGATTGTGGATTTTTTGTCATGGTTGAAGCTTGTAGAAGCTTGTAGTCTTCTTTGACTTTGTCCACTCTTTTTGTCTAGCTTAAGATATTTATCAACCATACCTTTAACCATAGCTCATGGTTAAGTCTCTACAAGTGTTAAGGATGATATACTTGACCCATGGTTGCATTTCTAACCACACAACAATAGTTCATCACTTGCTTCTTCTTCATTGAAAAAGGTTTGCTAGATTTTTCATTTGTGATGAATGATTGTGAGAAATTAAATAAAAAAGTGAGCAAAATTCCTATTTCATCATCATCTTCTGTAATAGCCATATAGATTAGTGTGTTTGCTTCACTAGTTCCTGTAAGTCTATGTTACCTACCCCGGTGCTTAACAGGGAGGTGGAATAGGTAAAAATCAATTTTTTCTTTAAAGGAAACATAGACTAACCATGAAGGATCTTTGCTAAACAAAAACTAACAAACTAACATGGAGATTTAACTACTAGGTTAAGAAATTATAACTAAAGCTTGAACTCCTTCTCTTCTTGTGTTGCTTCTCCTTGTTGTGAGCTCCTTGGAGTGGTGTAGATGGCTCCTCCTCACCGTCTTCTCTATACCAAAGAAAGATCCACCCGAAGGCCTCTACCTTGAGCTCCAACCTCTATCTTCAAGTAACTAAGGTGCCTGATGTGCTAGACTAAGAACCCTAGAGTGAGTAGAGAATTTTTTTGGTGGTTTGATCTTACAATGCTCTTGATTTTCAACTCATGAAACAAGAGAGCCTTGATAGAGGAAGAGGGGAGAGCTAGCAAGAGAGAGAAAGTGTCAAGATAAATTGAGGTGTTTACTCTCATATGATGAAAAAAGAATAATGATAATTTTAATTAGGATAACTGTCATGGTTGATGTTGATTTGATCATTATCATGTCACAATTAATGCTAAGCACAAAATATCTCATGCTAAACAAAAATATCTAAGTCAACAAGTCAAATGGTCAAACCAATTAACCATGATACAATTATCTCTAATTAAAACTCATTAATCAATTTCCTCCACTCATTATGGTTTTAATCAAGTCAATGGTTAAAACCCTAATGAGGTTTCTCTGCCTCTGTCAACTGTATATAGACACCCGCATCCGTGTTCCGAGGAACACGAATACAATGAGACCGAACCAACCCAAAACTAAATACTAGGATCTGGCTTAAACCAAAACCCACTAGTGTCAACTGCCCGAACACCAAGCACACACAAGTGCGCGTATGTGAACACACCCTGTCGTAAAAACATACGACCTCTACTCCGTTTTGCCCAAAGGTGAACAACCCTCTGTGTGGGACTCTAAAGACTCGACACTATGCTAGCAGTGGGTTTAACCACAGGACGCAAGCAGTACTAGCTGTACGTAACGGTCCCCAGGTAGATGCCGATAATAAGACCGATGAGGTGAACCTATCCGAACTCCTACTGAGCCTGAATGTGACAATCTCCGTATAGTCCGGTCTGTTCGTCTAAGAGTATCGCATGTCGGGCCTAGGGGTGGTAAACGTCAGACCCCTAATAGCGGTACAAGTCGTGTCGGAGTGTAGCCTAGAACACCCTGAGAAACTACTGGAAACACTACCAGTAAATCTCGCTTGCCCTGGCCAGGGACTTTGTGTAATGACTCTCCTAGACACAGCACGATATCAACCCCCAATACCGGGAGAGAGTCAAATCCTGTCTAACCGTCACTGCCTCCAAGTGCTTCGGGACTGCACCCAACTACTACCTGTTTGCACGACTCAATAAAGCCGTAGTAGGGAAGTAATCTAAGAGCAGTGGGAACACACTTGAGGCGAAGTGACAGTGTCAAGTCAACGGACTAAGCTGTACTCATGTCATATGGGAACTGTTAACTGATGATAGGTATAGTACCAACCAACAGTTCCCGACGAGTCCTGTCTAGTGTACTCATAACCTAATAAGCACCTGCGTACTATCTCCTGTACGACGTACTGATGGCTGTGAGACAGACCATCTCCCCAGCTGGGATGAGAAGCGTACGCACTAGTCTACTCTTGAGTATCGATGCCCTGTCTCGATAATCCTACGACTAGGGACCTGTATAAGGATGTGCTTGTAGACTACCCAACCCCCACAAGTGTGACTGCCATTACAACGTTGGTAGTCAAGCAAAGATCCTAAGGGTTCTATCAATATGTATTAGCGATACGTCAAAAGAAACATATACACATATTAAGATAGATACAAACCAAGTAGCATACTACCATATCGAGCAAGACTATTATAAATCTGTGTATATATATCCCAAGCTTCCAAAATGTAATATACAAACTAGTACTATACATTAATGGCCTCTAGAGCATATCACACTAACAATCTCCCACTTGCACTAAGGCCATGTGCTGGCATATCGCAGACCTATCATCTCGAATAGCCTCTTGAACTAGGTCTGAGGAATGGCCTTTGTGAATGGATCTGCAGTGTTATCTTCTGTAGCAACCCTCCGAACCTCGATCTCCCTGATCAGGTGATACCACCTCAAGATGTGTCTGGAATTATGATGGGACATGGGTTCCTTTGCTAAAGCTATAGCCCCGTTGTTGTCACAATACATAGGTATTAGAGCAACAATGGACGGAACCACCTGAAGTTCTGTTAAAAACTTCCTCATCCAGGCTGCTTCTTTTACGGCATCAGAAACTGCGTTATACTCCACTTCCATCGTCGAGTCAGCAACGGTTTCCTGCTTGGAACTCTTCCAACAGACCGCCCCTCCATTGAGGGTAAAGACATAACCCGACATGGATTTGGAGTCATCCTTGTCACTCTGGAAGCTGGAGTCAGCAAAGGCCTCGATTTGAAGGTCTTTTCCGCCGTAAACCAAGAACATATCCTTAGTCCTTCTAAGGTACCTCAGAATGTTCTTTACCGCTATCCAGTGCTTCTCCCCAGGGTTTGACTGATACCGGTTTACTACACTCAGTGCATAAGCTACATCTGGTCTGGTACACAACATCGCATACATTATAGAGCCTACCGCAGAAGCGTAGGGCATAATAGACATGCGATCCCTTTCCAAATCAGTCTTGGGATATATCTATTTGGAGAGGGTGAGTGCGTGATAAGCCGGTAAATTACCGTGCTTAGAATCTTCCATACTGAATCTTTTCGGTATGGTGTCGATGTACCTGGACTGCGAAAGTCCCAATATTCTCTTATATCTATCACGATATATCTGGATCCCCAGAATGTAAGAGGCATCCCCTAGGTCTTTCATGGAAAACCTGTGTGACAAGAACCCTTTAACAGATTGTAGCATAGGAATGTCATTTCCTATCAAGAGAATTCATCCACATACAAGACGAGAAATACAACAGTTCGTACTACAATCTTACTATAAGTGCATGGTTCATCTGGATTTTTGATAAAGTCAAATTCTTTGAGCGTCTTATCAAAACAGATGTTCCAACTCCGTGATGCCTGCTTTAGTCCATAAATGGACTTAAGCAACTTTCATACTTTCCCGCTGCTCCCACTCTGAATGAAACCCTCTGGCTGGTCCATATAGACACACTCCTCTAAATTTCCATTTAGAAAAGCGGTTTTTACGTCCATCTGCCAAATCTTATAATCGTAGTAGGCAGAAATGGCAAGAAGGATTCGAATGGATTTGAGCATAGCCACTGGAGAAAAGGTTTCGTCATAATCCAAACCAGGTCTTTGATGAAAACTCTTTGCAACAAGTCTAGCTTATAGGTTTCAACCTGTCCATCTACACCAATCTTCTTTCTGAAGTTCCATTTGCAGCCTACGGGTTTTACCCCTTCTGGAGCAAAGTCCAAAGTCCATACTTTGTTGGTGTACAAGGACTCCATCTCGGTCCGCATTGCATCCAGCCATTTTACCGAGTCCGTGCTCTGAATGGCCTGTTGGAAGTTAGTCGGCTCATCATTACCAATGATGCAATCCTCTCTATCCCCGTCTATGAGAAAACCGTAGTATCTCTCAAGTGGATGAGAAAGCCTACTACTCTTGCAGAGCGGTGCAGGAATGTCCTGTTCTTTTGAAACTTCTTGTTCCACCAAGCTTTCAGTAATAGCTTGTGGTTCTAGAATTTTTTCCAGCTCTATTGCACTCCCACTTGTTTCTTTTTCTAAGAACCGATGTTCCAGAAAGTGGGCATGACGAGAAACAAAAACCTTTTTTTCCTCAGCGTAATAGAAAAGATACCTCCTGGAGTTCTTTGGGTATCCCACAAACTTACACAGTATTGAGCGTGCCTCGAGTTTGTCCGCATGTTGCTTTTTGACAAAAGCTGGACATTCCCATATCTTCAGATATTGAAGATAGGATTTCTTCCCACTCCACCTCTGATATGGTGTGGTAGGCACAGTCATGGTAGGAACCTTGTTTAAAAGATATGCAGTTGATTCTAGTGCATAGCCCCAGAATGATCGCGGTAACTCAGCGTTACTCATCATGGAACGTACCATATCTAATAGGGTTCGGTTCTGTCTCCCCGATACACCGTTGTGTTGTGGAGTGTATGGAGGAGTAAGCTGAGAGAGAACTCCATTCTATTTTATGTAATCCAGGAACTCGGCACTTAAGTATTCGCCACCTCGATCAGATCTCAGTGTCCAGATACTTTTGCCGGTTTGTTTTTCTACTTCATTCTTATATTCCTGGAATTTCTCAAAGGGATTGGATTTATGCTTCATTAAGAAGACATGTCCATACCTAGAGAAATCATCCGTAAAAGTAATGAAATAGGAAAAACCACTTCTTGCATGTGTAGACATTGGACGACATATGTCGCTGTGTACGAGTCCCAAGAGCTCGCTCGCTCTTACTCCGTGTCCAGTGAACAGAGTCTTTGTCATCTTTCTTTTGAGATATGATTGACAAGTTGCATAAGAATGATATTCGAACGAATCCAAATATCTTTCTTTATGTAACTTAGTTAACCTTGTCTCGTTGATGTGACCCAGTCTACAATGCCATAAGAAAGAATGATTTAATTCTGGAGACTTTCTTTTGTGTGTATTCTGGATATTGAAAATCTGTAGTTGGTTTAATACGTATATACCATCGCTTAATGTACCCGACCCAATCAAAACGTGATTAAGGAGAATGTTTACAACATTGCTTATAAATGCAAAATCATAACCTTCTTTAGACATTAAAGATACAAATATGATATTACAAGTTGAACTGGGTACAAAATAACAGTTGCGCAAAACCAAAATATGTCCATCTGTCAATCCTAAGTGATAGTCCCCCACGGACTCAGCATCCATGCTTGCTCCGTTTGCAACTCTAAGGGTCATATCACCCGCCTTCAAAACCCTACGGCTTCTCAGTGCCTGCATAGAATTACAAATATGAGATGTTAATCCGGTATCCAATACCCAGGAAGTAGAGTTAATTGACAGACAGTTTTCAATAACATACACACCTGAAGCCGAAGCCACAACTTGCTTCGGGTCCTGGTTCTTGGCCTTCCAAGCCCTGCAATCTTTCTTCCAGTGCCCTTTCTTGTGACAATAAAAGCATTCTTTTTTTCCCACAATCTGTCCCTCTACCTTTTCTTTTCCCTTAGCTTCCACTTTCCTAACACCGCCCCTTGGTTTGGTGGGGGACTTCTTCTTCTTTCCTTTGGCTTTCTCCTTGGACCTAGAAGAAGAAGTTCTTCCAAGAAACAAAGTGGGTGTTTCCCTAACTTTCTGCAGGGTGCCCTCTGCACTCCTCAACATGTTGAGGAGTTCCGGAAGATCAACTTCTTTTCCTTGCATGTTGAAATTCAGGATAAACTGGGCGTAGGTGGAAGGAAGGGACTGGAGAATCAAGTCAGTGTACAGCTCATTCTCTAACGTGGTCCCGAGGTCCGCAAGCTCCTCAATGTAGGCAAACATCATCAGGACGTGTTCCCCTACAGATGATATGACGGCCAACCTCGCTTGAAATAGCTTCTTCGAGGTCTCGTATCTTGCGATACGGGATTGCTCTCCATATAATTCCTTAGTATGGAGAAATATGGATTCAAGATCCATATTCTCGTGCCTCCTCTGATGTTCATTGTCCATAGAGGAAAGCACGAGGCACTTGGCCTTCGCGCAGTCAATCTCCCAGGTCTTACGGATTTCTTTATCCGCGGCACTGGATTCTGGACCTGCGACGGTGGGGGCTTTAGTCGTAAGGAGATACCTCAACTTGTCATAAGTGATTGCCATTTTGACATTCCTGAACCAATCTTTGTAGTTTGGCCCTGTCAATATATTTTTATCTAGTAGTAACTTAAGGCCCGTCATGATGTTTGGTTGCTACAATTAGGAGAGAGAGAAGAAACACTTTAGCATGATGCTCTTGCAAGTTTAGAGTGGTTTTTAGTTTGTCTAAACAGGATGGCTCCCACTGTTTCTCGAATCCTTCCTCAAACCATAAAAGAAGAACTAATCGGGATTGATCTCACCGTACAATACTTGCTTAACTGTTCAGCCAGGCCGGTGTCGGTACTTCGAGGGAGGTTTTACGACGCTTTCGCGAAGTTCCTTAATTAAATAACCTCTTTTCCCTGTGGGCGTAGCCCCGCTAACACCTTTTTAGACACTTACTTGGTTTATAGCATTGATCGTTTAGTGAGAAAATTTCCCGAGGAGTAGCATATACTCACAGTAGGATCGGGATCCAAATATCATTGTGTGATAAAGTTGAAGGAATCCTACCAAAATTATCACACTCCAAATGGTATGCAACACCAGCAAGTTTCAGTTTCTTTAGAAACTCCCGATGTGGATTTTTTTCCCATGCTCTTATGACCTTGACGAAGGCCAACATATAATAAGTCACATGTCAAGTTCTACCCGTCATTATCCTGGTTAATTTGAACCCACCCGTACATACTCTTGACGAAGGCCAAAATAGCAGTACGACTGTCCCAAACCAACGCATCTATCTATGCAACAGATAAATATTCGGCAGCTACCAATCACCATGCCTTGGCAAAGGTCAAAATACATAGCTTGAATACTACTGAATATTTAACTGAAATGAGGGAGGTCTACGAATGGTTTTGGCGAAACCGTGAACGTAGTGAACTTGATATAATCGAAGGAACATGGTATGTTTTAAAAGGAGTGGTTTAAGCTCCGCATTTTTAAAAGTTTTGCTGTTTTGAAAAAACCGAGTGGTTTTGAAATTGTTCCAACGATTCAACTTTGGTTTGTTTTCTTTGCATTTATTTAATGTTGTCCCATCAATTAATCCTACCATTGTAGAAAACAACGAAAATATAACGTACGCTTATGCCATCCGCATTCGCCACTGGGCCCCGTCATCACCCGTTAGGTTACTTAACTAACGACAGAGCGGGGGTGGACTAGCGCGGATGTAAAATATAAGCAACATCTACTAGATATCATATATAGATATATACATTCGTCAGGCGCAATGATAGTCATTCCAGATCATACATGAACACATTGGATATGCTAGGAATCCGCGTTTCGTTCGAGCCTGCAACGAAAGACGGATTACACTGTCGCGATGAATAGACAAACCCCACCCTAGACCCCTACGGGTGCGGCAAACTACCCGCCAAATACCCGAAGTGAAGCAGACTCTCTCAACAACGTGAGTAGGCCACTCAGCACTTCAAAGTAACCGATAGTTTGTGCACCCCACCTTCGGCCTATCCTAGGAGCAAAAACAGTAAAAGAAATAATATACAATGGTGGCTACAACCTCAACCCGGATGTGCGACCATGAAATAATATTACATCAAATTACAAATATTACATTGAATGAAAAATGAAAACCTTCATCTCACATCCCCGGCTATTCATCGCGACGATCCAACAAGTTCATATCAACAAACCAATAGAAACATCAAAGAAATGTGCAACCCCCAACTAATCGACATATAGCAATTTGCGGAAGTTTAAAACAAATTATACAGAACATGAAACATAAAACAACATTAAACTGCAACTTCGAAACACCCGTAATTTGCCATAGTGAATAATTTACAGTAAAGACAAAATTGGCAAAAACAAACAACTCCTGAAGCCCTAGATCTAAGTCAAAAAGCAACACACCAAAAATGAAGCACTTCCTCCCATTTCGAACCGAGCTTGCCGGAATTTTAGGCCCTGTGGCCGGCCCAGTCTATGAAGAAGTGTCCCAATTTTGTTTTGTGGTCTTTTACCAGTAAAAATAGCACTCTGTACTTGTTAAAATAATTTTTCGAGTCCTATAAAAAATCGACAGAAACTCAGATCTTGGGCTTCGATGTTTTGGGTTGTTTCGTTTTCGTAGCTTAACTTGTTGTTTTAAACTGTTAGGTTTGGTTTAGCTAGGCTCTAATACCACTTTAAGTCTATTTTACCCACCCCGGTGCTTAACGGGGAGGCGGAATAGGTATAAATCAAAATTTTCTTTAAAGGAAACATAGACTAACCATGAAGGATCTTTGCTAAACAAAAACTAACAAACTAACATGGAGCATTAGCTACTAGATTAAGAAATTATACCTAAAGCTTGAACTCCTTCTCTTCTTGTGTTGCTTCTCCTTGTTGTGAGCTCCTTGGAGTGGAGTAGATGGCTCCTCCTCACCGTCTTCTTTATACCAAAGAAAGATCTATACGAAGGCCTCTACCTTGAGCTCCAATCTCTATCTTGAAGTTACTAAGGTGCTTGGTGTGCTAGACTATGAACCCTGGAGTGAGTAGAGAATTGTTTTGGTGGTTTGATCTCACAAAGCTCTTGATTTTCAACTCATGAAACAAGAGAGCCTTGAGAGAGGAAGAGGAGAGAGCTAGCAAGAGAGAGAAAGTGTCATGATAAAATGAGGTGTTTGCTCTCATATGATGAAAAAAGAATAATGATAATTTTAATTAGGATAATTGTCATGGTTGATTTTGATTTGACCATTATCATGTCACAATTAATGCTAAGCACAAAATATCTCATGCTTAACAAAAATATCTAAGTCAACAAAAGTCAACAAGTCAAATGGTCAAACCAATTAACTATGATACAATCATCTCTAATTAAAATTCATTAATCAATTTCCTCTATCTCATTATGGTTTTAATCAAGTCAATGGTTAAAACCCTAATGAGGTTTCTCTGCCTCTGTCAACTGTATATACACACCCGCATCCGTGTTCCGAGGAACACGAATACAATGAGACCGAACCAACCCAAAACTAAATACTAGGATCTGGCTTAAACCAAAGCCCACTAGTGTGAACTGCCCGAACACCAAGCACACACAAGTGCGCGTATGTGAACGGACCCTGTCGTAAAACCATACGACCTCTACTCCGTTTTGCCCAAAGGTGAACAACCCTCTGTGTGGGACTCTAAAGGCTCGACACTATGCTGGCAGTGGGTTTAACCACAGGCCGCAAGAAATACTAGCTGTACGTAACGGTCCCCAGGTAGATGCCGATAATAAGACCGATGAGGTGAACCAATCCGAACTCGTACTGAGCCTGAATGTGACAATCTCCGTACAGTCCGGTCTGTTCGTCTAAGAGTATCGCATGTCGGGCCTACGGGGCGGTAAACGTCAAACCCCTAATAGCACTAAAGTCATGTCGGAGTGTAGCCCAGAACACCCTGAGAAACTACTGGAAACACTACCAGTAAATCTCGCTTGCCCTGGCCAGGGACTTTGTGTAATGGCTCTCCTAGACACATCGCGATATCAACCCCCAATACCGAGAGAGACGAATCCTGTCTAACCGTCACTGCCTCCAAGTGCTTCGGGACTGCACCCAACTACTACCTATTTGCACGACTCAATAGAGCCTTGTTAGGGTAGTAATCTAAGAACAGTGGGAACACACTCGAGGCGAAATGACAGTTTCAAGTCAACAGACTAAGATGTACTCATATAACCTGGGAACTGTTAACTGACGATAGGTATAGTACCAACCAACAGTTCCCGACGAATCATGTCCAGTGTACTCATAACCTAATGAGCACCTGCATACTATCTCCAGTACGACGTACCGTTGGCTGTGGGACAGACCATCTCCCCAGCTGGGATGAGAAGCGTACACACTGGTCTACTCTGGAGTATCAATGCCCTGTCTCGATAATCCTACGACTAGGGACCTATATAAGGATGTTCTTGTAGACTACCCAACCCCCACAAGTGTGACTGCCATTACAACTCTGGTAGTCAACCAAAGATCCTATGGGCTCTATCAATATGTATTTGCGATACGTCAAAAGAAACATATACACATATTAAGATAGATACAAACCATGTAGCATACTACCATATGGAGCAAGACTGTTATAAATCTGTGTATATATATATCCCAAGCTTCCAAAATGTAATATACAAACTAGTACTATACAATAATGGCCTCTAGGGCATATCACAGTAACAATTCCTACTTAGTGAAGAGAAAGCTTGAGTCCGTGTTTCCTTTAAGTAGATCGTCTTGGATTTCAAAGACTACAAGCAAGGATGCATCATATGACTTGTGGGGCCTCTCTAGGGTCCACGAGTTCATGGATCGCAGTGAAGGGACCACTACTCAGAGCTTATGAAGCGAAGGAACGGACTACAAAGATTCTAATCCCTATCACTTAGATGTAAAGTTGTTTACATGCAAAGTTAACCCTAATTCTCTAGTTAAGATCTTGGTTAGTGTTTCATAGCACCACAAATTTTTATAAATTGGAATGGATGATGCCTTCCTAAACCTTGTATTCATGCTATACAACCCTACAGTGGTATCAGAGCCAAGCTAGAGCATTAGGTGTTGTTTAGACGAAGTTAGAATTCCGATCGAACTCCGAATACCCGATTTAGACCCCATCTCTGGAAATTTTTCCAAAGGTTGGATTTTTCCATGTTAAAAATATTCAGAAAATCATACAGGGAATTCGATGGACAAACCTGAAGAATGAAACCCTAACTCGTCCAAGTGACCGCGGATCCGCGGCAAAAACATAGTTTTGGCGGCGGATCCGCGGCGCCACTTGAGAGGCTTGGGTCGGGCCTTCAGCTGTATGTCCGTAGGTGATGTAGGATGTCTCTGGTTAACTTTAACTGTGCTCAAGTGTTGAGATCTCTGGGAAATTTTGGGTGTTTGTTGATTCGATCGGAAAGTTTAACAATGCCTAGCTTTTTCTGTAATGTGATACAATGTGTGGAATTCATAAAGTTAGGCATGAAATCCGTAATATGTGATACTTCGTGTTTATGATGGCTAAGGTGATTGTGGATTCCAAATGTTGTAGTTTTACATTTTCTTTTCTGCGACCGTAAGTGTAATATGTGGTATATCGTCGTTTTCGTTGCTATATGTCAACGACAATTGTGATAGGCATATTTACTTGCATTGATGACATGTGATGTTATGTGTTACTGTGATATGTTATATTGGATCGTCGTGTTTTGAATAGCCGGGGGTTTTATATGAGATGAGAGTTTTTTCATTTTCATTCATGTAAAATTCATTGTATGTAATATTCTTTTATTGGGGCACTTCTGGGTTGAGGATGATGTCACCATTGTATATTATTTACTTTTCTGCATTAGGATAGACCCAAGCTGGAGAGCACAAGCAACAGGGTTCTAAGGTGCAGTTGGAGGCCATCTCGAGGAGTCGAGACCGGGTCTCCTAACCCTAGAATTGGCAGGGTTGCATGCCGCTCTCGTATGGGTCTATGGATGTGGGTTTGGCTATTCATCGCGACCGTGGAATCCGTGTTTTATAGAGACTCAAAATAAAACACGGATCTCCTAGAATATCCAATCATCGGCTGCTATTATACTGTGATGTGATCATTTTATATGCGTGAGACGAATGCTTATACTATATATATATGATATATAAATATTACTGCTTTCATTTCTTCTGTGATGCTTAGGAAGCATTTAAATGATGGGAATTCATTAATGAGATTAATGAAAGAAAAAGAAACCTAAAAGTTGTTGTAGAATCAAATTTATAAAAAAAGGGTAGTTCTAGTTTTTGCTTTGCATAGCGATATTCCTTATAGAATATCCATCACCTTATTCGATAAGGAAATAGCCGAGATCCCTTCACCGGGAGTGACCTCTTTAGTGAAAATAGCAGATGCTACAACTCATTCGGTTTGGTTTTTTATTGCTTCCATATTTCTTGCTTTGCACAGCGGTATTCCTTGTAGAATTTCCAGCACCTTATTCGATAAGGAAAGAGCCGAGATCCCTTCACCGGGAGTGACCTCTTTAACGGAACTAGCAAAAGCCTCAAAAACACTCCTTTTCAAAATCACTTGTTTCTATAACGATATAAAGTTCGTTACGACAAAAGGTTTTCAGAAAAACCTTTCGTAGCCCTCCGTCATTTTAGATAAGTCCTACTTAGTATTTGTGCTGCGTTTGTTGGCCTTTGTCAAGGCATAGTGTGCGGTAGCTGAATAGTACTTATCTATTTAAACATGTGATGTGATTGGATTAGGGTAGTCGTACGACCTTGTTGGCCTTTGTCAAGGATCGTGCGGGTGGGTTTAATTCAATCGGGAAATGACGGGTTGAACTTGACTAGCATCGTATAGTTTGTTGGCCTTTGTCAAGGTCATAGGGGGTTAGGGGCAAAAGTATTATCGGGAATTTCCAGTGTTGAAATTTGGTATGAGATTGCATACCTTCGATGAGATAGTTGGATCCCGATACCCACTTCGAGTAAGAGCAACTCTTGGGAGAGTTTTGTTAGTGTATATGCCCTAGAGGCCATTACTGTATCATACTAGTTTGTATATTACTTAATGGAAGCTTGGGATATTCACCTTGTATAAACAATCTTGCTCAATATAGTAGTATGCTACTTGGTTTGTTTCTGCTTTAATGTGTGCATGTGTTTCTTTTAGCATATCGCCTTTACACATTAGTGGAGCCCTTAGGATCTTTGCTTGATTACCAGCGTTGTGTTGGCAGTCACACTCGTAGTGGCTGGGTAATCTATAAGCATATCCTTATGCAGGTCCCTAGTCGCAGGACTATCGAGACAGGGCATCGATACTCCGGAGTAGACTAGCGTATGCGCTTCTCATCCCAGTGTGGGAGACGGTCTGTCCCACAGCCGTCAGTACGTCGTACTTGAGATAGTATGCGGGTGCTCGTTAGGTTACGAGTACACTGGACAGCACTCGTCGGGAACTGTTGGTTGGTACTATACCTATCGTCAGTTATCAGTTCCCAGGTGACATGAGTACAGCTTAGTCCGCTGACTTGACACTGTCACTTCGCCTCGAGTGTGTTCCCACTGTACTTTGATTACTACCCTACCACGGCTCAAAGGAGTCATGCAAACAGGTAGTAGTTGGATGCAGTCCCGAAGCACTTGGAGGCAGTGACGGTTAAACAGGATACGACTCTCCCGGTATTGGGGGTTGACGTCGCGCTGTGTATAGGAGAGCCATTACACAAGTAGTCCCTGGCCAGGGCAAGCGAGATATACTGGTAGGTTTCCAGTGTTATCTCAGGGTGTTCTGGGCTACACTCCGACACGACTTGTACCGATATGAGGGGATTGACGTTTACCGCCCCCTAGGCCCGCCATGCGATGTTATCAGACGAACAGACCGGACTGTACGGAGATTGTCACATTCAGGCTCAGTAGGAGTTCAGATGGGTTTGACCTCGTCCGTCTTCTTGTCGGCATCTACCTGGGGACCGTTACGCACAGCTAGTGCCGCTTGCGGTCTGTGGTTAAACCCACTGCCAGCGTAGTGTCGAGTCTTTAGAGTCCCACACAGAAAGCTATTCGCCTTTAGGCAAAAGAGTAGAGGTCGCATGGTTTTGCGACAGGGTTCGGTCACATCCGTGCACTTGTGCACGTTTAGTGTCCGGACAGTTAACACTAGCGGGCTTTGGTTTAAGCCAGATCCTAGTGTACGTTTTGGGATTGGTTTTATCTCGTTTGTATTCGTGTTTCTCGGAACGCGGATGCGGGTGTGTATGCACAGTTGACAGAGAGACAGAGGCAGAGGATTCTCTTTGGGGTTGTTGACTGTTGACTATTGACTTTTTGCAAAACCCTAATGAGAATAAGAAATATGATTAACAATAATATTAATTAAGTATTATAGTGACATGGTTGTTGAGGGGTTGACTTGTTGACTTTGTTGGCCGGTTGACTAGGCTGGACTAGTTGACCATCATCATGACAATGGCTATCATTTCATGGCAAAGACTTTTGCTTGCTTGTTTCTTTTTTCAAAATGAGTGCATGAAATGATATAGCCATTTTGACTTGAACCATCACATAATACTTGATTACTATTATTTGTTATGATGGTTTTGGATTATGAGAGCTTCGATGGCAAAAGACTTACTCATTTCTCTCATTTGCTTTCCCTCTCTTGCTTGAGCTCTCCCTCTTTCTCTTCCTCTTGCTCTCTCTCTAGCTCAAGGAAACTCCCTCTCATGAGTTGAGAAACATTGCCTTAGAGATAAAAGAAAACCCATATCACTTCTCTACTCATCCTAGTTCACAAGATTTAGACAACCAAGTGTTCTAGTTTCTTCAAGTTTGAAGAAGAAGTCAAAGGTAAAAGCTTTCAGGTGGATCCATCTTTGGCGCAAGGAGACGACGAGGTGAGGCCGATCTGTACACCGCAAAGAGTTGAAGACGAAGGAGTTAAAGAAAGGTATAGCCCCCTAACCGAGTAGGTAAAACTCCTAGTTAGGTTGTTAGGGAGTTGTTTAACAAAGATCCGTATTTTGAGTCCATGTTACCACCTCTTGAAAAATCGTTTTTCATCATTTCCGCTAGCCCGTAAGTACCGGGAGAGGTAACGTGGACTTACAGTGGTATCAAAGACTAGTTAAACACTATCTAACATGTTAGCAAAGTAACTAGAAATTCGATCGGAGAAAAAGTCCCGAAATACGCCCGGAACACAAACTTTCTGTCGATTTTTAAACTGCTGTAAAGATTATTTAACATATACCAAAAATCGACTCAGGGTTTTTATAGTATACTGCAGAAAAACGATCCACAGAACCGACCAATTCACCGCGGTTCCACGGCAAGAAAAGCTTCTTGCCGCAGATCCACGGCCGTGGATCGGTTTCACTGCAGTATACTTTATAAGGTATTTTGGGATTTTTGGAGTATGTTTTTTCTGCCCAGATTTTACAGAAAGCAAAATTTGTTTTTGGGGCTTAAAAAACCGTATTTTGATCGAGTTTCTAAAGACTAAAGCTAACGGGTTTATATCTGTGATGTGTTATATGTATTGAACGTCTGCTAATCGCTATACGTCGATTAGTGGGGTTATACATATCTGTGATCTGTAATGTTGATGGTATGTGTATATGAATTCATTGGATTATCGCGGATGAATAGCCAGGGGGGTTGTGAGATGAGAGTTTTTTTTCTTTTTCTTTCAATTCATGTAAATTTGTAATTGATGTAATATTATTTTATGGCCGCACAACCTGGATGGGTTTGTAGCCGTCATTGTATAATTTCTTTTACTGTTTTTGCTCCTAGGATAGACCCAAGGTGGGGTGCACAAACTACCGGGTATCTCAAAGTGCCGAGTGGCCTACTCACGGTGTTGAGGGAGGTTGCTTCTCTTCGGGTACTTGGCGGGTAGTTTGCTGCACCCGTAGGGGTCTAGGGTGGGGTCTTGGCTATTCATCGCGACCGTGTAATCCGCTCTTCGTTATAGGCTCGTACGAATTGTGGATTCCTTGTATATCCAATGTGTTCATCTGTGATCTGAAATGGCTATCATTGCAATATATCTATATATGATATTATTTAGGCATTACTTATGTTTTGCATCCGCGCTAGTCCAGCCCCCGCTCTGTCGTTAGTTAAGTAACCTAACGGGTAATGACGGGGCCCCGTGGCGAATGCGGATGGCATAAGCGTACATCATATTTTGTTTGTTTTCTGCAATGGTAGGATTAAATGATGGGACGCATTAAAATTAATGCAAGAAAAATAAACCAAGTAAAAGTCGTTGGAACACTTTCAAAACCACTCGGTTTCTTTTCAAAAATAACTTTTAAACGCGGAGCATAAGCCACTCCTTTTAAAAGCTACCTCGTTCCTTCGATTATATCAAGTTCACTACGTTCACGGTTTCGCCAAAACCATTCGTAGCCCTCCGTCGTTTCATAGGAATGGTCAATAAGTATTCAAGCTATGTTTGTTAGCCAAAGTCAAGGCATAGTGATTGGTAGCTATTGGGTATTCATGTGCAGCATAGATAGATGTGTTGGTTTGGGGCAGTCGTTCTACCTTGTTGGCCAAAGTCAAGGGTATGTGCAGGTGGGCTCAAATTAACCTGGAGAATGACGGGTAGAACTTGACATGTGACTTATGATTTGTTGGCCAAAGTCAAGGTCATAAAAGCATGGGGCAAAAATCCACATCGGGAGTTTCAAAAGAACTGAAACTTGCTAGCGCTGCATACCATTTGGAGTGTGATGATTCTGGTAGGATTCCTTCAGTTTTGTCACGCAATGATATTTGGATCCCGATCCTACTGTGAGTATATGCTACTCCTCGGGAAATTTCTCACTTAACGATCAATGCTATAAACCAAGTAGGTGTCTAGAAAGTTGTTAGCGCGGCTACGCCCCCAGGGAAAAGAGGTTATTTAATTAAGGAACTTCACGAAAGCGTTGGAAAACCTCCCTTGAAGTACCGACACCAGCCTGGCCGAACGGTTAAGCAAGTATTGTACGGTGAGATTGATCCTGACTAATTCTTCCTTTTTGGTTTGAGGAGGGATTCGAGAGACAGTGTGAGCCATCCTGTTTAGACAAATTAAAAACCACTCTAAACTTGCAAGAGCATCATGCTAAAGTGTTTCTTCTCTCTCTCCTAATTGCAGCGACCAAACATCATGACCGAACTTAAGTTACTACTAGATAAAAACATACTGACAGGGCCAAACTACAAAGATTGGCTCAGGAATGTCAAAATGGCATTCACTTATGACAAGTTGTGGTATCTCCTTACCACCAAAGCTCCCCCTGTCCCAGGACCCAAAACCAGCGTCGCGGATAGGGAAATCCATAAGACCTGGGAAATCGATTGCGCGAAGGCCAAGTGCCTCGTGCTTGCCTCTATGGACAATGAACATCAGAGGAGGAACGATAATATGGACCTTGAACCCATATTTCTCCATTCAAAAGAACTGTATGGAGAGCAATCTCGTATCGCCAGATACGAAGTGTCGAAAAAGCTGTTTTCGGCAAGGTTGGCCGTCGGTTCATCGGTAGCGGAACACGTGCTTAAGATGATTGGCTTCATTGAGGAGCTCGCAGACCTTGGGACCACGTTAGAGAACGAGCTCTACACGGACTTGATTCTCCAGTCCCTTCCTTCCACTTGCGCCCAGTTTATCCTGAACTTCAACTTGTAAGAAAAGGAAGTTGAACTTTCAGAACTCCTCAACATGCTGAGGAGTGCAGAGGGCACCCTACCGAAAGGTAGGGAAACATCCACTTTGTTTGTAGGAGGATCTTCCTCTTCTAGGTCCAAGGCGAAAACCAAGGGAAAGAAGAAGAAAGCCCCCGCCAAACCAAGGGGCGGTGTTAGTAAAGTGGATACGAAGGGAAAGGAAAAAGCAACAAAGATAGCGGGGAAGCTTGTAGGGAAGGAAGAGTGCTTTTACTGTCATAAGAGTGGGCACTGGAAGAAAGATTGCAGGGCTTGGAAAGCCAGAACACAGGATCTGAAGCAAGTTGCGGCTTCAGCTTCAGGGGTGTATGTTATTGAAAACTGTCTATCAATAAAGTCTACTTCCTGGGTATTGGATACCGGATCAGGATCTCATATCTGTAATTCTTTACAGGCGTTGAGAAAGCGTAGGTTTTTGAAGGCAGGTGACATGACCCTAAAAGTTGCAAACGGAGCTAGCATGGATGCTAAGGCCGTGGGGGACTATCACCTGGGAATGTCAGATGGACATGTTTTGGTTTTACGTAATTGCTTTTTTGTACCCAACACAACTTGTAATATCATTTCTGTATCTTTAATATCTAAAGAAGGTTATGAATTTGCGTTTGTAAGTAATGTTGTAAACATTCACCTTAAACAAGTTCTGATTGGGTCAGGTACATTGAGCAATGGTATATACGTATTAAACCAACCACAGATTTTCAATGTACAGAATACACACGGAAGAAAGTCTCCGGAAACAAATCAGGCTTTCTTATGGCATTGTAGACTGGGTCACATCAATGAGAGAAGGTTGACGAAGTTACATACAGAAGGATATTTGGATCCGTTCGAATATCAATCGTATGCCACTTGTCAATCCTGTCTCAAAGAAAAGATGAAAAGACTCCGTTCACTGGACACGGAGTAAGAGCGAGCGAGCTCTTGGGACTCGTACACAGCGACGTGTGCGGTCCAATGTCTACACATGCGCGAAGCGGTTACTTCATTACTTTTACAGATGACTTTTCAAGGTACGGATATTTCTTCTTAATGAAACATAAATCCGAAGCCTTTGGAAAATTCTAGGATTATAAGAATGAAGTAGAAAAACAAACCGGCAAAAATATCAAGACACTGAGATCTGATCGAGGTGGTGAATACTTGAGTGCCGAGTTCCTGGATTACTTAAAAGAGAATGGAATTCTCTCTCAGCTTACTCCTCCATACACTCCGCAACATAACGGTGTATCGGAGAGACGGAACCGAACCCTATTGGATATGGTACGGTCCATGATGAGTAACGCTGAGTTACCACGATCATTCTGGGGATATGCACTAGAATCAGCTGCATACCTTTTGAACTGAGTTCCAACTAAGACTGTGCCTACCACACCATATCAGATGTGGTGTGGGAAGAAACCCTATCTTAAGCACATTAAGACATGGGGATGTCCAGCTTTTGTCAAAAAGCAGCATGCGGACAAACTCGAGGGGTGCTCAGTACAGTGCAAGTTTGTGGGATATCCAAAGAACTCCAAGGGATATTTCTTCTATTGCGAAGAGGAACAAAAGATTTTTGTTTCTCGTCATGCCCACTTCTTGGAAACTGAGTTTTTGGAAAATCAGATAAGTGGGAGCGCAATAGAACTGGTAGAAATTCCAGAACCACAAGCTATTACTAAAAGCTTAGTAGAACCAGAGGGTTCGAAAGATCATGACATTCCTGCGCCGCTCCGCTGGAGTACTAGGCAGTCTCATCCGCCTGAGAGATACTACGGTTTTCTCATAGACGGGGATAGAGAGGATTGCATCATTGATAGTGATGAGCTGACTAGCTTCCAGCAGGCCATTCAGAGCGTTGACTCGGTAAAATGGCTGGATGCAATGCGGACCGAAATGGAGTCCATGTACACCAACAAAGTATGGACGTTGGACGTTGTTCCAGATGGGGTAAAACCCGTAGGATGCAAGTGGATCTTCAAAAGGAAGATTGGTGTAGATGGACAGATTGAGACCTATAAAGCTAGACTGGTTGCAAAGGGTTTTCGTCAAAGACCTGGTTTGGACTATGACGAGACCTTTTCTCCAGTCGCTATGCTGAAATCCATTCGGATCCTTCTTGCCATTGCTGCCTTCCACGATTATGAGATTTGGCAGATGAACGTAAAGACCGCTTTTCTAAATGGTAATTTAGAGGAGTGTGTTTATATGGACCAGCCAGAGGGTTTCATTCAGAGTAGGAGCAGCGGAAAGGTGTGCAAGTTGGTTAAGTCCATCTATGGACTAAAGAAGGCATCACGGAGTTGGAACATCTGTTTTGATGAGACGGTCAAAGATTTTGGCTTTATCAAAAATCCAGATGAACCATGCATCTATAGTAGATTTGTAGCGAGAACTTTACTATTCCTCGTTTTATACGTGGATGACATTCTCTTGATAGGAAATGACATTCCTATGCTACAATCTGTCAAAAGGTTCTTGTCACACAGGTTCTCTATAAAAGACCTGGGTGATGCCTCATACATTCTGGGGATCCGGATCTATCGTGACAGATCCAAGAGGATACTGGGACTCTCATAGTCCAGGTACATCGACACCATACTGAAAAGATTCAGTATGGAAGATTCTAACGCGGTAATCTACCGGCTTGTCACGGGATCACCCTCTCTAAAGAGATGTCTCCCAAGACTGATTTGGAAAGGGATCACATGTCTATTATACCCTACGCTTCTGCGGTAGGCTCTATAATGTATGTGATGTTGTATACCAGACCAGATGTAGCTTATGCACTGAGTGTGGTAAGCCGGTATCAGTCAAACCCTGGGGAGAAACACTGGATAGCGGTAAAGAACATTCTCAAGTACTTGAGAAGGACTAAAGAGATGTTCTTTGTGTATTGCGGAAAAGACCTCCAGATCGAGGCATTTGCTGACTCCAGCTTCCAGAGTGACAAGGATGATTCCAAGTCCATGTCGGGTTATGTCTTTACCCTCAATGGAGGGGCGGTGTGTTGGAAGAGTTCCAAACAGGAAACCGTTGCTGACTCGATGATGGAAGCGGAATATATCGCTGCTGTAGATGCCGCAAAAGAAGCCGTCTGGATAAGGAAGTTCTTAACTGAACTTCAGGTGGTTCCATCCATTGTTGATCCAATACCTCTGTATTGTGACAACAACGGGGCTATAGCTTTAGCGAAGGAACCCAGGTCCCATCAGAGATCCAGAAACATCTTGAGGCGGTATCACCTAATCAGGGAGATCGTGGGTCGCCAGGAGATCGAGGTTCGGAGAGTTTCTATGGAAGATAACACTGCTGGTCCACTCACAAAGGCCTTACCCCAGACTCAGTTCGAGCGGCTGATCGAGATGATAGGTCTTCGATACGCCAGTACAAGGCCTTAGTGCAAGTGGGAGATTGTTAGTGTATATGCCCTAAAGGCCATTACTGTATCATATTAGTTTGTATATTACTTAATGGAAGCTTGGGATATTCACCTTCTATAGACAATCTTGCTCAATATAGTAGTATGCTACTTGGTTTGTTTCTGCTTTAATGTGTGCATGTGTTTCTTTTAGCATATCGCCTTTACACATTAGTGGAGCCCTTAGGATCTTTGCTTGATTACCAGCGTTGTGTTGGCAGTCACACTCGTAGGGGCTGGGTAATCTATAAGCATATCCTTATGCAGGTCCCTAGTCACAGGACTATCGAGACAGGGCATCGATACTCCGGAGTAGACTAGCATATGCGCTTCTCATCCCAGTGTGGGAGACGGTCTGTCCCACAGCCGTCAGTACGTCGTACTTGAGATAGTATGCGGGTGCTCGTTAGGTTACGAGTACACTAGACAGGAGTCGTCGGGAACTGTTGGTTGGTACTATACCTATCGTCAGTTATCAGTTCCCAGGTGACATGAGTACAACTTAGTCCGCTGACTTGACACTGTCACTTCGCCTCGAGTGTGTTCCCACTGTACTTTGATTACTACCTTACCACGGCTCAAAGGAGTCATGCAAACAGGTAGTAGTTGGGTGCAGTCCCGAAGCACTTGGAGGCAGTGACGGTTAGACAGGATTCGTCTCTCTCAGTATTAGGGGTTGACATCGCGCTGTGTCTAGGAGAGCCATTACACAAGTTGTCCCTAGCCAGGGCAAGCGAGATATACTGGTAGGTTTATAGTGTTATCTCAGGGTGTTCTGGGCTACACTCCGACATGACTTGTACCGCTATTTGGGGACTGACGTTTACCACCCCCTAGGCCCGCCATGCGATGTTATCAGACGAACAGACCGGGCTGTACGGAGATTGTCACATTCAGGCTCAGTAGGAGTTCAGATGGGTTTCACCTCGTTCGTCTTCTTATCGGCATCTACCTGGGGACCGTTACGCACAGCTAGTGCCGCTTGCTGTCTGTGGTTAAACCCACTGCCAGCGTAGTGTCGAGTCTTTAGAGTCCCACACAGAAAGCTATTCGCCTTTAGGCAAAAGAGTAGAGGTCGCATGGTTTTGTGACAGGTCGTATGGTTTTGCGACAGGGTTCGGTCACATCCGTGAACTTGTGCACGTTTATTGTCCGGACAGTTAACACTAGCGGGCTTTGGTTTAAGCCAGATCCTAGTGTACGTTTTGGGATTGGTTTTATCTCATTTGTATTCGTGTTCCTCAGAACGCGGATGCGGGTGTGTATGCACAATTGACAGAGAGACAGAGGCAGAGGATTCTCATTGGGGTTGTTGACTGTTGACTGTTGATTATTGACTTTTTGCTAAACCCTAATGATAATAAGAAATATGATTAACAATAATATTAATTAAGTATTATAGTGACATGGTTGTTGAGGGGTTGACTTTGTTGACTTGTTGACTTTGTTGACCGGTTGACTAGGTTGGACTAATTGACCATCATCATGACAATGGCTATCATTTCATGGCAAAGTCTTTTGCTTGCTTGTTTCTTTTTGCAAAATGAGTGCATGAAATGATATAGCCATTTTGACTTGAACCATCACATAATACTTGATTACTATTATTTGTTATGATGGTTTTGGATTATGAGAGCTTGGATGGCAAAAGACTTACTCATTTCTCTCATTTGCTTTCTCTCTCTTGCTTGAGCTCTCCCTCTTGCTCTTCCTCTTGCTCTCTCTCTAGCTCAAGGCAACTCCCTCTCATAAGTTGAGAAACATTGCCTTAGAGATAAAAGAAAACCCATATCACTTCTCTACTCATCCTAGTTCATAATGTTTAGTAAACCAAGTGTTCTAGTTTCTTCAAGTTCGAAGAAGAAGCCAAAGATAGAAGCTTCCAGGTGGATCCATCTTCGGCGCAAGGAGACGACGAGGTAAGGCCGATCCGTACACCGCAAAGAGATGAGGACGAAGGAGTTCAAGAAAGGTATAGCCCCCTAACCGAGTAGGTAAAACTCCTAGTTAGGTTGTTAGGCAGTTGTTTAACAAAGATCCGTATTTTGAGTCCATGTTACCACCTCTTGAAAAATCGTTTTTCATCATTTCCGCAAGCCCGTAAGTACCGGGAGAGGTAACGTGGACTTACAAGTTTTACACAGGACAATTGGTCGATCAAGTAGGTGTCTAAAAAGGTGTTAACGGGGTTATGCCTCTGGGAAAACGAGGTTTATTTTAGTTAGGTCCGTGCGAAAGCACGGAGAACCTCCTTCAAAGTACCAATACTAACCTAGCTGAAAGATGGGCGAACTTGTAAGGTGTAATTAATCCCGGCTTGTCTTACCATTTTGGGTTTGAAGGAAGATTTGATAAAAACAGTGGGAGCCATCCTGATTAGATAAGATAATAACCAATCTAATCTTGCAAGAGCATACGCTAAATTGTTTTCTTCTCTTTTTCTCCAGGTAGCGACCATGTCAGGCCTTAATCAAGATAATAACATTGATGTATTGACCGAACCCGCTTGTTATACTGAGCAGGGGAACGTTGGTCTCGTTCTTTCTTATAAATGTTATAAGACTGAACTGGAGATAGAGGAATGTCCGGATTCCCACGCCGCCCAAATGAAGAAAAAACATGTTGATGCATCTTCTTCGGGTGTGTTAGTTATTGAGAGTTATTTCTCAGTTCACTCTACGTCCTGGGCATTAGATACCGGATCAGGATCCCACATATGCAACATGTTGCATGGGCTAAGGAAAGGTAGAGAACTGGGAATAGGTGATCATTCCGTAAGAGTAGGGAATGGTGCAAATGTTGCAGCCAAAGCAGTTAGCGAATATCACCTTATATTACCGAATGGTAATACATTGATTCTGAACGAATGCTATTACATACCGAACCTGATATGCAATCTTATATCAGTTTCTTTATTAAGAAAAGAAGGATATAATTTTGTAATACAGGATGATGTTATGAACATCTTCCTAAATCAAAGGTTGATTGGATCAGGCTCGTTACATAATGGCATATACATTCTAAATCAAACCACGGTTCTTAATGTACAAAACACTCATAAGAGGAAGAGTTCATAAATGAACGAATCCTTCTTATGGCATTGTAGACTTGGTCATATCAATACGACACGACTAGCTAAATTACATAAAGATGGATATTTGAATACGTTCGAATTATCATCTTATGAAACTTGTCATTCATGTCTCAAAAGAAAGATGACCAAAACTCCGTTTAGTGGACATGGAGAAAGAGTTACCGAACCCTTGGGACTGATACATAGTGATATATGCGGTCCCATATCTACATATGACAGGAATGGTTTCTCGTACTTCATTACATTCACTAGCGATCTCTCAAGATACGGACATGTGTTCCTGATGAAACACAAGTCTGAAACTTTTGAGAAATTCAAAGAATATAAGAACGAAGTCGAGAACCAAATGGGCAAAAGTATTAAGATCCTTCGATCTGATCGAGGAGGAGAATACTTGAGCAATGAGTTCCTGGACTATCTAAAAGAGAATGGGATTCTCTCTCCGCTTACTCTTCCATATACACCATAGCACAACGGTGTATCGGAATGGAGGAATCGCACCCTATTAGATATGGTGCGCTCTATGAAGACCAGCGCTGAGTTGCCTATTTCCTTTTGGGGTTATGCACTTGAGACAACAGCATACCTATTGAATCAAGTTCCAACTAAATCTGTACCTACCACACCATATGAGATATAGAGTGGGAAGAGACCATGTCTTAAACGAGTTATGATATGGGGTTGTCCGGCCTATGTCAAAAGGCAAAATCCGGACAAACTCGAGGCACGGTCAGTTCTTTGTAAGTTTGTGGGATATCCTAAACATTCACATGGATATCTTTTCTACCATGGCGAGGAACAAAAGGTGTTTGTTTCTCGACATGCCACCTTTTTAGAAAATGAATTTCTTGAAAAGGAAATTAGTAGCAACGAGGTAGAGCTGGAAGAAGTTCCAACAGCACAAACTACAACTGAAGATTTAGTGGAAACAGAGGATTCGATAGTTCACAACGAACCCCAGCCTCTCTGCCGATCTAGTAGGGTTCCTCATCCACCTGAGAGATACTACTGTTTTCTCATAGATGGTGGGAGCGAGGATTGCATCATGGAAGATGATGACCCGACTAGCTTCGAGCAGGCCATCATGAGTGGGGACACTGTGAACTGGCTGGATGCAATGAGATCTGAGATGGAATCCAAGTACACCAACAAGGTATGGACTTTGAAAGTTTCTCCTGAAGGGGTAAAACCCATTGAGAGCAAATGGATCTTTACCAAGAAACTTGGTGTACATGGAAAAGTTGAGACTTTCAAAGCTAGACTTGTTGCAAAGTGTTTTCGTCAACGACCAGGTGTGGATTATGACGAAACCTTTTCTCCAGTGGCTATGCTTAAGTCCATCCGGATCCTACTTTCCATTGCAGCATACCATGACTACGAAATCTGGCAAATGGATGTTAAGACCGCCTTTCTAAATGGTGATTTAGAGGAGTGCGTATACATGACTCAGCCAGAGGGCTTCGCAGACAGTGTGAGCAGTGGAAATGTGTGAAAGCTGCTTAAATCCATCTATGGGTTAAATCACGCATCGCGGAGTTGGAACATCTGTTTTGATGTAGTAGTCAAAGCGTTTGACTTCATCAAAAACGTAGATGAACCTTATATTTACAAGAAGGTTGCAGAGAGTAAGGTTGTCTTCCTCGTATTGTACGTGGATGACATATTCTTGATAGGAAATGATGTTCCTATGCTGCACTCGGTCAAGCTCTTCTTATCATAAAGATTCTCAATGAAAGATCTAGGTGACGCCTCCTGCATTTTGGGAATTAAGATCTATAGAGATAGATCTAGAAAGATACTTGGACTGTCCGAATACAGGTACATTGACACCATACTAAAGAGGTTTAGTATGTAAGAATCCAAGCGTGAGAATTTACCCACGATCTCTAGACTCACTCTTTCCAAAGAGATGTCTCCCAAGACTGATTTGGAGAGAGCTCGCATGCAAGAGATACCCTATACTTCGGCAGTAGGCTCTATCATGTACGCGATCCTATATACCAGACCCGATGTAGCATACTCACTAAGTGTAGTGAGTAGGTATCAAGCAGATCCTGGAGAGAGTCATTGGGCAGATGTGAAGAACATTCTCAAGTACTTGAGAAGGACTAAGGAGATGTTCTTGGTGTATGGTAACGGAGAACTCCAACTGGAGTCCTTTACCGATTCGAGCTTCCAAAGTGATAAGGACGACTCTAAGTCGCACTCGGGCTTTGTCTTTGCCCTAAATGGAGGGGCGGTTTGTTGGAAGAGTTCCAAGCAGGAAACCGTGGCAGACTCGACGATGGAGGCTGAATACATCGCTGCCAACGATGCTGCCAAAGAGGCTGTCTGGATGAAGAAGTTCATAACTGAACTTGGTGTGGTTCCGTCCATTGAGCATCCAATACCTCTGTATTGTGATAACAATGGAGCTGTGGCTTTGGCCAAGGAAGCCAGGTCCCATCAGAGATCCAGGCATATTCTCAGGTGGTATCACCTGATCCGGGAGATCGAGGTCAGGAGAGTTGATATGAAGGACAACACTGCGGATCCACTCATGAAGGCCATACCCTAGATACATTTTGAGAGACTCTTCGGGATGTTGGGTATGAGATACTACAACAGCTGGCCTTAGTGCAAGTGGGAGATTGTTAGTTATGTATATGCCCTAGAGGCCATTATTGTACATGAGATGTATATTATAGAGGATGCTTGGATATATAGAGAGAGGACTTTCTTGCTCGATATGATAGTATGCTATCTGGTTGCTCTTTATCATAACGTGTAGACTTGTATCGGAACAATGTGTTGCTCTCACATGTTGATAAAGCCCTTAGGATACGTACTTGATTACTGGGACTATGATGCAGATCATACTAGTGGGGCCAGAGTATTCTACGAGTACATCCTATAACTGTTCCTAGTCGAGGGTGTATCGAGACAAGGCATCGTTACTCCATAGTAGACTAACGTAAACGCATCTTGACCCATTTTATGCGCGATGGATGATCCTACATCCATTGGTGTTCGACATCAAAAATGGTTTACGGGTGCTCAGTGGAGACTGGGTACACTGAACGGACTCGCCGAGAACTCCTAGATGGTATTATACCTATCGTCAGATAGCAGTTCTCCGGTGACACTGGTACAGGTTAGTCTGTAGACCCGAGATCGTCATAGAGTCTTGTGTGATTCCCACCGTGCTTTGATTTCTACCTTACTACGTTCATGAGAACGTGCAAAACGGTGGCTTTTGGGTACAGTCCCGAATCACATGGAGGCAATGAGCGATAGGAAAGGTTTCGTCTCTCCCAGTATTGGGGGTTGATGTTGCGTTGTGTTCGATTGGCTATATCTGGAAGTCCCTAGGCAGGGCTAATATGGATATCTACTGGTAAGTGTTATCAGTAGTTTCTCGACCCGTTATGAACATCATATCGACATGACTTATCGGTTACTAGGGTCTGACGTTTACCACCCCTAGACTGGATATGCGACATATCAGACGAAGAGACCGGACTGTACGGTAGTGATACTGATTGGATTCACAGGGGTATGTACAGGCATGCTTGTTGATCTTTTGGTCTCTCAATACCAGGGTGGCTGTTACGTTTAGCTGACCGCTTGCAGCTTGTGGGTGTTTGATTTGATCATCGTCTACTGCCGGCGTATTGACGAGTCTTTAGAGTCTTACACAGAGGTTTCCTGGCTCAGGAGAAATGGAGTAGGAGCACATATGTGATATGTACGGGATCGAGATTAATACGAGTATGTGATACCGTATTCTATTATCGCGATATATGATATCCGCCGGTTATATGTGATATAGCCGGGTTATCGTATCAAGTGTTGATTCGACGAAATTATATAATATATATATATATATATATTATATGCTCACTTAAGTATTTATTATTCTCACTTATAATACATTTAACATATATGTGATATATGTTTATTGTATTGTTTTCTTTTGTTACATAAATATTATATATGTGATATATAATATTGTGACATGCTTGGTTATAAATGCAACTAGGGTTTATGAGAGTTAAATCATGCTAGGGTTAAGATTAGGGTTTATATTTATCATTAAGTAATTCAAAGATTGTGGATTTTTTGTCATGGTTGAAGCTTGTAGAAGCTTGTAGTCTTCTTTGACTTTGTCCACTATTTTTGTCTACCTTAAGATATTTATCAACCATACATTTAACCATAGCTCATGGTTAAGTCTCTACGAGGGTTAAGGATGATATACTTGCCCATGGTTGCATTTCTAACCACATAACAATAATTCATCACTTGCTTCTTCTTCTTCTTCATTGAAAAAGGCTTGCTAGATTTTTCATTTGTGATGAATGATTGTGAGAAATTAAATAATAAAGTGAGCAAAATTTCTACTTCATCTTCCTCTTCTATACTAGCCATATAGATTAGTGTGTTTGCTTCACTAGTTCCTATTTAGTGAAGAGAAAGCTTGAGTCTGTGTTTCCTCAAAGTAGATCATCTTGACTATAAGCAAGGAAGCATCATACGACTTGTGGGACCTCTCTAGAGTCCAGGAGTTCATGGATCGCAGTGAAGGGACCAGTACTCGGAGCTTATGAAGTGAAGGAACGGACTTCAAAGGTTGTAATCCCTATCACTTAGATGTAAAGTTGTTTACATGCAAAGTTAACCCTAATTCTTTAGTTAAGATCTTGGTTAGGATTTCATAGCACCCCAAATTTTTATAAATTGGCATGGATGATGCCTTCCCAAACCTTGTATTCGTGCTATACAACCCTACAATCCTCACTTAACCAATTCTAAACTAGAAGAGAAGCTAAAGAAACTAAATTAATAAACTAAAAGTGTGGGATTTACCTCATTTGGCAACTCAAGAATTTTCTTGAGTTGCCCCAAGTGCTCAAAATCTTAATTTGTTTGGTCCACCATGCTTGTAGTGAGCTTGTGCACCATTTTTGTGAAGGGAGGTGAGGTTTTTAATTGAGTTTTGGAGGTGGTAGACGGTGGTAGAGGAGGTGGAGAATGAGGAAGAAGGAATAATAAGATGAAGAATTAGGATGAAGGTGCCATGGCTAAAGAAAATATCCCCTCTCTCTCTCCCCCCTCTCCTTGCCCATACTTCCTTGTCCCCACTCTCAAAATATCTCTCTTTATTTCTTTCAATTTCAAACAAAAACCAAAAACCAAGTAATAAAAGAAATGAAGCATGGTTTTCAAACAAATTAATAATGTAACAAGTATTATGCAACATATCATGTTGCATGTCATGCACATATCATACTTAATGAATAATTAGTAAACACTAATCGAGATTATTAAATAACTGTTCATACCAGAATATTGCATTTTATACCGCCCATTCTTACGCTCGTTTGTTTATAGGCAGGTGCTTTTAATCAATGTTTGCTACATAATTGCAGGATACTGGTCTCAGCTCTAAACAGTGAATATCATGGAAAAGTACGACAAATTCCGGATTACTGCCAACAACAGATAAAACAGGGGTCTCCGCTCTCTATCTGTGTGTTGCCACAGACCAGTTTAAGGGACAAAATGGCAAATCGATGTCATTTTCATGCACAAAGCTCAATGTCAACACAAGATCCAACATATCTACGCGGAGCTCGAGGAAATCATGGCAAAAGATCTACATCACATTACCTTTTGATCTACTGAAATTCTGGAAGAATTGTGAAGAGATTCCGAGAAAAGTACTATACCACACTGAAGAGGACCACAAACTAGGGGATACGACAAAATATGAAGGCACAAGACTTCTAAAGGGCCGCGGAACCGCGACATAAGCGCGCTTAGGCCGCGGATCCGCGGCCATGTCGGCTCCTCAATTGATGAAATTTTAGGGGTATATTGGTAATTTTATATAGAGGCAGATTGTTGCCCTAGGTTTTCAGTTCCCTGCCTATAAATTGCCCAGAACTTGCCAAGCCATTGGTGTTCATTCTTATGCCAACTTTTTGTTAGTTTTTAGTTTTCTTCTTCTTCTTCTTCATTCTTTCCAACATGAAATTCTTGTGAGAGCTTTTGAGTGGATGTTAAATGAAGATGAGGGTTATTTTGTATCATTCTTTTTTGCTTAGCTTCCCTCTTGAGCTCTCTACCTTAACTTGATCTTGCAACCTCTTAAGTGAGCTTGCAATTTTAAGCTTTGGTCATTGATCTCAAGGGGTTGTATCATTTGTTCTCTCTTTTGTGCTTCATTCTCCATGAGTTCTTTGCCTTTTCTTGATCTTGCAACCTCTTAATTGAGCTTGCAAGTTTAAGATTTGGTTATTGAACCCATGTCTTGTTTTGGGTTTTATGGTTCCTAGTTTCATTTCTTGCTTTACTTTCATGCACTTAAATTCCATGCACTTTTAAGTTACTTGCTTGTAATCTTTTCTTTTCTTTGTTTATCTTTTCTTTTGCTCTTTTTGGATCGTTTTGTGAATGGTTGTAATAGTTGTTGTTAAGAATAAATACAATATTGTAAGTTAATGTTTCTTTGCTCATTTCCTTCTCCCGTTATTTTCCTTTGAACTCCGCCCAAACGTTACGCAAGCGCTCCGTTAGGCACCCTACCCTACCAAGGTAACGGTGATTCCTAACCGCGACCGGTTGCGTATGGTTTGGCCGGAGGCGAAAGCAAGAGAGAAGAACGGAAGGACAAGGGTCAATAAGCCGGATTCCACGAATACCGTGCTTAAGTACCCTAATCCACGTTGTTGCCGATTGCTCTAGCTTTAATTGGTCAAGACTCGGCTCAAAGGTTTTGAGTCCGGATTTCTTTAGCTTACACTTTCGTATCTTTTTCTTAATAACTTTATACTTGCATATAAAACACATAGGTTAGATTTGAAAAAACATATACACATTCTTTATTGACTCGTCTAAAACTCGAACGGACATACAACCATCTCCCTGTGGATCGACCCGTGCTCAACCGGCTAGCTGCAAAGCGACACCGTCCTGATCGCGGTTATAACTTTAGAACTTTGAACATCCGACACGCCAAAAGCATTCGATCAAATGGCGCCGTTGCCGGGGAGACGGTAACGTATTTTCTTTCTTGTTATTCGGGTTAATATTCTTTTTGTATATATTTATAAATAAAAAAATAAAATCTTTTTGTTATTTTTGAGAATTTTTGTGTGCAAGTGTGCAGGCTAATCTGGAGCAAGTACAGTAATCAAATCAAGAAATAGAGGTTTTTATTAGGGTGTACAGAGAAGGGCACGTGTACCGACCTTAGATTCAGGCGCCAGATCATCAATTTGACCGCGGAACCGCGGTCAAAGAGGGGATACGGCGGCGGTTCCGCGGTCCTTTTGAGGCTTCTGAGCCCCAAATTTTTTCTGCCCTTTCTCTTTCCTCTAGTTCCCTCTCTGAATTCCACTATACTGTATTTTCTGTAGATTTTTGCGGATTTTCAAACGACGATTGTGGGGAGCAAAGTGTACGTTCAAGGCTAAGGTGATTGCAAAGAACAGTGCCAAAGATCCGGGTAGTTTGACTCGCGCAAGCGAACTTTTCAAGCTTACCGGATTTGATTCAACGGGGGTTTCCTAACCCAAAAACTTAACGGTACGTATTTCTTAAACACCTTCTTCTCAAATCCGACGCATCCAATATACTATTCTTTGCTGGATTCTTTGCAAGTTCGCTAGCAAACGCTAAAAATTGACTAACCCGTATTTATTGCAGTGCCGTGCTTAAACTAAAAAACGATTGTTTGATTCTTTATAGAATTTTTATTGAATTGCGCATTGCATACATTAATATGGACTTAAGGGCAAGCGAACCCCACAACATACGGTAAAGGATTTCATCACCTTTTCCGTGGCCCACAAATCACGAACTTGAGCATAACGTTTACCCACACAAATTTTAAAAGAAATTAGACTTTAAGCCTTAAGGGCTTCATGCTCACTAGGAGAAGTTAACTGTGTTTAGAACCTCGCTTAACGGTATATTGTTTATGGGGTGTCTAGAAAAGTGTTAACGGCGAAACTGCCAAAAGAGAAAGGGTTATTTAATTAAGGACCTTCGCGAAAGCGTCGGAAAACCTCCCCTTATCTCTGCACTTACCTGGCCTCGTGATCAGTGTATCTTAAGCCCGTTTCTCGACACAGTTTTACTTCGACAATCAAGTTCTGGAGCAGGTCTAGTTGACCTAGGTGAACCCTAGAACGATTAGGTGTGTGGTATTTTTGTGTTGTGATTGTTTTCGTCCAGATTCTTTTTGTGTGTATATTTCATTCTTTTGTTAATAACTAAAAAAAAATCATATTCTTTTTCCCTCCTTTTCTCTGCCTTTCTTTCTTTCTCTCTTCATATCATGGGTACCCCACCTCGCAAAACTCTAGCCAAACTTTGGTACCCACAACCAGACATTACTTCTTACGGTTCTTGCTTTGGCCGAACGTCGAACGATCCCTCCATGCCCAAAATCTCTTTGAAAGATCGGATAGACGCATCTAGGACAAACACTTGCCCTCCGCAATCCACTTTGTATCAACCTTTTCAACCTCCCCCACCCTCTTATGTTGATACCCCTTTTGCAAGTCGTCCTTTGTCCGTCGTTGAACATATTGAACAATCCTGTAGCCGATCTTTCACTCCTTTCACCACTACAGATTCTTGGGATCAACAATTCCATTCACCTTCTTATCCAAATGTTGATCCTGCTCCTTTCCAGCCATTCAATTCCTACCAGTACTACCCGACTTTTGCACCTTCCCTAGACATTGCTTCTGAACCGCCATTTGGGTGTTTTCAGTATCCAAACAACTTTGAATCTTTTACTGAAACCCCTTCACAACCCATGTCTAGTCTGGAACAGTCTTTGGAAGACTTTAGGGTAGCGTCGTACCAACAGATGATGGATTTGAATGCGTCTATGGACGCCCTCATACAACCTAGTGACCCGGTAGCTAGTTTTAAACTAGCTCCAAATTTTCCAATGTATGAAGAGGCGGTAGGACAGGTTGAGAATTTGAGTGGAGAGAGTGAGATGTACCCCCTTCCGAATCAAGCCTACCCATTTCAACTTGAATCCCACAACTCCGGTCTTGAATGTCTATCTAGTTTTCCAAACGATTCATTGATTAAAGATAGAACAGATAATGAGTTGTGTGACTTTGTAGTGTTTGATTTGCCCGATTGTGAAGGGTCCTTTTCGAGTGAAACCACACCCAATCCTTTTGCCCTCTACACCTCCACTCTAGAACCCGAATTGATTAATATCCATGCTTTTGTTGAGGTGTCTGAGAATATTGATTTTCACTCGATTGAGGATATTGACGCCGGGAATATTTTGGATGATGAACCTGTAAATTTGGCAGAGTTTTTCTCTTCAATTCATCATCCCGAGTCATTAACTGTTTTTCCCGAACCCCATATGCGTCTTGATTTTGATGAAATTTGCATGGATAAGCTGAATTTTGAGAAAACTTTTGAGGATATTTTTGAGGATAAACCAGTTTTAATTGATGAGTCGGATTTTCCAATTCATCCTGTTCCTTTCATTAACTGTGTACACTCTCCTGAACCTTTAACCAATAACCTTCCTCAATCACCTACCTCCATCCTGTCCATCATTCCGACCTTGCAAGAAACCGTCTCACTTTCATTTCATAAGTCTGGTTTACCGAGTTCGGCGTACCCATGGTTTCTCACGAATCTTGAGGGATTTGACCCCATTTCTCTCCATATTGATAGATTAGTACAATCCATCTTTTCACATCGATCATTACAGATTGTACTAATTTATTCAATTCATTTCCACCCTCAAGTTCGTATTCCACTTCTTTCTCCCTTCCGTCATTCTTCCTCTCATATACCGAGACCGTATCCCGCTTCTATCTTCATACGGTCTCGCGTATTCTCCCTCTCTTTTCTCTACGCCTTCTTCCACCAACCTGTACATTATAGCGATAAAATCTTTGAATGGTTGGTGCTCACTTTTGGCCTGTGTAAGGCCTTGTATAGTTTGAAACTGTTTTCTTTCCCCCTAATCCTAAACTTCAACGCTTAACAGTGGAAACACTGTTTTACTTAAATTTGGGGGGGAACCTTTTTGTATATAATTTTTGTTTTCCTTTTTTGTTATGTATATAATTTGTTTTTAGGGAGGCACCGACAATTTTGACCCTCTTGGTGTAGCATGACAGTGAGGGCACTGTCAAGTTTAAGTTTGGGGGTGTGCTCGGTAAGCTTTCTTCCTTCGCATTCATTTGTATATTTTGCATTTGCATACATTATTAAAAAAACCCACAAAAATCGAAAAATTTCCAAAAATATAAAAACTTTTTCGTCAAGTTAGCTAATAGGGTAACTTAGATTTTTATTCTGAAAGTTTAGTTGATATGTTAGAAATAACTAAATTCTAGGCTTAGGAATTGAAAATCCTAAAAATAACCCTCATTTTGTCTAACTTTGGTAAGTATACGTCCTTACAGTTTTTTTAGAAATAGGTAATCTTGAGTTCAGTTCTTGAGTTAAGTCAAGATGAAGGGAAAGTATTGAAGCTTTACTAAAAGATAAGTCTGAAAAATAGTTTCTTTTCTTGAGTTCAAATTTAGAAAGTATATACCCTACAAACTGCACTTACACGCACCTTAAAACTTGGGATGGTAGAGGATACCTAGAAATACTCTTGCCTGAAAGCCTAGTATGAAAGAAAAAACGGTATTTAAAGCTAAACACCAAAAGTGCATATTGAAAAATATATCCGGTCTTGAAAAGAAAAAGAAAAAGAAAAAGAAAAAGAAAAAATAGAATAAAGTCAAGACCTGGAAACTGCTATTTACGCTTTAAAGTTCACACATTCAGTAATCGGTCGTTAGTGCCTCAAGAAGCATTAATAGTCGCATGAAAGGTGTGTGAGCAAATCCGTCCATCCTTAATGAAAAGAAGTAGTATTAGATATTAGGGCAACGGTATTATAGCTTGAATTGAATTCTTTAGTGTAGGGGTGCAAATACACACACACGTAGGGGTATACAATCGATGTTTGGATAAAAGATAGAAATGAAGAATAAGACTTTTGTTTTCTGTAAAGTTAATAAAAATTCCTGATTTGAGACCACACTTAAAGAAGGAAAACTCAGGAGATACCATCATCTTTCTAAACTTTTTTGGAATGTATAGGATCTAAGGTTAAATAGATAGGAGGTGTGAAACATAAGGGTTGGATATTTCTAACTTAGGATGATAGAATTTCTAACGTAAATACTAAACTATAGGAGTAGAATCAACGTTAACTTATGACACTAGCTTGACGGGATTTTGTGGGTGTAATCAGCTGAAAACCCTCAGGAGACAACACTCCTCCTACTAGGGACACCTAGAGGTTTAACGGCTTGTTGCACGTGCTCGGTGCAATCGCGTTCGCTGCGAAAGTGCGGTTAGGACTTTTTTGTGAATAATTGGTTTTGCTCGGGACGAGCAAAAGTTAAGTTTGGGGGTATTTGTTCATACCAGAATATTGCATTTTATACCGCCCATTCTTACGCTCGTTTGTTTATAGGCAGGTGCTTTTAATCAGTGTTTGCTACATAATTGCAGGATACTGGTCTCAGCTCTAAACAGTGAATATCATGGAAAAGTACGACAAATTCCGGATTACTGCCAACAACAGATAAAACACGGGTCTCCGCTCTCTATCCGTGTGTTACCACAGACCAGTTTAAGGAACAAAATGGCAAATCGATGTCATTTTCATGCACAAAGCTCAATGTCAACACAAGATCCAACATATCTATGTGGAGCTCGAGGAAATCACGGCAAAAGATTCACATCACATCACCTTTTGATCTACTGAAATTCTGGAAGAATTGTGAAGAGATTCCGAGAAAAGTACTATACCACACTGAAGAGGACCACAAACTAGGGGCTACGACAAAATATGAAGGCACAAGAATTCTAAAGGGCCGTGGAACCGTGGCATAAGCGCGCTTAGGCCGCGGATCCGCGGCCATGTCGGCTCCTCAATTGATGAAATTTTAGGGGTATATTGGTAATTTTATATAGAGGCAGATTGTTGCCCTAGGTTTTCAGTTCCCTGCCTATAAATTGCCCAGAACTTGCCAAGCCATTGGTGTTCATTCTTATGCCCACTTTTTGTTAGTTTTTAGTTTTCTTCTTCTTCTTCTTCATTCTTTCCTCCATGAAATTGTTGTGAGAGCTTTTGAATGGATGTTAAATGAAGATGAGGGTTATTTTGTATCATTCTTTTTTGCTTAGCTTCCCCCTTGAGCTCTCTACCTTAACTTGATCTTGCAACCTCTTAAGTGAGCTTGCAAGTTTAAGCTTTGGTCATTGATCTCAAGGGGTTGTATCATTTGTTCTCTCTTTTGTGCTTCATTCTCCATGAGTTCTTTGCCTTTTCTTGATCTTGCAACCTCTTAATTGAGCTTGCAAGTTTAAGATTTGGTTATTGAACCCATGTCTTGTTTTGGGTTCTATGGTTCCTAGTTTCATTTCTTGCTTTACTTTCATGCAATTAAATTCCATGCACTTTTAAATTACTTGCTTGTAATCTTTTCTTTTCTTTGTTTATCTTTTCTTTTGCTCTTTTTGGATCGTTTTGTGAATGGTTGTAATAGTTGTTGTTAAGAATAAATACAATATTGTAAGTTAATGTTTCTTTTCTCATTTCCTTTTCCCGTTATTTTCTTTTGAACTCCGCCCAAACGTTACACAAGCGCTCCGTTAGGCACCCTACCCTACCAAGGTAACGGTGATTCCTAACCGCGACCGGTTGCGTACGGTTTGGCCGGAGGCGAAAGCAAGAGACAAGAACGGAAGGACAAGGGTCAATAAGTCGGATTCCACGAATACCGTGCTTAAGTACCTTAATCCACGTTTTTACCGATTGCTCTAGCTTCAATTGGTCAAGACTCAGCTCAAAGGTTTTGAGTGCGGATTTCTTTAGCTTACACTTTCGTATCTTTTTCTTAACAACTTTATACTTGCATATAAAACACATAGGTTAGATTTGAAAAAACATATACACATTCTTTATTGACTCGTCTAAAACTCGAACGGACATACAACCATCTCCCGGTGGATCGACCCGTGCTCAACCGGCTAGCTACAAAGCGACACCGTCCTGATCGCGGTTATAACTTTAGAACTTTGAACATCCGACACGCCAAAAGCGTTCGATCAATAACCCATTTACAAATAATTATATGATAATTCAAAAAATGCCTACATCACATTAATACCTTCAAAACAATAATTCTTATTAATTTTCCAAATATTTTCTAAATTATCGGTATATAGTTATACCATATCATTTAAAATTAATCTCCATACTTTAAAATATTCATAATATTAATTAATTTAATTATTTAAATTCCCAAAATAATATTTTATTTTCTGAAATGTTACATAGACTTGGTAGTGTCACATTTTGCGACCCTAGTTGTGGTTTGTGGCGTTGTCGCGAGCGCGTTTGTGCACCAAGTGCGTGCGCGTCTAGTTAGTGCGCGTGGTTAATTTGTATTGTTTGTGTCCGCGACTATTTATATATCTATCCTCTTATTAACTTCTGTGCGATTCCAGGATCGGGTGCAGAGGCCTCGGATGTGGTGGAGAAAGACAAGGCTGAGATTTGATCAGATTAGCCGAGGCGTCCCGGTGAATAGATGTACACATTTATGGGGGATCGTCTGGATGGCGCGAAGCGTCCGATAGTCAGGATTACTAATAGTGCTCGTATTTATATGCGTAGTCTCCTAGTCATTCCTCTCATTGCATTGCATCATCATAAATATATATGATATTATCTCATAGGACACTTGCACCATTACCATTGGTTCATGTCGCACGTGCACTATTCATGCGAACACACACGCCTTTGGTAATTGCTATGTTACGAACACTATAGAACTTGCTTAGAATCGTTATCTGTGCATTTGCATCATATATGATCTGTGGACTTGTACTTGTATATTCTTTTCATTAGGATGGATACGTAGGATTGTTAGTCATATATACATACCTCATTGCATCATGATTAATGCATAGCTTCTGGCCGTACTTCGCATGGTATATATACTATCGTATCATAGACATCCATTATCCCTGACATGTTTATATATTGTGATTCTTCTCGAGGATTTCGGTATATATGAGATTTCTGGATTTTGGGGAAAACCGCAAGAATTTTATAACCTATTATCATTTTAAAAATAGAAATTTGGGGTTTTCTCGTAATTATTATGTGTGTGGCGTCCACCATGTGTTTTCTCGGTTCTTAAGCAGTATCATATACCCGATTCGAGGAGGGGGATGCATCGTCTGCTGGTACATGGTGGAACCGGTGTGGTACCTCGGGGCAAGAAGATCGCACAGATGGCGTTGAGCCCGGCAGGGGAGCACTACCGACCGGTTATGCTTGACGCGGCGGATATCCATAGGATACCGACGTATTCGTGAGATTTGATGATATTGGTCGATCTGGACTGACAGAGTCCGAGATACTGAGATATTGAGATATTGAGACATTGAGATATTGAAATATTGATACATTGAGATAATGAGATATTGAGGCATTGAGATATAGAGATATTGGGACATTGAGATATTGGGATATATATATATATATATATATATATATTGTGTTGATCCTGGACACGGGCTTTCTGTTGATTTCATTGATGATACTTCAGTTTATTGCACAGAGGTTTTTCTAAGATAAGAACAAAGATTTTCTCATACCAGACTTGTTCAGGTTTCGTTTTGATTATGCATTCATGTTGCATTCATGTTAGTACATCGTATCATATCGATATGCGTAGGTTGAGACACATTTGCGTGCATGCTTATGATAACCTTATTAGATGTTACTTACTACTCACGAGTTGGCAACTCACCCCCGTTGTGCCACAGTATCTTGCATGTTCGACCCGTCACCGCAGTAGCGGCGGGCGTACTTCCTCTTTTTCTCCATTGCATCGATTTGCAGCATTGCTCATAGGTGGGTTGCAAGGATACTTTTGTTCCATCTTGTATTATTATTTGTATCTAGTATACTCCATCTACCCTTGTATATTGGACTAGACGGTGTGACTCGTGAGACTTGTATTTGTGGTGTTTGGTGTCGATGCTCATTTGAGCCGACGTGGTGATTCTCATTTCTTGCTTTCAGATGCTTATTTCGCTCTTTTGATATACATATTGCATGTGGTTGTGATTCCTCCATTGGCGAAGAGCTAGCTACCGGTTGGGGATGCCTATATTCATTATTTATATGTATTTTCACGTGTTGTACCTGTTTGGAGGCCATTATTTACAAAAGAGACTCTGCCGAAATTTTCGGGAAAATATGATGTTTCTTTTAAATGTTTAATGCCACTTATTTGTTAATACCACTAGCATTAAAACAAGTTTTCCTTCACCCTAGTTGTTAAACGGTTTAGTTTTCTGGGCTTTGGCTTACTTAGACTACGTTACTCCTTCAGACGTTTCGTAATTTAAGTGCCAGTCACGTTCCGTACCTTCGGGTCGTGACAAAGTTGGTATCAGAGCGATAAGTTTTACCTTTCTGAGTATACGATGACCCTTGGTAAATGGAGTGGTGACTTAAGTTAAGTGGCGTGGCGTGGATATGTTCCGCGGCATACTTACGATACGGTACTCCGCCTAAGTGACCTTAGGATATATGATTGCCTGTACTTCCTTCCTTGATTCCATATGACCTTTGATTTGATCGCAATGTTCCTATCAATCATGTTTCTTGTCCCAGCCACTATGCCGCCGAAGACTACGAGGGCCAGTGGGTTACTGCCAGGAATGAGAATAGAGCAGTCTTGTTTGAGACGAGGATGGATCAGGGCGGTACGCCTACCCCTCAGGGACAGAGTGATCCTCTTTCTCCAGGACGGATAGCTAGGCTGGGTTTGAGTATTCAGGACTGGTGATAGATGGTTGGAATGTTATTTGAGGTTAGCAGAGCTCTGAGAGCCGATGATGTCCCTCCTACTGCGGGGACAGTGTTTGTACCTGCTGCTCACGCAGCTGTTTCTATTGTTACCGAGATTATTTCCATATCTTTACAGGAGTTTTGAGGCTGAAGCCTCCAGTTTTTACCGGTACAGATGTAGTGAAGGATCCGTAGACAATCCTCGACAGGATGGCTAGGATTTGTCGTTCACAGAGATTTTCTGAAGAGATATGGATTGAGCTTGCGAGTTTTCGTCTAGAAATGTCTTGCTCAGACGTGGTGTGAGTCAATTGAGAGAGTCCGAGCTGCAGATCTACTTCCTACGATGTGGGATAAGTTCGCAGCTGTATTTCTTGCTCGTTTCCTTTCGGAGAGCGTTCGAGATGCCTGAGCTCATAGTTTTTAGTCTTTCCGCAAGACTTCAGGGATGACAATGTCAGAGTAGGACATTCAGTTTACTTAGTGGTCTGATGTGTTCCTTACCTGTTGGACACTAAAGAGAAACGGATAAAGAGGTTTGTGTGGAGATTGGACATGCAGTTATTTCTTGCCATCAGCACCCAGCATTTTTGGCACTTCTGCAGTCGCGATGGATGCAGCCTTACTGCTAGAGGAGCGCATTTTTGAGACTTTGGTCATTTCTAGACCGAAGTGGATTCATACCGGTATGCCAGCTCAGAGGCGGTTAGGTAGACGACGTGACATGTGTTATTTCAGTATTTTCTTTCGATGCGCGTATTTCTTTTGTTGTTTGAACTTGTATCTACGCACTTTGTACTGAGATTGGACTGAGAGTAGTCCTTTCTTGATCTTCCGCTGATTGTTATTACTCCAGTAGGCTTGTCTTTTGTCGCTCGAAATGTTTTTCCTATGCGTTTGTTTTGTTCGCATCGGAGATAGGGATTTTTCTGTCAATTTGATTCTTCTCGATATATTTGACTTCGAAGTTCTTCTGAGCATGGGTTGGTTAGCCACGTGTTATGCATTCGTGGACTGCCATAAGAAGGCAGTCAGATTTAGTTTTCCGGGTGAGCCAGTTCTTGTTTTTCGGGGAGACCGTAGCGTCGCCTTTCCCAATTTGATTTCTTCTCTTCGCGCTACTCCGTTCTTGAGGAAAGGATGTCAGGGATTCTTAGCGTATGTTTGTGATGTTAGAGCCGCAGAGGTCCTGTTGGACCAGGTCCCAATTGTGAGGGAATTTCAAGATGTTTTCCTGACGAGTTGCTTGGTTTGTCGCCCGAGCGCGATATTGAGTTCTGCTTTGACTTGATTTCCGGCACGGAGCCTTTTTCTATACCGCCATATCGGATGGACCCGGCAGAGCTTAAAGAACTGAAGGATCAGTTGCAAGATTTGTTGGATAAATGGCTTGTTCGTCCGAGTGTGTCACTTTGGGGAGCTCCTGTCCTGTTCGTCAAGAAGAAATAAGGCAGTTTGTGTTGGTGCATCGATTATCGCCAGTTGAATCGGGTTACTGTGCGGAACAAATATCCCTTACCGCGCATCGACGGTTTATTTGATTAGCTCTAGGGTGCGGGACATTTCTTGGAGATTGACTTGCGATCAGGTTACCATCAGTTGCGGGTTCGAGAGGATGATATTCCGAAGACTGCTTTTGGCACACGTTACGGGCATTATGAGTTCTTGGTGATGTCGTTCGAGCTCACCAATGCCCCAACAGCGTTTATGGATTGGATGAACCGCATATTCAGGCTGTTTCCTGATCAGTTATTATCGTGTTCGTTGATGACATTTTAGTACACTTTTGGAGCCGAGTGGCACCTGGGCAGTAATTGTGGATTTCGTTGCAAACTTTGAAGGAGCGCCAACTATTCGCTAAATTACCCAAGTGTGCTATGTGGTTGGATGATGCTGACTTCTTGGGTCACGTAGTTATGAGATATGGTATACGTACGGAACCGAAACAGATCGAGGCCATTCAGCACTGGCCCAGACCTGTATCAGTGACGGAGGTTCGCAGCTTTTTGGGATTTGGCCAGATACTATTGATATTTCGTACATGATTTTTCGCATATAGCTGTAACGTTGACCGAGTTGACCCGGAAGGGAGTTTCTTTTTCTTTGGACCGAGGCATGCGAGATGAGCTTTCTGCAGTTGAAGACTCATTTGACTACGGCACCAAAATTATTTTGCTTTCAGGATCAGGCGGTTTTGTTGGTTATTACGATGCTTCTAGGCAGTTGAAAAAGCACGAGCAGAACTATTCCACGCATGACTTAGAGATGGTTGTAGTGGTTTTTACACTTAAGATATGGAGACACTGCAACTTTTAGCAACGAGATTTGGAATTGAGACAGCGTCGTTGGATGGAGCAGGGGAAAGACTGTGACTGCAAGATTCTTTATCATCCTGGCAAGGCAAATGTTGTGGCAGATGCTTCGAGTCGGAGGCCCGGAGATAGCTTTTCTTGTTGAGCACAGTTTAGAGACTGTCGACGGCAGATTAGCAGATTCATTGTGACAGCCGAGTACAGTTCGAGTTACGTCGACCGGGGGACAACTTGCCTGTGTCCGTGCACGTCCAAAGTATTTGATCGTATCAGTGAGGCATAGTCCGATGACGTTCGTTTCCTAGAGATCATGGAGCAAGTTCGACAGGGCAGAGATTCAGAGTTTGTGATCGATGATCAGGGAGTACTACGATTTAGGACTCAACTGTGTGTGCCAGATTCTGAGGGACTGAGACGCAAGATCTTAAAGGAGGCACATCAGTTAGCATACAGTGTTCATCTGGTTTCCACCAAGACGCATCATGACTTGAGAGATGTCTATTAGTGTGAAGGGATGAAGAGAGATGTCACAGATGTTGTTTCGGGATGCTGACTTGTCAGCAAATCAAGGCTGAGCATCAGAGGCCAGCAGGAGAATTACAACCTTTGCCCATTCTGGAGTGGAAATAGGAGCAACTCTCTATGGATTTTATTGTGGGTCTACCTAGGACCAGTCGAGTGTATGACTCTATTTGAGTGATCGTAGACCGATTGACGGAAGCAGCTCACTTTTTTCCAATAAAGACCATTTTCAGATTCGTTCAGTATGCTCAGACATATGTTGATGAGATTGTGCAACTACATGGAGTTCCGACTTGTATTGTGTCTGACAAAGGCACCCAATTCACCAGCCGACTATTGTAGAAACTTCAGGGTATTTTGGGCACCAATTGAGTTTGGCACAAATTTCCATCCGCAGACAGACGGTCAGTTAGAGCAGACCATTCAGACTCTTGAGGACATGATCTAAGCTTGCTTTCTAGATTTCGTGGCAGTTGGGATCGCCACTTTCCCTTGATAGAGTTTTCCTATAATAACAACTTCCAGGAGGAGATTCAGATAGGACCCTTCGAGGCATTATATGGGAGGAATGTCGATCACCAGTTTGTTGGACTGAGCTCAGCAAGAGTAGTGTTTTGGGACCACAGATTGTGCAGAAGATGACCGAAAAGATTCAGTTGATTCGGGATAGGTTGAGAGCGGCCTAGAGCAGGCAGAAATCTTATGCAGACTGACGTTGGCGCAGACTTGAGTTTATAGTAGGTGATCATGTTTTCTTGAGGGTTTCTCCGATGAAGGGTGTGTTGAGATTCAGAAAGAAAAGGGAAGCTTAGTCCTAGATTTGTAGGTCCCTTAGAGATTCTCGAGCGTGTCGGCACAGTTTCTTATCCTTTGGCTCTTCTACCTAGCTTTCTAGATATTCACCATGTGTTTCATGTATCAATGCTCCGCAAGTACCTTCATGACCCCTCTCACTCGATATAGCATTAGACGATCCATCTGGAGCGCGATCTTTCTTTCACTGAGCAGCCAATAGTCATTCAAGATCGGCAGGTGAAGAAACCGAGTTCATACCGTCCGTAAAGGGTTCTTTGGGGTGGCCCGAACGGCGAAAAAGGTCACGTGGGAAACCGTGAACGAGATACGGAAGAAATATTCCCATCTCTTCGAGGGTACTCGTAATTAGATTTTAAATTCGGGGACCAAATTTCTTTAAGGGGGGAAGATTGTAACGTTCTGAAAATTCGATTAGGTTAATTGTGTATTGATTATTGATCATACGTGTTTTCCGTAAAAACCAAGATATAATTATTTTTCCACATATACTTAAATATAACTATTTTAGCTATATAATTGCTAGTATTAGTATTTAATTAGTCACTTATAAATTGCTAGTTTATTCAAATATTTTCCTTAATTAATTAATTTTAATTATTATTTTAATCATACACTTATACACTAAATTAGTGATAATTACAATTAGAATGGGTTAATACAAGTTTTGTTCACCATGACACAGTTAAACTAAAATGTAACATGTTTTTTTTGTGAAAGTGAATGTGACCATGGTTCTAGATAATTCAAAAAAACTTATATAGAAAACAAAATAAATAAGGAAATTCAAAAAAAATAAATGAGGTAAGGTGCATATTATATTAGGTATGGGGTTTTCTTTACTTGGGTACTCACCTCACTCACTTCTCCCCTCTCCCATGTTCTGGCCGAAATCTGCATCCCCCCCATTCTACTTCTTCTCACTTGCAAACATCTCACAACTCACAAGAAAATAAAAGAAAAATGGAAAATGAAGAGATAAAGAGGCATGGTGTTTAATAATTGAGGTATGGGCTTATTTTCTTGACTTGGAATGTTCACACACACACACACACACTCTCTCTCTCTTCTCCTACTGCTGGCCGAGCCAACTGCAGCCACCATCTCCCCAATTCCCCATCTCATTTCCACATCAAAACACATCAAGAAATGCCTCAAAAATCCATAAAAAGTCTCACCAATTCATAATTAAACCATTACCCAACTTTCGTTGGCCTAATCTAGCATGGACCTTGGAGAAAGGAGGAAATTTGGGAGGCTATGTTTGCATGTTTGATCTCAAAATTTGTGAGATATAAATCTTACTCAAATTGTTATCATGTCAGTTATGGCTTTAATCTAATTTTTAATTAGGTGTTAGTATAGTTTAATTTCAAGATTTGCATGTTTAAGAGAAGGGTTTGGTTTAAATCAAGGTTTTTTTCATCTAATTATGGTTGCAATGTGTAGTTTAACATTTTAAGACATGCAAAAATCTAAACTAGATGTTAATTTGCTAATTGTTACTTTTAAATTGTCTAAATTAAATAATCTAGTAAACTAATTTCATGTTTAATCTTAGTGGGTGAGATTAAAATCTAGTTAATAATTGTGAAGCCTAATTAAGATTTTAAATGAATAATTGTGGCTACTAGTTTTGCTAAAACATATAGTTTTGCACTAAAATGGTTAAGTGATACTTTCTAGGTTTTTGGATTGAATCGATTTTAGGTAAGTTTGAGGTTTTAATGATCTACTACCTATTCCCTACAATATTTAATGTGTTTTGAATGCGCGATTGGGTTCTAGACTTGGTAGTGTCATATTTTGCTACCCTAGTTGTGGTTTATGGCGTTGTCGCGAGCATGTTTGTGCACCAAGTGCGTGCGCTTCTAGTTAGTGCGCATGGTTGATTTGTATTGTTTGTGTCCGCGACTATTTATATATCTATCCTCTTATTTACTTGTGTGCGATTCTAGGATCGGGTGCAGAGGCGTCGGATGTGTCGCGGAAAGACAAGGCTGAGATTGGATCAGATTAGCCGAGGCGTCCCGGTGAGTAGATATACACATCTATGGGGGATCGTCTGGATGACGCGAGGCGCCCGATAGTCTGGATTACTAATAGTGCTTGTATTTATATGCGTAGTCTCCTAGTCATTCATCTTATTGCATTGCATCATCATAAATATATATGATATTATCTCATAGGACAATTGCACCATTACCATTGGTTCATGCCGCACATGCACTATTCATGCGAACACACACGCCTTTGCTAATTGCTATGTCACGAACACTATAGAACTTGGTTAGAATCGCTTAACATTTAAGAAATTATAAAATATTATTTTTGGAATTTAATATTAAAATAATATATTTCGTGAAAACTACCCGATTTGCGAATTTAGAGTTTTCGTAAAATGGTATAAATATATATACCAATAATTGTCAAATAATTGGAGATTAATATGATTTATTCATTTATAAATATATTTATTGGACTTGGCATTTTTATAATTAATTATATGCAGTTTAAAATTAAATCCGATTAGTGCACTTCTAATCGCGATTATGCCAAATCCGTGTTTCTACATTCTCCATGGTTAGTGCACCATGACATGTTACTTGTTGTTTCATTTGCATTTGTGATATTTTGTTTTATTATTGTGAGAAGAAAGAAAAAATTGAATTATTGAGGAGAGAGAGGGGGGCCACATCATGACATGAGGCATGGCATGAGAGAGAGTAAGGGTGAGAATAAGAGAGAGAGAGAGAGAGAGAGAGGGCAGCCATCATTCTTACTCCCCCATTATTTTCTTCACATCCTCCTTCATCTTCAAGCTCCACCTCCTCTACCCTCATGACCCATCTCAATTCCCTCACCAAAACCTTATATTCCCTTCACAAAAGTTGATCCCCACTTCATCCTCAACACATTGGACCTATCAAAGTTGGATTTTGAAGACTTTGAGCAATTCAAGAAAATTCTTGAGTTGCCAAAAGAGATATTTCCTACACCATTAGCTTAGTAATTTATTTCCCTTAGTTTCTATTTTAGTTTAGAATTGGTTTGGTTAGGTTATGCGATGTTTGGAAATTCCAAGAGAGGTTTAGAGTTTGAGTTGTGTTGTGATGATGTTTAGGGGCCGTTACAAGACCTTAGTGTCGACTTTACTGGCCAAGACCCGGATTTGAAACCAAAACACGAACTTAGAACTTTCTGACATCGGTTAATTGATAGTTTGTGAGTGTATATGGGAATCTTGGATGACCCGAGACCATTATAAAATAAGTTCCCTTGACAGTGAGACATGCAGGCAACAATGTATCTACCCCTGAAACCTGAGACCCCAAGTCTCAATCCTGGCCGCAAATAAACTCCATATGGCCGCAAATTGCGGCTTGGGTATGTTGAAAATGGTTCATACTTGTTCCATAGATCCGATATCTTCTAATTAGACCTCCCATGTATGCAAAATTCCCCAGTTTGGCCTAGTGTGAAATCTGGGAGTGATTTCCTTCGTTGCTGCATTTGGTATTTGCGATTTATGGACTTGGGTTTTGATATTTATATTGTATTTAGTCGTTGGATGTTTGTACGTCAACGACAAGGGATAATTGGTTGTTTTTGCATGCGTAGGCTATAGGTTCTAACCTATGAGCGCACCGTGTGCCGTATTGGTTTTCCGGACTTGATTTTAATAGCATTGTGACTGTGTATATATTATAGGTACCTTCACGTGGATTCCAAGACGACAAAGCACATCAACTATGGCTGAACAAGAAGATCCGCAGGTGAGTAGATTTATATCTATGGGGAAATCCGGGTGGATGACGTATAGCACCCCCGCAAATTTTGATGGAAACCGATATATAGGATATGGTTAAGGAAACCTATATTATGAAACTAGGGATATGGTTAAAAGGATAGTTAGAAGTGATATGATATGATTAATACGTGATGACGAGATTTGAGATATCAATATGATGAGATAAGATGATACGAGCGGATACGATTGATATAAGATTTATAGTGACATGTTATGAGAACGTTATATACAATAAGATATGACATTTATGCAAAATGATAGGATATGAGATTTGATACGGATGTGGCTTGAGATATTTCCATATTTATGAGAATAATGAGTGATATGACGTACGAGACTTGAGATCCATACACTCATTGTCGTATAGGTCGATATATCCCTATTTTTGTTAAATGTCATCGTACGAAGGATTACCGTACGCGATGTGAGTTACCGGATGGATGATCCACGCTCGTGATTTGAGGATGATGTCCAATGATATTGCCGTATCGGATACTATAAGACTGGATAGCCGACGTAAATGTGTCTTCTGAACCATACATATTTCCAAACTGAAGAATCGTATGCATCTCTTAAATAGATACCTTGAGGGACGCAACAGATTTTCAAATGGTGTCTTTTCCTTAAAAACACCGTAGCCCCTACTTTCAGAACTACGATTCACATCTTTTAAAAACTGATCGTATGGTTCATGTGTAGATGTTAGATTAGATACGTTTGCTTATAGCATTTCGCCTACGATGTACTTTATGCTACATTCATGACATTCTCATTGCATTATATATATATCTATGCTAGTACACCTACACCATTATCGATGATGTGTATGTTACACTTACACGGATTGCCGGCTCACACCCTTTCATCATCCATAATTGCTATGTCACTTACACAGTAGAACTGCCACATAATTAAGCTATGACGCACTATATACTTGCTATGCTCACATCATTATGATATGTCGCATTATATACCGATATGCTCACATCACTGTTCTATGTTGCATGATATACGGATATGCTCACATTTTTGTTACATGTTTGCATACATCATGCTTTACGATTATATGCACTGAGATGCTTTTTTCATGAGATTTCTGAATTGAGAACCGTGGTTATTTCAAAAGAAAGTATGTATTGTTTTAAAAACCCGGTTTCTCTTGATATGATATTTCGGGACGTCCACCATGTGTTTTCTCGGTTCTGAGATTGGCATGTGAAACCCGATTCGAGGAGCGGTAGGCACCATCTGCGGGTACATGGTAGACCCGGTGAGGTATCCCGGGGCAAGAAGACTTGTATTGTTAGGCGGTGAGCCTGGCAGGGGAGCACTACCTACCGGTGATAGTATTTGAACCTGGCGGTTATCCAGAGGATACCTACCGGAGTCATGAAATGGATATGAGGGCCGACCAGAGTATGCGGCGCCTGATGGCCGATCTGAGGATGTGGCGCCTGAGATATGAGGATTTACCTGTCGATACTGGACACGGGTTTCATGATGTTTCGAGTGTCGGTGTTGGATACTCAGGTTCCATAATTTGATGTGTCATTGATGGACACACGTTCTTTGATATCCTCATATATTTACATGCTAAGCTTTCATGATGTTTCGAGTGGACGAGATCCATATGCATACAGCCATTGATTATATTGTTGGATGATATCCACATGCATACAGGCATTGATTATTGTTGGCATATATGTAGTCACCGTCACCCTAGATGTCATAGTATTACCTTTATGATATAGTTGACCTAGGAAATCGTTGTTTTATTCGATTTCTACCTGCTGATATTTTCTACTCACGAGTTGGCAACTCACCCCCGTTGTGCCACAGTTCTTGCAGGTTGACCGCATGGATCAGTAGCGGTATCGCCGGCACACAGCTTACATTCGGCTGATTTGCTTTGGTAGGTGGTATACATTGGATCGTGCCACTATTATATATTATTCTATTATATCTAGTCTACTCCATCAATCAGAAACTAGTTTTTGTATATGTAGTAAGACTTAACAAGACTTTAGTTGCGAGACTTGAGCGATGGGTTATATGTTCTCTGGTGGGTTTGACGTCTTGCTTTACATTATTCTTTGTGTTGATCTTCGCCGTTGGGCGTCGTATACTTATATTCTGTCTTGCGTGGTTGTGATTCAGCCGATTGGCGAAGAGCTAGCTCCCGCTTGGGGATGCCTTTTATATTATCTTGTGTATGTGGTTTTGGATAAAAATATACAAAGGAGGTGCTGCCCAAATATTTAAAAGACGAAACATGTTTTCCAAATAGTAAAACCATTTACATTTTTCATGTTCCACTATTTAACCATTTAAGAAAACGTTTGATTTCATCGTACCTTTATTTCATAACTTCACCTCTTTATTTTCCTTTAAAAGGTTTATATTGCTGGGTTTCGGCTTACTTAATTTATGTTGCGCCTTTAGACGTTGCGTGATTTAAGTGCCGGTCGTAAGCTAATATTTTCGGGTTGTGAAAAAGTTGGTATCATAGCGCTAGGTTTAATCTTGGTTCGAGTTTAGGTTTGACTATGTGGAGTCTGGGGCGTAATTTATTTCGGAACCTAGGCTTGACCTTACAGAACTTAGACTTGAACAGGAGGGTATTAGACCCGAACTTTCTTTTCATAGGTTGACCCTGATTGATGGAGTAGGTAACTCAAGTAGAGTGACGTACCATGCATATGTTCCGCGGCATACTTACGAACGATTCTCCGCTTAAGTGACCTTAGGATGTACATACATTGAGACTTGTGATTCTCTTCGTTCCCTTGATCATACATCCATTTGAGATCCTTGATTCTATTTGTTTCCATGATCATACTCTCATTGATTCCGTTCCTCCTTATGATCATGTATCCATTCTAGATCTGTTGATTCCTTTCATTCCTTTGATCTATTTTCATTGATACATGCTTGAGGTTCCTGTCACCATGGTTTGAGCACAGATTGAGCTGCTACTTGTAATGCGGTCAGGGCGAGCTCGTCATGGATGAGGACTGACCATTGTGTTTTTCGTTGACATGGGAATGTCTCGATTTAGTATTTGTGTTGTGACCTCTTGTTTGAGGAGAGTGTTCGATTTGCACTGGATGATCGGGCTATTGTTAGAGGCTGCCTGTTGTGAGAGGACTGTTGATGTACAGCCTACCTCAGAGATCGTGATGTCGTCTACCTTGCAGACAAATGACCCAGCTGTTGCTGAGATTGATGGAATGTCGCTTCCAGAGCTTATGAGCTGTGATCGCTGGAGCTTTAAGGCAGAGATGCGACAGATGATAGCTAGCCTATCCTGAGTTGAGAGATGGAGGTGATTCGTCAGATTTGATGCGCCGACGCCGGCTCAGTTGAGTTGAAGATTTCAATTGTGGAGAGTCTTACTCAGATCTAGAGTAGATCGATCCAGAGATGACGTTGTTCGTTGGATGATCCAATAGGAGATCAGTAAGTTGACCAGTTTCGGATAGAGGACCTCACCCAGATGCGTTGTGAGTTGATTGAGAAAGGAAGAATATAGAGTATTCCTACGATGATTGGGACGAGTTCCCGAGGAAGTGTTCGGCTAGATATCTTCTACAGAGTGATGAAGATACCAAGTTCGTAATTTCGAGTCCGTGTGAGAGACTTCGGATTTACTGTTGCTGAGGACTATTGCAGTACGCAGATAGCATGACGCGACGTTGTTAGTGTATATGCCCTAGAGGCCATTATTGTATCATACTAGTTTGTATATTACTTAATGGAAGCTTGGGATATTCACCTTGTATAGACAATCTTGTTCAAAATAGTAGTATGCTACTTAGTTTGTTTCTACTTTAATGTGTACATGTGTTTATTTTAGTATATCACATATAAACATTAGTGGAGCCCTTAGGATCTTTGCTTGATTACCTGCGTTGTGATGGCAGTCACACTCGTGGGGGCTGCGTAATCCACAAGCACATCCTTATGCAGGTCCCTCGTCGTAAGACTATCGAGACAGGGCATCGATACTCCAGAGTAGACTAGCGTATGCGCTTCTCATCCCAGCAGGAGAGACGGTCTGTCCCACAGCCGTCAGTACGTCGTACTTGAGATAGTATGCGGGTGTTCGTTAGGTTACAAGTAGACTGGACAGGACTCGTCGGGAACTGTTGGTTGGTACTATACATATCGTCAGTTATCAGTTCCTAGGTGACATGAGTACAACTTAGTCCACTACTTGACACTGTCACTTCGCCTCGAGTGTGTTCCCACTGTACTTAGATTACTACCCTACCACGGCTCAAAGGAGTCGTGCAAACAGGTAGTAGTTGGGTGCAGTCCTGAAACACTTGGAGGCAGTGACGGTTAGACAGGATTCGTCTCTCCTGGTATTAGGAGTTGATATCGCGCTATGTCTAAGAGAGCCATTACACAAAGTCCATGGCCAGGGCAAGCGAGATATACTGGTAGGTTTCCAGCGTTATCTCAGGGTGTTCTGGGCTACACTCCGACACGACTTGTACCGCTATTAGGGGACTGACGTTTACCGCCCCCCTAGGCCCGCCATGCGATATTCTCAGACGAACAGACCGGACTGTACGCAGATTGTCACATTCAGGCTCAGTAGGAGTTCAGATGGGTTTCACCTCGTCCGTCTTCTTATCGGCATCTACCTGGGGGCCGTTATGCACAGCTAGTGCCGCTTGCGGTCTGTGGTTAAACCCACTGCCAGCTTTGTGTCGAGTCTTTAGAGACCCACACAGAGAGCTATTTGCCTTTAGGCAAAAGAGTAGAGGTCGCATGGTCTTGCGACAGGGTTCAGTCACATCCGTGCACTTGTGCACGTTTAGTGTTCGAGTAGTTATCACTAGCGGGCTTTGGTTTAAGCTAGATCCTAGTGTACATTTTGGGATTGGTTTTATCTCGTTTGTATTCGTGTTCCTCGGAACGTGGATGCGGGTGTGTATGCACAGTTGACAGAGAGACAGAGGCGGAGGATTCTCATTAGGGTTGTTGACTGTTGACTTTTGCTAAACCCTAATGAGAATAAGAAATATGATTAATGATAATATTAATTAAGTATTATTGTGCCATGGTTGGGTTCAAAGGTTGACTTTGTTGACTTTGTTGACCGGTTGACTAGGTTGGACTAGTTGACCATCATCATGACAATGGCTATCATTTCTTGGCATTGACCTTGGCTTGCTTGTTGGTTCACAAATTGCATTTAATGCAAGAAATGATATGGCCATTTGATATGATAACAACCATCACATAATACTCAATTATTATTATGTGTTATGATGATTTTGGATTATGAGAGCAAGGGTGACAAAAGTCTTTCTCATTCTTTCATTTTCTTTCTCTCTCATGAAATCTCTCTCATCCTCAAGCTCTCCCTCTTCCTCTTGCTCTCTCTCTAGTTCAAGGCAAAAACCTCTCATGTGTTGAGAATCATTTGCCTTGGAGATAAAAACCCAAAACACTTCTCTACTCATCCTAGTGCACAAAGTCTAGCAAGCCAAGTGTTCTAGTTTCCTCTAGTTTGAGGTTGAAGCCAAAGGTAGAAGCCTTCAGGTGGATCCATCTTCGGCACAAAGAGACGACGAGGAGAGAACCATCCGACCACCATAAGGAGACCAAGAGAAGGAGTTCAAGTTAAGGTATAACCCCTAACCGAGTAGGTAAAACTCTTAGTTAGGTTGTAAGATAGTTGTTTAACAAAGATCCGTATTTTGAGTCTATGTTACCACCAAAAGAAAAATCGTTTTTCATCTTTCCCGCAAGCCCGAAAGAACCGGTAGGGGTAACGTGGACTTACAGTGGTATCAGAGCCTAGTTAAACACTATCTAACATGTTAGCAAAGTAACTAGAAGTTCGATCGGAGAAAAAGTCCCGAAACGTGCCCGTAATTTCAAGTTTCTGCCGATTCTGTTTTCTGTTCAAAAAATAATTAATCTGACACTAAAAATCGGCTCAGGCTTTTTAAAACCCACACAAGAAAATTGGTCCACCGATTCGGTCAAAGCGCCACGGAAACGCGGCAGGAGCATGCTCCCGCCGCGGATCCGCGGCCTAGTTGACTCGGTCGTGGCACAATTTTCCTGCAGTATTTTTCTGGGGCTGTTTTGGGATTTTTACAATATGTTTTTTCTGCCCAGATTTTACAGAAAGCAAAATTTGTTTTTGGGGTTTAAAAATCCGTATTTTGATCAAACTTCTAAAGACTTAAGCTAACGGGTTATATCTGTGATGTGATATATGTATTGAACGTCTGCTAATCGCTATACGTCGATTAGTGGGGGTTATAGATATCTGTGATATGTAATGTTGATGGTATGTGTATATGAATTCATTGGATTATCGCGGATGAATAGCCGGGGGGTTGTGAGATGAGAGTTTTCTTTTTCTTTCAATTCATGTAATTTGTAATTGATGTAATATTATTTATATGGCCGCACAACCGGGATGGGGTTGTAGTCGTCACTGTATAATTTCTTTTACTGTTTTTGCTCCTAGGATAGACCCATGGTGGGGTGCACAAACTACCGAGTATCTCGAAGTGTCGAGTGGCTTACTCACAGTGTTGAGGGAGGTTGCTTCGCTTCGGGTACTTGGCGGGTAGTTTGCCGCACCCGTAGGGGTCTAGGGTGGGGTCTTGGCTCTTCATCGCGACCGTGTAATCCGCTCTTCGTTACAGGCTCGTATGGATTGCGGATTCCTAGTATATCCAATGTGTTCATCTGTGATCTGGAATGGCTATCATTGCATGTGAAGAATGTGTATATTTATATATGATATCTATTTAGGCGTTGCTTATGTTTTGCACTCGCGCTAGTCCAGCCCCCGCTCTGTCGTTAATTAAGTAACCTAACGGGTAATGACGGGGCCCCATGGAGAATGTGGATGGCATAAGCGTACGTCATATTTTCGTTGTTTTCTGCAATGGTAGGATTAAATGATGGGACGCATTAAATTAATGCAAGAAAATAAACCAAAGTTGAGTCGTTGGAACACTTTCAAAACCAATCGGTTTCTTTTCAAAAACAACTTTTAAACGCGGAGCTTAAGCCACTCCTTTTAAAAGCTATCTCGTTCCATCGATTATATCAAGTTCACTACGTTCACGGTTTCGCCAAAACCATTCGTAGCCCTCCGTCGTTTCACATGGATAGTCAATAGTATTCAAGCTAAGTTTGTTGGCCAAAGTCAAGGCATAGTGATTGGTAGCTATTGGGTATTCATGTGCGGCATAGATAGATGTGTTGGTTTGGGACAGTCGTATTGCCTTGTTGGCCAAAGTCAAGGGTAGGTATGGGTGGGTTCAAATTAACCTGGAGAATGACTGGTAGAACTTGACATGTGACTTATGATTTTTGGCCAAAGTCAAGGTCATAAGAGCATGGGGCAAAAATCCACATCGGGAGTTTCAAAAGAAACTGAAACTTGCTAGCGCTGCATACCATTTCGAGTGTGATGATTCTGGTAGGATTCCTTCAGTTTTGTCACGCAATGATATTTGGATCCCGATCCTACTGTGAGTATATGCTACTCCTCGGGAAATTTCTCACTTAACGATCAATGCTATAAACCAAGTAGGTGTCTAGAAAGGTGTTAGCGGGGCTACGCCCACAGGGAAAAGAGGTTATTTAATTAAGGAACTTCGCGAAAGCGTTGGAAAGCCTCCCTCGAAGTACCGACACTAGCCTGGCTGAACGGTTAAGCAAGTATTGTTTGGTGAGATTGATCCTGACTAATTCTTCCTTTTTGGTTTGAGGAGGGATTCGAGAGACAGTGGGAGCCATCCTGTTTAGACAAATTAAAAACCACTCTAAACTTGTAAGAGCATCATGCTAAAGTGTTTCTTCTCTCTCTCCTAATTGCAGCGACCAAACATCATGACTGGACTTAAGTTACTACTAGATAAAAACATACTGACAGGGCCAAACTACAAAGATTGGCTCAGGAATATCAAAATGGCAATCACTTGTGACAAGTTGGGGTATCTCCTCACCACCAAAGCTCCCCCTGTCCCAGGTCCCAAAACCAGCGTCGCGGATAGGGAAATCCGTAAGACCTGGGAAATCGATTGCGCGAAGGCCAAGTGCCTCATGCTTGCCACAATGGACAATGAACATCAGAGGAGGCAAGAGAATATGGACTTTGAATCCATATTTCTCCATACAAAAGAATTGTATGGAGAGCAATCCCGTATCGCCAGATACGAAGTCTCGAAAAAGCTGTTTTCGGCGAGATTGGCCGTCGGATCATCGGTAGCGGAGCACGTGCTTAAGATGATTGGTTTCATTGAGGAGCTCACGGACCTTGGGACCACGTTAGAGAACGAGCTCTACACGGACTTGATTCTCTAGTCCCTTACTTCCACTTACGCCCAGTTTATCCTGAACTTCAACTTACAAGAAAACGAAGTTGAATTTTCAGAACTCCTCAACATGCTGAGGAGTGCAGAGGGCACCCTACAGAAAGGTAGGGAAACATCCATTTTATTTGTAGGAGGATCTTCCTCTTCTAGGTCCAAGGCGAAAGCCAAGGTAAAGAAGAAGAAAGCCCCCGCCAAACCAAGAGGCGGTGTTGGTAAAGTGGATACGAAGGGAAAGACAAAGGCAACATAGGTAGCGGGAAAGCTTGTCGGAAAGGAAGAATGCTTTTACTGTCATAAGAGTGGACACTGGAAAAAGGATTGCAGGGCTTGAAAGGCCAGAACCCAGGATCTGAAGAAAGTTGCGGCTTCAGCTTCAGGTGTGTATGTTATTGAAAACTGTCTATCAATAAACTCTACATCCTGGGTATTGGATACCGGATCAGGATCTCATATCTGTAATTCTTTACAGGCACTGAGAAGGCGTAGGGTTTTGAAGGCAGGTGATATGACCCTCAGAGTTGCAAACGGAGCTGGCATGGATGCTGAGTCCGTGGGGGACTATCACCTGGGGTTGTCAGATGGACACGTTTTGGTTTTGCGTGATTGTTATTTTGTACCCAATGCAACATGTAATATCATATCTGTATCTTTATTATCAAAAGAAGGTTATGAATTTGCATTTGTAAGTAATGTTGTGAACATTCACCTTAATCAAGTTTTGATTGGGTCGGGTACATTAAGCAATGGTATATACGTATTAAACAAACAACAGATTTTCATTATCCAGAATACACACAAAAGAAAGTCTCCGGAAATAAATCAGGCTTTCTTATGGCATTGTAGACTGGGTCACATCAATGAGAGAAGGTTGACGAAGTTACATACAGAAGGATATTTGGATCCGTTCGAATATCAATCATATGCAACTTGTCAATCCTGTCTCAAAGGAAAGATGACAAAGACTCCATTCACTGGACACGGAGTAAGAGCGAGCGAGCTCTTGGGACTCGTACACATCGATGTGTGCGGTTCAATGTCTACGCATGCACGAAGCGGTAATTCTTACTTCATTACTTTTACGGATGACTTTTCAAGGTACGGATATGTCTTCTTAATGAATAATAAATCCGAAGCCTTTGGAAAATTCCAGGAATATAAGAATGAAGTAGAAAAAAAAACAGGCAAAAGTATCAAGACACTGAGATCTGATCGAGGTGGTGAATACTTAAGTGCCGAGTTCCTGGATTACTTAAAAGAGAATGGAATTCTCTCTCAGCTTACTCCTCCATACACTCCGTAACATAACAGTGTATCGGAGAGACGGAACCGGACCCTATTGGATATGGTACGTTCCATGATGAGTAACGCTGAGTTACCGCAATCATTCTGGGGATATGCACTAGAATCAGCTGCATACCTTTTGAACCGAGTTCCAACTAAGACTGTGCCTACCACACCATATCAGATGTGGTGTGTGAAGAAACCCTATCTTAAGCGCATTAAGACATGGGGATGTCCAGCTTTTATCAAAAAGCAGCATGCGGACAAACTCGAGGCATGCTCATTACAGCGCAAGTTTGTGGGATATCCAAAGAATTCCAAAGGATATTTCTTCTATTGCGAAGAGGAACAAAAGTTTTTTGTTTTTCGTCATGCCCACTTCTTGGAAACTGAGTTTTTGGAAAATCAGATAAGTGGGAGCGCAATAGAACTGGAAGAAATTCTAGAACCATGAGCTATTACTGAAAGCTTAGTAGAACCAGAGGGTTCGAAAGATCAGGACATTCCTGCGCCGCTCCGCAGGAGTAGTAGGCAGTCTCATCCGCCCGAGAGATACTGCGGTTTTCTCATAGACAGGGATAAAGAGGATTGCATCATTGATAGTGATGAGCCGACTAGCTTCCAGCAAGCCATTCAGAGCGTCGACTCGATAAAATGGCTGGATGCAATGCGGACCGAAATGGAGTCCATGTACACCAACAGAGTATGGACGTTGGACGTTGCTCCAGATGGGGTAAAACCTGTAGGATGCAAGTGGATCTTCAATAGGAAGATTGGTGTAGATGGACAGGTTGAGACCTATAAAGCTAGTCTTGTTGCAAAGGGTTTTCGTCAAAGACCTGATTTGGACTATGACGAAACCTTTTCTCCAGTGGCTATGCTGAAATCCATTCGGATCCTTCTTGCCATTGCTGCCTTCCACGATTATGATATTTGGCAGATGGACGTAAAGACCGCTTTTCTGAATGGAAATTTAGAGGAGTGTGTCTATATGGACCAGCCAGAGGGTTTCATTCAGAGTGGGAGTAGCGGAAAGGTGTGCAAGTTGCTTAAGTCCATCTATGAACTAAAGCAGGCATCGCGGAGTTGGAACATCTGTTTTGATTAGACGGTCAATGAATTTGGTTTTATCAAAAATCCAGATGAACCATGCATCTATAGTAGATTTGTAGCAAGAACTGTCGTATTCCTCGTATTGTACGTGGATGACATTCTTTTGATAGGAAATGACATTCCTGTGCTACAATCTGTCATGGGATTCTTGTCACACAGGTTCTCCATGAAAGACCTGGGTGATGCCTCTTACATTCGGGGATCCGGATCTATCGTGACAGATCCAAGAGGATATTAGGACTTTCACAGTCCAGGTACATCGACACCATACTGAGAAGATTCAGTATGGAAGATTCCAAGCGCGGTAATCTACCGGCTTGTCCCGGGATCGCCCTCTCCAAGGAGATGTCTCCCAAGACTGATTTGGAAAGGGATCGCATGTCTATTATACCCTACGCTTCTGTGGTAGGCTCTATAATGTATGCGATGTTGTGTACCAGACCAGATGCAGCTTATGCACTGAGTGTGGTAAGCCGGTATCAGTCAAACCCTAGGGAGAAACACTGGATAGCGGTAAAGAACATTCTCAAGTACCTGAGAAGGACTAAGGAGATGTTCTCGGTGTATGGCGGAAAAGACCTCCAGATCGAGGCCTTTGCTGACTCCAGCTTCCAGAGTGACAAGGATTATTCCAAGTCTATGTCGGGTTATGTCTTTACCCTCAATGGATGGGCGGTGTGTTGGAAGAGTTCCAGACAGGAAACCGTTGCTGACTCGACGATGGAAGCGGAATTTATCGCTGCTGCAGATGCCGCAAAAGAAGCCGTCTGGATATGGAAGTTCTTGACAGATCTTCAGGTGGTTCTGTCCATTGTTGATCCAATACCTCTGTATTGCGACAACAACGGGGCTATAGCTTTCGCAAAGGAACCCAGGTCCCATCAGAAGTCCAGACACATTTTGAGGCGGTATCACCTGATCAGGGAGATCGCGGGTCGCCAGGAGATCGAGGTTAGGAGAGTTGCTACGGAAGATAACACTGCTGATCCACTCACGAAGGGCTTACCCCAGACTCAGTTCGAGCGGATGATCGAGATGATAGGTCTTCGATACGCTAGTACATGGCCTTAGTGCAAGTGGGAGATTGTTAGTGTATATGCCCCAGAATCCATTACTGTATCATACTAGTTTGTATATTACTTAATAGAAGCTTAGGATATTCACCTTGTATAGACAATCTTGATCAAAATAGTAGTATGCTACTTGGTTTGTTTCTACTTTAATGTGTACATGTGTTTATTTTAGTATATCACCTATACACATTAGTGGAGCCCTTAGGATCTTTGCTTGATTACCAGCGTTGTGATGGCAGTCACACTCGTGGGGGCTGGGTAATCCACAAGCACATCCTTATGCAGGTCCCTAGTCGTAGGACTATCGAGATAGGGCATCGATACTCCGGAGTAGACTAGTGTATGCGCTTCTCATCCCAGCAGGGGAGACGGTCTGTCCCACAGCCGTCAGTACGTCGTACTTGAGATAGTATGCGGGTGCTCGTTAGGTTACAAGTACACTGGACTGGACTCGTCGGGAACTGTTGGTTGGTAATATACCTATCGTCAGTTATCAGTTCCTAAGTGACATGAGTACAGCTTAGTCCGCTGACTTGATACTGTCACTTCGCCTCGAGTGTGTTCCAACTGTACTTAGATTACTACCCTACCACGGCTCAAAGGAGTCGTGCAAACAGGTAGTAGTTGGGTGCAGTCCCGAAGCACTTAGAGGCAGTGACGGTTAGACAGGATTCGTCTCTCCCGGTATTGGAGGTTGATATCGCGCTGTGTCTAGGAGATCCATTGCACAAAGTCCCTGGCCAGGGCAAGCGAGATATACTGGTAGGTTTCCAGCGTTATCTCAGGGTGTTCTGGGCTACACTCCGACACGACTTGTACCGCTATTAGGGGACTGACGTTTACCGCCCCCTAGGCCCGCCATGCGATATTCTCAGACGAACAGACCGGACTGTAAGCAGATTGTCACATTCAGGCTCAGTAGGAGTTCAGATGGGTTTCACCTCGTCCGTCTTCTTATCGGCATCTACCTGGGGGCCGTTACGCACAGCTAGTGCCGCTTGCGGTCTGTGGTTAAACCCACTGCCAGCGTAGTGTTGTGTCAATAGATTCCCACACAGAGAGCTATTCTCCTTTAGTCAAAAGAGTAGAGGTCGCATGGTCTTGCGACAGGGTTCGGTCACATCCGTGCACTTGTGCACGTTTAGTGTCCGGGCAGTTATCACTAGCGGGCTTTGGTTTAAGCTAGATCCTAGTGTACATTTTGGGATTGGTTTTATTTCGTTTGTATTCGTGTTCCTCGGAACGCGGATGCGGGTGTGTATGCACAGTTGACAGAGAGACAGAGGCAGATGATTCTCATTAGGGTTGTTGACTGTTGACTTTTGCTAAACCCTAATGAGAATAAGAAATATGATTAATGATAATATTAATTAAGTATTATTGTGCCATGGTTGGGTTGAAGGGTTGACTTTGTTGACTTGTTGACTTTGTTGACCGGTTGACTAGGTTGGACTAGTTGACCATCATCATGACAATGGCTATCATTTCTTGGCATTGACCTTGGCTTGCTTGTTGGTTCACAAATTGCATTTAATGCAAGAAATGATATGGCCATTTGATATGATAACAACCATCATATAATACTCAATTATTATTATGTGTTATGATGATTTTGGATTATGAGAGCAAGGGTGACAAAAGTCTTGCTCATTCTTTCATTTGCTTTCTCTCTCATGAAATCTCTCTCATCCTCAAGCTCTCCCTCTTCCTCTCTCTCTAGTTCATGGCAAAAACCTCTCATGTGTTGAGAATCATTTGCCTTGGAGATAAAAACCCAAAACACTTCTCTACTCATCCTAGTGCACAAAGTCTAGCAAGCCAAGTGTTCTAGTTTCCTCTAGTTTGAGGTTGAAGCCAAAGGTAGAAGCTTTCAGGTGGATCCATCTTCGGCACAAAGAGACGACGAGGAGAGAACCATACGATTACCACAAGGAGACCAAGAGAAGGAGTTCAAGTTAAGGTATAACCCCTAACCGAGTAGGTAAAACTCTTAGTTAGGTTGTGAGATAGTTGTTTAACAAAGATCCGTATTTTGAGTCCATGTTACCACCAAAAGAAAAATCGTTTTTCACCATTTCCGCAAGCCCGAAAGAACCGGGAGGCATAACGTGGACTTACATACGTCGAAGTGGACGATAAAAAAGACGAGTGGAGCAAGAGGTTCGTGCGAGATGTTAACGAGCTGTTGTTACTCCCCGTTGAGATTAGAGATCGGATATGTATACAGAGGCGTTGGGATACGACCAGTTCCCGAGGAAATACTATACTCAGAACCGGAAAACGAGAAAAGATTATGTAAGAGTACCAGCCTTCGTATAGTTCGGCATAGGAGAGATCGGAAGAGAACTTGAGCAGGTCTCTTCCATGACACTGCTACGATAAGATTTGAACTGAAGATCAGTTGTGTCACATGTATTCAGAGGGCCAGAGGCCGACGCCAGTGGCGTGCTGGTTTACGAGTGGTCATGCTAATTGGCTGAGAGATGACCAGAGGAGTGTCAGAGCGGAATCGTTTCCGTTAGTACACCGGACCGGGCCAATGAGACGATGGATTGCGAGATTGGTAATCCACAGAGAAATAAGTAACCAGAGACAGAGGACGCCAGACCATGAGCAGAAGGCAGGCGGATGTTCTTGCTCTGCCAGTTCGGGCGCACCGATATTTTTCGACATTGTAGAAGGTGTACCTCAATGTCATTTGTGGCGATTTACGTTTGTGGTCCGAATATCACGCTTATATCGCTTGGATTTGAGTTTTGATGATTGAGTTTCATGATATTGTTTTCGTGCACCATGGCTGCACCTACTGGTATTTACATTTTGTGCATAGTTATTGCACTTGATATACGTTTTATACACCATTGTGTTGGTTTGCGATTTGTGCATACCTATTGCACTTGATATTGATTTTGTGCCTTGATAGCACGTATTTATTATTTCGTGGATTTCATACGGATGATTTGATTTTTGTTCATGTGGTACACACTCGATTTGATTTTTGCACTCGGTATAGCTCGCATGTGCTTGCAGTGCATTGATACGGATTTTGTGCACATAGTTGCACACGTTTTTGGATTTTATACACCTTGGTACACTCAGTGTTGCTTTTATACGCATTTGAGTTATTGATGAGTTTCCGTGCATTTGCTGGACTAGATTGTATTTCGTGCACTAGATTGTATTTCGTGCACTAGATGCATCGGATTTGTATTTCATGCACTAGATGCACCGGATTTGTATTTCGTGCACTGGATGCACCGGATTTGTGTTTCGTGCATATGTTGCACTAGATTTTCATTTCGTGCATTGGTTGCGCTAGATTTGTATTCTGTACATTGCTTGCACCTGATTTATGTATTTGAGCATTCGTTCACCAGAATTATGTTTTGTGCGCGTTTGCACTTGATGTTCATTTTCGTGCATGCTACTGCACTAGATGTTTTATATGGACATGACGCGCTTGGGTTGGATTTTTGCACATAATTAGGCGCTTGATATTGGATTTTGTGCATGTTGGATGCACTTGATTTATAATTCATTCGTGCATAACGGATGTATTTGATTTGGATTTTCACACATGTTGGGCGCATGATATGAGAGGTGATTTTGTGCACAATGGATGCACTCGATTGGGATTTTCATTCGTGCATGTTAGTTGTGTAAGGTTACGGCAGCGCCCCGGCCATCAAAACGTGGCCAAATGCGGAACAAAAATTATCTAAACCGGCGCTACCATTACCCGATGCCCGGATCTACCCTAAACCCTAAACTAGCATGCATGTAAAGAAGCTAGAATGGTTATACCGAGTTGATCCGTGTCCTTCAGTCTTCATTCCAAGCTCCTAGGGGTCGTCTGGATCGAGTTTGGTTGCCGGTCTTCCTCCATCTACGATGATCCACCTGAAGGAAATGGCGCAAGCTTCAGCCTCGCGAAACGAGGCAACCGATGCTCCAAGGTTGCTAGCAATGGAGAGTGGAGGTGTAGGATTATCTCACTGATGTTTTTCTCTCATCAAAACGCTCCAAGAGCAACCATAGAAGATGAAGAAGAGATGAAGAAACCATGGCATGTGCAACTAAAGAAAGTGGCTAAGTTATTTGTGTGTGAGAGTGAGAGAGTGAGCAAGTGAAGCAATCAAGTGGGGAAAATAATGAGCAAGCCTCATTGTGTGATGGCAATCACCCCTCTCTCTCTCACTCATCCAATGAAAATATCTTTCCAATTTTCCAAATAAACAAAGCCATGCCCATACCTCTTTACATGCCATGCACATGCTCATGCCAACTCACCCCTCCACCTTATTTGTAAAACAAATGAATTTCTAAAAAAAAGGAAATCATACAAATGAGATGTCCAATCTTCTAGAAGCTATTCCGTATAAATACGGAATACTTCCCGGTACACGTATCGAAATACATATACGTGTATTCGTACCAAAATACGAATAGCCAAGAGAGAAAATGAATAGTGAACAATAATACTGGAAGATATATATATATAATTACATATATATATATAAATTATTAAATCAAAACCTGATTTAATAATCCGGCTTAATCCTAAGCTACTAGTATTATCAACCGTCCGATTAAAGTCTGTGTACACATATTTAATCGGACACATGTATGAACCAACATACGTCATCTACACCATATCGCCTGAACCGTGAAAACCCTCTGTGTGGGACTCTAAAGAATCGTCAATACACTGGCAGTGGGATTAACCACAAGCACGTCAGAGGCACTAGCTGTACGTAACGGCTACCCAGGTATTGAGTGAAAGGGAGGCTGACAAGCAAACTCATCCTGAACCCCTACTGAGCTTGGCAGTGACAATATCCGTACTGTCCGGTCTATTCGTCTAAGAGTATCGCATATCGAGTCTAGGGGGTGGGTAAAGTCAGACCCCTAATAACGCGATAATTCATGTCGGTACGTGTAACACTTTGGATTTTCGTTAGAATGTTTTTCGTGTTAATTAGCAATTGAGAGTGTTATTTCATATGTGTGCATGGGATTATTAGTTATAATTTAGTCGTGTTTACCCTAATTGGGAATTTTTGTGTTAAGTGCACACATGCACACTTAGCACAATTTTAGTGACCTTGGTAAAAAAAAAGTGTTAGCATGTTAACCATTTTCTTTCATGCATGGTTGTTATTTTCCCCCACCCTTTTATCAAAACAAAACCCTTTATAAAATTCAAAATGTATTAGAATATAGAAGCATGGTGTTAGGTAGAGGGAATTGACTTTTGACCCATTTCTTTCTCTCTCTTTTCTCTCTTTCTTTTTTTTCTGGAACTCTCTGCAGAGAGGCAGCAGCAACACCAGAAATTCAGCACATTTTCCTTCTCTTTTGTTTTCCCTTTGATCTTTACACAAAATCCTACACAAATCAACACTTTTCCTTCACAAAACCTTGGAAAAAGGGGCTTATTTGAGATGTTTGGTGGCAGATCTGCCCACTTGAGGTTAAAGCTGGAACTTTTGGTTTTTCTATGGTCATTTGAAGGTATAAATCTCACTCCTAGCACCCTATCTCCATAACTTGTATGTTTAGTTTCAAAATATCACCTTTTTGTGCAATTTTAGTGCTATTGAAGGGATTTAGTGATGATATGTTAAAATTTATGTTGTTGTGGCTTGATTAGCTTGTTAATGAGTTATTAGTGTGGGTTTAGACCTGGGTTTGCTTCAGGTTCCACAAAAATACCCTAAAGTTTCTTTTTTGTGCAAAAGTGTGGATTTTAACTAGAAACAAGGCTCTGTAGGATCTGCTACTACCCGAGATGTTTAAGAGTGAAATTGGAATTACTGTAGCATATATAGGGAGTATAGAGTGCACACACCAAACCCGGGGGCCTACCTCCCTACCCAGGCCGCCGAAAAATGAGTTTTGGCCGCAAATTGCGGCCAGATTAGTGAACTGAGGGTTGGGGTTTGGGTCATAGGAGTCTGCTGCTATGTGGAGTGTTTTGGTATATCTATTTTTTTTATATCTGTTCTGTAGAAAAATCTGGAGTAGAATACCCTATTTCCCGTATTTTTAATCTTTCGTGACACGCGTGATACGTATGTGTGGGTTTTGGGTTTCTGCGTACGGCGACGCGTCGGAGCGACTCCAGGCACGTAATCACACGTTTTAACGTATCGCACACACGTGCGCTTGGTTTGCGACACGGGTTTCTAGTTGACCTTAAATGTCGTGTTTGCATGGTTTTGAGCTTATGCGTGATATTCTGTGGAATTCTAGGTTCGCAGGCGAGTGCGACGGACGCCGCGAAGAAGGGGAAATAAGTCATCGGCTATACCTAGCGAGAGACTACGGTGAGTAGATTTAACATCTACGGGGATATAGCCCGCATGGCGTTCTACGTCAGGGCTGATAAGATCTTATAGCTACATTTCCATACATTGACTGTTCATGGCTACTATTTAGTGCATACCACATTCCCTGATATATGTATATAAACTAGAATTGATAGAACACCGCACCATTACTAACGGTTCATGTTGCACGAGCACTATCCTGGATGCTACACACACACCGTTAGAAATTGCCATGACACTCACACTGTAGAATTTCCATGATCATTATGTTGTAGCTCATCTTTTATGTGACTTGACATGATATTCATACTTGATGCATATATCACATCGGATCATTATGTTGTAGCTCATCTTTTATGCGACTTGACATGATATTCATACTTGATGCATATATCATATCGGATCATTATGTTGTAGCTCATCTTTTATGCGACTTGATATGATATTCATACTTGATGCATATATCACATCGGATCATTATGTTGTAGCTCATCTTTTATGCGACTTGACATGATGTTCATACTTGATGCACATATCACATCACATTGACCTGCATATTGGTTTGGATTACATATGATTTCTGGATTTGGGAACCATGACTATTTCAAATATGTAATCATTTAAAAACCTAGTTTCCCTTGATATGATATTTCGGTGCGTCCACCCTATGTTTTCTCGGTGCTAGAGTGATATATGAGATAGAGAGGGCTGACCCGGACTGACGGATGCCCGATAGATATATATATGAGAGAGAGGGCTGACCCGGACTGACGGATGCCCGATAGATATATGAGAGAGGGGGCTGACCCGCACTGACGGATGCCCGATATAGGAAGATTTGCGTGTCGATGCTAGACACGAGTATTTATGATATTTGGATGCTGATGTTGGGCACTCGTGATTCTCAGTGATGTACAGGATTTGAGGGCTGATGGGAGTGCTCACGTCTGGGTTGTTGGGATTTGGGGTGCATTGATGGACACCGACTACATATTCCACGTTGACATTCTGTGTAGATGTTATACTTCCCATGCTCAGCATTCATTATTGTATCTCATCCTGTAGTTATATTACCTGATAGAGCACTTTCATGATCATTGCATATACTGCTTATCACGCATTGATATTATCTGTTGGTGTATGATAGAGTAGCCCAGTACGTGCATGCTCGCGATTACCTTTATATGTTATCTATATTCACGAGTTGGCAACTCACCCCCGTTGTGCCACAGTGTTTGCAGGTTGCCCTTCGGAGTAGTCGCGGTAGGCTGTGTTTTGCATCTTTTGACACAGATACCCCCATAGTTGGTGTATACCTCTTTTGCTGATAGGTGGGTTTTGTGCGATATCTGTTTATCTTTTAGTTATGTATATTGTTGTATCTAGTATTCTCCATCTACCATGTATGTATGACTTTGAGACAGTGTGAGGACGATGATGTATATTATATGTATTCTGGTGTCGAGCTCGTTGTGAGACGACTGTACTTTGCAGTTTATCTTATCTGTGATGTTCCCACTTGTGGATCTTGATTTTCGCTACGGCGTCGTATATTGCTATCTTGGTGATTATTTACTTAAGAATTCTTGTCACTTTAATGAATACTTCCATTTAAAACTTAAACACTCTATACTTTTACTGGTTTGATTTCTGGGTTTTCGGTTCACTTAGCTGCGTTACGCCTGTAGACGTTACGTGGTTGAGTGCCGGTCACGGGCCAAACTTCGGGTCGTGACGAAGTTGGTATCAAAGCGTAGGTTTTACCTTCGGACTGTAGGATGACCTTGGTATGATGGAGTAGGTAGCTGTAGCAGAGTGGCATAGCGTGCGTATGTTCCACGGCATACTCATGACACGGTACTCCGCCTAAGCGACCTTAGGACTTATTGATTGAAATTTCCCTCATGACTGTATACATCCTTGCGATTTGATTTCCGTATCCTCATCGAATCCTACTTTCTTTTCAGCCATTATGCCGCCTAGGACTACGAGGGTGCAGAAAGCGGCCGTGAGAGACGAGGTTCGAGTTGATTCATCTGAGATGAGGACTGATCCGAGTAGTACCCCTGTTGTACCAGGACAGATTGTTCCCCCTACGACACCTCAGATCGCTAGACTAGTGGTAGAGATGCAGGGCTTGCGCCAGGCGATGAGCTCGTTGGTGGAGGTCGTTCGAGCGCAGCGACAGGTGGTAGTCACCCCTGTTACCCAGTTGTTCCTTGCGATTATCGTGCAGTATTCCGTCCCCTACATAGCACCGGTGGAGGCAGCCCCAGTTTAAGGGACACATCTTCCAGAGACCGTGAGAGTTCCAGAACAGTTGATGAATGGTACTGGTGTACCAGCCTGGAGCAGAGGCTTAGGCCGAGGACAGTCGTTTGGCTCTCATTCCCAGGAAGGACAGCAGTCAGCGCGTAGATGTTTACGATGCGGAATCCTTCAACACCTCATCAGGCAGTGTTCCTTCACATCACGTCAGGGTCGTAGCCTGAGACGTCGTGGACGCGGAAGGTTCGTGCAGAGGGGTCAAGCTAGTAGAGAAGGAGTTCGGCCTACCATAGATGAAGGGCAGGCCCAAGTCTTCGCTTCGACTCATCAGGATGCTCAGACGTCCAATGCCGTGGTTTCAGGTACTCCTTCACTATGTCCTTTTTGTTACACTCGTATATTTCCACACACTTTGTGCCGAGTTTGGGTAGAGAGTCCGGTTTGCTTGATCAGCCACTTGTTGTGACTACTCCTGTGGGAGAGTCGTTTGTCGCTAGTCACGTGTTCCGATCCTGTACCGTCCGTATCGGCGAGAGAGAGTTGCCGGTCGATTTGATCCTTCTTGAGATGTTGGACTTCGACGTTCTTTTGGGCATGGATTGGTTAGCCACGTGCTATGCTTCTGTTGACTGCCGCGAGAAGACAATTAGATTTGTTGTGTTGGGGGATCGTGGTGCCATCCCTCACAGTGTGATTTCTTCTTTTCGCGTTGGACAGCTTTTGAGGAAGGGATGTCAGGGATTTCTCGCCTATGTTTGCGATACTAGAGCTACAAAGGTTCCGATGGATCAGTTTTCGGTTGTTAGCGAGTTCCCTGATATATTCCCTGACGAGCTTCCTTGGCTACCGCCCGAGCGTGATATTTCTTTCTGTATTGAGTGGGTTCCTGGCACGGGGCCTATTTTTGTACCGCCTTATCGGATGGCCCCGGCGGAACTTAGAAAATTGAAGGGTCAGTTGCAAGATTTGCCGGATAAGGGACTCATTCGACCCAGTGTTTCTCCTTGGGGTGCTCCGGTCCTATTTGTCAAGAAGAAGGACGGCAGTATGTGTTTGTGTATCGACTACCGCCAGCTGAACAGGGTGACAGTGCGGAACAGGTATCCTTTGCCACACATCGACGATTTGTTCAACCAGCTTCTGGGGGCCGGATAGTTTTCGAGGATCGGTTTGCGATCAGGCTACCATCAGCTGCGGGTTCGACAGGAGGACATTCCTAGGACAGCTTTCCGCACGCGTTACGGCCATTATGAGTTTTTGGTGATGTCGTTCAGACTCACCAACGCGTCAGCAGCATTTATGGACTTGATGAACCGTATTTTCCGGCCGTATCTTGATCTGTTCATCATAGTATTCATTGACGATAACTTGGTGTACTCTCAGAGTAGAGAGGAGCACAAGCAGCACCTGCGGATTACACTGCAGACCTTGAGGGAGCATCAGCTTTTTGCCAAATTCTCAAAGTGTGCTTTCTGGCTGGACAGCGTCGACTTCTTGGGGCACGTGATTACACGAGATGTTATATGTGTAGACCCGAGGAAGATTGAGGCTGTTCGGAGTTGGCCTAGACCCATGTCAGTTGCTGAGGTTCGCAGCTTTCTAGGGCTGGCAGGCTACTACAGGCGATTCGTGCAGGACTTCTCTCGCATTACTACACCTTTGACCGGGTTGACCCGGAAGGGAGTTCATTTCGATTGGACGGAGGAGTGTGAGCACAGTTTTCAGCAGCTACGGGCTTTACGGACTACGACACCAGTGCTATCTTTGCCTTCAGGATCAGGCGGATTTGTGGTCTACTGTGACGCTTCACGAGTGGGGCTAGGGTGCGTTTTGATGCAGCATGACAGGGTGATCGCGTATGCTTCGCGGCAATTAAAGAAACATGAACAGAATTACCCCACTCATGATTTGGAGATGGCTGCAATGGTCCTTGCACTTAAGATCTGGCGACATTACCTGTATGGAGAGTCGTGCCAGATATTTACTGATCACAAGAGCTTAAAGTATATATTCGAGCAGCGAGACCTGAACCTTAGACAGCACCGATGGATGGAGTTAGTGAAGGAATACGATTGTGAGATCTTGTATCACCCGGGCAGGGCGAATGTAGTGGCGGATGCTTTAGGCAGGAGGCCCGGTGGTAGTCTATCTTGTTTGAGCGCAGTACAGAGGCGGTTGTCGGCAGATTGGCAGATTTTATGCGACAGCCGGGTACAGTTCGAGTTTACGCCGATCGGAGGACAGATTGCGCATGTTCGTGCACGCCCACAGTTGCTTGACCGTATACATGAGGCACAACACAGTAATGACCGATGTTCAAAGATCATGGCACAGATGGGACAGGGCAGATTTTCCGAGGTCGTGATCGATGATCAGGGGATACTACGATTCGGGACTAGACTGTGCGTACCAGATGCTGAGGGATTGCGACGCGAGATTCTTGAGGAGGCACATAGATCAGTATATAGTGTTCATCCCAGTTCCACCAAGATGTACCATGACATAAGAGGTGTTTACTGGTGGGACGGAATGAAGAGAGACATCGCAGATTTTGTGTAGAGATGCCTGACTTGTCAGCAAGTCAAGGCTGAGCACCAGAGGCCTGCGGGAGAGCTACAGCCGTTACCCATTCCGGAGTGGAAATGGGAGCAGACTTCTATGGACTTCATTATGGGTCTACCCAGGATTAGTCGAGGGTATGACTCCATCTGGGTGATCGTGGATCGGTTGACGGAAGCGGCTCACTTCCTACCGGTGAAGACGACTTTCGGATTTGCTCAGTATGCCCAGATTTACATCGACGAGATTGTACGACTGCACGGAGTTCCGACATGTATCGTGTCCGACAGAGGCACCCAGTTGACCAGCCGGCTATGGCAGAGACTTCAGGAGGTTTTGGGCACTCGCTTGAGCTTCAGCACAGCATTTCATCCGCAGACCGACGGACAGTCAGAGCGGACTATTCAGACTCTCGAGGACATGCTCAGAGCGTGCGTCTTAGACTTTGGAGGTAGCTGGGATCATCATTTACCCTTAGTAGAGTACTCCTACAACAACAGCTACCAGGAGACCATTAAGATAGCACCGTTTGAGGCTCTTTATGGGAGGAGATGCAGATCGCTCACCTGTTGGACAGATCTCAGTGAGAGCAGTATCTTAGGGCCACAGATTGTGGAGGAGACGACCGCGAAGATCCAGTTGATTCGCGAAAGGATGAGGGCAACCCAGAGTAGGCGGAGATCTTACGCGGACCGTCGTCGGCGCAGACTTGAGTTTTCTGTTGGTGATCATGTTTTTCTTGAGGGTATCCCCAATGAAAGGTGTGATGAGGTTTGGAAAGAATGGGAAAGCTTAGTCCTAGATATGTTGACCCTTCGAGATCCTCGAGCGCGTTGGTACAATTGCGTATCGGTTAGCCCTTCCGCCTAGTTTTCCAGACATGCACCCCGTATTTCACGTTTCGATGCTCCGCAGATATCTTCATGATCCTTCGCATGCGATTCGGCACCCGACGATCCAGCTTGAGCGCGATCTTTCCCATGCAGAGCAACCGGTGATGATCTTGGATCGACAAGTGAAGAAATTGAGATCGAAGGACATACCGTCAGTCAAGGTACTTTAGCGTGGCCAGAGCGGTGAGGAGGTCACTTAGGAGACCGAGAGCGAGATGAGGAAGATGTATCCCCATCTTTTTGAAGGTGCGTGTAGATAGATTTTTAAATTCGGGGACCGAATTTCTTTAAGGAGGGTAGATTGTAACACTTTGGATTTTTGTTAGAATGTTTTTCGTGTTAATTAGCAATTGAGAGTGTTATTTCATATGTGTGCATGGGATTATTAGTTATAATTTAGTCGTGTTTACCCTAATTGGGAATTTTTGTGTTAAGTGCATACATGCACACTTAGCACAATTTTTGTGACCTAGGTAAAAAAAAAAGTGTTAGCATGTTAACCATTTTCTTTCATGCATGGTTGTTATTTTTCCCCACCCTTTTATCAAAACAAAACACTTTTTAAAATTCAAAATGTATTAGAATATAGAAGAATGGTGTTAGGTAGAGGGAATTGACTTTTGACCCATTTCTTTCTCTCTCTTTTCTCTCTTTCTTTTTTTTCTGGAACTCTCTGCACAAAGGCAGCAGCAACACCAGAAATTCATCACATTTTCCTTCTCTTTTATTTTCCCTTTGATCTTTACACAAAATCCTACACAAATCAACACTTTTCCTTCACAAAACCTTGGAAAAAGGGGCTTATTTGAGGTGTTTGGTGGTAGATCTGCCCACTTGAGGTTAAAGCTGGAACTTTTAATTTTTCTAAGGTCATTTGAAGGTATAAATCTCACTCCTAGCACCCTATCTCCATAACTTGCATGTTTAGTTTCAAAATATCACCTTTTTGTGCAATTTTAGCGCTATTGAAGGGATTTAGTGATGATATGTTAAAATTTATGTTGTTGTGGCTTGATTAGCTTGTTAATGAGTTATTAGTGTAGGTTTAGACCTGGGTTTGCTTCAGGTTCCACAAAAATACCCCAAAGTTTTATTTTTGTGCAAAAGTGTGGATTTTAACTAGAAATAAGGCTCTGTAGGATCTGCTACTACCCGAGATGTTTAAGAGTGAAATTGGAATTACTGTAGCATACACAGGGAGTATAGAGTGCACACACCAAACCCGGGGGCCCACCTCCCTACCCAGGCCGCCGAAAAATGAGTTCTGACCGCAAATTGCGGCCAGATTAGTGAACTGAGGGTTTGGGTTTGGGTCACAGGAGTCTGCTGCTATGTGGAGTGTTTTGGTATATTTATTTTTTTTATATCTGTCCTGTAGCAAAATCTGGAGTAGAATACCCTATTTCCCGTATTTTTAATCTTTTGCGACACGCGTGATACATGTGTGTGGGTTTGGGGTTTCTGCGTATCGCGACGCGTCGGAGCGACTCCAGGCGCGTAATCACACGTTTTTAACGTATCGCGCACACGCGCGCTTGGTTTGCAACACGGGTTTCTAGTTGACCTTAAATGTCATGTTTGCATGGTTTAGAGCTTATGCGTGATATTCTGTGGAATTCTAGGTTCGCAGGCGAGTGCGACGGACGCCGCGAAGAAGGGGAAACAAGTCATCGGCTATACCTAGCGAAAGACTACGGTGAGTAAATTTAACATCTACGGGGATATCGCCCGCATAGCGTTATACGTCAGGTCTGATAGGATCTTATAGCTACATTTCCATACATTGACTGTTCATGGCTACTATTTAGTGCATACCACATTCCCTGATATATGTATATAAACTAGAATTGATAGAACACCGCACCATTACTAACGGTTCATGTTGCACGAGCACTATCCTGCATGCTACACACACACCGTTAGAAATTTCCATGACACTCACACTGTAGAATTTCCATGATCATTATGTTGTAGCTCATCTTTTATGCGACTTGACAAGATATTCATACTTGATGCATATATCACATCGGATTATTATGTTGTAGCTCATCTATTATGCGACTTGACATGATATTCATATTTGATGCATATATCACATCGGATCATTATGTTGTAGCTCATCTTTTATGCGACTTGACATGATGTTCATACTTGATGCACATATCACATCACATTGACCTGCATATTGGTTTGGATTACATGTGATTTGTGGATTTGGGAACCGTGGCTATTTCAAATATGTAATCATTTAAAAACCCGGTTTCCCTTGATTTGATATTTCGGTGCGTCCACCCTATGTTTTCTCGGTGCTAGAGTGATATATGAGATAGAGAGGGCTGACCCGGACTGACGGATGCCCGATATATATATATATATATATATATATATATATATATATATATATATATATGAGAGAGAGAGAGAGAGGGCTGACCCGGACAGACGGATGCCCGATATATATATATATATATGAGAGAGAGGGCTGACCCGGACTGACGGATGCCCGATATAGGAAGATTTGCGTGTCGATGCTAGACACGAGTATTTATGATATTTGGGTGCCGATGTTGGGCACTCGTGATTCTCAGTGATGTACCGGATTTGAGGGTCGATGGGAGTGCTCACGTCTGGGTTGTTGGGATTTGGGATGCATTGATGGACACCGACTACATATTCTACATTAACATTCCGTGTAGATGTTATACTTCCCATGCTCAGCATTCATTATTGTATCTCATCCTGTAGTTATATTACTTGATAGAGCACTTGCATGATCTTTGCACATACTGCTTATCACGCATTGATATCATCTGTTGGCGTATGATAGAGTAGCGCAGTACGTGCATGCTCACGATTACCTTTATATGTTGTCTCTATTCACGAGTTGGCAACTCACCCCCGTTGTGCCACTGTGTTTGCAGGTTGCCCTTCGGAGTAGTCGCGGCAAGCTGCGTTTTTCATTTTTTGACACAGATACCCCCATAGTTAGTGTACTAGCTCTTTTGCTGATAGGTGGGTTTTGTGCGGTATCTGTTTGTCTTTCAGTTATGTATATTTTTGTATCTAGTATTCTCCATCTACCATGTATGTATTTGACTTAGAGACAGTGTGAAGACGATGATGTATATTATCTGTATTCTGGTGTCGAGCTCGTTGTGAGCCGACTGTACTTTGCAGTTTATCTTATCTGTGATGTTCCCACTTATGGATCTTGATCTTCGCTACGGCGTCGTATATTGATATCTTGGTGATTATTTACTTAAGAATTCTTGTCACTTTAATGAATACTTCCATTTAAAACTTAAACACTCTATACTTTTACTGGTTTGATTTCTGGGTTTTCGGTTCACTTAGTTGCGTTACGCCTGTAGACGTTACGTGGTTAAGTGCCGGTCACGGGCCAAACTTCGGGTCGTGACAGTACGTAACCCATCACCACCTGAGAAACTATCGATCCTGGATCGGTAATTCACGTATACCCCGGCCAAGGATTTCCGGTGATGGACACCCATGCACAGCGCGACATCAACCCCCAATACTGGGAGAGACGAATCCCCGACGATCCGCTCACTGCATCCATGTGGCTCGGGACTGTACCCAAATAAAACCTGTTTGCACGACTCCTTTGAGCCGTGGTAGGGTAATAATCAAAGCACAGTGGGAACTCACACGAGACAAATGACGATCTGTGGTCGACAGACTAACCTGTACACATGTCACCTGGGAACTGCTATCTGACAATAGGTATAATACCAACTAGCATGTTCCCGGCGAGTCCGTCCAGTGTACTCATAACCCAATGAGCACCTGTATACTATCTTTGGTTAACAACTGACACCAATGGCTTATGAGACCGGCCACCGCCCCTCGTCAGGGTCTAGATAAGTATACACTAGTCTACACTGGAGTATCGATGCCCAGTCTCGATACTGCCACGACTAGGGACATTTAAGGATGTGCTTATAGACCCCCAGCTCCCACGTATATGATCGCCATCATAATGCTCGTAGTCAAGCAAGAATCCTATGGGCTCTATCAATCATGTACATGACGATAAAGATAAACCTGATAGTATACTATCATCTCGAGTAAGACTGTTCCACCGGTATAAGTCCTCCCTCAATCATCGCAGTCGCTTACCTACGACTATGATAATTGCCTTGAGGGCACTATAGCCAACAATCTCCCACTTTCACTTAAGGCTAATTATTGTGGTGTCGCATACTCACAGCTCGTGTGATACAGAACACCGAACTTCTCTACTAAGCAGTTTCGCAAATCTCGTTTGTAAAACTATTGTGTTTGAGAAATAGCCTCAGTGAGTAGATCCGCTCTAGTGTTTCTATCTTTATCTCTCTATATCTCAACTTCGCGGAGAATAACCATCTCCCGAAATGAGCAATACCTTGTCTTAGAATATGTCTGGTTATCTAATGGGATCCAGTTCTCAAATGAACTCTAAATCCAGCAAACTTCTAAGACTGTATCGTCCACTAAACTTAATCGGTATCCTGCGCCATGCCTTCCTCAGTATCCGCTTGGACCACCAGTCCAACATACTGTCCCTCAGAAGAGGGAAAAACTATAACTCAGACAGCCACTATGTTATCCAGGTCACCTTGGAAGCCTGAAATGATAACCGCCTCCTGAAGGAGGCTGCCGTTACCATATCCCTAGAACATCCATTTATGTTCATAAACTGCTTCCCGACATTTCTCCAGGATTGGATTGATATTTGTTTATTGCAGCTAGTGCAAAAACAACATCTGGTGTGGTACTTGACATCGCATGATTGACTCAATTGCGTAAACAAGTGATATGCCAATCATGCAAATCCCTATCCCCTTCAGTCCGTATGACACCTTGAGAGGGGGTGACTCCATCACCTGCAGGTACACCACCATGCCAAGAGTCGTCCAATCTAAAACACTTTTGAATAGTGTCAAGTACTCAAATTGGGACACTTCCCAATCTAGATCTAAAACTATAGATCTAGTAACCAGAAAATCTGATATTATATCCATGTCCTATGTGGAGAAACAACTGTGTGACAACCACAGCATAACCGATCGTTGTATAGAAATTTCACTTCCTATAAAGTGCATGTCATCCCAGATACCAGGACATCACACCCTACTACCTTCTTACTAGATCAATCTCCTATTCTGATAAGTCAAAGCCTATGACTGTCACATCAAAAATAGATGATTTATTTCCGCTATACCTGCTTCAGTATAAATAGAAACAAGCTACTTGCCTACTATGCATCCGCTGCTCCCAATGACTACAACAACCCACTTGCTAAGTCATATACACGTGCACATCTAAAGATGGTTTAGAACGACGCTATACTCATCCTCCTGCCGGGTCTTATAGTCTAGAACAGCAGCAATAGCAATTCTGGTAAACAAGAACCTCCCTGTCACCGTCTCTAAGAAGACCGAAGTACCTCTCGGGTGCCTGAGTTTACCCACCAAATCTGCGGAGTGGCTAATGGAATGTCTAATCCAATTGAATCCTTAGGTTCTATTAAATTTTCAGTAATCATTTGTGGTTTTGAAATCACTTCATGTTCTACCATACTCCCCCTTCTGTTTTCTGAAAAAATTCATTTTACTAAAACTGTGGCGAGTTAAGAACAATATAACTATTGATCTTCCTGATGGTTGAAAGTTAACCATCGTCAAAGCCAAAGATAACCCACAAACGGACATTACTGAAACGTGCCTTGAGATTGTCCAGATTCTGGTTTTAAGTATCAGCTGGACAACTCCCTATATTTTAACATCATTAAGATACAAATTGATTCTATATACCATATAGAAACAAAGGCACTAATTTTATTGGAACCAAATTCAAAATCATGCAGCTGTCTCCAGTGCATATCAACCAAATGGAATGAGGCCAATCAACATTACTCAACTAGGAGTGCATCCATATATGAGTAACCCAAAAGAGAAGCAAGTTCTCAAAACCATTATTATCAACGGAATACCAAACACAAGTATCTACATCTTCAACTACTTCGAAGAATCCTGATACTTCCAACAAATGGTTCTCTACTTTATTCTTATACCTATAACTTCTCAATATCTGGACCTTACTTTCAACGAAAATACTTGTCCAGAACTAGAGAAGTCACAAGTAAATAGAATATAGTACGAGTACCAACCCCTTTGTCCTAATGGACACTGGACAGCATACAATACTTTGTATAAGTCCAATGAGTTTAACGACTCAAACCATGTGCGTCGTAGGTTGAAAACTGTACTATGGTTAAGAAGAATCACACCGCTGTTGAAAGCACCTTATCTAACCATCAACTGATATAGGTAAATGTCATAGACATAATTTCAAAAGTTATATCTCACTTTATAAAATAAACGTACAGATATATTAGTTTGAAATCGGTGCATAACAACGGATATTCAAAACCAAATATTTGCCGTCAGGCAAAAACCCAGGTGATTTCCTCAAATATCACCAATTACAATGAATTCCGATATAATGAGGATCTAATCACCTAATTCCTAATATCTTACTCGCACTCACCATCTGTAATAGTATACAGATGTGAGAAATGAATCTGGTAAATACATACCCTGGGGTTAGAATCCAATTGGGAAAACAGTTTTCAATTAACATCGCACAGTCGGACTGAAAAATGAAAATGTTTCGAAGGGGCTAACCTGGTATTCCTAGTAACGCCTCTTCCACTATCCTGATTCATGACAATAACCATATACTTACCTGTCCTCACTTCAATCCCTTTATTATGTCTTTACTTATTACCCTTTGTACACCGTCTTTAGACTAATTGGTTTTCTTACTTCCCTACCCTTCGGCACCAGCCTAAGGTTTGGAAGAAGACTATACAATAAGCGCAATAGGTGTACACTCCTTATGCCAGGAGCCCTCGAAACCTGAGAGATGGTAATGGGAAAGGACATCTGAATAATCCTATTCTATTTCTCCTGAACCGGAAACCATCCTCGAATCTGGAACGAATTCCTTCGAGTTCGTATGTAACTATACGATGGCATGTCCAAGCGTTATGGACGTTTGTAGTGATACGAAGTGTTCTGGAGAAATCCAAAGTGGATGTGGGAGTGACAGAGGTATACACGGTTTTGTCGTGAATGATAGAAGTCGCAATTTTCTTTGTCGTTATTCTAATCCCTTTATTTTTCTTTACTTATTACCTTATGTACACCACACTTAGGCTAATTGGTTTTCTTCCTTTCCTACCGTTCGACACCTGCCTATGGTTTGGAGGAAGACTATCCAATAAGCTCAATAGGTGTACCCTCTCCTAATCCTAGGAGCCCTTACAACCTGAAAGAAGGTAAAGGGAAAAGACAACCGAATAATCTTATTCAATCTCTCCAGAACCAGAATCCATTCTCGAATCTGGAACAAGTTCCTTCGAGTTTGTATGTAACTAAACGATGGATTTATCCAATAGGAGTGGATGTTCGTAGTGATACGGGGTGTTCTGGAGAAATGCAAAGGTGATATAGAAGTGACAATGATATTTTGTGACTCCGTAACATTCCAAAAGACAAAGTGTTTAAATAAGGTTCGGTTAACTGGGTTCATGAGTTTTAGTTTAGAGCGGGTCATGGTCGCTAACAGAGAGAGAGAAAGAAGAAACACTCAGCGTGCACTCTAACCTAGATCAGAATGGTTAATCATTTTATCTAATCTGGATAGATCCCACTATTTCCTCGAATTCTTCTCCAAACCCAAAAGGAGAATTAGTCGGGATCATCTAAAATCACCCGAGGAGTAATCCTACTAATCAGTGAGAATCGGGATCCAACTATCATCGCATGATAACTTGATGGAAGCCACTCAAGTTATCACACTCCAGAAGGTATGCGCATGCCTGGAAAGTTTCCTGTATGTTTGAAACCTCCGATGTGATTTTTATCCTATGCTCTTATGACCTTGACATAGGCCAACAAATCATAAGTCACATGTCAAGTTCTACCCGTCATTGTCCAGGTTAATTTGAACCCACCCGTACATACCCTTAACATAGGCCAACAAAATAGTACGACTGTTCCAAACCAACGCATCTATCTATGCAACAGAAAAGTAACAAATAGCTACCATACACTATGCCTTGACGTAGACCAACAAACATAGCATGAATACTAAGTGCTACCCGTCTGAAATGACGGAAGGCTACGAATGGTTTTTGGCCAAAAAACTTTAACATAATGAACTTGATATCGTTGAAGGAACCGGATAGCTTTTATAAATATATAGCTACGAAAACCTTTGCTAAATAGGTCACTCCCGGTGAAGGGATCTCGGCTCTTTCCTCGTAGAATGAGGTGCAGGATATTCTAAACTGAATACCACGATGAAAAGAAAAAGAATCGACTATAGTAAAGCTATTACATTGACGCAAACTTTTACTCAAAGGGTCACTCCCGATGAAGGGATCTCGGCCCTTGCCTCGTCGAATGAGGTGCTGGATATTCATAACTGAATACCGATGTGCAAAGCAAAAGAAAACGTCTGTAATGTCAGTTTTTAAAATTGGTTCCAACAACATCAAATAGGTTTGTTTTCCTTGCATTGATCAGAATCAACGCAGTCCCATCAATTAACATATCACACCAGAAAAGAACGAAAAATAAAATGTATGTATATTCCATCCGCATTCGCCACTGGGTCCCGTCATCACCCGTTAGGTTACTTAACTAACGACAGAGCGGGGACTAGACTAGCGCGGGTGCAAAACATATACAACATCTACTAGTATATATAAATATATATATATATATATATATATAACATTCGTCCCAGGCATGATATAAGCAACATCACAGAAACATCACAGAAGCAACACAGAATGGTGGATACTCATGGAGCCCCGGGTTTCACTTGAGCCGCAAGTGAGACCCGACGTTCCCTGTCATGTGGATTGCCTATGCAATGAAACCTAGACCCCTACGAGCACGGAAAGATACCCGCCAAAACCAGAAGCGAGGCAACCCCAATCAACAACGTGAATGGGCCACCCAGCACTTCACAGAATCCGGTAACTTAGGCACCCCTCCGTGGGTCAACCTATACCCCCTACGAGCGCGGCGAATAGCTCGACAATTCTAGAGTAAGGTCCCCTCCATCTCAATGCCATGAGGTGCAGACCCGTTTCCCTCTAGAACCCGTCTATTCGTGCACTCCACCATGGGGTAATCCTAGAACAGAAAAGAAAATAATATACAAAGGTGACATCGACCTCAACCCGGTCGTGCCCCAAACAAATAATAAACAAACTGGCAGTGACGGCAGTCCATATATCGAACGCTCGCCCCACAATAACAAATGTACAAATGAAAATAAATTGTAATACCATTGCACCAAAGTTATCCTCCACGACGATCCAACCACAATCACAGCACAACACTGAACATCAACGTGAATGTCACGTTCGCAAACCCGTCTAAAAGAACTCCAGCAATTAGACAAGTTGTACCGATCTAATGACATTCACGGTTGCAGATAGTAATGTAAGTACTGATAAACATTTAAACAGTGTTAAATTATCGACTTCGAAACACTCCGAATAGCCCCAAACAACTAGATAAAACCATATCAAAACTGGGCTAAACAAACAATACGACTGAACCAACATTCCAGAGACAAGACCACACCCAAAAAACGAAACCCTGAAGCCTTAAAGTGGCCGGCCTCCTCGGATTTTCATGCATTGTGGCCGATTTTTTGTAGGTCGATTTGGCTCGTATTTGGGGTGTAGTCAAGTGGCCATGTTAGTAGTTTTCTGCAGTTGCTAAAATAATTTTTGACGACACTTTAAAATTCGACAGAAACTGAAATGTTCAGGGCAGTGTATTGGGGTTGTTTCGGTTTCGATAGTTTAACATTGTCTAAACCAACTAGTATAGGGTTTAAACGCTGGCTCTGATACCATGTAAGTTTACAGCAGCACCCAGGACATCAAAACGTGGCCAAATGCGGAACAAAAATTATCGAAACTGGCGCTACCATTACCCGATGCCCGGATCTACCCTAAACCCTAAACTAGCAAGCATGTAAAGAAGCTAGAAAGGTTATACCGAGTTGATCCGTGTCCGTTGGTCTTCATTCCAAGCTCCTAGTGGTCATCTGGATCGAGTTTGATTGTCGGTCTTCCTCCATCTACGATGATCCACCTGAGGGAAACGGCGCAAACTTTAGCCTTGCGAAACGAGGCAACCGACGCTCCAAGGTTGCTAGCAATGTAGAGTGGAGGTGTAGGATTATCTCACTAATGCTTTTCTCTCATCAAAATACTCCAAGAGCAACCATAGAAGATGAAGTGGAGGTGAAGAAACCATGGCATGAGCAACTAAACAAAGTGGCTATGTCTTTTGTGTGCGAGAGCGAGAGAGTGAGCAAGTGAAGCAATCAAGTGGGAAAATAATGAGCAAGCTTCATTGTGTGATGGCAGCCACCCTTCTCTCTTTCTCTCTCACACATCCAATGAAAATATCTTTCCAATTTTCCAAATAAACAAAGTCATGCCCATACCTCTCTACATGCTATGCCCATGCTCATGCCAACTCACCCCTCCAACTCATTTGTAAAACAAATGATTTTCTAAAAAAAAAGGAAATCATACAAATGAGATGTCCAATCTTCTAGAAGCTATTCCGTATAAATATGGAATACTTCCCGGTACACGTATCGAAATACATATACGCGTATTCGTAGAAAATTACGAATAGCCAAGAGAGAAAATGAATAGTGAACAATAATACTAGAATATATATATATATATATATATAATTAAATATATATATAAATTATTAAATCAAAACCTGATTTAATATTCCGTCTTAATCCTAAGCCGCTAGTATTATCAACCGTCTGATTAAAGTATGTTCAGCCTGTACACATATTTAATCGGACACCTGTATGTACCAACATACGTCATCTACACCATATCGCCTGAACCGAGAAAACCCTCTGTATGGGACTCTAAAGACTCGTCAATACGCTGGCAGTAGGTTTAACCACAAGCACGTCAGCGACACTAGCTGTACGTAACGGCTACGCAGGTATTGAGCGAAAGGGAGGTCGGCGAGTAAACTCATCCTGAACCCCTACTGAGCCTGACAGTGTCAATATCCATACTGTCCGATTTGTTAGTCTAAGAGTAACGCATATCGAGTCTTGGGGGGTAGATAAAGTCAGACCCCTAATAACGCGATAAGTCTTATGTGATGGTTAGAAGCAACCATAACCTTATCATGTCATGCACTCATTTTACTCAAATGAGCAAGCAAGAAAAAGTCTTTGGCATGAAATGATAACCATGGTTATCATGATGGTCAACTAGTCAAGCCTAGTCAACCGGTCAACAAGTCAACAAAAGTCAACAAGTCAACAAAGTCAACAAGTCAACAAAAGTCAACAAGTCAACAACCATATCACCATAATACTTAATTAATATAATAGTTAATCACATATCATATTCTCATTAGGGTTGAGCATAAAGTCAAATAGTCAACGGTCAACTGTCAACAACCCTAATGAGAATCCGCAGCCTCTGCCTCCCTGTCAACTGTGCATACACACCCGCATCCGCGTTCTGAGGAACACGAATGCAAACTGGATAAATCCAATCCCATAAGGTACACTAGGATCTGGCTTAAACCAAAGCCCGCTAGTGTAAACTGTCCGGACACTGTACGTGCACAAGTGCACGGATGTGACCGAACCCTGTCGCAAAACCATGCGACCTGTCGCAATACCATGCGACCTCTACTCTTTTGCCTAAAGGCGAAAAGCTTTCTGTGTGGGACTCTAAAGACTCGACACTACGCTGGCAGTGGGTTTAACCACAGACCGCAAGCGGCACTAGCTGTGCGTAACGGTCCCCAGGTAATGCCGACAAGAAGACCGACGAGGCGAAACCCATCTGAACTCCTACTGAGCCTGAGTGTGACATTCTCCGTACAGTCCGGTCTGTTCGTCTGATACATCGCATGGCGGGCCTAGGGGGCGGTAAACGTCAGTCCCCCAATAGCGGTACAAGTCGTCCCGGAGTGAAGCCCAATACACCCTGAGATAACACTGGAAACCTACCAGTATATCTCGTTTGCCCTGGCCAGGGACTACTCGTGTAATGGCTCTCCTAGACACAGCGCGATGTCAACCCCCAATACCGGGAGAGACGAATCCTGTCTAACCGTCACTGCCTCCAAGTGCTTCGGGACTGCACCCAACCACCACCTGTTTGCACGACTCCTTTGAGCCGTGGTAGGGTAGTGATCAAAGTACAGTAGGAACACACCCGAGGCGAAGTGACAGTGTCAAGTCAGCGGACTAAGCTGTACTCATGTCACCTGGGAACTGATAACTGACGATAGGTATAATACCAACTAGTCAGTTCCCGACGAGTCCTGTCCAGTGTACCCGTAACCTAACGAGCACCCGCATACTATCTCAAGTACGACGTACTGACGGCTGTGGGACAGACCGTCTCCCATACTGGGATGAGAAGCGCATGCGCTGGTCTACTCCGGAGTATCGATGCCCTGTCTCGATAGTCCTGCGACCAGGGACCTGCATAAGGATGTGCTTATAGATTACCCAGCCCCACTAGTGTGACGGCCATCACATCGCTGGTAATCAAGCAAAGATCCTAAGGGCTCTACTAATGTGTATAGGCGATATACAAAAATAAACACATGTACACATTGAAGTAGAAACAAACCAAGTAGCATACTACTATTTTGAGCAAGATTGTATATACAAGGTGAATATCCCAAGCATCCATTAAGTAATATACAAACTAGTATGATACAGTAATGGCCTCTAGGGCATATACACTAACAATCTCCCACTTGCACTAAGGCCATGTACTGGCGTATCGAAGACCTATCATCTCGATCAGCCGCTCGAACTGAGTCTGGGGCAAGGCCTTGGTGAATGGATCAGCAGTGTTGTCTTCTGAAGCGACTCTCCGAACCTCGATCTCCTGGCGATCCACGATCTCCCTGATCAGGTGATACCGCCTCAAGATGTGCCTGGATCTCTGATGGGACCTGGGTTCCTTCGCTAAAGCTATAGCCCCGTTGTTGTCGCAATACAGAGGTATTGGATCAACAATGGACGGAACCACCTGAAGTTCTTTCAAGAACTTCCTCATCCAGACAGCTTCTTTTGCGGCATCAGATGCAGCGATGTATTCCGCTTCCATCGTCGAGTCTGCAACGGTTTCCTGTTTGGAACTCTTCCAACACACCGCCCCTCCATTGAGGGTAAAGACAAAACCCGACATGGACTTGGAATCATCCTTGTCACTCTGGAAGCTGGAGTCAGCAAAGGCCTCGATCTGGAGGTCTTTTCCGCCATACACCAAGAACATCTCCTTAGTCCTTCTCAGGTACTTGAGAATGTTCTTTACCGCTATCCAGTGTTTCTCCCCAGGGTTAGACTGATACCGGCTTACCACACTCAGTGCATAAGCTACATCCGGTCTGGTACACAACATCGCATACATTATAGAGCCTACCGCAGAAGCGTAGGGTATAATAGACATGCGATCCCTCTCTAAATCAGTCTTGGGATACATCTCTTTAGAGAGGGTGATCCCGTGACAAGCCGCTAGGTTACCGCGCTTGGAATCTTCCATACTGAACCTCTTCAGTATGGTGTCGATGTACCTGGACTGCGAAAGTCCTAATATCCTCTTGGATCTGTCACGGTAGATCCGGATACCCAGAATGCATGAGGCATCACCCAGGTCTTTCATGGAGAACCTGTGTGACAAGAACCCCTTGACAGATTGTAGCATAGGAATGTCATTTCCTATTAAGAGAATGTCATCCACGTATAAAACGAGGAATACTACAGTTCTCTCTACAAATCTACTATAGATGCATGGTTCATCTGGATTTTTGATAAAGCCAAATTCTTTGACCGTCTCATCAAAACAGATGTTCCAACTCCGCGATGCCTGCTTTAGTCCATAGATGGACTTAAGCAACTTGCACACCTTTCCGCTGCTCCCACTCTGAATGAAACCCTCTGGCTGGTCCATATAGACACACTCCTCTAAATTTCCATTTAGAAAAGCTGTCTTTACGTCCATTTGCCAGATCTCATAATCGTGGAAGGCAGCAATGGCAAGAAGGATCCGAATGGATTTCAGCATGGCTACTGGAGAAAAGGTTTCGTCGTAGTCCAAGCCAGGTCGTTGATGAAAACCCTTTGCTACCAGCCTAGCTTTATAGGTCTCAACCTGTCCATCTACACCAATCTTCCTTTTGAAGATCCACTTGCATCCTACGGGTTTTACCCCGTCTGGAGCAATGTCCAACGTCCATACCTTGTTGGTGTACATGGACTCCATCTCGGTCCGCATTGCATCCAGCCATTTCACTGAGTCAACGCTCTGAACGGCCTGCTGGAAGCTAGTAGGCTCATCATAATCTATGATGCAATCCTCTCTATCCCCGTCTATGAGAAAACCGTAGTATCTCTCGGGCGGATGAGACTGCCTACTACTCCTGCGGAGTGGCGCAGGAATGTCCTGTTCTTCCGAACCTTCTGGTTCCACTAAACTTTCAGTAACAGTCCGTGGTTCTGGAATTTCTTCCAGTTCTACTGTGCTCCCACTTATCTGGTTTTCCAAAAACTCAGTTTCCAAGAAGTAGGCATGACGAGAAACAAGAACTTTTTGTTCCTCTTCACAGTAGAAGAAATATCCTTTTGAGTTCTTTGGATACCCCACAAACTTGCACCGTACTGAGCGTGCCTCGAGCTTGTCCGCATGCTGCTTTTTGACAAAAGCCGGACATCCCCATGTCTTAATGTGCTTAAGATAGGGTCTCTTCCCACACCACATTTCATATGGTGTGGAAGGCACAGTCTTAGTCGGAACTCGGTTCAAAAGGTACGCTGCTGATTCTAGCGCATACCCCCAGAATGATCGCGGTAACTCAGCATTACCCATCATGGACCGCACCATATCCAATAGGGTGTGGTTCCGTCTCTCCGATACACCGTTATGTTGCGGGGTGTATGGAGGAGTAAGCTGAGAGAGAATTCCGTTCTCTTTTAAATAGTCCAGGAACTCGGCACTTAAGTATTCTCCACCTCGATCCGATCTTAGAATCTTAATACTTTTGCCGGTCTGTTTCTCTACTTCATTCTTATACTCCTGGAATTTTCCAAAGGCCTCGGACTTATGTTTCATTAAGAAGACATAACCGTACCTTGAGAAGTCATCCATAAAAGTAATGAAGTAAGAATGTCCGCTTCGGGCATGTGTAGACATTGGACCGCACACGTCACTGTGTACGAGTCCCAAGAGCTCGCTCGCTCTTACTCCATGTCCAGTAAACGGAGTCTTTGTCATCTTTCCCTTGAGACAGGATTGACAAGTGGCATACGACTGATATTCGAACGCATTCAAATACCCTTCTGTATGTAACTTCGTCAACCTTCTCTCATTGATGTGACCCAATCTACAATGCCATAAGAAAGTCTGATTTATTTCTGGAGACTTTCTTTTGTGTGTATTCTGGACATTAAAAATCTGTGGTTGGTTTAACACGTATATACCATTACTCAGAGTACCTGACCCAATCAATACTTGATTAAGGTGAATGTTTACAACATTACTTACAAACGCAAATTCATAACCTTCTTTAGAAACTAAAGATACAGAAATGATATTACAAGTTGCGTTGGGTACAAAAAAGCAATTACGCAAAACCAAAACATGTCCATCTGACATTCCCAGGTGATAGTCCCCCACGGCTTTAGCATCCATGCTAGCTCCGTTTGCAACTCTGAGGGTCATGTCACCTGCTTTCAAAACACTACGGTTTCTCAACGCCTGCAAAGAATTACAGATATGAGATCCTGATCCGGTATCCAATACCCAGGAAGTAGAGTTTATTGAAAGACAGTTTTCAATAACATACACACCTGAAGCTGAAGCTGCAACCTGCTTCAATTCCTGTGTTCTGGCCTTCCAGGCCCTGCAATCATTCTTCCAGTGTCCTTTCTTATGACAATAGAAGCATTCTTCCTTATCCACAAGCTTTCCCGCTAACTTTGTTGCTTTGCCTTTTCCCTTCGTATCCACTTTACCAACACCGCCCCTTGGTTTGGCGGGGGCCTTCTTCTTCTTTCCCTTGGCTTTCGCCTTGGACCTAGAAGAAGATGATCCTCCTACAAACAAAGTGGATGTATCCCTACCTTTCTGTAGGGTGCCCTCTGCGCTCCTCAGCATGTTGAGGAGCTCTGATAGTTCAACCTCTTTTTCTTGTAGGTTGAAGTTCAGTATAAACTGGGCGTAAGTGGAAGGAAGGGACTGGAGAACTATATCCGTATATAGCTCACTCTCCAATGTGATCCCTAGGTCAGCGAGCTCCTCAATGAAGCCGATCATCTTTAGCACGTGCTCGGCTACTGATGATCCGACGGCCATTCATGTCGAAAATAACTTTTTCGACGCTTCGTATCTTGCGATACGTGATTGCTCTCCATACAGTTCTTTTGTATGGAGCAATATGGACTCCATGTCCATATTCTCATGCCTCCTCTGATGTTCGTTGTCCATCGAGGCAAGCAGGAGGCACTTGGCCTTCGCGCTATCAATCTCCCAAGTCTTGCGGATTTCCTTATCCGCGACACTGGAAGTTGGACCAGGGACAGGGGGAGCTTTGGTGGTAAGAAGATACCCCAGCTTGTCATAAGTGATTGCTATCTTGACATTCCTGAGCCAATCTTTGTAGTTTGGCCCTGTCAGTTTGTTTTTATCTAGGAGTAACTTAAGTCCAGTCATGTTGATTGGTCGCTGCAATTAGGAGAGAGAAGAAGAAACACTCAGCATGATGCTCTTGCAAGTTTAGAGTGGTTTTTAGTTTGTCTAAACAGGATGGCTCCCACTGTTTCTCGAATCCCTCCTCAAACCATAAAGGAAGAATTAGTCAGGATCAATCCCACCGTACAATACTTGCTTAACCGTTCAGCCAGGCCGGTGTCGGTACTTCGAGGGAGGTTTTCCAACGCTTTCGCGAAGTTCCTTAATTAAAGAACCTCTTTTCCCTGGGGGCGTAGCCCCGCTAACACCTTTCTAGGCACCTACTAGGTTTATAGCATTGATCGTTAAGTGAGAAATTTCCCGAGGAGTAGCATATACTCACAGTAGGATCGGGATCCAAATATCATCGCGTGACGAAACTGAAGGAATCCTACCAGAATCATCACACTCCAAATGGTATGCAAATCTAGCAAGTTTCAGTGCTTATGAAACTCCCGATGTGGATTTTTGCCCCATGCTCTTATGACCTTGACTTTGGCCAACAAATCATAAGTCACATGTCAAGTTCTACCCGTCGTTGTCCAGGTTAATTTGAATCCACCCGCACCTACCCTTGACTTTGGCCAACAAGGCAGTACGACTGTTCCAAACCAACGCATCTATCTATGCTGCACATGAATACCCAATAGCTACCAATCACTGTGCCTTGACTTTGGCCAACAAACACAGCTTGAATACTATTGACTATTCATGTGAAACGACGGAGGGCTACGGATGGTTTTGGCAAAACCGTGAACGTAGTGAACTTGATTTAGTCGATGGAACGAGATAGCTTTTAAATGGAGTGGCTCAAGCTCCGCATTTAAAAGTTGTTTTTGAAAAGAACCGAGTGGTTTTTCGAAAGTGTTCCAACGACTTTAACTTGGTTTATTATCTTGCATTAGTTCTTTTAATGCGTGATATTCTTGCATTAGTTCTTTTAACGCGTCCCATCATTTAAACCTACCATTGCAGAAAACAACCAAAATATGACGTACGCTTATGCCATTCGCATTCGCCACGGGGCCCCGTCATTACCCGTTAGGTTACTTAACTAACGACAGAGCGGGGGCTGGGCTAGCGCGTCTGTAAAACATAAGCAACGCCTAAATAATATCATATATAGATATACTGCAATGATAAACATTTCAGATCACAGATAAATACATTGGATATACTAGCAATCTGTAATTTGTACGAGCCTGTAACAAAAACAGATAACACGGTCGCGGTGAATAGCCAAAACCCCACCCAAGACCCCTACGGGTGCGGCAAACTACCCGCCAAGTACCCGAAGCGTAGCAACCTCCCTCATCTCCATGAGTAGGCCACTCGACACTTCGGCATACCCGGTAGTTTGTGCACCCCTCCATGGGTCTATCCTAGGAGCAAAAACAGTAAAAAGAAATTATACAATGACGGCTACAACCCCGACCCGGTTGTGCGGCCATACAAATAATTATTACATCAATTTACAAATTTACATGAATTGCAAGAAAAGAAAACTCTCGGCTCACAACCCCCTGCTATTCACCCGCGACAATCCAACATATTTATATACACATTCCAGCACATTACAGATCATGTATAACCCCGACCAATCGACTTATAGCGATTAGCCGACGTTCAATATATGCAAACATCACAGATATAACCATCATAGTCAAAGTGCAGTGAAGTTCGGAAAAAATACGGAATTATAGGACCCCAAAAGGAAATTTCTTTTCTGGAAAATCTGGGCACATATAATATATTCCAAAAATCCCAAAACCAACACATACACACACTGCACGAAAAACGATGCACAGAAGACGACAAATCGCGGCGGTTCCGCGGCGGATGCCTAGCTCGCGCGGCGGAAAGGCGGCGGTTTGGACGAATTACTGTATCGTTTTTCTTGGGTGTTCACACAAAACCCTGAGCCGAATTTACAAGTGTAAAGTTTTTCATTTTGAGCCAAAAAAATTTCAACAGAAACTCAGTTTTTGTAAAAGTTTGGTTTTTGGATTTTTCCGGTTCCGAACTTCGTTACACTTCACTACCAAGCTAGTTTAAGTTTAGTTAGGCTCTGATACCACTGTAAGTCCACGTTGCGACCCCCGGTTCTTACGGGGAGGCGGAAACGGTATAAAATCAAAATTTTAACGCAAGAGGCAACATGGACTAAGCTAGGTCGGGATCTTTACCTAAACTAAAACTAGCATACTAAGCTAAAGATATTTAGCTACTCGGATGAAGATGGTTATACCTAAACTTGAACTCCTTCTCTTCAAGCTCCGATGGTGGTTCGATGGCTCCTTCTCGTTGTCTCCGTACGCCGAAGATAGATCCACTTGAAAGCTCCAACCTTTAGCTCCTTCTTCGTTCTTTGAAGAAACTAGTTCACTTGGTTTGCTAAACCTAGTGAACTAGAATGAGTAGAGATGATTTAGAATGGGATTTTATCTATGGTTCTTGATTCTCAACTCATGAGACAAGAGAACCATAGATCAAGAGAGGGAGCAAGAGGTTGAGGGTGAGAGCAAGAGGAGAGCTCAAGAACAAGAGAGAGAATGAGCAAGAAAGAATGAGCAACTCTTTTGTCTTTCACCCTCTCATAATCCAAAGTGATCATAACTCATCATATCAAAAAAGTCTTATGTGATGGTTAGAAGCAACCATAACCTTATCATGTCATGCACTCATTTTACTCAAATGAGCAAGCAAGAAAAAGTCTTTGGCATGAAATGATAACCATGGTTATCATGATGGTCAACTAGTCAAGCCTAGTCAACCGGTCAACAAGTCAACAAAAGTCAACAAGTCAACAAAGTCAACAAGTCAACAAAAGTCAACAAGTCAACAACCATATCACCATAATACTTAATTAATATAATAGTTAATCACATATCATATTCTCATTAGGGTTGAGCATAAAGTCAAATAGTCAACGGTCAACTGTCAACAACCCTAATGAGAATCCGCAGCCTCTGCCTCCCTGTCAACTGTGCATACACACCCGCATCCGCGTTCCGAGGAACACGAATGCAAACTGGATAAATCCAATCCCATAAGGTACACTAGGATCTGGCTTAAACCAAAGCCCGCTAGTGTAAACTGTCCGGACACTGTACGTGCACAAGTGCACGGATGTGACCGAACCCTGTCGCAAAACCATGCGACCTGTCGCAATACCATGCGACCTCTACTCTTTTGCCTAAAGGCGAAAAGCTTTCTGTGTGGGACTCTAAAGACACGACACTACGCTGGCAGTGGGTTTAACCACAGACCGCAAGCGGCACTAGCTGTGCGTAACGGTCCCCAGGTAATGCCGACAAGAAGACCGACGAGGCGAAACCCATCTGAACTCCTACTGAGCCTGAGTGTGACATTCTCCGTACAGTCCGGTCTGTTCGTCTGATACATCGCATGGCGGGCCTAGGGGAGGTAAACGTCAGTCCCCCAATAGCGGTACAAGTCGTGCCGGAGTGAAGCCCAATACACCCTGAGATAACACTGGAAACCTACCAGTATATCTCGTTTGCCCTGGCCAGGGACTACTCCTGTAATGGCTCTCCTAGACACAGCGCGATGTCAACCCCCAATACCGGGAGAGACGAATCCTGTCTAACCGTCACTGCCTCCAAGTGCTTCGGGACTGCACCCAACCACCACCTGTTTGCACGACTCCTTTGAGCCGTGGTAGGGTAGTGATCAAAGTACAGTGGGAACACACCCGAGGCGAAGTGACAGTGTCAAGTCAGCGGACTAAGCTGTACTCATGTCACCTGGGAACTGATAACTGACGATAGGTATAATACCAACTAGTCAGTTCCCGACGAGTCCTGTCCAGTGTACCCGTAATCTAACGAGCACCCGCATACTATCTCAAGTACGACGTACTGACGGCTGTGGGACAGACCGTCTCCCACACTGGGATGAGAAGCGCATGCGCTGGTCTACTCCGGAGTATCGATGCCCTGTCTCGATAGTCCTGCGACCAGGGACCTGCATAAGGATGTGCTTATAGATTACCCAGCCCCACTAGTGTGACGGCCATCACATCGCTGGTAATCAAGCAAAGATCCTAAGGGCTCTACTAATGTTTATAGGCGATATACAAAAATAAACACATGTACACATTGAAGTAGAAACAAACCAAGTAGCATACTACTATTTTGAGCAAGATTGTATATACAAGGTGAATATCCCAAGCATCCATTAAGTAATATACAAACTAGTATGATACAGTAATGGCCTCTAGGGCATATACACTAACAATAGGTCCTCCCTCAATCATCGCAGTCGCCTACCTGCGACTATGATAATTGCCTTGAGGGCATTATAGCCAACAAGTTACACTGGATTGAGATTTTCTTGCACTATAGATGCACTAGATATGTTGTCGTGTACACCCGTTGCACTGGACAGATGCTTTCGTGCACACCCGTTGCACTTAGTTTTGCTTTTGTGCATATTGTGGCACATGTATTTGGATTTGATTTTCGTGCGCACCAGACGTACGTGATTATTAGATACGCCTTTTGAGGTTGATTTTGCTCTTGAGCACTTTGTTTTCATGATGGGCACTATTTTATGTAGTAGCCGAACAGGACTGACCTGAGGGCAGTACCTGATTACTTTGCCTACATTAAAAGTTTACCAAGAGATTTTCAAAAAGGAGCTATAGTCTTGCTATTTCCTACGTGTCCGCGAATGACACGAACGTTTATAAAGGAAAAACATTTTGGGATATTTTAAAAAGGGCGGAACGTATATTTGAGCAAAACATATATGAACGTATATTTATTACTTTACAAATGAGCGTCCGTCACTTGTGCCGTGAGTTATGCATCACACGGCGATTCAAAAAAGATTTTGCATGTGTTTTATTCAGTTTTAAGAGATTTTTCCAAAGATGCGTACTATATACGTATTGTAGGGTTCCTAGGCACTCTAGTGAAGTCTCACAAGTGATCAAACATGCACAAATCGAATTTTACGGGTGCCTACAAACCCGACTACGGATCGTTTACTAGATATTTAGGCGAAACAAGCGAACTAGTTAATATTTTAACTAAGGGAACGGACATACAACCTTTGTAGATCCGGTCCACCACCTCCACGGCTCCGCAATGAAGTCTCCTCGCTGTCCAAATTATGTCTTGGGCTCTAGCGTCGGCATCATCGAAGAATGGGCGGGCTTGATCGTCGGTTCGATGCCGAAGATGATCTACGTCGAGGCATCGCAAGAACAAGCTCCTACTTCACCAAGCTTTCAAAACTTGTGAAGTAAACACCCTATACAACTTGGCAAGAGGTAGAGGATGAAGAAATAGGAAGTGGGTAGACTTTAGATTTGGATTTCTCACACTTTTTCATCAAACACCATTGATGTAGCAAGCTTTTTCTTTTGTTGAAGAAGAAGAAGATGATGAAAAAGAATATGATAAGTGTTAAGTAAATGATAAATAAATCAATACTTATCATTTACTAACCCTTGGTTAGTTGTAGAGAATGGACCATGGTTAACTTGAATGGTTAGGTTAAAGGATGAGATAAGAATGGTGACTTGGTCAAAGTTTCAAGAAACTTCAACTACAAACAAAACTAGCAACCATTCTTTTTCTCTTTACCTTTTTCTTTTTCCAAAATAAACAAAAGAATAAATAAATGAATAAGTAAATAAAAAGAAAACCCTAATCATAAACCTAACCATGGTCTAATTCTTTGCACTAACCCTAGCTTGCATGTATCATCAAACATGATACAATCATGTGCACAAAATATATCACATATACAATGTGCACAAACCAAGTGAGTAAATCCATTTAAAGTGAACCAATACTAGTTAATGCAAAGTAATATATCAAATATATAATTATACATTCAATCATTAAATCAACACTTGATTCAATGATCCGGTCATGTCGCATATAACCGGCTAGTATTCAATGTATCGGCTTATCGAATCAATCCTTGATTCGATAACTAGGTTATATCGCATATAACCAATCGATACATTCGTCGCGAGAATGAAATACGGTATCACATACACGCATTATTCTCGGTCCCGTACATATCTCATATGCGCTCCTATTTCGTTTCGCTTGAGCCAGGAAACCTCTGTGTAGGACTCTAAAGACTCGTCAATACGCCGGCAGCAGATGATGATCATATCAAGCATCCACAAGCCGCAAGCGGTCTGCTAAACGTAACGGCCACCCGGGTATTGAGCGATCAGAAGATCGACGAGCAAGCCCGCTCACACTCCTGTGAATCCAACCAGTAACACTTACCGTACGGTCCGGTCTGTTCGTCTGATATGTCGCATATCTCGCCTAGGGGTGGTAAACGTCAGACCCCAATAGCTCGATAAGTCATGCCGACTTGAGGTCCATAACATTCATGAAACTACTGATAACTCTTACCAGTATATCACTGCAACCCTGGCCAGGGATTTCCTGTTATGGCCAGTCGAGCATAGCACAACATCAACCCCCAATACCGGGAGAGACGAATCCCCTCCTATCGCTCATTGCCTCCATGTGAATCGGGACTGTACCCAAAAACCACCTGTTTGCATGACTCAGGAGAGCCGTGGTAGGGTGGAAATCAAAGCACAGTGGGAGACACACAAGACTCTATGACGATCTCGGGTCAACAGACTAAGCTGTACCAGTGTCACCAGAGAACTGCCATCTGACGTGAGGTATAATACCATCTGGGAGTTCTCGGCGAGTCCGTTCAGTGTACCCAGTCTCTACTGAGCACCCGCATACCATCTTCGATGTCAAACACCAATGGATATGGGATCATCCATCGCCCATCGCATGGGTCGAGAAGATATGCGCTAGTCTACTCTAGAATATCGATGCCCCGTCTCGATATTCCCTCGACTAGGAACATTTCAAGGATGTACTCATGGACTACCCAGGCCCCACTAGTATGATCTACATCATAGTCCTGGAAGTCGAGTACAGATCCTATGGGCTTTATCAACATGTAATCAGAGAGACAGAAAGTATACATGTTAAGATAAAGTGCAACCAGATAGCGTACTATCATGTCGAGCAAGAAAGTCCTACCTATATATGTCCCAGCATCCACTACAATATACATCCAATGTACAGTAATGGCCTCTAGGGCATACATATAACTAACAATCTCCCACTTGCACTAGGGCCATCTGTAGCAGTGGTTGCAGTATCACATACTCAACCATCCCCTAAAAGTCTCTCTTTGGGAAAAGGGCCTTCGTGAGTGGATCCGCCGTGTTGTCCTCTGAGTCTACTCTCCTAACCTCGATCACCCTGGAGATCAACTATCTCCATGATCAGGTGATGCTGCCTTAGATTATGTCTGGGTCACTGATGGGACCAGGGTTCCAGGGCCAAAGCCACAGTTCCATTGTCACACAATGGTAGGAACCTAGTTCATCCTATGAACAAATATACACCCAAACTTCTTCTTTGGTAGTATCTTCAATAGCGATGTTACCAGCCTTTATCGTCTAGTTTGCCACGGTATTTAGCTTGGAACTCTTCCAACATACCGTCCCTTTACTGAGGGTAAAGACAGTGCCTGTGACTGACATTCAGTCGTCTTTATCACCCTGGAACACTTCCAGTGATTCTCCCCAGGATCGATTGATACCATCTCACTACATCTAGTGAGAATCCTAACATCCAATTACATCTATCTCATAGATGAAAACTCAGGATTTAGGAGGTATCACTTTGATCCTATTTGGGGAATCCTAGTGATAATAGGAGATTGACCGATCGTAGTATAGGAAACTCTTTTCCTATCAAGAGTATGTTGTCTCCGTACAATACGAAGATGACCACCTTACTCTCTACTACCCTTTTGTATATACAAGGTTCGTCTACCATTTTGATGAAGTCAAACACTTTGACTATCACATCAAAATAGACGTTCCAACTCCGCGATGCCTGCTTCATTATGTAAAGCAACTTGCCCACGTTTCCGCTGCTCCCACTGTTTACGAAGACCTCTGGCTGTGTTCTTATAGACGTTCTCTTCTAAATCAGTATTAGAAAAGCAGTCATGGCACCCAACCGCCAGATATCGTAGTCATGGTATGTAGCCGTGGTAAGTCGGATCTGGATAGACTTAAGCATAGCTACTGGAAAAAGGTTTCATCATTATCCACGCCTGGTCGATGACGAAAACCTTTAACAAGTCTAGCTTTGAAAGTCTCAACCTTTCCATCTATACCAAGTAATCTTCTCAAGATATACTTGCTCCTGATGGGGATTTAACCCTTCAGATATAGCAGCTAAAGTCCATACTTTGCTGGTGTACATGGATTCCATCTCAGATCGCTAAGCATCCAGCCATTCTTACAGAGTCCCTGCTCTCGATGGCCTGCTCGAAACTAGTTGGGTCATCATCTCATGATGCAATCCTTGCTCCCACTGTCATCGAGAAACCGAGGTATCTCTCAGGCGGATAAGGAATCCTACTAGATCGGCGGAGAGGCTGAGGTTCGTTGGAATATACTGAATCCCTTGGTTCTATCAAATCATCTGCTGTAGTTTGTATAGCTGGAACCTTTCCAGTTCTACATAACAGACCTTGCCTTGAGCTTGTCCGGATTTTGCTTTTAGACATAGCCCGGACAACCCCAAATCTTAACCAACTTAAGATATGGGCTCTTCCTTTCCATATCATATATGAAGCGGTAGGCACTGATTTGATTTGAACCCAATTCAATAGGTATGCAGCTTCTCAAGTGCATAACACCCCAAAAGGAAATAGGTCACTCAGTAATACTCATCATAGAGCACACCATATCATATAGGGTGTGATTGCTCCGCCCTGATACACCGTTGTGCTGTGGTGCAATCAGAGGAGTAGTACGGAGAGAGAATCTCATTCTCCTTTAGAATGGTCCAGGAATGCCATGCACAAGTATTCTCCTCCCTGATCTCATCATAGGATATAATACTTATACCCGGTTATTGGTTCTCTACTTCCTACTTATATTCTGTGAATACCTCAAAAGGTTCGGACTTATATTTCAACAGGAATATATGACTGAATCTTGAGAGATTATCAGAGAATATAATGAAGTATAAAGAACCAGTCCTGGCATGTGTAGACAGGAGACCTTACATACATCATCATGTATCAGTCCCAAGAGTTTACCAACTCTTCCTCTGTTTCCAGTAAACAGAGCTGGTGTCATTATATCTTTGTGACATGACTGGCAAGTTTCACAAGATGTAAATTCAAACTGATTTAAATATGCATCTAAATGTAACTTCAGCTAGTCGGGTCGCATTGATATGACCTAGTCTACAATACCTCAAGAAGAATTCGTTCATTTTTGAACTCTTCCTCTTGTGTTTGTTCTGTATACGAGGAACTGTAGTTTGATTTAGAACGTCAATACTTTTAGATAACGTGCCTGAACCGATCAACTTTTGATATAGGAAGTGTTCAAAACATTATCCATCAATACAAAATTATATTCTTTCTTTACTAATAAAGAGACTGATATGATTTTGTATATCAGGTTCGGTATCTAATAGCATTTGTTCAGAATCAATGTATTCGTAATACAGGGTGACAGTGACCAACAGACTTGGCTGCAACACTTGCCCCGTTTTCTGTCTCATGAAACTTATCACCCGTTCTCAGTTTTTCTACCCTTTTGTAGCCCTATGTAACAGATTACATATCTGGGATCCTGATCCGGTATCATATATCCAGGATGCAGAGGATACTAAGAAACAGTTCTTTGTAATGAACACACCCGAAGGAGATGCATCATATGCACTTTCTTCGTTTGGGCGGCATAGGAAATCTGGTATTCCCCTATTTCCTGCTCGGTCTTATAACAATTATAAGTTGGAGCGGGACCAACGTTCCCCAGCTCAGTATAACAAGCGGGTTCGGTCAATACATCCGTATTATTATCTTGATTAAGGCGTGATATGGTCGCTACCAGGAGAGAGAGAGAAGAAAACACTCTGCGTGCGCTCTTGCAAGATTAGATTGGTTATATATTTTATCTAATCAGGATGGCTCCCACTGTTTTTATCAAATCTTCCTTCAAACCTTAAAAGGAAAGACTAGCCGGGATTAATTACACTCTACAAGTTCGCCAATCTTTCAGCCAGGCCAGTGTCGGTACTTTGAGGGAGGTTCCCCGTGCTTTCGCACGGACCTAATTACAGTAAACCTCATTTTCCCAGAGGCGTAACCCCGTTGACACCTTTCTAGACACCTACTTGATCGGCTAATTGCAAAGTGCAAAACTCTCCCAGGAGTAACAATTACTCGCAGTGGGTATCGGGATCCAACTATCATATAGAAGGTATGCAATCTCATTGTAAATTTCAACACTTGAAACTCCCGATAATGGTTTTTACCCCTAGCACCTATGACCTTGGCTAAGGTCAACAAATCATAGGTACTAGTCAAGTTCTACCCGTCATTTCGTGATTAATTAGACCCACCCACATGACCCTTGGCTAAGGTCAACAAAGCCACATGACTGTCCTAACTAATCGCATCATATGCGGTGTAGGAAGACATCACTTAGCTACCGTACACTGTGCCTTGACTATGGTCAACAAACACAGCACGAATACTAAGTACTCTACTTCCTAAAATGACGGAGGGTTGCGAATGGTTTTTATGAAAACCTTTAACACTTTGAACTTGATCTCGTTGAGGAATCAAATGGTTTTTAAATGGAATGTTTTTCGAAGCTTTTCTAGTTTTGCTAAAGGGGTCACTCCCGGTGAAGGGATCGTCGGCCCTTTCCTCATCGAATGAGGTGCGGGATATATCATATATATCACTGTGCAAAGCGGAAACTATAGAAGCGATCAAAGACAAACTGAGGGTTGTAGCATCTGCCAGTTATTGCTAAAAGAGTCACTCCCGGTGAAGGGATCTCGGTCCTTTCCTCATCGAATAAGGTGCAGGATGTTCTATAATGAACACCGCGATGCAAAGCAAGAACTGTAGCTACCTGTTTTTATTTTGAAATTCGATTCCACAACATCAATTAGGTTTATTTTCTTTCATTAATCTCATTAATGAATAGCCCATCATTTAAGTCCACCTAACCATCACAGATAAATATAACGTACGCTTATGCCATCCGCATTCGCCTCGATGTCCCGTCTGCACCGTTAGGTTAGGTAACTAACGCCAGAGCGAGGCAGGGCTAGCGCGGGTGTAAAACATAAGCAACGTCTATATAATATATCATATATACTATATATAATACCTGTCACAGAACATCACATGATCACAGATAAATCACAGCAGAAGAAACATATGAAATATTGGATATACTAGGACGTCCGTGTTTTCAATACGAGCCAGTATAAAACACGGATTCCACGGTCGTGATGAATAGCCAATCCCACACCCCTAGACCCCTACGAGAGCGGCAAGCAACCCTACCAATTCTAGGGTTAGGAGACCCGGACTCGACTCCTCGAGTTGGTCTCCCACTAGACCCCAGAACCCGGTTACTTGTGCTCCCCTCCTTGGGTCTATCCTAGTGCAGAAAAGTAAATAATATACAACAACGGTGACAACTTCCGCAACCTGGAAGCGCCCCAGTAAAAGAATATTACATACAAGTTTTTACATGAATGAAAATGAAAAACACTCATCTCACATAAAAAACCCCGGCTATTCAAACACGACGATCCAATATAACATATCCAGCAACATATAACATCACATGTCATCAACGTAAGTAAATATGCGCATCCCAATTGTCGTTGACATATAGCAACGAAACCGGCGATATCACATATTACACTTACAGTCACAGAAAAGAAAGTGTAAAACTACAACAGTTGGAATCCGCAACCACCTCAGACATCGCATGCCTGACCAAATGAATTACTTAGACATCGCATGCCTAACAATTATAAACCCCGCATTTTAGTCTCATTATCGAAAACACTTTTCAATATCGAGTCGGGCAATTCAACAAGATTCCCGACATTCTGATCGAATGCTCGTCGCAAACTTTAGTAGGCGGCCGCACCCCCGATACCGTCGACGAAGTGCACCAAGGCGGAACACCGCTGCCGCGAGCACCCGAACGGATGCTTTCGGCGACGGGGTTCTCCTACAGTCACTTGGTCGGGGCAATGGGGTGAGGCTGTCTATTAAGTTTACCCGGCGAGTATCCGCGTACGCTACGTGATTGCGACGGACTTTTGATCACATCATAATTCCGTGGCAACCGATCAAGTGAGACTAAACTGCTATGTTTATAATATTCATCCCGTTATCTTATAACTATTTGTGAATTCCAATTATTGTATCACATTCCGGATAAATAGAAAATGCTAAACTTTTCGATCGAACAATCGAACACCCAAGTTTTCCCGATACAGCTCAACACATGAAATAAGTCTAACAGCATTCAGTTCGTGCCTCAGTAGCAACGGTCCAGCCGTAGAAGGGTCAAGCCAACGCCTCACATGTGGCACGCCGTACTGCCCCAAACCCGAAGGTTCAAAGGGCAGTTCAAGACGGTCACATAATCGAGTTAAGGTTTGTTGTCTTCTAGAGGGTCCATCGCGTTACTTGCACTACTTAGAACGTCGTTAAACTACGGAAAAGTCCAACACTTGGAAATTTCCCGACAGGGGAAAAATTGGGTATTTATATCTGGTCGAACTTTTTAACATATTCAAAAAATTATCCGGAAAGCCACACAGACAAAATTTGATACTCCGATCGAAACACCGAATCCCCAAAACAACCCCTGAAAATTCAACTCTTGAATAAATATTGAAAATTCCCAGGAAAACAAGCAAAGAAATATGAGAATCACTGTGTAAAACAAATTACATAAAACGACAGTGTGGCCGCGGAACCGCCGCACGAGCCATGCTCGTGCCGCGGATCCGCGGCTCATTGATTGAATCAGTGCGTCGAAATTCACAGTAACTCTTATATTATCCTGCTTGTTTCTCTGCATATTTTTAATGTGGAAAAAAACCCGATTTTAGAAAAAGTACAGAGAGCAATTTTCGGTTTGGGTTTTCGGGTCGTTCGGACTTCAAACTCCGTCTGGACTTCGCCTAAGGCTCTAGCCAGGCTCTGATACCACTGTAGGGTTCCTAGGCACTCTAGTGAAGTCTCACAAGTGATCAAACATGCACAAATCGAATTTTACGGGTGCCTACAAACCCGACTACGGATCGTTTACTAGATATTTAGGCGAAACAAGCGAACTAGTTAACATTTTAACTAAGGGAACGGACATACAACCTTTGTAGATCCGGTCCACCACCTCCACGGCTCCGCAATGAAGTCTCCTCGCTGTCCAAATCATGTCTTGGGCTCTAGCGTCGGCATCATCGAAGAATGGGCGGGCTTGATCGTCGGTTCGATGCCGAAGATGATCTACGTCGAGGCATCGCAAGAACAAGCTCCTACTTCACCAAGCTTTCAAAACTTGTGAAGTAAACACCCTATACAACTTGGCAAGAGGTAGAGGATGAAGAAATAGGAAGTGGGTAGACTTTAGATTTGGATTTCTCACACTTTTTCATCAAACACCATTGATGTAGCAAGCTTTTTCTTTTGTTGAAGAAGAAGAAGATGATGAAAAAGAATATGATAAGTGTTAAGTAAATGATAAATAAATCAATACTTATCATTTACTAACCCTTGGTTAGTTGTAGAGAATGGACCATGGTTAACTTGAATGGTTAGGTTAAAGGATGAGATAAGAATGGTGACTTGGTCAAAGTTTCAAGAAACTTCAACTACAAACAAAACTAGCAACCATTCTTTTTCTCTTTACCTTTTTCTTTTTCCAAAATAAACAAAAGAATAAATAAATGAATAAGTAAATAAAAAGAAAACCCTAATCATAAACCTAACCATGGTCTAATTCTTTGCACTAACCCTAGCTTGCATGTATCATCAAACATGATACAATCATGTGCACAAAATATATCACATATACAATGTGCACAAACCAAGTGAGTAAATCCATTTAAAGTGAACCAATACTAGTTAATGCAAAGTAATATATCAAATATATAATTATACATTCAATCATTAAATCAACACTTGATTCAATGATCCGGTCATGTCGCATATAACCGGCTAGTATTCAATGTATCGGCTTATCGAATCAATCCTTGATTCGATAACTAGGTTATATCGCATATAACCAATCGATACATTCGTCGTGAGAATGAAATACGGTATCACATACACGCATTATTCTCGGTCCCGTACATATCTCATATGCGCTCCTATTTCGTTTCGCTTGAGCCAGGAAACCTCTGTGTAGGACTCTAAAGACTCGTCAATACGCCGGCAGCAGATGATGATCATATCAAGCATCCACAAGCCGCAAGCGGTCTGCTAAACGTAACGGCCACCCGGGTATTGAGCGATCAGAAGATCGACGAGCAAGCCCGCTCACACTCCTGTGAATCCAACCAGTAACACTTACCGTACGGTCCGGTCTGTTCGTCTGATATGTCGCATATCTCGCCTAGGGGTGGTAAACGTCAGACCCCAATAGCTCGATAAGTCATGCCGACTTGAGGTCCATAACATTCGTGAAACTACTGATAACTCTTACCAGTATATCACTGCAACCCTGGCCAGGGATTTCCTGTTATGGCCAGTCGAGCATAGCACAACATCAACCCCCAATACCGGGAGAGACGAATCCCCTCCTATCGCTCATTGCCTCCATGTGAATCGGGACTGTACCCAAAAACCACCTGTTTGCACGACTCAGTAGAGCCGTGGTAGGGTGGAAATCAAAGCACAGTGGGAGACACACAAGACTCTATGACGATCTCGGGTCAACAGACTAAGCTGTACCAGTGTCACCAGAGAACTGCCATCTGACGTGAGGTATAATACCATCTGGGAGTTCTCGGCGAGTCCGTTCAGTGTACCCAGTCTCCACTGAGCACCCGCATACCATCTTCGATGTCAAACACCAATGGATATGGGATCATCCATCGCCCATCGCATGGGTCGAGAAGATATGCGCTAGTCTACTCTGGAATATCGATGCCCCGTCTCGATATTCCCTCGACTAGGAACATTTCAAGGATGTACTCATGGACTACCCAGGCCCCACTAGTATGATCTACATCATAGTCCTGGAAGTCGAGTACAGATCCTATGGGCTTTATCAACATGTAATCAGAGAGACAGAAAGTATACATGTTAAGATAAAGTGCAACCAGATAGCGTACTATCATGTCGAGCAAGAAAGTCCTACCTATATATGTCCCAGCATCCACTACAATATACATCCAATGTACAGTAATGGCCTCTAGGGCATACATATAACTAACACGTATTATAGTATTTGACTAGTGCATATTGGATTTCAGAAGTGAATTTCAAGATCTGTATCTCCATTGTAACTCCGATGATTTGCGTGAAAATCCGAAGATTTGCGTGACGCTTGACGAAGTTCGATTTTGAGTCTCATACTCATTTTCAGGCACACACGACGCGCTGTGTTATTTCTGTATCTTCCGTGATTTCGGAGCCCCGTCGATTTGAGTTGATTATTTAAATGTTTTAGTATTTGGGGGTTTAAATTTAAATTCGGGGACCGAATTTATTTAAGCGGGGAAGATTGTAACATTTCAGAAAATATAAAATATTATTTTTGGAATTTAATATTAAAATAAAATATTTCACGAAAACTACCCGATTTGCTAATTTGGAGTTTTCGTAAAATGGTATAAATATATATACCAATATTTGTGAAATAATTGGAGATTAAAATGATTTATTCATTTATAAATATATTTATTGGATTTGGTATTTTTATAATTAATTATCTGCGGTTTAAAATTAAACCCGATTAGTGCACTAATAATCGCGATTAAGCCAAATCCGTGTTTCTACATTCTCCATGGTTAGTGCATCAAGAAATGTTACTTGTTGTTTCATTTGCACTTGGATATTTGGTTTTATTATTGTGAGAAGAAAGAAAAAAAGTGAATTATTGTGAAAGAGGGGGACCACATCAGGACATGAGGCATGGCATGAGAGAGTGAGGGTGATAATAAGAGAGAGAGAGAGGGCAGCCATCACTCTTCTTCCCCCATTATTTTCTTCACCTCCTCCTTCATCTTCAAGCTCCACCTCCTCTATCCTCATGACCCATCTCGATTCCCTCACCAAAACCTTATACTCCCTTCACAAAAGTTGATCCCTACTTCATCCTCAACACATTGGACCAATCAAAGTTGGATTTTGAAGACTTTGAGCAACTCAAGAAAATTCTTGAGTTGCCAAAAGAGGTATTTCTTACACCATTAGCTTAGTAATTTAGTTGCTTTAGTTTCTATTTTAGTTTAGAATTGGTTTGGTTAGGTTATGCGATGTTTGGAAATTCCAAGAGAGGTTTAGGGTTTGAGTTGTGTTGTGGTGATGTTTAGGGGCTGTTACATGACCATAGTGTCGACTTTACTGGCCAAGACCCGGATTTGAAACCAAAACACAAAATTAGAACTTTCCGACATCGGTTAATTGACAGTTTGTGAGTGTATATGGGGATCTGGGATGACCCGAGACCATTATAAAATAAGTTCCCTTGACAGTGTGATGTGCAGGCAACCATGTATCTACCCCTGATACCCGAGACCCCAAGTCCCAATCCTGGCCATAAATAAACTCCATATGGCCACAAATTGCGGCTTGGGTATGTTGGAAATGGTTCGTACTTGGTCCATAGCTCTTATATCTTCTAATTAGACCTCCCATGTATGCAAAATTCCCCTGTTTGGACTAGGGTGAAATCTGGGAGTGATTTCCTTCGTTGCTGCATTTGGTAATTGCGATTTATGAACTTGGGTTTTGATATTTATATTGTATTTAGTCGTTGGTTGTTTGTATGTCAACGAAGAAGGATAATTGGTTGTTTTTGCATGCGTAGGCTATAGGTTCTAACCAATGAGCGCACCGTGTGCCGTATTGGTTTTCCGGACTTGATTTTAATAGCATTGCAACTGTGTATATATTGTAGGTACAATCGCGTGGATTCCGAGACGACGAAGCACATCGACTACGGCTAAATAAGAAGATCCTCAGGTGTGTAGATTTATATCTATGGGGAAAGTCGGGTGGATGGCGTATAACACCCCCGCAAATTTTGGTGGAAACCGATATATAGAATATGGTTAAGGAAACCTATATTAGGAAACTAGGGATATGGTTAAAAGGATAGTTAGAAGTGATATGATATGATTAATACGTGATGAAAAGATTTGAGATATCAATATGATGAGATAAGATGATACGAGCGAATACGATTGATATAAGATTTATAGTGGCATGTTATGAGAACGTTATATACAATAAGACATGATATTTATGCAAAATGATAGGATATGAGATTTGATACGGATGTGTCTTGAGATTTATCCTTATTTATGAGAATAATGTGTGATATGCCGTACGAGACTTAAGATCCGTACCCTCATTGTCGTATAGGTCGATAGATCCCTATTTTTGTTAAATGTCACCGTACGAAAGATTACCGTACACGATGTGAGTTACCGGATGGATGATCCGCGCTCGTGATTTGAGGATGATGTTCAATGATATTGCCGTATCGGATACTATAAGACTGGATAGCCGACGTAAATGTGTCATCCGAACCATACATATTTCCAAACTGAAGAATCGTATGCATCTCTTAAATAGATACCTTGAAGAACGTTACGGATTTTCAAATGGTGTCATTTCCTTAAAAACACCATAGCCCCTACTTTCAAAACTACGATTCGCATCTTTTAAAAACTGATCGTATGGTTCATGTGTAGATGTTAGATTAGATATGTTTGCTTATAGCATTTCGCCTACGATGTACTTTATGCTACGTTCGTGACATTCTCATTGCATTATATATATCTGTGCTAGTACACCTACACCATTATCGATGATGCGTATGTTACACTTACACGGATTGCCGGCTCACACACTTTCATCATCGATAATTGCTATGTCACTTACACAGTAGAACCGCCACATCATTATACTATGTTGCACTATATACTTGCTATGCTCACATCATTATGATATGTCGCATGATATACTGATATACTCACATCATTGTTCTATGTTGCATGATATACGGATATGCTCACATTTCTGTTACATGTTTGCATACATCATGCTTTACGATTATATGCACTGAGATGTTGTTTTCATGAGATTTCTGGATTTGAGAACCGTAGTTATTTCAAAAGAAAGTATGTATTGTTTTAAAAACCCGTTTTCTCTTGATATGATATTTCGAGACGTCCACCATATGTTTTCTCGGTTCTGAGATTGGCATGTGAAACTCGATTCGAAAAGTGGTAGGCACCGTCTGCGGGTACATGGTGGACCCGGTGAGGTACCTCGGGGCAAGAAGACTCGTATTGTTAGGCGGTGAGCCTGGCAGGGGAGCACTACCTACCAGTGATAGTATTTGGACCTGGCGGTTATCCGGAGGATACCAACCGGAGTCATGAGATAGATATGAGGGCCGACCAGAGTATGCGGCGGTTAAGGCCCCGTCTTATTATTACTCAAAAAGAGGAGGTTTATCTGTGGATGTGGCGCCTGAGATATGAGGATTTACGTGTCGATGCTGGACACGGGTTTAATGATGTTTTAAGTGTCGGTGTTGGACACTCAGGCTCCATGATTTGATGTGTCATTGATGGACACACGTTCTTTGATATCCTCATATATTTACATGCTATGCTTTCATGATGATTCCAGTGGACGAGATCCACATGCATACAACCATTAATTATATTGTTGGATACTATCCACATGCATACATGCATTGATTATTATTGGCATATATGTAGACACGGTCACCCTAGGTATCATAGTATTACCTTTATGATATAGTTGACCTAGGAAATTATTGTTTTATTCGATTTCTACCTGCTAATGTTTTCTACTCATGAGTTGGCAACTCACCCCCGTTGTGCCACAGTTCTTGCAGGTCGGCATCGCCGGCACACAGCTTACATTCGGGTGATTTGCTTTGGTAGGTGGTACACATTGGATCGTGCCACTATTGTATATTATTCCTATTGTATCTAGTCAACTCTATCAATCAGAAACTAGTTTTTGTATATGTAGTAAGACTTAGCAAGACTTGTAGTTGCGAGACTTGAGCGATAGGTTATATGTTCGCTGGTGGGTTTGACGTCTTGCTTTACATTATTCTTTGTGTTGATCTTCATCGTTGGACGTCGTATACTTATATTTCTGTCTTGCGTGGTTGTGATTCCGCCGATTGGCGAAGAGCTAGCTCCCGCTTGGGGATGCCTTTTATTTTATCTTTAGTATGCGGTTTTGGATCAAAATATACAAAGGAGGTGCTGCCCAAATTTTGAAAAGACGAAACATGTTTTCCAACTAGTAAAATCCATTTGCATTTTTCATGTTCCACTATTTATGCATTTAAGAAAACGTTTGATTTCATCATACCTTTATTTCAAAACTTCACCTCTTTATTTTCCTTAAAAAGGTTTAGATTGCTGGGCTTCGGCTTACTTAATTTACATTGCGCCTTTAGACGTTGCGTGATTTAAGTGCCTGTCGCGAGCCAATATTTTCGGGTCGTGACAAATCGGTATCTATGCATTTGCATCATATATGATCTGTGGACTTGTACTTATATATTCTTTTCATTAGGATGGATACGTAGGATTGTTAGTCATATATACATACCTCATTGCATCATGATTTATGCATAGCTTCTGGCCATATTTCGCATGGTATATATACTATCGTATCATAGACATCCATTATCCCCGACATGTTTACATATTGTGATTCTTCTCGAGGATTTCGGTATATATGAGATTTCTGGATTTTGGGGAAAACCGCAAGAATTTTATAACCTGTTATCATTTTAAAAATAGAAATTTGCGGTTTTCTCGTGATATGATATGTGTGGCGTCCACCATGTGTTTTCTCGGTTCATGAACGGTATCATATACCCGATTCGAGGAGGGGGATACATCGTCTGCGGGTACATGGTAGACCCGGTGCGGTACCTCGGGGCAAGAAGATCGCACAGATGGCGTTGAGCCCGGCATAGAAGCACTACCGACCGGTTATGTTTGACGCGGAGGATATCCAGAGGATACCGACGTAGTCGTGAGATTTGATGATATGGGTCGATCCGGACTGACGGAGCCCGAGATATTAAGATATTGAGACGTTGAGGTATTGAGATATTGAGACACTGAGATATAGAGATATTGAGACATTGAGATATTGGGATATATATATTGTGTCGATTCTTGACACGGATTTTCCGTTTATTTCATTGATGATATTTCAGTTTGTTGCACATAGGTTTTTCTAAGATAAGAACAAAGATTTTCTCATACCAGCCTTGTTCAGGTTTTGTTTTGATTATGCATTCATGTTGCATTCATGTTAGTACATCGTATCATATCGATATGCGTAGGTTGAGACGCATTTGCGTGCATACTTACGATAGCCTTATTAGATATTACTTACTACTCATGAGTTGGCAACTCACCCCCGTTGTGCCACAGTATCTTTAAGGTTCGACCCATCAGCGCAGTAGCGGCGGGCGTACTTCCTCTTTTGCTTCGTTGCATCGATTAGCAGTTTTGCTCATAGGTGGGTTGCGAAGAAACTTTTGTTCCATCTTGTATTATTATTTGTATCTAGTATACTCCATCTACCCTTGTATATTGGACTAGACGGTGAGACTTGTGAGACTTGTATTTGTGGTGTTTGGTGTCGATGCTCATTTGAGTTGATGTGGTGATTCTCATTTCTTTCTTTCAGATATTTATTTCGCACTTTTGATATACATATTGCATGTGGTTGTGATTCCGCCATTGGTGAAGAGCTAGCTCCCGCTTGGGGATGCCTTTATTCATTATTTATATGTATTTTCATGTGTTGTACCCGTTTGGGGGCCAGTATTGTAACATTTCAGAAATATAAAACATTATTTTTGGAATTTAATATTAAAATAATATATTTTGTGAAAAATACCTGATTTGCGAATTTGGGGTTTTCATAAAATCGTATAAATATATAGCAATATTTGTGAAATAATTGGAGATTAAAATGATTTATTCATTTAAAAATATATTTATCGAATTTGGCATTTTTATAATTAATTATATGCAGTTTGAATAAAAATTGATTACTGCACTACTAATCGCGATTAAGCCAAATCCGTGTTTCTACATTTTCCATGGTTAGTGCACCATGACATGTTTCATTTTGTTGCATGTTGTTTCTTTTGTGTTAATGGTATTATGTGTTTATTGCGAGAAAAGAAATGGGAAGCTAAAAGACAAAAGAGGATAATTGAGAGAGTGACCATAAGAGATAGAGTGAGGGTAAGAAAGAGAGTGAGAATAAGAGATAGAGGGGGGCTGCCTCATTTCCTCACACCATTATTTTCCTTCATCTTCTTCCTCTTCAAGCTCCCCTCACTTCTACCCTCAAGTATCATCTCCAAAACCTTGCTAAAACCCTATACTTCTTTTATTAAAAGTGATCCCCACCTCTCTACAAACCCATTGGACCAATCAAAGTTGGATTTTGAAGACATTGAGAAACTCAAGAAAATTCTTGAGTTGCCAAATGAGATAATTCCTACCCATCTAGTTTAGTTTTTGAGTTTAATAGCACCCTATTGTAGTTTAGAGTTTAATCGATTTGAATTAGTGATGTTTGGAAATTCCAAGAGAGGGTTTGGGAGATTGTGTGGACTTGTGATGAGTAGTGAGTATTTTAAGACCTGAGAGATGCCTTTTACTGGCCAAGACAGAGATTAAAACCCGATACATGAACTTAGAAATTTACCCATGTCGGTTTTGTGACATTTTATTGGCCTACAGGGTATCTGGAGCTATCTGGGGTAGTTTAAAAAAATCAAGCAAGTCCAGTGACCTAGGTTAACCACTAGGAACCCACCACAAAAATACGAGCCCATTCTAACCAGATATGGCCGGCGAGCTTGGATCTGGGGGCGATGTTGCCGAATTTTTAGTGGGTTCTGGGGTTAGGTTTTTGGCTGTAGGTCCTAATCCTTATAACCTATATCCTATACTTGCATGTTTAGTGCCTATTTACCTGAGCCAAAACGTGGGAGTGATTTCCTATGTTACTGAATATGGTATTTGTGATTTATGAATTTGGGATTTGATATTGTATTGGGTCTTTTGATGTTTGTACGTCAACGACCTGGGTGGTTTGGTTGTTTTTGCATGCGTAGGCTATAGGTTCTAACCTATGAGCGCACCGTATGCCGTATCGGATTTCCAGAATTTATTTTAATGGCATTGCGACTGTATTTATTGTATGTACCTTCGCGTGGATTCCGAGACGACGAAGCACATTGACTACGGCTGAACAAGGAGTTCCGCAGGTGAGTAGATTTATATCAACGGGGGAAGTCGGGTGCATGGCGTATAGCACCCCCGCAAATTATAAATTGAAACCGATATAAAGAATATGGTTAGAGAAACCATGTGAGAATCTTATGGATATGGTTAGAAAAGTTAGTAAGGGATGAGATAAGATAATATGAGCGGATATGATTGATATAAGATATGAAACGAGATGTATATGGATATGACATGAGATCGATGAATATGATAAGATTGAGATAGATGTGTTATAAGACCGGTAAAATGAGATATATATATATATATATACAAGATTACTTGATGTGAGATATTGATGTGATGAAAAGAGTATACGATGAGATATGATGACTTGGTTTGATATGTGATGTGAGATATTGATGTGATGAAAAGAGTATACGATGAGATATGATGACTTGGTTTGATATGTCGTTATACGGATGCGAGTTGGTATGTGATAATTGATACTTTTTTCGGTCCCATGATATGAGATGGATACTGACGTGACCTGAGATATAGGTATATACATATAAAATGATGTGAATAATGAGTGATATGCCGTACGAGACGTTAGGTCTGTACCCTCATTATCTTATAGGTTGATAGGATCCCTAATTGTTTAATGCCGTCGTACGATGGATTACCGTACGTGATGAGTTTTACTTGATGATTGATCCATAACCTTGACTAGAGGATGTCGTACGATGGATTATACCGTACGTGATGTTGTGAGGCTGGATGCCGACTGATAGATTCACCGACTCGCTTATGTTATAGATACGTATACCTTATAGCATTTCGCTTATGATGTACTTTATGCTACATTAATGGTATTCTCATTGCATTACATATACCTGTGCTAGTACACCTACACAATTATCAATGATACGTATGTTATACTTACACAGATTGCCGGCTCACACACTTTCATCATCGATAATTGCTATATCACTTACACAGTAGAATTGCTACATTATGCTATGTTGCATGATATACTTGCTATGTTCACATCACTACACTATGTCGCATGATATACTTGATATGCTCACATTTCTATTCTATGTTTGCATACATCATTGTTTATGATTATACGCATTGAGATGTTGTTTTCATGAGATTCTGGATTTGAGAACCGTGGTTATATTTCAAAGGAAATTATGTATTGTTTTAAAAACCCGGTTTCTCTTGATATGATATTTTAAGACCTCCACCATGTGTTTTCTCGGTTATGAGTTATGTGATACCTGATTCGAGGAGCTGGATGAGGCCGTTTGCGGGTACATGGTGGACCCGGTATGCTACCCCGGGGCAAGAAAGGTATGTTGTGCGGTAGACGATGAGTCTGGCAGAGGGACCACTACCTACCGTTGATAGTATTTGGGCCCGGCGGTTATCCAGAGGATACCGACCGGAGTCGTGAGATGATATAGGCCGATCCGGACTGACGGAGCCCGTGGATCGATACGGACTGACGAAGCCCGAGATATGAGGATTTACGTGTTGATATTGGACACGGGTTTCATGATGTTTCGAGTGTCGATGTTGGACACTCAGGTTCCATGATTTTGATGTGTCGTTGATGGACACACGTTGATTGATATCCTCATATTTATATGCATATGCTTTCATGATGTTTCGAGTGTGGATGTTGGACGCTCAGGTTCCATGATGTTGTTGTGTCATTGATAGACACGTAGATGGTATCCACATGCATATAGGCATTGATGTTATTGTTGGCATATATGCAGATACAGTCATCCTAGATATCATAGTATTACCTTTATGATATAGTTGACCTAGGAGTCATTGTTTTATTAGATTTCTACCTGCTTATGTTTTCTACTCACGAGTTGGAAACTCACGAGTTGGAAACTCACCCCCGTTGTGCCACAGTTCTTGTAGGTTTGACCACATGGATCAGTAGCGGTATCGCTGGCACACAGCTTGCTTTCGGGTGATTTGCTTGGGTAGGTAGGACATATTGGATCGTGCCACTCTTGTATTATTATTCCTGTTGTATCTAGTCAACTCCATCAATCAGAAACTAATATTTGTATAGAAAGACTTGTGGTTGCGAGACTTAGAGCGATGGGTTATATGTTCGCTTGGTGGGTTGCTGTCTTGCTTTATTCATTATCCTTTGTGTTGATTTTCGCCGTTGGGCGTCGTATACTTATATTTCTGACTTGCGTGGTTTTGATTCCACCGATTGGCGAAGATCTAGCTCCCGCTTGGGGATGCCTTTTATATTATCATGTATATGTGGTTTTGGATCAAAATATACAAGGGAGGTGCTGCCTAAATTTTTAAAAGACGAAACATGTTTTTCAACTAGTAAAATCCACTTGCATTTTTCATGTTCCATTATCTATGCATTTAAGAAAACATTCGATTTCATCATACCTTTATTTCAAAACCTCACCTCTTTTATTTTCTTAAAAAGGTTTAGATTTCTGGGCTTCGGCTTACTTAAGTTACGTTACGCCTTTAGACGTTGCGTGATTTAAGTGCCGGTCACGAACAAATTTTGGGTCGTGACAAAGTTGGTATCAGAACGCTAGGTTTAACATTGGTTCGAGTCTTGGTTTTACTATGTGGAGTCTGGGGCGTAATCTATTTCGGAACCCAGGCTTGACCTTATGGAACATAGACTTGAACAGGGGGGTATTAGACCCGAACTTTCGTTACATAGGCTGACCCTGATTGATGGAGTAGGTAACTCAAGTAGAGTGACGTACCGTGCGTATGTTCCATGACATACTTACGATACGATACTCCGCTTAAGTGACCTTAGGATGTACATATCTTGAGACTTGTGATTCTCATCGTTCCCTTGATCAAACATCCATTTGAGATCCTTGATTCTATTCGTTTCTATGATCATACTCTCATTGATTCCGTTCCTCCTTATGATCATGTATCCATTCTAGATCTGTTGATTCCTTTCATTCCTTTGATCTATCTTCATCGATACAAGCTTGAGGTTTCTGTCACCATGGTTTGAGAGCAGATTGAGCTGCAGCTAGTGATGCGGTCAGGGCGATCTCGTCATGGATGAGGACTGACCATCGTGTTTTATGGTGACATGGGAACGTATCGATTTAGTGTTTGTGTTGTGACCTCTTGTTTGAGGCGAGTGTTCGGTTTTGCACCGGATGATCGGGCCATTGTTAGAGTCTTCCAGTTGTGAGTGGACTGTTGATGTACAGCCTACCTCAGAGTTATGATATCGTCTACCGTGCAGACAGATGACCCAGCGGTTGCTAAGATTGATAGGATGTCGCCTTTTGACTTTTTGAGCTGAGATCGCTGGAGCTTTCAGGCAGAGATGCGACAGAAGATAGCTAGTCTATCTTGAGTTGAGTTGAGCGACTGAGATGATTCATCTGATTTGATGCGCCGACGCAGGCTCAGTTGAGTTGAAGATTTTCAGAGTTGAGAATCTTATTCAGATTTAGAGTAGATCGATCCAGAGATGACTTTGTTCGTTGGAAGATCTGATAGGAGATCAGAAAGTTGACGAGCTTCGGATTGAGGACCTCACCCAGATGCGTTGTGAATTGATCGAGAGCGTATGAATAAAGTATATTCCACCAATGGTTGGGACGAGTTCCCAAGGACGTGTTCGGCTAAATATCTTCTACAGAGTGATGAAGATACTGAGTTCGTAATTTCGAGTCCGTGTGAGAGACTCTGGATTGACTGTAGCCGAGAACAATTGCAGTACGCAGATAGCATGACGTGACGTCGAACAGGACGATAATAAAGATGAGTGGGACAAGAGTTCGTGTGAGATGTTAACGAGCTGTTGTTACTCCCCGTTGAGATTAGAGATCTGATGTGTATACAGAGGCGTTGGGATATGGCCAGTTCCTGAGGAAATGCTGTGCTGAGAATGCAGATGTCCAGAAAACGAGAAGAGATTATGCAAGAGTACCAGCCTCCGTATAGTTCAGCATAGATGAGATCGAAAGAGACCTTAAGCAGGTTCCTTCCAGGACACTGCTGCGATAAGATTTGCACCAAGGATCAGTTGTGTGACGTATATTCAGAGGGCTAGAGGCCGATACCTGTGACGTGCTGCTGTACGAGTAGTCATGCTGATTGGCCGAGAGATGACCAGAGGAGTGTCAGAGCGGAATTGTTTTCGTTAGTATACCTGACCGGGCCGATGAGCCGATGGATTGCGAAGTTGGTAATCCACAGAGATGATGAGGACCCAGAGACAGAGGATGCCAGAACGTGAGTAGGAGGCAAGAGGATGTTCTTGCTCTGCCAGTTTTAGGCGCACCAGCATTTTTTTCGACATTGTAGGAGGTGTACCTCAATATCATTTATTGTGATTTGCATTTGTGATCCGAGTATCATACTTATATCGCTTGGATTTGAGTTTTGATGATTGAGTTTCATGATATTGTTTTCGTGCACCTTGGCTGCACCTACTGGGTATCTACATTTTTGTGCATAGTTATTGCACTTAATATATGTTTTATACACCATTGTGTTGGTTTATGATTTGTGCATATCTATTGCACTTGATGTCGATTTTGTGCCTTGGTTGCATATATTTATGATTCCATGGATTTCGATACTGTCGACGAGACTTTTTGCATGTTGTACGCACTCAATTGATTTATGCACTCGGTATACCTTACATGTGCTTGCAGTGCATTGATATGGATTTTGTGCACGTAGTTGCACATGCTTATGCTTTTATACACCTTGGCATACTCGGTGTTGTTTTTGTGAGCATTTGAGATACGGATTTGTATTTTGTGCATTTGTTTCACTAGATTTATATTCCGTGTGTTTGTTGCACCAGATTGATATTTCGTGCATTGGTTGCACTAGATTTATACTCCGCACATTGGTTGCACCCGATTTATGTATTTCAACATTTGTTTCACTAGATTTATGTTTTGTGCACGTTTGCACTTGACGTTCGTTTTTCATGCGCTTTACTCCACTGGGAATTTATACGGACCTGACGTGCTTGGGTTGGATTTTTACGCATATTAGGCGCTTGGTATTGGATTTCGTGCGTATCGGATGCACTTGAGTTAGATTTTATTCGTGCATGTTGGATGCACTTGATTGAGATTTCATTCGTGCATGTCGGATGCACTTGATTGAGATTTTATTCATGCATGTTGGATGCACTTGATTTAGATTTCATTCATGTATGACGGATGCACTTGATTTGGATTTTTGCGCATGTTGAGCGCATGATATGAGATGTGATTTTATGCAATGGATGCACTAGATTGGGATTTTCGTTCGTGCATGTTAGTTACGCTGGTTTGATATTTTCGTGCACTATAGATGCACTTGATATTATTGTCGTCCACATCCGTTGCACTGGACAGATGTTTTCGTGCACACCCGTTGCACTTAGTTTTGCTTTTGTGCATATCGTAGCACTTGTATTTGGCTTTGATTTCCATGCGCACCAGACGTACGTGATGTTGGATACGCCTTTTAAGGCCGATTTTTCTCTTGAGCACTTTGTTTTCATGATGGGCACTATACTATATAGTAGCCGAACAGGACTGATCTGAGGACGGTACCTGAGTACTTTGCATGCATAAGAAGTTTAACAAGAGGTTTTCAAAAAGGTGCTATAGTCTTTCTATTTCCTACGTGTCCGTGAGCGACACGAACGTTTACAAAGGAAAACCTTTTGGGATATTTTAGAAGGGCGGAACGTATATTTTAGCAAAACATATGTGAACGTATATTTATTACTTTACAAATGAGCGTCCATCACTTGTGCCGTGAGTTACGCATCACGCGGCAATCCAGAAAAGATTTTGCATGTGTTTTATTCAGTTTTAGAAGATTTTTTTCCAAGGATGCGTACTATACACGTATTATAGTATTTGACTAGTGCATATTGGATTTCAGTAGTGGATTTCGAGATCTGTATCTCCATTGTAACTCCGATGATTTGCGTGCAAATCCGATGATTTGCGTGACGCTTGAAGGAGTTCGATTTTGAGTTTCATACTCGATTTCAGGCGCACGCGATGCGCTGTGGTATTTCTGTATCTTCCGTGATTTCGGAGCCCTATTGATTTGAGCTGATTATTGAAATATTTTAGCATTTGGGGGTTTAAATTTAAATTCGGGTACCGAATTTATTTAAGGGGGAAGATTGTAACATTTCAAAAATATAAAATATTATTTTTGGAATTTAATATTAAAATAATATATTTCACGAAAACTACCCGATTTGCGAATTTGGGGTTTTCGTAAAATGGTATAAATATATACCAATATTTGTGAAATAATTGGAGATTAAAATGATTTATTCATTTAAAAATATATTTATCGGATTTGGCATTTTTATAATTAATTATATGCAGTTTGAATAAAAATTGATTAGTGCACTACTAAACACGATTCAACCAAACCCGTGTTTCTACATTTTCCATGGTTAGTGCACCATGACATGTTGCATTTTGTTTCTTTTGTGTTAATGGTATTATGTGTTCATTGTGAGAAAAGAAAAGGGAAGCTAAAAGACAAAAGAGGATAATTGAGAGAGTGACCATAAGAGAGAGAGTGGGGGTAAGAAAAAGAGTGAGAATAAGAGAGAGAGGGGGGCTGCCTCATTTCGTCACCCCATTATTTTCCTTCATCTTCTTTCTCTTCAAGCTCCCCTCACTTCTACCCTCAAGTATCATCTCCAAAACTTTGCTAAAACTCTATACTTCTTTCTTTAAAAGTGGTCCCCACCTCTCTACAAACCCATTGGACCAATCAAAGCTGGATTTTGAAGAGTTTGAGCAACTCAAGAAAATTCTTGAGTTACCAAATGAGGTAATTCCTACACTTCTAGTTTAGTTTTTGAGTTTAATAGCACCCTATTGTAGTTTAGAGTTTAATCGATTTGAATTAGTGTTGTTTGGAAATTCCAAGAGAGGGTTTAGGAGATTGTGTGGACTTGTGATGAGTAGTGAGTGTTTTAAGACCTGAGAGATGCCTTTTACTGGCCAAGACAGAGATTAAAACCCGATACATGAACTTAGAAATTTACCCGTGTCAGTTTTGTGACATATTATTGGCCTACAGGGTATCTGTAGCTATCTGGAGTAGTTTAAAGAAAATCTAGCAAGTCCAGTGACCTAGGTTAACAACTAGGAACCCACCACCAAAATGCGAGCCCATTCTAACCTGATATGGCAAGCGAGCTCGGATCTGGGGGCGATGTCACCGGATTTTTAGTGGGTTATGGGGTTGGTTTTTTGGATGTAGCTCCTAATCCCTATAACCTATCTCCTATACTTGCTTGTTTAGTCCCTATTGACCTGAGCCAAAACCTGGGAGTGATTTCCTATGTTGCTCAATATGGTATTTGTGGGTTATGAATTTGGGATTTGATATTGTATTGGGTCGTTTGATGTTTGTACGTCAACAACGATGGTGATTTGGTTGTTTTTGCATGTGTAGGTTATAGGTTCTAACCTATGAGCGCACCATGTGCCGTATCGGTTTTCCGGAATTGATTTTAATGGCATTACGACTGTGTATTTATTGTAGGTACCTTCGCGTGGATTCCGAGACGACGATGCACATCGACTACGGCTGAACAAGGTGTTCCGCAGGTGAGTAGATTTATATCTACGGGGAAAGTCGGGTGTATGTCGTATAGCACCCCCGCAAATTATAAATGGAAATAGATATATAGAATATAGTTAGAGAAACTATGTGAGAAACTTATGGATATGGTTAGAAAAGTTAGTAAGCAATGAGATAAGACAATATGAGCAGATATGATTGATATAAGATATGAAACGAGATGTATAAGGATATGACATGGGATCGATGAATATGATAAGATTGAGATAGATGTGTTATGAGACCGGTAAAATGAGATATATATATATATATAAGATTACTTGATGTGAGATATTGATGTAATGAAAAGAGTATACGATGAGATATATTGACTTGGTTTGATATGTCGTTATACGGATACGAGTCGGTATGTGATAATTGATAGCTTCGTCGGTACCATGATATGAGACGGATACGGATGTGACCTGAGATATGTAAGGTTCTTAAGCACTAGAACAAGGTTCTATAAGGCATCAAACATGCCGTATTTAAAAATTTCAAGTTCCAAACAACCTAAGCAAGGATCTTAACTAGAGAATTAGGGTTAAAAATGTAGGGTTGCTAGGCACGCGCACAAGGGTCTACGCGGCATCAACCATGCCCGATTAAAAATTTAGCCGTGCCGAACAACCCGAATACGGAACTTTAAACTAGAGATTAGGCGAAAACAAGCATGCTAAACATTTTAACACTAAGTGAGAGGGATTACAACCTTTGTAGATCCGGTCCTTCACTTCATATGCTCCGTGTTGTGGTCCCTTCGCTGCGATCATCGGGATCCGGACTCTCGAGAGGTTCCACGAAGAGAAAGACGCAACCTTTGCTTCCGATCTTCGATACTAAGATGATCTACCTTGAAGTTTCTTTAACACAAGCTAACACTCATGAAATGATGTGAACACCCTCATCTAAATGGCAAGGGAAGATGAGGATGATGAAGTAGGATTTTTGCTCTCTTTATTTATCTTTTTCTCATATTTATTCATCACCTTTGAAAAATCAAGCAAGCTTTTTCATGAAAGAAAAATGAAGAAGAAGATGAACAATAATAGTTATCCATTTGTGATGAATAGAAAGAATGTTATCATAATCATTTTTGCAACCATGGTTGTAGTAACCATTGTAGAGAGTTTACTAGGGTTAGGGTTTGGGTTGGGTTAAGTGTGAGTCATGGATAAAGATCAACACAAATATCTTTATCATGACAAAGTAAAGCTTCTAGAATCAACTAGAAGGTTTAACCCTAATCCAAACCCTAATCATGTTTAAACTCCTCTAATCATATTGCATTAATAATTATAATATGTTACAATATTATATATCACATATACAATATTTATTGCAACAAAATAAAATAATACATTTAACATATATCGCATATATATCAATGTATTACCCGAGTGAGAAAAAGAATCTTTTAGTGAGTAAATATTAGTTAATGTAATTTAATATATCAAATATATTATTATACATTAAATTATCGAATCAACACTTGATCCGACAATCCGGCTATATCGCATATAACCGACTAATATTTATCCGTACCGATTCATCGAATCAACACTTGATCCGATGACCCGGCTGATATCAAATATCGCGAGAATACAATATGATATCATATACCGCATTATCCTCGGTCCCGCACATATCACATATGTGCTCCTACTCCATTTTGCCTGAGTCAAGAAACCTCTGTGTAGGACTCTAAAGAATCGTCAATACGCCGGCAGTAGGTGATGATCATATCAAACACCCACAAGCTGCAAGCGATCAGCTAAACGTAACAGCTACCCAGGTATTGAGCACTCAGAAGATCAACAAGCAAGCCTGTAACTTCTCCTGTGAATCCAAACAGTAACACTCCCGTACAGTCCGGTCTCGTCATCTGATATGTTGCATATCTCGCCTAGGGGTGGTAAACGTCAGACCCCAGTAGCTCGATAAGTCGTGTCGATATGAGGTCTATAACAGTTCGAGAAACTACTGATAACACTTACCAGTAAATCTCAGCAACCCTGGCCAGGGATTTCCGGTTATAGCCAATCGAACACAGCACAACATCAACTCCCTATACCGGGAGAGACGAATCCCCTCCTATCGCTCATTGCCTCCATGTGATTCGGGACTGTACCCAAAAGCCACCTTTTTGCACGCCCTCTTGGACGTGGTATGATGGAAATCAAAGCACAGTGGGAACCACACAAGACTCTATGACGATCTCGGGTCAACAGACTACTCTGTACCAGTGTCACCGGAGAACTGCCATCTGACGTATGGTATATTACCATCTGGGAGTTCTCGGCGAGTCCGTCCAGTGTACCCAGTCTCCACTGAGCACCCGTACACCATCCTTGATGTCAAACACCGATGGATATGGGATCATCCATCGCCCATCATATGGGTCAAGATGCGTATACGCTAGTCTACTCTGGTGCATCGATGCCCTGTCTCGATACACCCTCGACTAGGAACAGTTATAGGATGTACTCGTCGACTACCGTGGCCCCACTAGTATGATCTCATCATAGGCCCAGTAGTCGAGTACATATCCCAAGGGCTTTATCAACATGTAGTATAGAGATAATCAGAGTACATGTTAAGATAAAGTACAACCAGATAGCATACTATCATGTCGAGCAAGAAAGTCCTCCCTATATATGTCCAAGCATCCACTACAATATACATCGTATGTACAGTAATGGCCTCTAGGGCATACATATAACTAACAATCTCCCACTTGCACTAGGGCCATCTGTTATGGTTTCGCATACCCAACAATTAGCTGCGGTTGAAGTATCTCATACTCAACCATCCCATAAAAGTCTCTACTGGGAAAAAGGCCTTTGTGAGTGGATCCGCGCTGTTCTCCTCTGTGTCTACTCTCCTAACCTCGATCTCCCTGGAGATCAACCATCTCCATGATCAGTTGATACTGCCTAAGAATTATATCTGGATTTCTGATGGGACGGTAGTTCCTTGGCTAAAGCCACAACTCCATTGTCACACAATGGTAGGAACGAAGTTCATCTTATGAACTTATATATATCCAGACTGCCTCTTTGGTAGCATCCTTGGTAACGATGTATCTTGCCTTTAATCGTCTAGTATGTCACGGTATCTAGCTTGGAACTCTTCCAACATACCGTCCCTCCACTGAGGGTAAAGACAATGCCTGCGACTGACATTCAGTCGTCCTTATCACCCTGGAACCTTTCCAGTGATTCTCGCCAGGATCGATTGATACCATCTCACTACAACTAGTGAGTATCCTAACATCCAATTAGATCTATCTCATAGATCCAAAACACAGGATTTAGGAGGTATCACTTTGATCCTATATGGAGAATCCTTGTGATAAGCGGAGATTGACCGAGCGTAGCATAGGAAACTCCTTCCCTATCAAGAATATGCCATCCACGTACTCTACGAGGATCACCACCATACTCTCTACTACCTTTTCGTATATACAAGGTTCATCTACCATTTTGATGAAGTCAAGCTCTTTGACTACCACATCAAAACAGATGTTCCAACTCCGCGATGCCTGTTTTATCATATAAAACATCTTGCACACGTTTCCGCTGCTCCCACTGTCTACGAAGCCCTCTGGCTGTGTACTTATAGACGCTCTTTTCTAAAACATCATTTAGAAAAGCAGTCATGACACCCAACCACCAGATATCATAGTCATGGTATGTAGCCGTGGCAAGTAGGATCTGGATGGACTTAAGCATAGCTTTGAAAGTCTCAACTTTTCCATGTACACCAAGTAATCTACTCAAGATATACTTGCTCCTGATGGGGATTTAACCCTTCAGATAAAGCAACTAAAGTCCATACTTTGTTGGTGTATAAGGATTCCATCTCAGATCACTAAGCATCCAGCCATTCTTACAGAGTCATACTCCTGATGGCCAGCTCGAAACTAGTTGGGTCATCATCTCATGATGCAATCCTCGCTCCCACTGTCATAGAGAAACCGAAGTATCTCTCAGGTGGGTGAGGAACCCTACTAGATCGGCGGAGAGGCTGAGGCTCGTTGGTGTTAGTTATATGTATGCCCTAGAGGCCATTACTGTACATAGGATGTATATTGTAGTGGATGCTGGGACATATATAGGGAGGACTTTCTTGCTCGACATGATAGTATGTTATCTGGTTGAACTTTACCTTAACGTGTATATTGATTGTCTCTCTGTTACATGTTGGTAAAGCCCTTAGGATGTGTGCTTGACTACCTGGACTATGATGCAGATCATACTAGTGGGGACATGGTAGTCCATAAGTATATCCTTGAAAGTCCCTAGTCGTGGGTGTATCGAGACGGGGCATCGATATACTAGAGTAGACTAGCGTGTACCTTCTCAACCCATACAGATGGGCGATGGATGATCCCATATCCATTTTTGATATCAGAGATGATATACGGGTGCTCAGTAGAGACTGGGTAAACTGGACGGACTCGCCGAGAACTCCCAGATGGTATTATACCTCACGTCAGATGGCAGTTCTCTGGTGACACTGGTATAGAGTAGTCTGTTGACCCGAGATCGTCATAGAGTCTTGTGTGGTTCCCACTGTGCTTTGATTTCCATCTTACCACGTCCAAGAGGGCGTGCAAAACGGTGGTTTTTGGGTACAGTCCCGAGTCACATGGAGGCAATGAGCGATAGGAGGGGATTCGTCTCTCCCGGTATAGGGGGTTGATGTTGCGCTGTGTTCGATTGGCTATAACAGGAAATCCCTGGCCAGGGTTGCTGAGATTTACTGGTAAGTGTTACCAGTAGTTTCTCGAACAGTTATAGACCTCATATCGACACGACTTATCGAGCTATTGGGGTCTGACGTTAACCACCCCTAGGCGAGATATGCGACATATCAGACGATCAGACCGGACTGTACGGTAGTGTTACTGGTCGGATTCACTAGAGTGTGAGCGGGCTTGCTCGTCGATCTTCAGATCGCTCAATACCCGGGTGGCCGTTACGTTTAGCAGACCGCTTGCGGCTTGTGGGTGTTTGATATGATCATCATCCGCTGCCGGCGTATTGACGAGTCTTTAGAGTCCTACACAGAGGTTTCCTGGCTCAAGCGAAACGAAATAGGAGCGCATATGAGATATGTGCGGGACCGAGAATAATGAGAGTATGTGATACCGTATTCCATTCTCGCGATGAATGTATCGAATGGTTGTATGCGATATAACCTAGTTATCGATTCAAGCGTTGATTCGATAAGCCGATACATTGTATACTAGTCGGTTGTGTGCGACATGACCGGATCATTGAATCAAGTGTTGATTTAATGATTTAATGTATAATTATATATTTGATATATTACTTTGCATTAACTAGTATTGGTTCACTTTAAATGGATTTTCTCACTCGGGTGTGCGCATTACATATGCGATATGATTTTGTGCATTTGATTGTATCATGTTTGATGATACATGATTACTTGGTTAAGTGCAAAGAATTAAACCATGGTTAAAAGAATGGTTAGGGTTTCATTTCCTTTATTTATTCCTTTATTTATTTGTTTATTCATTTTGGAAAAGAGGAGAAAAGAATGGTGGCTTAATTTGGAGTTTAGTTGAAGCTTCATGAATCTTTGATCAAGTCAACCATTCTTATCTCATCCTTAACCCTAACCATTCCCACTAACCATGATTCATTCTCTACACTTAACTTTAGTTAACATTATGATAAGTTTTGATTTTTCTATTGTTTTTAATTAACTTATCATAATATTCTTCTTCATCTTCTTCATTCTTAAAGTGAAGAAAACCAAGCTCCATCAATGGTGATTGTTGGAAAAGAGTGAGAAATCCAAAACTAAAGTCTACCCACTTCCTATTTCTTCATCCTCTACCTCTTGCCAAGTAGTAGAGTGTGTTTACTTCACAAGTTTCTTGACTTGGTGAAGTTGTGAGCTTGATCTAGCGATGCCTCGACGTAGATCATCTTCGGCATGGACATCGACGACCTAGCTCCCTTTTTCTCCGACGAAGCCGACTCTAGAGCCCGGATTTGATTTGGACAGCGGAGAGGACCTCGTTGCGGAGCTATGGAGGTGGAGCACCGGATCTACAAAGGTTGTATTTCCGTATTCTCATTAGTTAATTTGTTAACTAGTTCTTTTTCGCCTAGACATCTAGCCGACGATCCGTAGTTTAGGGTTTGTAGGCACCGTAAAATTTTAATATGGCATGTTCGATGCCTTGTGAGACCTCCTTGGGGTGCCTAGGAACCCTACAGTGGTATCAGAGCCTAGCTAGAGCCTTAGGCGAAGTCCAGACGAAATTTGAAGTCCGAACGAACCCGAAACCCCGAACCAATATTGCTCTCTGTCCTTTTTGCAAAAATGTGGATTTTTGTGCATTAAAAATTGCCAAAAAATTCCGCAGGTAATTGCATGAGTTACTGTGAAGCACGTGACAGTAACTCGCCGACAGAAGCGCGGATCCGCGGCCCCCACCATAGTACTAGCGGCGGTTCCGCGGCTACAATGTTGAGTTACCCCACGTGGCTTGCACAGTAATTCATGTTTTGTGCTGCTGAGTCTTCTGGAAATTTTTCATAATTTTTACAGAGTTGAATTTTCTGTGTTGTTTTGGGGATTCGGTGTTTCGATCGGGGTATCAAATTTTGTCTGTGTGGCTTTCCGGATAAATTTTAGAATATGTTAAAAAGTTCGACCGCATATAAATACCCAATTTTTCCCCTGTCGAGAAATTTCCAAGTGTTGGATTTTTCCGTAGTTTAACGAAGTTCTAAGTAGTGCAAGTAATGCGATGGTCCCTCTAGAAGACAACAAACCTTAACTCGATTATGTGACCGTCTTGAACTGCCCTTTGAACCTTCGGGTTTGGGGCAGTATGGCGTGCCACATGTGAGGCGTTGGCTTGACCCTTCTACGGCTGGACCGTTGGTACTGAGGCACGAACTGAATGTTGTTAGACTTATTTCATGTGTTGATCTGTTTCGGGAAAACTTGGGTGTTCGATTGTTCGATCGGAAAGTTTAACATTTTCTGTTTATCTGGAATGGGATACAATAATTGGAATTCGCAAATAGTTATGAGATAACTGAATGAATGTTATAAACGTAGCAGTTTAGTCTCACTTGATCGGTTGCCACGGAATTTTGATGTGATCAAAAGTCCGTCGCAATCACGTAGCGTACGCGGATACTCGCCGGGTAAACTTAATAGACAGCCTCGCTCCATTGCCTCGACCAAGTGACTGTAGGAGAACCCCGTCGCCGAAAGCATCCGTTCGGGTGCTCGCGGCAGCGGTGTTCCGCCTTGGTGCACTTCGTCGACGGTATCGGGGGTGCGGCCGCCTACTAAAGTTTGCGACGAGTATTCAATCAGACTGTCGGGAATCTTGTTGAATTGCCCGACTCGATATTGAAAAGTGTTTTCGATAATGAGACTGAAATGCGGGGTTTATAATTGTTAGGCATGTGATGTCTAAGTAATTCATTTGGTCAGGCATGCGATGTCTGAGGTGGTTGCGGATTCCAACTGTTGTAGTTTTACACTTTCTTTTCTGTGACCGTAAGTGTAATATGTGATATCGCCGGTTTCGTTGCTATATGTCAACGACAATTGGGATGGACATATTTACTTACGTTGATGACATGTGATGTTATGTGTTGCTGGATATGTTATATTGGATCGTCGTGTTTGAATAGCCGGGGGTTTTTATGTGAGATGAGTGTTTTTCATTTTCATTCATGTAAAAACTTGTATGTAATATTCCTTTATTGGGGCACTTCCAGGTAGCGAAAGTTGTCACCGTTTGTATATTATTTACTTTTCCGCACTAGGATAGACCCAAGGAGGGGAGCACAAGTAACCGGGTTCTGGAGTCCAGTGGGAGACCAACTCGAGGAGTCGAGTCCGGGTCTCCTAACTCCAGAATTGGTAGGGTTGCTTGACGCTCTCGTAGGGGTCTAGGGGTGTGGGTTTGGCTATTCATCGCGACCGTGGAATCCGTGTTTTATACTGGCTCGTATTGAAAACACGGACGTCCTAGTATATGCAATATTTCATATGTTTCTTCTGCTGCGATATCTGTGATGTGATCATGTGATGTTCTGTGATAGATACAGTATATAGTATATATGATATATTATATAGACGTTACTTATGTTTTACGCCCGCGCTAGCCCTGCCCCGCTCTGCCATTAGTTACCTAACCTAACGGTGCACGAGGGGACATCAAGGCGAATGCGGATGGCATAAGTGTACGTCGTATTTATCTGTGATGTTTAGGTAATTAAATGATGGGACTTCATTAATGTGATTAATGAAATAAAAGAAACCTAAGATGTTGTAGAATCGAATTTCAAAATAAAACAGGTAGCTACAGTTCTTGCTTTGCATAGCGGTATATGAGATATATCCTGCACCTTATTCGATGAGGAAAGGACCGAGATCCCTTCACCGGGAGTGACTCCTTTAGCAATAACTGGCAGATGATACACATTCGGTTTGTCTTTTGATTGCTTTTAAGTGTTTTTGCTTTGCACAGAGATATATATGATATATCCCGCACCTCATTCGACGAGGAAAGGACCGACGATCCCTTCACCGGGAGTGACTCCTTTAGCAAAACTAGAAAAGCCTCAAAAACACTCCATTTCAAAATTCATTCGATCCTACAACGATATCAAGTTCATTACGCAATAGGTTTTCAGAAAAACCTGTCGTAGCCCTCCGTCATTTCAGATACGTACTAGTTAGTATTCGTGCTGCGGTTGTTTGGCCTCCGTCAAGGCGTAGTGTACGGTAGCTAACTAGTGCTTATCTGCTAGCATATGATGCGATTGGATTAGGGTATTCGTACGGCGTTGTTTGGCCTCCGTCAAGGGTCGTGCGGGTGGGTTTAATTCAATCAGGAAATGACGGGTTGAACTTGACTAGCGGACTATGGGTTGTTTGGCCTCCGTCAAGGTCATAGCGAGCTAGGGGCAAAATATTATCGGGAATTTCAAGTGTTGAAATTTGCAATGAGATTGCATACCTTCTATGAGATAGTTGGATCCCGATACCCGCTGCGAGTAAGAGTTACTCCTGGGAGAGTTTTATACATTACAATTAGCCGATCAAGTAGGTGTCTAGAAAGGTGTCAACGAGGTTACGCCTCTGGGAAAACGAGGTTTACATTAATTAGGTTCGTGCGAAAGCACGGGGGACCTCCCTCAAAGTACCGACACTGGCCTGGCTGAAAGATTGGCGAACTTGTAGTGTGTAATTAATCCCGGCTAGTCTTTCCTTTTAGGGTTTGAAGGAAGATTTGATAAAAAGCAGTGGGAGCCATCCTGATTAGATAAAATAATAACCAATCTATTCTTGACAGAGCGCACGCTGAGTATTTTCTTCTCTCTCTCTCCTGGTAGCGACCATATCACGCCTTAATCAAGATAATAATACGTATTATTGACCGAACCCGCTTGTTATACTGAGCTGGGGAACGTTGGTCCCGCTCCAACTTATAATTGTTATAAGACAGAGCAGGAAATTGGGGAATACTAGATTTCCCGTGCCGCCCAAACGAAGAGAGTGCATGCTGATGCATCATCTTCGGGTGTGTTCATTACAGAGAACTGTTTCTCAGTATCCTTTACGTCCTGGATATGTGATACCAGATCAGGATCCCAGACATGTAATCTGTTACATAGGGCTGCAGAAAGGTAGGGAACTGAGAACGGGTGATAAGTTTCATGAGGCAGAAAACGGGGCAAGTGTTGCAGCCAAGTCTGTTGGTCACTGTCACCCTGTATTACCAATACATTGATTCTGAACGAATGTTATTAGATACCGAACCTGATATACAAAATCGTATCCGTCTCTTTATTAGTAAAGAAACGATATAATTTTGTATTGTTGGATAATGTTTTGAACATTTCCTATATCAAAAGTTGATCGGTTCAGGCACGTTATCTAAAAGCATTAATGTTCTAAATCAAACTACAGTTCTTAGTATACTGAATACACACAAGAGGAAGAGTTCAGAACTGAACGAATTCTTCTTGAGGCATTGTAGACAAGGTCAGATCAATGTGACCCGACTAGCTAGAGTTACATATAGATGCATATTTAAATCAGTTTGAACTTACATCTTCTGAAACTCGCCAGTCATGTCACAAAGATAAGATGACCATAGCTCCGTTTACTGGAAACAGAGAAAGAGTTAGTGAACTCTTGGGATGATACATGTTGATGTATGTAGGTCCCCTGTCTACACATGCCAAGACTGGTTCTTTGTACTTCGTTACATTGTCTGATAATCTCTCAAGATTCAGACATATGTTCCTGATGAAACACAAGTCCGAACCTTTTGAGATATTCACAGAATATAAGTAAGAAGTAGAGAACCAAAATACGGGTATAAGTATTATGTCCTTTGATGAGATCAAGGAGGAGAATACTTGTGTACGGAAATCCTGGATTATTCTAAAGGAGAATGAGATTCTCTCTCAGCATTACTCCTCCGAATACACCATAGCACGATGGTATATCGGGGCGGAGCAATCACACCCTATGTGATAAGGTGTGCTCTATGATAAGTACTACTGAGTTACCTATTTCCTTTTTGGGAGTTATGCACTTAAGAAGTTGCATACCTATTGAATAGGATTCGAATCAAATCAGTTGCCTACCACCTCATATATGATATGGTATGGGAAGAGCCCATGTCTTAAGCTAGTTAAGATTTGGGGTTGTCCGGCCTATGTCTAAAAGCAAAATCCGGACAAGCTCGAGGCAAGGTCAGTTATGTAGAACTGGAAAGGTTCCAGCTGTACAAACTACAGCAGATGATTTGATAGAACCAAGGGATTCAGTAGATACCAACGAACCTCAGCCTCTCCGCCGATCTAGTAGGGTTCATCACCCACCTGAGAGATACTTCGGTTTCTTTATGACAGTGGGAGCGATGATTGCATCATGAGATGATGACCCAACTAGTTCCGAGCTGGCCATCAGGAGTGTGACTCTGTAAAAATGGCTGGATGCTTAGCGATCTGAGATGGAATCCTAATACACCAACAAAGTATGGACTTTGGTTGCAATATCTGAAGGGTTAAATCCCCATCAGAAGCAAGTATATCTTGAGAAGATTGCTTGGTGTAGATGGAAAAGTTGAGACTTTCAAAGCTAGACTTGTTAAAGGTTTGCTTCATTGACCAGGTGTGGATCATGAGGAAACCTTTTTCTAAGGAGCTATGCTTAAGTCCATCCAGATCCTACTTGCCACGGCTACATACCATGACTACGATATCTGGTGGTTGGGTGTCATGACTGCTATTCTAAATGATGTTTTAGAAGAGTGCGTCTATAAGTACACAGCCAGAGGGCTTCGTAGACAGTGGGAGCAGCGGAAACGTGTGCAAGATGCTTTATCAGATAAAGCAGGCATCGCGGAGTTGGAACATCTGTTTTGATGAATTAGTCAAAGAGTTTGACATCATCAAAATGGTAGATGAACCTTGTATAAACAAAAAGGTAGTAGGGAGTATGGTGACGATCCTCGTAGAGTACGTGGATGACATACTCTTGATAGGGAAAGAGTTTCCTATGCTACGCTCGATCAATCTCCGATTATCACAATGATTCTCCATATAGGATCAGAGTGATACCTCCTAAATCCTGAGTTTTGGATCTATGAGATAGATTTAATTGGATGTTGGGATTCTCACTAGTTGTAGTGAGATAGTATCAATTGATCCTAGGGAGAATCACTGGAAGTGTTCCAGGGTGATAAAGACGACTGAATTTCAGTCACAGGCATTGTCTTTTCCCTCAGTAAAGGGACGGTATGTTGGAAGAGTTCCAAGCTAGATACCGTGACATACTAGACGATGAAGGCAGGATACATCGCTACTTAAGATGCTACCAAAGAGGCTGTTTGGGTGTATATTGGTTCATGAGATGAACTATGTTCCTCCCATTGTGTGACAATGGAGTTGTGGCTTATGCCAAGGAACGCCGGTCCCATCAGTGATCCAGACATATTCTAAGGCAGTATCACTTGATCATGGAGATGGTTGATCTCCAGGGTGATCGGGGTTTGGAGAGTAGACTCAGAGGACAACACAGCGGATCCACTCACAAAGGCCTGTTCCCAGAGAGAGACTTTCATGGGATGGTTGAGTATGAGATACTGCAACCACTGCTATCAGATGGCCCTAGTGCAAGTGGGAGATTGTTAGTTATATGTATGCCCTAGAGGCCATTACTGTACATAGGATGTATATTGTAGTGGATGCTGGGACATATATAGGGAGGACTTTCTTGCTCGACATGATAGTATGCTATCTGGTTGAACTTTACCTTAACGTGTATACTGATTGTCTCTCTGTTACATGTTGGTAAAGCCCTTAGGATGTGTGCTTGACTACCTGGACTATGATGCAGATCATACTAGTGGGGACATGGTAGTCCATAAGTACATCCTTGAAAGTCCCTAGTCGTGGGTGTATCGAGACGGGGCATCGATATACCAGAGTAGACTAGCGTGTACCTTCTCAACCCATACAGATGGGCGATGGATGATCCCATATCCATTGGTGTTTGACATCAGAGATGATATACGGGTGCTCAGTAGAGACTGGGTACACTGGACGGACTCGCCGAGAACTCCCAGATGGTATTATACCTCACGTCAGATGGCAGTTCTCTGGTGACACTGGTACAGAGTAGTCTGTTGACCCGAGATCGTCATAGAGTCTTGTGTGGTTCCCACTGTGCTTTGATTTCCATCTTACCACGTCCAAGAGGGCGTGCAAAACGGTGGTTTTTGGGTACAGTCCCGAGTCACATGGAGGCAATGAGCGATAGGAGGGGATTCGTCTCTCCCGGTATAGGGGGTTGATGTTGCGCTGTGTTCGATTGGCTATAACAGGAAATCCCTGGCCAGGGTTGCTGAGATTTACTGGTAAGTGTTACCAGTAGTTTCTCGAACAGTTATAGACCTCATATCGACACGACTTATCGAGCTATTGGGGTCTGACGTTAACCACCCCTAGGCGAGATATGCGACATATCAGACGATCAGACCGGACTGTACGGTAGTGTTACTGGTCGGATTCACTGGAGTGTGAGTGCGCTTGCTCGTCGATCTTCAGATCGCTCAATACCCGGGTGGCCGTTACGTTTAGCAGACCGCTTGCGGCTTGTGGGTGTTTGATATGATCATCATCCGCTGCCGGCGTATTGACGAGTCTTTAGAGTCCTACACAGAGGTTTCCTGGCTCCAGCGAAACGAAATAGGAGCGCATATGAGATATGTGCGGGACCGAGAATAATGCGAGTATGTGATACCGTATTCCATTCTCGTGATGAATGTATCGAATGGTTGTATGCGATATAACCTAGTTATCGATTCAAGCGTTGATTCGATAAGCCGATACATTGTATACTAGTCGGTTGTGTGCGACATGACCGGATCATTGAATCAAGTGTTGATTTAATGATTTAATGTATAATTATATATTTGATATATTACTTTGCATTAACTAGTATTGGTTTACTTTAAATGGATTTTCTCACTCGGGTGTGCGCATTACATATGCGATATGATTTTGTGCATTTGATTGTATCATGTTTGATGATACATGATTACTTGGTTAAGTGCAAAGAATTAAACCATGGTTAAAAGAATGGTTAGGGTTTCATTTCCTTTATTTATTCTTTTATTTATTTGTTTATTCATTTTGGAAAAGAGGAGAAAAGAATGGTGGCTTAATTTGGAGTTTAGTTGAAGCTTCATGAATCTTTGATCAAGTCAACCATTCTTATCTCATCCTTAACCCTAACCATTCCCACTAACCATGATTCATTCTCTACACTTAACTCTAGTTAACATTATGATAAGTTTTGATTTTTCTATTGTTTTTAATTAACTTATCATAATATTCTTCTTCATCTTCTTCATTCTTAAAGTGAAGAAAACCAAGCTCCATCAATGGTGATTGTTGGAAAAGAGTGAGAAATCCAAAACTAAAGTCTACCCACTTCCTATTTCTTCATCCTCTACCTCTTGCCAAGTAGTAGAGTGTGTTTACTTCACAAGTTTCTTGACTTGGTGAAGTTGTGAGCTTGATCTAGCGATGCCTCGACGTAGATCATCTTCGGCATGGACATCGACGACCTAGCTCCCTTTTTCTCCGACGAAGCCGACTCTAGAGCCCGGATTTGATTTGGACAGCGGAGAGGACCTCGTTGCGGAGCTATGGAGGTGGAGCACCGGATCTACAAAGGTTGTATTTCCGTATTCTCATTAGTTAATTTGTTAACTAGTTCTTTTTCGCCTAGACATCTAGCCGACGATCCGTAGTTTAGGGTTTGTAGGCACCGTAAAATTTTAATATGGCATGTTCGATGCCTTGTGAGACCTCCTTGGGGTGCCTAGGAACCCTACAGTTGGAAACTATTGAATCCTTTGGTTCTACCAAATCATCAGCTGCTGTTTGTATAGCTGGAACATTTCCAGTTCTACATAACAGACCTTGCCTCGAGCTTGTCCGGATTTTGCTTTTAGGCATAGGCCGGACAACCCCAAATCTTAACCAACTTAAGATATGGGCTCTTCCCTTTCCATATCACATATGAAGTGGTAGGCAATTGATTTGATTTGAACCCTATTCAATAGTTATGCAGCTTCTCAAGTGCATAACTCCCAAAAGGAAATAGGAAACTCAGTAGTACTCATCATAGAGCACACCATATCACATAGGGTGCTATTGCTCCACCTCGATACACCGACGTGCTTTGGTGTATACGGAGGAGTAATGCTGAGAGAGAATCTCATTCTCCTTTAGAATAGTCCAGGAATTCCGTGCTCAAGTATTCTCCTCCTTGATCTCATCAAAGGACATAATACTTATACCCGTTGTTGGTTCTCTACTTCTAACTTATATTCTGTGAATATCTCAAAAGGTTCGGACTTATGTTTCAGCAGGAACATATGTCTGAATCTTGAGAGATTATCAGAGAATGCAATGAAGTACAAAGAACCGATCTTGGCATGTGTAGATAGGGGACCTTCATACATCAGCATGTATCAATCCCAAGAGTTCACTAACTCTTTCTCTGTTTCCAATAAACAGAGCTTTGGTCATCTTATCTTTGTGACATGACCGGCAAGTTTCACAAGATGTAAATTCAAACTAATTTAAATATGCATCTTTATGTAACTTCAGTCAGTCGGGTCGCATTGATATGACCTAGTCTACAATGCCTCAAGAAGGATTTGTTCATTTCTGAACTCTTCCTCTTGTGTGTGTTCTGTATACTAAGAACTGTGGTTTGATTTAGAACGTCAATGCTTTTAGATAACGTGCCTGAACCGATCAACTCTTGATATAGGAAATGTTCAAAACATTATCCAACAATACCAAATTATATCCTTTCTTTACTAATAAAGAGACTGATATGATTTTGTATATCAGGTTCGGTATCTAATAACATTTGTTCAGAATCAATGTATTCTGGTAATACAGGATGACAGTGACCAACAGACTTGGCTGCAACACTTGCACCGTTTTCTGTCTCATGAAACTTATCACCCGTTCTCAGTTCTCTACCTTTCTGTAGCCCATGTAACAGATTACATATGCGGGATCCTGATCCGGTATCACATACCCAGGACGTAAAGGATACTGAGAAACAGTTCTCTGTAATGAACACACCCGAAGATGATGCATCAGCATGCACTTTCTTCGTTTGGGCGGCACGGGAAATCTGGTATTCCCCAATTTCCTGCTCTGTCTTATAACAATTATAAGTTGGAGCGGGACCAACGTTCCCCAGCTCAGTATAACAAGCGGGTTCGGTCAATAATCCGTTTTATTATCTTGATTAAGGCGTGATATGGTCGCTACCTGGAGAGAGAGAGAAGAAAATACTCAGCGTATGCTCTTGCAAGATTAGATTGGTTATCTAATATATCTAATCAGGATGTCTCCCACTGTTTTAATCAAATCTTCCTTCAAACCCTAAAAGGAAAGACTAGCCGGGATTAATTACACGCTACAAGTTCGCCAATCTTTCAGCCAGGACAGTGTCGGTACTTTGAGGGAGGTCCCCCGTGCTTTCGCACGAACCTAATTAAAGTAAACCTCGTTTTCCCAGAGGCATAACCCCGTTAACACCTTTCTAGACACCTACTTGATCGGCTAATTGTAATGTGTAAAACTCTCCCAGGAGTAACTCTTACTCGCAGCGGGTATCGGGATCCAACTATCTCATAGAAGGTATGCAATCTCATTGCAAATTTCAACACTTGAAATTCCCAATAATATTTTACCCCTAGCGTCCTATGACCTTGACGGAGGCCAAACTACCCATAGTCCGCCAGTCAAGTTCAACCCGTCATTTCCTGATTGAATTAAACCCACCCGCACGACCCTTGACGGAGGCCAAACAACGCCGTACGAATACCCTAATCCAATCGCATCGTATGCTAGCAGATAAGCATTAGTTAGCTACCGAGCACTACGCCTTGACGGAGGCCAAACTACCGCAGCACGAATACTAACTAGTACTTATCTGAAATGACGGAGGGCTACGATAGGTTTTTAAGAAAACCCTTTGCGTAATGAACTTGATATCGTTGTAGAATCGAGTGATTTTAAATGGAGTGTTTTTGAGGCTTTTCTAGTTTTGCTAAAGGGGTCACTCCCGGTGAAGGGATCGTCGGCCCTTTCCTCATCGAATAAGGTGCAGGATATTTCACAAATACCACTATGCAAAGCAGAAACTATAGAAGCAATCAAAAGACAAACCGAGTTTGTAGCATCTGCCAGTTATTGCTAAAGGAGTCACTCCCGGTGAAGGGATCTCGGTCCTTTCCTTATCGAATAAGGTGCTGGATGTTCTACAAGAAACACCGCTATGCAAAGCAAGAACTGTAGCTACCAGTTTTTATAAACAAGTTTCTACAACATCTTTAGGTTTCTTTTATTTCATTAATCTCATTAATGAAGTCCCATTTTATTATGCTTCATAAGCATCACAGTTGAAACGAAATCTGCAATATAACATATATCTCATATATATAAAATATAAACATTCGTCTCAGGCAGTAATATGATCTCATCACAGAACATTGCAGCAGAAGAACATATATGAAATATTGGATATACTAGGACGTCCATGTTTTCAATACGAGCCTGTATAAAACACGGATTCCACGGTCGCGATGAATAGCCAAACCCACATCCCTAGACCCCTACGAGAGCGGCAAGTAACACTGCCAATTCTAGGGTTAGGAGACCCGGTCTCGACTCCTCGAGATGGTCTCCCACTGGACCCTAGAACCCGGTTACTTGTGCTCCCCGCCTTGGGTCTATCTAATGCGGAAAAGTAAATAATATACAACGGTGACATCTTCCGCTACCTGGAAGTGCCCCAATAAAAGAATATTACATACAAATGAATTTTACATGAATGAAAAAGAAAATCTCTCATCTCACATAAAACCCCCAGCTATTCAAACGCGACAATCCAATACAACATATCACAGCAACACATAATATCTCATATCATCAACGTAAGCAAGTATGCGTATCCCGATTGTCGTTGATGTATAGCAACGAAGCCGGCGATACACCACATACTACGCTTACGGTCACAGAAAAGAAAGTGTAAAACTACAACAGTTGGAATCCGCAACTTCCTTAGACATCGCATGCCTAACCAAATGAATTCCTTAGACATCGCATGCCTAACAATTATAAACCCCGCATTTTAGTCTCTTTATCGAAAACTCTTTTCAATATCAAGTCGGGCAATTCAACAAGATTCCCGACGTCCTGATCGAATGCTCGTCGCAAACTTTAGTAGACGGCCGCACCCCAGATGCCGTCGACGAAGTGCACTAAGGCGGAACACCGCTGCCGCGAGCACCCGAACGGATGCTTTCGGCGACGGGGTTCTCCTACAGTCACTTGGTCGGGGCTATGGGGCGTAGCTGTCTATTAAGTTTACCCGGCGAGTATCCGCGTACGCTATGTGATTGCGACGGACTTTTGATCACATCAAAATTCCATAGCAACCGATCAAATGAGACTAAAGTGCTATGTTTATAATATTCAAATCAGTTATCTCATAACTACCTGTGGATTCCAATTATTGTATCACATTCCAGATAAATAGAAAAAATTAAACTTTCCGATCGAATCATCAAGCACCCAAGATTTCCCCAATATATCTCAACACTTGAAATCAGTTTAAAAACGTCCATCACATGCCACAGTACCAATGGTCCAGCCGTAGAAGGGTCAAGCCAACGCCTCACATGTGGCACGCCGTACTGCCCTAAACCCTAAGGTTCATAGGGCAGTTCAAGACGGTCACATAATCGAGTTAAGGTTTGTTGTCTTCTAGAGGGTCCATCGAGTTACTTGCACGACTTAGAACATTCTTAAACACGAGGAAAAATCCAACTTTTGAAAAATTTTCCGACAGGGGAAAAAGTGAGTTATTGATATCCGTTCGAACTTTTTAACAGTTTCTAAAAGTTATCCGGAAAACCACATAGACAAAATCTGATACTCCGATCGAAACATCGAATCCCCAAAATAACCCCAGAAAACTCAACTGTAGAATAAACATTAAAAATTCCCAGAGAACTCAGCACTGAATAAAAGAAGTTACTGTGCAAAAAGGAGTTGATGACGTCACCATTGCGCCGCGGAACCGCCGCAGAAGGCATGCTTCTGCCGCGGTTCCGCCGCGCTTTTTACTGTTCACCAAAATATTTTTGTACCGTAATTCTTAGAATTCCCTGCTGAATTTTTTAAGCATTTTTAATATTGAAAAATCCACAATTTTCAAAAAAGGACAGAGAGCAATTTGGATTCGGAGTTTCGGGTTCGATCGGACTTCAAACTCCGTCTAGACTTCGCCTAAAGCTCTAGCTTCGCTCTGATACCACTGTAGGGTTGCTAGGCACGCGCACAAGGGTCTACACGGCATCAACCAATCCCGATTAAAAATTTAGCCGTGCCGAACAACCCGAATACGGAACTTTAAACTAGAGATTAGGCGAAAACAAGCATGCTAAACATTTTAACACTAAGTGAGAGGGATTACAACCTTTGTAGATCCGGTCCTTCACTTCATATGCTCCGTGTTGTGGTCCCTTCGCTGTGATCATCGGGATCCGGACTCTCGAGAGGTTCCACGAAGAGAAAGACGCAACCTTTTCTTCCGATCTTCGATACTAAGATGATCTACCTTGAAGTTTCTTTAACACAAGCTAACACTCATGAAATGATGTGAACACCCTCATCTAAATGGCAAGGGAAGATGAGGATGATGAAGTAGAATTTTTGCTCTCTTTATTTATCTTTTTCTCATATTTATTCATCACCTTTGAAAAATCAAGCAAGCTTTTCCATGAAAGAAAAATGAAGAAGAAGATGAACAATAATAGTTATCCATTTGTGATGAATAGAAAGAATGTTATCATAATCATTTTTGCAACCATGGTTGTAGTAACCATTGTAGAGAGTTTACTAGGGTTAGGGTTTGGGTTGGGTTAAGTGTGAGTCATGGATAAAGATCAACACAAATATCTTTATCATGACAAAGTAAAGCTTCTAGAATCAACTAGAAGGTTTAACCCTAACCCAAACCCTAATCATGTTTAAACTCCTCTAATCATGTTGCATTAATAATTATAATATGTTACAATATTATATATCACATATACAATATTTATTGCAACAAAATAAAATAATACATTTAACATATATCGCATATATATCAATGTATTACCCGAGTGAGAAAAAGAATCTTTTAGTGAGCAAATATTAGTTAATGTAATTTAATATATCAAATATATTATTATACATTAAATTATCGAATCAACACTTGATCCGACAATCCGGCTATATCGCATATAACCGACTAATATTTATCCGTACCGATTCATCGAATCAACACTTGATCCGATGACCCGGCTGATATCAAATATCGCGAGAATACAATAAGATATCACATACCGCATTATCCTCGGTCCCGCACATATCACATATGTGCTCCTACTCCATTTTGCCTGAGTCAAGAAACCTCTGTGTAGGACTCTAAAGAATCGTCAATACGCCGGCAGTAGGTGATGATCATATCAAACACCCACAAGCTGCAAGCGGTCAGCTAAACATAACAGCTACCCAGGTATTGAGCGCTCAGAAGATCAACAAGCAAGCCTGTAACTTCTCCTATGAATCCAAACAGTAACACTCCCGTATAGCCCGGTCTCGTCGTCTGATATGTTGCATATCTCGCCTAGGGGTGGTAAACGTCAGACCCCAGTAGCTCGATAAGTCGTGTTGATATGAGGTCTATAACAGTTCGAGAAACTACTGATAACACTTACCAGTAAATCTCAGCATCCCTGGCCAGGGATTTCCGGTTATAGCCAATCGAACACAGCACAACATCAGCTCTCTATACCGGGAGAGACGAATCCCCTCCTATCGCTCATTGCCTCCATGTGATTCGGGACTGTACCCAAAAGCCACCTTTTTGCACGCCCTCTTGGACGTGGTATGATGGAAATCAAAGCACAGTGGGAACCACACAAGACTCTATGACGATCTCGGGTCAACAGACTACTCTGTACCAGTGTCACCGGAGAACTGCCATCTGACGTATGGTATATTACCATCTGGGAGTTCTCGGCGAGTCCGTCCAGTGCACCCAGTCTCCACTGAGCACCCGTACACCATCCTTGATATCAAACACCGATGGATATGGGATCATCCATCGCCCATCATATGGGTCAAGATGCGTATACGCTAGTCTACTCTGGTGCATCGATGCCCTGTCTCGATACACCCTCGACTAGGAACAGTTATAGGATGTACTCGTCGACTACCGTGGCCCCACTAGTATGATCTCATCATAGTCCCAGTAGTCGAGTACATATCCTAAGGGCTTTATCAACATGTAGTATAGAGATAATCAGAGTACATGTTAAGATAAAGTACAACCAGATAGCATACTATCATGTCGAGCAAGAAAGTCCTCCGTATATATGTCCAAGCATCCACTACAATATACATCGTATGTACAGTAATGGCCTCTAGGGCATACATATAACTAACAAAAAATGCAACAAGTAAACAATTTTACATCGAAGAGTTAAGGATTACAACCTTTGTAGTCTGTTCCTTCGCTTCATAAGCTCCGAGTTGAAGTCCCTTCCCTGCGATCATCATGCTACCGGACTCTAGAGAGGCTCCATGAGGTGAATGAGACATCCTTGCTTGAAGACTTCACAATCCAAGATGATCTACCTTGAGGAAACACAAACCCAAGCTTTCACTTCACTAATGAGGTATTAGTGAAGCAAACACCCTAATCTAAGTGGCTAGAATAGATGAGGATGATGAAGTAGGAATTTTGCTCTCTTTTATTTTCTATTTCTCACAAACAATCAGCACATTATAAAAAGCTAGAAAGCTTTTATGAGAGGAAGAAGAAGATGAAGTGTGATGAATGAATTATTGTTGAGGTTAGAAATGCAACCAAGGTTAAGCATGACATGCTTAACCCCTGTAGAGAATAAACCATAGACTAGGGTTAAAGGGTTAGATTAATAAATATCTTAGAAATATCCAAAGAGGTGGACTTAGTCAAAGCTTCATGAAGCTTCTTCAAAGCTCATCCATGACTTAATCCATTAAATTTGAATTACCAAAATAAATATAAATCCAACCATAAACCCAAGCATGGTTTAATCTCATATACCCTATTTGCATTTGTAACCCTAACATGTTACAATATTATATATCATATATATAATATATAATGCAACAAAAGAAAATAATACAATTAACATATATCACATATTTATCAATGTATCATCAAGTGAGAAAAAGAATCATTTAAGTGAGCTTATATTAGTTAATGTAATGTAATATATCACATATATATTATTAAATCAACAGTTGATTTAATAACCCGGCTATATTACATATAACCGACTAATATAATATGTATCAGTTCATCGAATCAACACTTGATCCGATGATCCGGCTATATCACGTATACCCGGCCGATATCACATATCACGAGAATCGAATACGGTATCACATACACGTATTATTCTCTGTCCCGTACATATCACATATGTGCTCCTACTTCGTTTTGCTTGAGCCAGGAAACCTCTTTGTAGGACTCTAAAGAATCGTCAATACGCCGGCAGTAGATGATGATCATATCAAACACCCACAAGCTGCAAGCGGTCAGCTAAACGTAACAGCCACCCGGGTATTGAGCGATCAGAAGATCAACAAGCAAGCCTGTACACACTCCTGTGAATCCAATCAGTAACACTCCTATGCAGTCCGGTCTTTTCGTCTGATATGTCGCATATCCAGTCTAAGGGTGGTAAACGTCAGACCCTGGTAACCGATGAGTCGTGTCGATGTGAGGCTCATAATGGGTCGAGAAACTACTGATAACACTTACCAGTTAATCTCCATATCAGCCCTGGACAGGGACTTCCAGTTATAGCCAATCGAACACTGCGCAACATTAACCCCCAATACCGGGAGAGACGAAACCCCTCCTATCGCTCATTGCTTCCATGAGATTCGGGACTGTACCCAAAAGACACCGTTTTGCACGTTCTCATGAATGTGATAAGGTGGAAATCAAAGCACAGTGGGAATCATACAAAACTCTATGACGATCTCTGGTCTACAGACTAACCTGTACCAGTGTCACCAGAGAACTGCTATCCGACGATAGGTATAATACCATCTAGGAGTTCTCGGCGAGTCCGTTCAGTGTACCGAGTCTCCACTGAGCACCCGTACACCATCTTTGATGTCAAACACCGATGGATATGGGATCATCCATCGCCCATCATATGGGTCAAGATGCCTATACGCTAGTCTACTCAGGTGTATCGATGCCCTGTCTCGATACACCCTCGACTAGGAACAGTTATAGGATGTACTCTTGGACTACCCTGGCACAACTAGTATGATTCGCATCATAGTCCTAGTAGTCGAGTACATATCCTAAGGGCTTTATCAACATGTGAGAGCAAGACAGTAAACCAATACAAGTCAACATGTTAAGATAAAGTGAAACCAGATAGCATACTATCATATCGAGCAAGAAAGTCCTCTCTATATATATCCAAGCATCCACTATAATATACATCATATGTACAACAATGGCCTCTAGGGCATATACATAACTAACAATGTCCCACTTGTACTAAGGCCAGGTGTTGTAGTATCTCATACCCAACATCCCGAAGAGTCTCTCAAAATGTATCTGGGGTATGGCCTTCGTGAGTAGATCCGCAGTGTTGTCCTTCATGTTAACTCTCCTGACCTCGATCTCACGGCGATCAACTATCTCCCGGATCAGGTGATACCGCCTCAGAATATGCCTGGATCTCTGATGAGACCTGGGTTCCTTGGCCAAACCCACAGCTCCATTGTTATCACAATACAAAGGTATTAGATGCTCAATGGATGGAACCACACCAAGTTCAGTGATGAACTTCTTGATCCAGACATCCTCTTTGGCAGCATCATTGGCAGCAACGTACTCAGCCTCCATCATCGAGTCTGCCACGGTTTCCTATTTGGAACTCTTCCAACAAACCGCCCCTCCATTGAGGGTGAAGAAAATCCCGAGTGCGACTTAGAGTCGCCCTTATCACTTTGGAAGCTTGAATCGGTAAAGGACTCCACGTGGAGTTCTCCGTTACCATACACCAAGAACATCTCCTTAGTCCTTCTCAAGTACTCGAGAATGTTCTTCACAACTGTCCAGTGATTCTCTCCAGGATCTGCTTGATACCTACTCACTACACTTAGTGAGCATGCTACATCGAGTCTGGTACATAGCATCGCGTATATGATAGAGTCTACTGCCGAAGCATAGGGTATCCCCTACATGCGAGCTCTCTCCAAATCAGTCTTAGGAGACATCTCTTTGGAGAGAATGAGTCCAGAGATCGTGGGTAAATACCCACGCTTAGATTCTTCCATACTAAACCTATTTATGTCACGACCCGAAGTTGGACTCGTGACCGGCACTTAACCACGTAACGTCTACAAGCGTGACGCGACTAAGTAAGCCGAACCCAAAAATCAAAACCATTAAAAGTAGTGAGTGTTGAAAACATTTGTTTAAAACATTTGGAAAACCTTAAGTAGTTTAATAAAAATCCTTAAAGTTTAAGTTATCATCTTAAAAATTTTGGCATCATTTCCTTTGTAAAAACTAACCCCGAAATTAGGTTCAAGATATGACATGAAATAAATGATAACAATATAGTACATCATCCTAAACGGGAGCAATCACGCCCAACGGCGGAAACAATCACCACAAGAGCAATATACGACGCCAAAGCGAAGAAATAAGCAATAAGTAAAAAACATCACAGAATGATAACTGCATAAGTAAAGTCGGCTTGCATGAGCTCGACAACAGAATAAAAATAATGTACATCATCGTCCTCACACTGGTCTCTAAGTCAATACATAAAGTAGAAGGAGAATACTAGATACAAAAGAGTGTACAATAAAATAACCAGATACCACAACCCACCTAATAGTAAAATGGCTCTCGCACCAACTGTAGTGGTATCTGTAGCCAAAAGGTATAAGGAAACAGCCTGCCGCGACTACTCTGATGGGAAAACTACAAATACTGTGGCACAACGGGGGTGAGTTGCCAACTCGTGAATAGAGATAACATATAAATGTAATCGTGAGCATGCACGTACTGCGCTACTTTATCATATGCCAGCAGATGATATCTATATGCGATAAGCAGTATGTGCATAATCATGCAAGTGCTCTATCAGGTAATATAACTACAGGATGAGATGCAAAATAATGAATACTGAGCATGGGAAATATAACATCTACACGGAATGTCAACGTGGAAAAAATAATCGGTGCCCATCAATGCACCCAGATCCCAATAAACTCAGGCGCCGACACTCTCATCGGCCCTCAAATCCTGTAAATCTCCGAGAATCACGAGTGCCCAACATCGGCACCCAAATATCATGAAATAATCCTGTCCTGCATCGACACATAAATCCTCATATATCGGGCTCCGTCAGTCCGGATCAGCCCACGGGCTCCGTCTGCGGTATCGGCCCTCGGCCCCGGCAGTACGGGTCATCCCGCATCCATCTATCGACTCTGGTCAGTATCCTCCGGATAACCGCCTTGTCCAACCAATCACCGGTAGGTACTCGCCACCCTGCCAGGCTCATCGTCTACTCCATGAAAAACATTTCTCGCCCCGGGGAACTATACCGGGCCCACCATGAACCCGCAAACGGATCATCCAACTCCTCGAATCGGGTTCAAACACACGTCTCAGAACCGAGAAAACGCGTGGTGGACGCACCAAAATATCATATCAAGAGGAAACCGTGTTTTCAAATAGTGCGTCTTTTCTTAAATAATTACACGGTCCTCAAAACCAGAAATCATATGAAATCCAAAACCAATGTGTAAGTCAAATGCGATGTGATATGCGCATCAAGTCATACTATAAGTAAAAGGGAGAAATCGCTCTTTAAAATAGTTTTAGTTTTTCAAAAGGCATCATGCGGCTCCTAGTTTCTACCAAAATCAGCATATCGAATCATATGTGAGATGAACTACAGTATAATGATCATGACAATTCTATAGTGAGAGTGTCATGGAAATTACTAACGGTGTGTGTGTAACATGCAGATTAGTGCTCGTACAACATGAACCGTTAGTAACAGTGTGGTATTCTATCACTTCTAAGTTCATATACATATAGCAGAGAATGCAGTATGCAACAAATAGTATCCATGAACAGTCAATGTATGTAAATGCAATATGCTGCTACAAGGTCCTATCAGCCCTGACGCATAACGCCATGCGGGCGATTTCCCCGTAGATGTTAAATCTACTCACCGTAGTCTCGCGCTAAGTATAGCCGACGACTTTCTTCCCTTTCTTCGTGGCGTTCGTCGTACTCGCCTGCGAACCTATAATTTCACAAAATATCACATATAAGCTCAAATCTACAAAATCACGACCTTAAAACCAAATTAGAAACACGCGTCGCAAACCAAGCTCGTGCGTGCGCGATACGCTAGAATGTGTGATTACGCGCCTGAAGCTACCCCGACGCGTCGCGATACGCAGAAACCCCAAACCCACACACGTATCACGCGTGTCGCGAAGGTTTAAAAAAATGAGAAATAGGGTAATTGACCCCGGATTTTTCTACGGGAACAATTAAATAAAATTGCACATACCATAATTCATCAAATAGCAGCAGACTCCTACCATCCAAACCCCAACCCCCAATTCACCCATCTGGCCGCAAATTGCGGCCAGAATGCATTTTTCGGCGGCCTGGGTAGGGAGCTGGGCTCCCGGGCTTCGTGTGTGTGCTCTATACCCTATGTACATGCTACAGTAAATACAAAATTGTTCTGAAACAATCGGGGTACTAGCAGATTCCAACAGAGCCACAAACTAGTTAAAAACAACACTTTAGCACTAAATCGATACATTAAGGTATTTTAGTGCAAACCAAGGTGAAAACCTGTCTTCAACAGCTCTAATAGCACACAAAAAGTTAACCAAGCCAACAAAATACCAATCTAACATATACATCACAAATTCCCCTCAATATCCCCAAAAATGCACGTAAAACACGATTTCTAGCTAAAATACTACAAAATATAGGAAAAGGGTGTTAACATGAGCTATATACCTTCAAAAGACCTTAGAAAAACCCAAAATTTCCAGCACTAGCCTCAGGTGCACAGACATGCCACCAAACACCTCAAAAGAGCCACCTTTATAAGGGTTTTTGTGAATAAAAATGGGTTTTTGGTGTAGGGTTTGAGCATGAATCAAATGGGAAGTGAAAAGAGAAGAGAAGATGATGAAAAGGTGTTGTTGCTGCTGCCTTTTCTGCAGGAATTTCAGAAATGAGAGAAAAGAGAGAGAAGAGAGAAGGAAAATGGGTCAAAAAGTCAAGTTTCTTACCTACCCACCATACCTCTCCATTCCCCATTTAAATTTAAAATGAAAAGGGGTTTTGGCTTGATTAAAATGGTGGGTAAAAAGAACCAGAAAGAAAAGATAATGGTTACATGCTAACACTTTAAACCTAAGTCCAAAAGTGTGCTAAGTATGCAAGTGCACTACACTAAACCTTGCATAAGAAATAATTAAGGAAAAATTTCCATATAAGGTGCACACAAGCTCAATTTAAAATTTATAAACCCTATTTATATATAAAACACTTCCCAACACGATTATCACTAATTAAAAAGGAAAATAAGATTTTCGGGTTTTTTTATGAAAAACACGCATAATTACTAATTAACGCGAAAATATCCTAAGCGAATTTCAAAGCATTACAATCTACCCCCTTAAAGAAATTCGGTCCCCGAATTTATAAATCTAACTACACGTACCTTCAAAGAGATGGGGATATCTCTTCCTCATCTCGCTCTCGGTCTCCCAAGTGACCTCCTCGCTACTCGGACCGTGCCAAAGTACCTTGACGGACGGTATGTCCTTCGATCTCAATTTCTTCACTTGTCGATCCTAGATGACCACCGGCTGCTCTGCATAGGAAAGGTCGCGCTCAAGCTGGATCGTCGGATGCTGAATCGCATGCGAAGGATCATGAAGATACTTGCAGAGCATCAAAACGTGAAATACGGGGTGCACATCTGGGAAACTCGGCGGAAGGGCTAACCGATACGCAACTGCACCAACACGCTCGAGGATCTCGAAGGGGCCCACATATTTGGGACTAAGCTTCCCCTTGTTCCTAAATCTCATCACACCTTTCATTGGGGAGACCCTCAAGAAAACATGATCACATATAGAAAACTCAAGTCTGAGCCGACGACGATCCGCATAAGACCTCTGCCGACTATGGGCTGCTCTCATCCTATCGCGAATCAACTGGATCTTCGCGGTCGTCTCCTCCACAATCTGCGGCCCTAAGATACTGCTCTTACTGAGCTCTGTCCAACAGGCGGGCGATCTGCATCTCCTCCCATAAAGAGCCTCAAACGGTGCCATCTGAATGGTCTCCTGGTAGCTGTTGTTGTAGGAGAACTATACTAAGGGTAAATGATGATCCCAGCTACCTCCGAAGTCTAATACGCATGCTCTGAGCATGTCCTCGAGAGTCTGAATAGTCCGCTCTGACTGTCCGTCGGTCTGCGGATGAAATGCTGTGCTGAAACTCAAGCGGGTGCCCAAAGCCTCCTGAAGCCTCTGCCATAGTCGGATGGTAAACTGGGTGCCTCTGTCGGACAAGATACACGTCGGAACTCCGTGCAGTCGTACAATCTCATCGATGTATATCTGGGCATACTGAGCAAAACCGAAAGTCGTCTTCACTGGTAGGAAGTGAGCCGCTTTCGTCAAACGATCTACGATCACCCAGATGGAGTCATACCCTTGACTGGTCCTGGGTAGACCCACAATGAAGTCCATAGAAATCTATTCCCATTTCCACTCCGGAATGGGTAATGGCTGTAGCTCTCCCGTGGGCCTCTAGTGCTCGGCTTTGACTTGCTGACAAGTCAGGCATCTCGACACGAAATCTGCGATGTCCCTCTTCATTCCGTCCCACCAGTAAACATCTCTCATGTCATGGTACATCTTGGTGGAACCTGGATGAACACTGTACATAGATCGATGTGCCTCCTTAAGAATCTCACGCCGCAGTCCCTCAGCATCTAATACGCACAGTCTAGTCCCAAATTGTAGTATCCTCTGATCATCGATCACGAACTCGGAAAATCTGCCATGTCCAATCTTTGCCATGATCTCTGAACAACGGTCATCTCTGTACCGTGCCTCATGTATACGGTCAAGCAACTGTGGGCATGCACGAACATGCGCAAGCTGTCCCCCGATTGGCGTAAACTCGAACTGTACCTGGCTGTCGCATAAAATCTGCCAATCTGACGACGACTGCCTCTGTACTGCGCTCAAACAAGATAGACTACTCCCGGGCCTCCTACTCAAAGCATCATCTACTACATTAGCCTTGCCCGGGTGGTACATGATCTCGCAATCATAGTCCTACACTAACTCCATCCAACGGTGCTGTCTAAGGTTTAGGTCTCGCTGTTGAAATATATACTTTAAGCTCTTGTAATCAGTGAATATCTGGCACGACTCGCCGTATAGGTAATGTCGCCAGATATTAAGTGCAAAGACCACTGCAGCCATCTCTAATTCATGAGTGGGGTAGTTCTGTTCATGTTTCTTCAATTGTCGCGAAGCATACGCGATCACCCTGTCATGCTGCATCAATACGCACCCTAGCCCCACTCGAGAAGCATCACAATAGACCACAAATCCGCCTGATCCTGAAGGCAATGATAATACCGGCGCCGTAGTCAGTCGAGTCCGTAGCTGATGAAAACTGTGCTCACACTCCTCCGTCCAATTGAAAGGAACTCCGTTCTGGGTCAACCCGGTCAAAGGTGTAGCAATACGGGAGAAGTCCTGCACGAATCGCCTGTAGTAACCGGCCAACCCTAGAAAGCTGCGAATCTCCGTAACTGATGTGGGTCTGGGCCAACACTGAACGGCCTCGATCTTCCTCGGGTCCACACATATACCCTCTCGTGTAATCACGTGGCCCAAGAAGTCTACGCTGTCCAGCCAGAATGCGCAATTGGAGAATTTTGCGAAAAGCTGGTGCTCCCTAAAAGTCTGCAGTGTAATCCGCAGGTGCTGCTCGTGCTCCTCTCTACTCTAGGAATATACCAGAATATCGTCAATGAATACTATGATGAACAGATCAAGATACGGCCGGAAAATACGGTTCATCAAGTCCATGATGGCTGCTGGCGCATTGGTGAGTCCGAACAACATCACCAAAAACTCATAATAGCCATAGCGCGTGAAGAAAGCTGTCATAGGAATGTCCTCCTGTCGAACCCGCAGCTGATGGTAGCCTGATCGCAAATCGATCCTCGAAAAGTATCCTGCCCCCTGATGCTGATCGAACAAATCGTCGATGCGTGGCAAAGGATACCTGTTCCGCACTGTAACCCTGTTCAGCTGGCGGTAGTCGATACACAAACGCATGCTGCCGTCTTTCTTCTTAACAAATAGGACCGGAGCACCCCAAGGAGAAACACTGGGTCGAATAAGTCCCTTATCCAGCAAATCTTGCAACTGACCCTTCAATTCTCTAAGTTTCTTCGGGGCCATCCGATAAGGCGGTACAGAAATAGGCCCTGTGACAGGAATCAAGTCAATACAGAAAGAAATGTCACGCTCGGGCGGTAGCCCAGGAAGCTCATCAGGGAACACATCAGGGAACTCGCTAACAACCGGAACCTGATCCAACGGAACCTCTGTAGCTCTAGTATCGCAAACATAGGCGAGAAATCCCTGACATCCCTTCCTCAAAAGCTGTCCATCGTGAAAAGAAGAAATCAAACTGTGAGGGGCGGCACCACGGTCCCCCAGCACAACAAAAGTCGACTCACCGGGAAAATAAAATCTAACTGTCTTCTCGCGGCAGTCCACAGACGCATAGCACGTGGCTAACCAATCCATGCCCAAAAGAACGTCGAAGTCCAACATCTCAAGAAGGATCAAATAGAATGGAAACACTCTCTCGCCAATACGGACGATACAGGATCGGAACACGTGCCTAGCAACAAACGACTCTCCCACAGGAGTGGTCACAACAAGCAGCTGATCAAGCAAACCGGACTCTCTACCCAAACTCGGCACAAAGTGTGTGGATACGTACGAGTGCGTGAATCCGGGATCGAACAACACGTGTGCATCAACTGAACATACTTGAAGGATACCTGAGATCACCGCATTGGACGCCTGCGCATCCTGATGCGTCAAAGCAAAAACTCGTGCCTGTCCTCCACCTGTGACTGACTGTCCTCTGCCTCGGTCACCCCGTCCTCTCTGAGCAAATCCTCCACGCCCATGACCTCTCTGAGTATGAGTCTGACGCGGAGAAACAGTAGGTACAACAGGCAACTCCCTCTGGGGTGGTGAAGGTGGTAAGGTGACATGCGGTGCTGCTGCCTCCCTCCGGTGTATCTCAGGACAATCTCTAACGAGGTGAAGTAGACTGCCGCACCTAAAGCACCCCTGTAATGGCTGCGGACTCTCCCATGGATACGAACTAAACATATAGCCTCGTCCCGAATCTCTGCCACTCCTCGTACCTGAATGGTACCTGTCGCGGCGTCTGAATATCTGTCTCCGTGCTGATATACCAGTACGAACTCTCTTTGGTTCCGGAACTACCGAAATCTCAGTAAGGCGCTCCTTGACTAATAGGGTTGCGTCTACAGCTGCTGCATATGTCTCGTAATGCTGTGAGCTGATCGCAAGGAACGGTGGTGTAAGCAAGCCTCAGACAAATCTCTTGACCCGCATCTCTTCAGTAGCCACTAGGTATGGAGCATAAACTGATAGTTTGGTGAACAACACAACATACTCGGCCACTGACATCTCCGGAGTCTGGCGTAAGGACTCGAACCTGCGTTCTCTACTATCTCTGACACTCAGTGGAAGAAAGCGGGCAAGGAATAGTGCCACAAACTCTGTCCAGGTCATAGGAGGAAGACCTACTGCTCTACCCTTCTCAACTGATTCGCACCATTTCTGCGCAAGGCCTTCCAGGCGAAAGCTCGCGAACTCTACCCATCTCGCATCTGCACATCTAAGTGAACGACATATCCGAGCCATCCTATCAATGAAAGACTGTAGGTCCTCGGCTGTATCGGTGCCTGTGAAGACCGGAGGCTTCAGCCTCATAAACTCTGATAGCGATACTGAGATGACCCATGTAGCTGCAGGGGCAACTGCCTGTACTGTGGGTACCATCGTGGTCCCTGTGATGGGTGGAGCTACCTCTGGTCGCTGCGCTCGAAGTGTCTCAACTAGTGATCCCATCATCTGGCGCATCTCCTGCATACTGGATCCCACCGTCTGGCGCATCTCCTGCATACCAGCCCCTAACATGGAAATCTGATCTTTCGTAAGAGGAAGAGCCTGCTCGGGTACAACCGGTGTACTACCCGGATCAGTCCTCGTCTCGGACGAGTCAACTCGAATCTCGGCCCTCGCGGCCGCTCTCTGCGCCCTTGTAGTCTTTGGCGGCATAATGGCTGAAAGGAAAATAGGATTCGATAAGGATACGGAAATCGAATCGCAAGAATGTATATATTCAAGAAGGGATTTAAATCAATAAGTCCTAAGGTCTCTTAGGCGGAGTACCGTATCGTGAGTATGCCGCGGAACATACGCACGCTACGCCACTCTGCTTCAGCTACCTACTCCATCATACCAGGGACATCCTATACTCCGAAAGGTAAAACCTACGCTCTGATACCAACTTTATCACGACCCGAAGTTGGACTCGTGACCGGCACTTAACCACGTAACGTCTACGGCGTGACGTGACTAAGTAAGCCGAACCCAGAAATTAAAACCATTAAAAGTGGTGAGTGTTGAAAACATTTGTTTAAAACATTTGGAAAACCTTAAGTAGTTTAATAACAATCCTTAAAGTTTAAGTTATTATCTTAAAAATTTTGGCATCATTTCCTTTGTAAAAACTAACCCCGAAATCGGGTACAAGATATGACATGAAATAAATGATAACAATATAGTACAGCATCCCAAACGGGAGCAATCATGCCCAACGGCGGAAACAATCACCACAAGAGTAATATACGACGCCGAAGCGAAGAAATAAGCAATAAGTAAAAAACATCACAGAATGATACCTGCATAAGTAAAGTCGGCTCGCACAAGCTCGACACCAGAATACAAATAATGTACATCATCGTCCTCACACTGGTCTCTAAGTCAATACATAAAGTAGATGGAGAATACTAGATACAAAAGAGTGTACAATAAAATAACCAGATACCACAACCCACCTAACAGCAAAACAGCTCTCGTACCAACTGTAGTGGTATCTATAGCCAAAAGATACAAGGAAACAGCCTACCGCGACTACTCTGATGGGCAACCTGCAAATACTGTGGCACAACGGGGGTGAGTTTCCAACTCGTGAATAGAAATAACATATAAATGTAATCGCGAGCTTACACGTACTGCGCTACTTTATCATATGCCAGCAGATGATATCTATATGCGATAAGCAGTACGTGCATAATCAGGCAAGTGCTCTATCAGGTAATATAACTACAGGATGAGATGCAAAATAATGAATACTGAGCATGGGAAATATAACATCCACACGGAATGTCAACGTGGAAAATATAATCGGTGCCCATCAATGCACCCAGATCCCAATAAACTCAGGCGCCGACACTCTCATCAGCCCTCAAATCCTGTAAATCTCCGAGAATCACGAGTGCCCAAAATCGGCACCCAAATATCATGAAATAATCGTGTCCAGCATCGACACATAAATCCTCATATATCGGGCTCCGTCAGTCCGGATCAGCCCACGGGCTCCGTATGCGGTATCGGCCCTCGGCCCCGGCAGTACGGGTCATCCCGCATCCATCTATCGACTCTGGTCAGTATCCTCCGGATAACCGCCTTGTCCAACCAATCACCGGTAGGTACTCGCCACCCTGCCAGGCTCATCGTCTACTCCATGAAAAACATTTCTCGTCCCGGGGAACCATACCGGGCCCACCACGAACCCGCAAACGGATCATCCAACTCCTCGAATCGGGTTCAAACACACGTCTCAGAACCGAGAAAACGCGTGGTGGACGCACCAAAATATCATATCAAGAGGAAACCGTGTTTTCAAATAGTGCGTCTTTTCTTAAATAATTACACGGTCCTCAAAACCAGAAATCACATGAATTCCAAAACCAATGTGTAAGTCAAATGCGATGTGATAGGCGCATCAAGTCATACTATAAGTAAAAGGGAGAAATCGCTCTTTAAAATAGTTTCAGTTTTTCAAAAGGCATCATGCGGCTCCTAGTTTCTACCAAAATCAGCATATCGAATCATATGTGAGAGGAATTACAGTATAATAATCATGGCAATTCTACAGTGAGAGTGTCATGGCAATTACTAACGGTGTATGTGTAACATGCAGATTAGTGCTCGTGCAATATGAACCGTTAGTAACAGTGTGGTGTTTTATCACTTCTAAGTTCATATACATATAGTAGAGAATGCGGTTTGCAACAAATAGTATCCATGAACAATCAATGTGTGTAAATGCAATATGCTTCTACAAGGTCCTATCAGCCCTGACGCATAACACCATGCGGGCGATTTCCCCGTAGATGTTAAATCTACTCACCGTAGTCTCGCGTTAAGTGTAGCCGACGACTTGCTTCCCTTTCTTCGCGGCGTCCGTCGTAATCGCCTGTGAACCTATAATTTCACAAAATATCACACATAAGCTCAAATCTACAAAATCATGACTTTTAAACCAAACTAGAAACCCGCGTCGCAAACCAAGCTCGTGCGTGCGCGATACGCTAGAACGTGTCATTACGCGCCTGAAGCTACCCCGACGCGTCGCGATACGCAGAAACCCCAAACCCACACACGTATGACGCGTGTCGCGAAGGTTAAAAAAATACGAGAAATAGGGTAATTGACCCCAGATTTTGCTCCGGGAACAATTAAATAAAATTGCACATACCATAATTCATCAAATAGCAGCAGACTCCTACCATCCAAACCCCAACCCCCAATCCACCCATCTGGCCGCAAATTGCGGCCAGAATTCATTTTTCGGCGACCTGGGTAAGGAGCTGGGCTCCCGGGCTTCGTGTGTGTGCTCTATACCCTATGTACATGCTACAGTAAATACAAAATTATTCTGAAACAATCGGGGTACTAGCAGATTCCAACAGAGCCACAAACTAGTTAAAAACAACACTTTAGCACTAAATCGATACTTTAGGGTATTTTAGTGCAAACCAAGGTGAAAACCTGTCTTCAACAGCTCTAATAGCACACAAAAAGTTAACCAAGCCAACAAAATACCAATCTAACATATACATCACAAATTCTCCTCAATATCCCCCAAAAATGCACGTAAAACACGATTTCTAGCTAAAATACTACAAAATATAGAAAAAGGGTGTTGACATGAGCTATATACCTTCAAAAGACCTTAGAAAAACCCAAAATTTCCAGCTCTAGCCTCAGGTGCACAGACTTGCCACCAAACACCTCAAAAGAGCCACCTTTATAAGGGTTTTTGTGAATAAAAATGGGTTTTTGGTGTAGGGTTTGAGCATGAAACAAATGGAAAGTGAAAAGAGAAGAGAAGATAAAGAAAAGGTGTTGTTGCTGCTGACTTTTCTGCAGGAATTTCAGAAATGAGAGATAAGAGAGAGAAGAGAGAAGGAAAATGGGTCAAAAAGTCAAGTTTCTTACCTACCCACCATACCTCTCCATTCCCCATTTAAATTTAAAATGAAAAGGGTTTTTGGCTTGATTAAAATGGTGGGGAAAAAGAACCATGCAAGAAAAGATAATGGTTACATGCTAACACTTTAAACCTAAGTCCAAAAGTGTGCTAAGTGTGCAAGTGCACTATACTAAACCTTGCATAAGAAATAATTAAGGAAAAATTTCCATATAAGGTGCACACAAGCTCAATTTAAAATTTATAAACCCTATTTATATATAAAACACTTCCCAACACGATTATCACTAATTAAAAAGGAAAATAAGATTTTTTGGTTTTTTATGAAAAACACGCATAATTACTAATTAACGCGAAAATATCCTAAGAGAATTTCAAAGCGTTACACTTTAGTGTGGTGTAAATGTACCTGGATTGGGACAATCCCAGTGTCCTTTTAGATCTATCTCTATAGATCTTAATTCCCAAAATGCAAGAGGCATCACCTAGATCTTTCATTGAGAATCTATGTGATAAAAAGAGCTTGACCGAGTGCAGCATAGGAACATCATTTCCTATCAAGAGTACATCATCCACGTACAATATGAGGAAGACAACCTTACTCTATGCCACCTTCTTGTAGATACAAGGTTCATCTATGTTTTTGATGAAATCAAACTCTTTGACTACAACATCAAAACAGATGTTCCAACCCCGCGATGCTTGCTTTAACCCATAGATAGATTTAAGCAGCTTGCACACCTTTCCGCTGCTCCCACTATCTATGAAGCCCTCTGGCTGAGTTATGTACACGCACTCCTCTAAATCACCATTTAGAAAAGCGGTCTTAACATCCATCTGCCAGATTTCGTAGTCATAGTATGCAGCAATGGCAAGTAGGATCCGAATGGACTTAAGCATAGCCACTGGAGAAAAGCTTTCGTCATAATCCACACCTGGTCGTTGGCGAAAACCCTTTTCAACAAGTCTAGCTTTGAAAGTCTCAACTTTTCCATCTACACCAAGTTTCTTCTTAAAGATCCATTTTCTCCCAATGTGTTTTACCCCTTCAGGAGCAACTTCCAAAGTCCATACTTTGTTGATGTATATGGATTCCATCTTAGATCGCATTGCATACAGCCACTTCACAGAGTCCCCACTCTTGATGGCCTGCTCGAAGCTAGTCGTGCCATCATCTTCCATGATGCAATCCTCGCTCCAACCATCAATGAGAAAACCGTAGTATCTCTTAGGTGGATGAGGAACCCTACTAGATCGGCAGAGCGGCTGAGGTTCGTTGAGAACTATCGAATCCTCTGGTTCCAGTAAATCTTTAGTTGTATTTTGTGCTACTGGAACTTCTTCCAGCTCTACCTCTTCGCCATTGATTTCTTTAGCGAGAAATTCCTTTTCTTAAAAGGTGGCGTATTGAGAAACAAACACTTTTTTTCTCCTCAGCGTGGTAGAAAATATATCCTTGGGAATTCTTACGATATCCCACAAACTTGCAAAGAACTGATTGTGCCTCGAGTTTGTCCGAATTTTGCCTTTTGACATAGGACGGACAACCCCATATCTTAACTCGTTTAAAATATGGTCTCTTCCCACTCCATATCTCATATGGCGTGGTAGGTACAGATTTAGATGGAACTTGATTCAATAGGTATGCTGCTGTCTCAAGCGCATAACCCCAAAAGGAAATAGGTAACTCAGCGGTGCTCATCATAGAGCGCATTATATCTAATATGGTGCAATTCCTCCGCTCCGATATAACGTTGTGCTATGGTGTATAGGGAGGAGTAAGCTGAGAGAGAATCTCATTCTCTTTTAGATAGTCTTGGAACTCATTGCTCAAGTATTCTCCTCCTCGATTAGATCGAAGGATGTTAATACTTTTACCCGTTTGGTTCTCTACTTCGTGCTTATATTCTCTGAATTTCTCAAAAGCTTTAGACTTGTGTTTCAATAGGAACACATGTCTGTATCTTGAGAGATCGTCAGTGAATGTAATGAAGTACGAGGAACCATTCCTGGCATGTGTAGACATGGGACCACATACATCACTATGAATCAGTCCCAAGAGTTCTGTAACTCTTTCTCCGTGTCCACTAAACGGAGTTTTGGTCATTTTACCTTTGAGACATGACTGGCAAGGGTCATAAGATGAAAATTCGAACGGATTGAAATATCCATCCTTATGTAACTTAGCTAGTCGTGTCGCATTGATATGACCTAGTCTACAATGCCACAAGAAGGATTCATTCATTTCTGAACTCTTCATCTTGTGTGTGTTTTGTCAATTAAGAACCGTGGTTTGGTTTAGAACGTATATGCCATTATTTAGCGAGCCTGATCCAATCAACTTTTGATTCAGGAAGATGTTCATAACATTATCATGTACTATAAAATTATATCCTTCTTTACTCAATAAAGAAACTGATGTAAGATTGCATATCAGGGTCGGAATGTAATAGTATTCGTTCAGAATCAATGTATTACTACTGGGTAATACAAGGTGATATTCACCAACTGATTTGGCTGCAATATTTGCACCATTCCCTACTTTTATGGAATGATCACCCATTCCCAGTTCCCTACCATTTCGTAGCCCATGTAACATATTACATATGTGGGATCCCGATCCAGTATCTAATACCTAGGACGTAGAGTGAACTGAGAAACGGTTCTCGATAACTAACACACCCGAAGAGGATGCATCAACATGCTTGTTCTTCATTTGGGCGGCGTGAGAATCCGGATATGTCCCTATTTCCTGCTCGGACTTATAACAATTATAAGAAAGAACTGGACCAACGTTCCCCTGCTCAGTATAATAAGCGAGTTCGGTCAATACATCCATATTATTATCTTGGTTAAGGCCTGACATGGTCTCTACCTAGAGAGGGAGAGAAGAAAACAGTTTTAGCGTATGCTCTTGTAAGATTAGATTGGTTATTTGTTGGCTATAGTGCCCTCAAGGCAATTATCATAGTCGCGGACATGTGATTATGATGATTGAGGCAGGACCTATACCGATGAAACAGTCTTACTCAAGATGATAGTATGCTATCTGGTTTGTCTTTATCATCATATACATGTTGATAGAGCCCGTAGGATTCTTTCTTGACTGCCAGCATTGTGATGGCGATCACATATGTGAGAGCTGGGGTCTATAAGCACATCCTTAAATGTCCCTAGTCGTAGGAGTATCGAGACCGGGCATCGATACTCCAGTGTAGACTAGTGTATACTGATCGAGACCCCGACGAAGGGCGGTGGCCAGGTCTCACAAGCCATTAGTGTTAGTTTGTTCACCTAAGATAGTATACAGGTGCTCATTGGGTTATGAGTATACTGGACGGACTCACCGGGAACCTGCTAGTTGGTATTATACCTATTGTCAGATAGCAGTTCCCAGGTGACATGTGTACAGATTAGTCTGTCGACCTGAGATCGTCATTTATCTCGTGTGAGTTCCCATTGTGCTTTGATTACTACCCTACCACGGCTCAAAGGAGTCATGCAAACAGGTTTTAGTTAGGTACAGTCCTAAGCCACATGGAGGCAGTGATCGGATCGTCGGGGATTCGTCTCTCCCGGTATTTGGGGTTGATATCGCGTTGTGTACGGATGACCATCACCATAAATCCGCGGCCACGGTAGACGAGAATTATTGATCCTGGATCGATAGTTTCTCAGGTGGTGATGGGTTTCATACCGACACTAAATATCATGTTGTTGGGGGTCTGACTTTATCCACCCCCCCAGACTCGATATGCGATACTCTTAGACGAACAGACCGGACTGTGCGGATATTGTCACTGACAGGCTCAGTAGGGGTTCAGGATGAGTTTGCTCGTCGGCCTCCCTTTCGCTCAATACCTGGGTAGCCGTTACGTACAGCTAGTGCCGCTGACGTGCTTGTGGTTAAACCTACTGCCGGCGTATTGACGAGTCTTTAGAGTCCCACACAGAGGGTTTTCACGGTTCAGGCGATATGGTGTACATGGTGTATGTTGATACATACAGGTGTTCGATTAAATATGTGCAAGCTGCGCAGACTTTAATCGGATGGTTGATAATACTAGCGGCTTAGGATTAAGCCGGATTATTAAATCGGGTTTTGATTTAATAATTTATATATGTATTCTAGTATTATTGTTCACTATTCGTTTTCTCTCTCGGCTATTCGTATTTTGGTATGAATACGCGTATATGTATTTCGATACATGTACCGGGAAGTATTCCGTATTTTATATGGAATAGCTTCTAGAAGATGCCATCTCATTTATAGGATTTTCCATTTATGGAAATTCATTTGTTTTTATTAATGAGGTGGAAAAGGTGATGTGATTTGTGGCATGGGTTTGTGCATGTCGCATGGTATGGTCTCATTTGTTTAATGCAAAATGTTGGAAAAAGAAAATGATTTTTTTTTGTGGATGAGAGAGGGGGGCCGGCCACAATTTTGGGGTGGGGATTCATTTACATTATTGATTACATTAGCTCTCTCTCTCACTCTCTCATTCACCCAAAAAATGAGTTAGCAAATTTTGCTCATGCCAAAAGCCATCACCTCCTTCATCTTCATCTATGGTTGCTCCATGAGCATTTTTAGTTGAGAGAAAATTGTAGTGAAACTTTCATACACCCCCACTCTCCATCGTCGGCAATGTTGGAGCGTCGGTTACCTCGTTCGACGAGGTTGGAGCTTGCGCCGTTTCCCTCGGGTGGATCACCGGAGATGGACGAAGACCGGCAACCAAACATCGTCAAAGGATCACTAGGAGCTTGGAATGAAGACCGAAGGACACGGATCAACTCGGTATAAAAATTCTAACTCTTAGTTTAGGGTTTAAGATCGATTCGGGTAGCGGTAGCGTCGGTTTTAGAAAATTTTTTCCGCATTTTGGCCGCGTTTTGACGGCCGGGGCGCTGCCGAGCCCTTCATGGTATCAGACCCACCCTTTAAACCACTTGCTAGCATGTTTAGAAGTGCTTAAAATATCAATCGACCAAAGTTTCTGAAATCACGATTTCAATTTTCTGTTTTCTGCCGATTTTCAAAAGTGTTCAAAAAATTATTTCGAGAGGCTTAAAAATCCGTGCAGGCAATTTTGAGAGTAGACAAAAATTTTGGGGGCATGATTCGTCTATAGCGCCGCGGAACCGCTGCGTAATACCCCTATTGGCGGCGGTTCCGCGGTCGAATAGTGGCGACGGGCTCCAAAATCTTTACTGTAGCTCTATTTAATGGAATTGTGATTTTTAACATATTCTGTTTTGGCCCAGATTTATGTTTCAGAGCTGGTTTTGCTATTAGGGACAAAATGAAATTTAGTCGATCGATATTTTAAGTGTGCGTTTAATAGTACATACATTTCTATCTGTGACCGTGAATGTCATTTGATCGGTAAACCCGTCTAACTGATATATGTTCTTTTAGACGGGTTTGTGAACGTGACATTCACGTTGATGTTCTGTGTTGTGTTGTGATGTTGGTTGGATCGTCGTGGTGGATAGCTATGGTGCAATGATTAGTACAGTTTTATTTCATTTATACATTTCATATTGCGGGGCGAGCGTCCCACATGTGGACTGCCGTCTTTGCCAGTTTGTATATTATTCTTTTGGGGCACGACCGGGCTGAGGTCGATGTCACCCTTGTATATTATTTCTTTTCTGTACTAGGATTACCCCACGGTGGGGTGCAGGAATAGCCGGATTCTAGAGGGCAACGGGTCCGCATCTCATGGCCTTGGGACGGAGGGGACCTTACTCTAGAATTAGTGGGCTATTCGCCGCACTCGTAGGGGTATAGGTATGACCCACGGAGGGGCGCTCAAGTTACCGGATTCCGAGAAGTGTCGGGTGGCCCATTCACGTTGTTGAAGGGGGATGCCTCACTTCTAGTTTTGGTGGGTAACTTTCCGCACTCGTAGGGGTCTAGGTTTCATTGCACATGCTATCCACACGACAGGGAACGTTGTGTCTCACTTGCGGCTCAAGTGAAACTCGGGGCTCCAGATTATCCACCATTCTGTATTGCTTCTGTGATGTTGCTTTATATCATGCCTGGGACGAATGTTATATATATATATTTATATATACTAGTAGATGTTGTATATGTTTTACACCCGCGCTAGACCATTCTCCGCTCTGTCGTTAGTTAAGTAACCTAACGGGTGATGACGGGACCCAGTGGCGAATGCGGATGGCATATACGTACATTTTATTTTCGTTCTTTTCTGGTGTGATTAATTGATGGGACTGCATAGATTCTTATCAATACAAGGATAAAACAAACCTATATATGATGTTTTTGGAACCAAGTTTTTAAAAACTGACATTCCAGACGTACACTTTTGCTTTGCATCATGGTATTCATTTTGGAATATCCTGCACCTCATTCGACGAGGCAAGGGCCGAGATCTCTTCATCGGGAGTGACCCCTTAGGTAAAAGTTTGCGTCAACGTAATAACTTTACTATAATCGATTATTTTTTCTTTGCATCGTGGTATTCAGTTTGGGATATCCTGCACCCCATTCGACGGGGAAAGATCCGAGATCCCTTCACCGGGAGTGACCTCTTTAGCAAAAGTTTTCGCCACTATATATTTATAAAACCACTTGGATTCCTTCAACGAGATCAAGTTCATTACGTTAAAGGTTTTTCGCCAAAAACTAGCCGTAGCCCTCCGTCATTTCGTACAAGTAGTACTTAGTATTCTTGCTGCGTTTGTTGACTCCGTCAAGGCGTAGTGTTCAGTCGATAAAACTGCACATTTGTAGTACATTTTTCCTACCATTTTTATATTAAAAAAGGACTTTATTATAATATATTATACATATGAGGGTTTATGTGTAAAAACATTATTTTCCATGTGTTAATATATTTAATTATCATTTGGTAGGAAAATGTATGCAAATAATATTACTGGTCTAATCCTAGTAGAACAAAGTCTACTAAAATCTTATATGAGTTGTTGTGCAGATTATTTCCAAGTTGTTATGAAGGATTTAACAAACAAATCAATTTGTTGAAGAATACTTTCCAAATTAAAGAGCAAACTTGGAGACTAAGTCTGGAAGCAACCGAGAAAATATTTTCAGATTCTGAAGAAGCCTAGGAATGCCAAATGTCACCATCAGAGAGCCCAAGAAAAACGACAAAATGATCCACACCATGGAGCGCGGATCCGCGGCCAAATCTACCCTGGGGCCGCGGATCCGCCGCGGTTTGATGAGGTCAGAATGCAATATTTTGGGAGATTTTCAAGTGCTGAATTTTACCAACTTCGCAACAAAAAGATTCTGGGTTTTCACTATATAAAGGCACCGAGGGCATCTTGGAAAAGCTATCAAGCCGAAGAGATCACGAAGCTCCCGACGCTCACGCATCCAGGCTGATCATCGACTGTTCGACTACCTCCTTAGGAAAGATCGAGAAGCAAATCAAGTTTTGTAATCATTTTCTATGGAATAAAAAGTGTAGTTTGAAGGAGTTGATTAATAAAGGTATTTAGTTTTATTTAATTGTTTTTTGCATTATGTTTTCCCTCTCTTTCTTTTCATCTTCTTCTCCCAACATGCGCGAGTAATTCTCCGCTTGTTAGGGTTCGTAGGATTAGGGTAGGTTAATGGGGGATGAAAATAATTAAACCCTTTTTAAGTCCTATAAAGTTTAGGAACTTTATCAAAATAATCATTAACATCCTAATCGGGCGCGCTAGCAATTCCTTGCTAGTTCCGACCGCGATTAGAGATTAGATTAATGATTGTTTTGGTAAAGGCTAGATATGAACGGAGTTCCGTGTCAAGATAAGGGTTACGAGTGGGATTCCTTTTCCCTCCAGAAATCCTAATCTACACGCATCACCGTCGTTCTAGTTCTAAATCTATTAATGGATAAAAAGGGTAACTTTTAATTAATCTTCCATAACTACTAAATCCTAACGAACCCTACAAGCCCTATTATTATATTATTTAAATCTCCAAAATAATCTAGATCTATATTTAACATTCTTGTTTAAAGTAGATCTAGAAACTTTTCATAAAATTCTTTATTCCTCCTCTCTTTCTCAACACATCTAAAGTAAAAATAAAAGGTTCCACGTTTCCCAGAGGACGACCCGTACTCATCTCGGTCTAGCTACGCGCGACACCGTTATTGATTGCGGTTAACTACAAAACACAAATTTTCACATCAATCAAATGGCGCCGTTGCCGGGGAATACGTGCGTAATTTTTTATTTTTACTATTTGTGTTGATTTCTTAGACGAGTCATATCATTATTAACACAAAACTGCAAATTGCATATTTAACGATTTGTGCGTGGATTTTTGCAAGGAGATCTGGAGTCACAGAATTGAGGGAAACAGGAAACAGAGACATTTTTAGAGATCCAGAGGAGCACAGAGGGACACAGGAAATTTTTCATCAAGCGATCCAACCACCTCGCGGCGGAAGCGCGGCATAAAGGCATCTTTGGCGGCGGAAGCGCGGCGTCTTGGATGGATTAGGGCTACAGAACTCTCTGGTATCTTTCTTAACTCCTCCTCTCTCCTCCCAAATCCAATAAAATCTATTTTCTGCAGGATTCTTTGCAAATTGCGCCGCTCAAAAATCTCTTTGCAAAAGTTTTGTGTTTGGTTTTGTTTTGCATATTTAATACGGATTTTAAGGGGCAAAGACCAAATCAAGATTAGGTGGGGATTTCATCACCCTTCCTAAGCCCCACAAATCACAAACCGAGCATATAGATCAACCCTTCATTAATTTAAAAAATATCTAGACCAGACTCTAAGGACTGTCGCGCTCAATAAGGACAGAGGAAGGTCGTGGGTAATCTATCGTTTATCCGCATTACTTTTGTAGTGCCTAGGCAAGTGTGACAAAGGCTAGTGGTTTTTAATTAGGCCCACTGTAGTGGTGGTTCCTTCCCGCTTACCTGGCACTTACCTCGCTACAAGGGTAGTACGGAGGCGGTAGAGGATTTATCCTGCGGCTTGTCCTTTGGAAGTCTAGGAGCGGTCTAGAGACTGGACCTAGGTAACCTTAGTTCTAGGGTTGCTTGTGCATTTAGGGAAATTTGTCTTGAGTCCCACTTTTTCAAAACAAGCCAATTTTAAATCACACACACGCTGCCACTTGCACTAAACCCGCTTAGTGCATGCTCGGCTGGACACGGGATCCCAGTGCCCGTCTTGTCCGCGTTCCTGCTATCGACGCCGAAGTCGGTACTTCTTCATCTTCTTTTCCCCCACCACACACCACATCAACCGTGATGGACGGCACTCCATCTAATTATAACACCACGCTGCCACCACCCGCAGGTGAGCAGAATCCACCGCGCATCTCTCTCCAAGAGAGATGCTATCCTATTCGTGGTCTCCTTCCTACTTGTCTATCTCTTCCACCACCTAACGGGGATAATTTCGAAATTAAACCCCACTACATCAATCTGCTGCCCAAATTTCACGGGCTTGAGTCGGAAGACGCGTACGTTTTCATCACCAAATTCGAAAACGTATGCGCAATGATGGGTACTTCACAATTGACTTTAGATGCTATGCGCTTACGTCTTCTCCCATTCACACTATGCGACTTGGCAGAAAAATGGCTTTATAATACTGCCGCACACTCTATCGCTAATTGGGATGAATTCGTCGTAGCATTTCTTAAGAAGTTTTACCCAAATCATAAGACTGCACATGTTAGGAGCGAGATCAATCAGTTCACCCAGCTTCCCAACGAACCATTTTGGAAGTGCTTTGAACGTTTCAAAGATCTGCTTGTCCAATGCCCCCATCACGGAATACAAAGATGGGATTTATGTCGGATTATATATGAGGGCATTAATCCAGCGACAAAGCAGATGCTTGAAACAATGTGTCAATGCAATTTCATGTCTAAAGATGACGGTGAAGCATGGAAATATCTGGAAGATCTCGCAGAAAGCACTTTGCAGTGGGAAAGCGTAAGACCACCTTCAACTAAGGGAGGTATTCACCAACTCGACGTTTCCATCGCAGTAAAAGCCGAAATGGCAGCGATGCAGAAGAAACTCGATGCTATGGAGAACAAATTTTCATCATTCTCCCTAAATCAGGTTACGCTTCCTAAGACCGTTTGTGGTTGCTGTTCGGATCCTTCACACTTAACGGAAGAATGTCCTATGAATGCATCGTTTCAAGCTAATGCTGCTTTTCAGCAGCGACCTAGAAACGATCCTTATTCTTCCACATATAATCAAGGATGGAGGAATCATCCTAACTTTGCTTGGAATCAAAACCAACAAAGTAATTATCAAAGACCTCCTCCACAGCAACCACAACCACAGAATCAGCCCCCCTTTCAGTCACAAAATTTCCAAAATCCGGCCAACATTTCTACACCACAAGTGGCCGGTATTGACAACTCACTTGCACAAACTTTGGATATGTTCATGAAACAATCCATGCAAAATTCGGCTGATATGAGGTCTTCTATTGATGCCCTAACGAAAAACTCCTCCTCCCATGGTGAGAGTATTAAATCAATAGAAAACCAAATCGCACAGTTAAACGCCGCATTGAGTGCGAGAGAGAAAGGGAAACTCCCATCTCAACCCCTACCGAATCCTGGCCATTCACAAAGTCATAATGTGAATGCCGTCACTACGTTGAGATCGGGGAGAGTGCTGAATAACCAAGTGGGCGAGCAGGTTGATGATAGTGACACATTTGATACCCCTTCTTCTTCTTCTTCCCCTAACTCGTCTAGTCTCCCACCTTCATCCGAGCCTATTCTCCGTTTTCCCCAAGGCTCAAACATTTCGCCAAATCTATCTAAGTCGATGCCCACTCCAATTTTGGGATCGAATCAGTCGCCACAGTCTTCTCCACAAACGTTGGACCCAAAACTTATTGATCGTGCTCCATTTCCAAACCGATTAAGGGCCAACCGACCTAACCCGCAAATGGAGAAGATTGTGGAAATGTTTAAGCAAGTTAGCGTGAATATTCCTCTTCTAGATGCTATTCAACAAGTCCCATCTTATGCAAGAATCCTTAAAGACTTGTGCACTAGGAAGAGAAAAACTCAAGTGCCTAAAAAGGTTTTCATGACGAGTAATGTTAGCACAGCTTTTACCCAACAAATACCAAAGAAACGTAAGGACCCCGGCTGTCCTACAATCTCTATTTCTATTGGGGGTAAAAATATAAATCGTGCTTTACTCGATCTAGGCGCTAGCGTCAACTTACTTCCTTATTCGGTATACGAGCAGTTAGGAATTGGAGAGTTAAAACCCGCCCATTGTACTCTTCAAATGGCTGATCGATCTATCACCAAACCTCGGGGCGAACTAGAGGATGTGTTAATTAAAGTCGGGGAATTCATATTTCCCGTGGACTTTATTGTTTTAGATACACAGCCTGTGGCAAACCCACGCAATCAAATCCCGGTGATACTTGGTCGACCCTTCCTAGCAACTTCTAACGCTGTGATTAATTGTCGTAACGGTTCTATGAACTTATCCTTCGGGAAAATGACAATTGAGCTTAATATTTACAAGCTAGGAAGTCAGCCATCAGAACCTTCTGCTCATTTACTGGACGTTTGTTCCATCCACGAGATAGCTCCCGAAAGCTGCATGGATGAGGAACTTTGCTTTGATGTTCTCGACAACACTAATGAGACATCGTTTGATCTTGCACCACTTCACAGTGAGGATATGTTCAATGAGTCCGACCTTGAAATTGAACCCTTTGACTCGTTGCAAAAGTCAGCAGCACTTTCCGAGTCAATATCTTATGCAAGTTTTGAACCTCTTAAGGAGTCCGAGTATCATTCCGTTACCCCTCCATCTATTGTCTCTCCGCCAATTCTTGATCTCAAACCGCTACCTTCTCATCTTAAATATGCATATTTAGGAGAGAATGAGACTTTGCCAGTGATTATTTCCGCTTCTCTAGCCTTAGAGCAAGAGAATGCACTTTTGGCAGTGTTGAGATCGAATCGGGAAGCATTTGGTTGGACAATGGCCGACATCAAAGGGATTAGTCCCTTAATTGTTGAACATCACATACATCTGATGGATGAAGCCAAACCAACCCGAGACCCACAAAGACGGTTAAATCCCGTTATGAAGGAGGCGGTAAAGAAAGAAATCGTCAAGTGTCTTGATAGTGGAATAATTTACCCCATATCTGATAGTCAATGGGTAAGTCCAATTCATGTGGTCCCTAAAAAGTCTGGCATCACGGTAATCACTAACGAGGCTAACGAGTTAATCCAAACACGCACCCAAACTGGGTGGCGCGTATGTATCGATTACAGGAAACTCAATGCCGCGACGAGGAAAGATCACTTCCCTCTACCTTTCATTGACCAGATGTTAGAACGATTAGCGGGACACGAATACTATTGTTTCTTGGACGGATACTCTGGTTACAACCAGGTCCCCATCGCCGAAAAGGATCAAGATAAAACCACTTTTACTTGTCCTTTCGGAACTTTTGCTTATAGACGCATGCCCTTTGGGTTATGCAACGCTCCCGCTACATTTCAGCGGTGCATGATGGGGATATTTTCAGATATGGTGGAAAATTTTCTAGAAATTTTTATGGACGATTTCTCCATTTTTGGGGACTCCTTTGAGGACTGCCTTCGTAATCTTGACGCTGTTCTTACCCGCTGTAAGGATAAGAACTTGACTTTGAATTGGGAAAAATGTCATTTTATGGTTCAAGAAGGTATTGTACTTGGACATATAATTTCACATAAAGGCATTGAGGTAGACAGAGCTAAAATAGATGTCATTCAAAACCTCCCTCGTCCCAATTGCGTCAAAGATATACGATCCTTCCTTGGTCATGCAGGATTTTATAGGAGATTTATTAAGGACTTTAGCAAAATTGCTAGACCCTTAACCCTTCTATTGGCCAAGGACACTACATTTCACTTCGATTCGGATTGTGAGGCTGCTTTTGAATCACTTAAAGAATCACTCACTACAGCCCCCGTTCTATCATCTCCGGATTGGAACCACCCGTTCGAGCTTATGTGTGACGCATCAGATTTTGCTATTGGTGCTGTCTTGGGACAGCATATTGATAAGATGCCACATGTAATTTACTATGCAAGTAGGACCCTGAATGATGCACAAATAAATTACACAACTACCGAGAAAGAACTCTTAGCAGTTGTATTTGCATTAGAGAAATTCAGGCCCTACTTGATTGGCTCGCCTATTGTGGTTTACACAGATCACTCCGCCCTCCGACATCTTTTAACGAAGAAGGATGCAAAAGCCAGGCTAATACGTTGGATCCTATTGTTACAAGAATTTGATCTTGTTATCAAAGACAAGAGTGGATGTGAAAACGTAGTAGCAGACCATCTTTCACGCATCACTTCTTCGCCAACTGTGACCGTGCCGATAAATGACTCATTTCCCGACGAACAGCTCTTGAATGTATCCTACGAACCTTGGTTCGGAGATATCGTGAACTATCTTGCGACGGGACTTATACCTAGCGATTGGTCGAAACAAGACAAACTTCGGTTTTTATCCCAAGTAAAATATTTTTACTGGGATGAACCATATCTATTCAAGTATTGTTCCGATCAAATCATTCGCAGGTGTGTCCCTAACGATGAATTCAAGAGCGTGTTATCATTTTGTCATGATCAGGCGTGCGGCGGTCACTTTGGACCTCGAAAAACGGCGGAGAAAGTTTTGCAATGTGGCTTTTATTGGCCAACATTATTTAAAGATGCATTTGAGCATTGCAAAACTTGTCCGCGATGTCAGCATTTGGGTCGGATTTCACGTAGGAATGAGATGCCGCTCCAACCTATCTTGGTTGTGGAAATATTTGATGTTTGGGGTATTGATTTTATGGGCCCTTTTCCCAACTCCTTTGGGAATCTATATATCTTGTTAGCAGTTGATTATGTCTCGAAGTGGGTGGAAGCTATACCGTGTCGCACTAATGACAACAAAGTTGTCATTAAGTTCCTTAAAGAAAACATCTTCTCGCGATTCGGACACCCTCGCGCTATCATTAGCGACAACGGGACACATTTCTGCAATAGGTCTTTCGAGGCCTTGATGCGGAAATATTCAATCACTCACAAGCTTTCTACGCCCTATCACCCCCAAACAAGCGGGCAGGCTGAGATCTCAAATAGGCAGATCAAACAGATATTGGAGAAGACGGTTTCGAAAAACCGTAAGGATTGGTCAACCAAATTGACGGATGCTCTTTGGGCATTCCGCACCGCTTATAAGACCGATCTTGGTATGTCTCCTTACCGCCTTGTGTTTGGGAAGGCATGTCACCTCCCTGTTGAGATTGAACATAAGGCAATGTGGGCTATTAAAGAGCTTAATTTTGATCTTGATCATGCTGGCGGCTTTCGGAAGCTGCAATTAAATGAGCTAAGCGAACTCCGCGATGAAGCTTACGATAATGCGGTGATAGTAAAGAATAGGACTAAAGTGTTTCACGATAAAAATCTTTCTAGAAAAACCTTCACATCGGGGCAACAAGTCCTTCTTTATGATTCACGTCTCCATCTTCATCCGGGTAAGCTTAAATCTCGTTGGAAAGGACCTTTTGTGGTGCGGTATGTACACCCGCACGGGGCGGTTGAAGTCGAAAATTTGAAAAACGGTTCGATTTTTAAAGTAAATGGGCATAGATTAAAACCGTATTTTTCTGCTGACCCCGCGGAGGAGCTCCTGTTTTTACAGGAGCCGCTTTATCAAAACTAAATTTCCTCCGCCTCACCTCCATGTTTTTTAAAAAACATTTTCTCATTTTAAAAATGGAGGTGAGTAAAAAATGATTTGATTGAATATCTGTGCGTGTCAAAGAATAAGTTTGGGGGAATTTATCATTTAACTATTATTTTATCCCTTGTATCTCTCCCTTAGTATACAGGTCCATGTTCTCAAAAGGCTGCATCAGTGAGGACACTGCTAAAAACAGGTTTGGGGGGGAGGTTTGTATTCACTGAATTATCTTTGACACCGGGCATTAAAAAAAAAATAATAATAATAAAAAAAAAAAATTATAACAAAAGAATAGAAAGTGAAACATTACATCCAAAAGATAGGAATAGTTTAAGAAAACCAAGAAAATTAGAAGTTTTCTTATACGAACTAGTAATAAGTAGTTATGAGCTGTTGTCCCAAGGGTTAGTAAGATAGAGGAAGTCACTAATCTGAGGATAAAAATAAGTCTGAAAAATAGTTTCTATTCTGGAAGCCAAACATTTGAATGTTGATACCCTACTATATGCACTTACACACGTCTTGAAACTCGAGATAGTAGAGGATACCTTGAAATGCTCTTGTCTAAAAGCCAAAGTATGAAGGAAATGATGAAGAAAATATAAAATGGTGAAAAGAAAAAAATGAACACTGGTTTTTTATCACCAAGGCAGCAATAAAAAAATATAGCGAGGGTGCCTCTTCACCTAGTGCCCTAAGGCCAACTGGTCTGGGAGTCACTGCTAAGCCTTAGGTGGTGCAAGACAAGGAAAATATTATCACCAAATCAGCAAGCACATGAGTAATCGGTCGGTTAGTACCTCAAGAAGTATTAACGGTCGCATGAAAATGTGTAAGCAATTCTAAGTATTCATCAAAGAAAAAGTACTAAGGTAGATGGACAAGAATATGATAGCTTGAATTGAATTCTCTGAGTGTAGGGATGTTCTTTACACACACGTGGGGTTATATGATCAATGTTTGGACAAAAGGTAGGAATGAAGAATAAAGACGATGTTTTATTGAGGGATGATGTGATTTCTAACATTTTTTCATGACTATTAAGATAGGGCTCATGACAACTGAAATGCTAGTATAGTTGGAAACTCTTCTTTTCAAAGTATTTCTTTTATGGTTCTTATCTTTATATGTAAATTTCACCATCTTTCTTTTGTTATAGGATTTTGTGGGTGTAATCCGCTGAAAACCCTCAGGAGACAACACTCCTCCTACTAGGGACACCTAGAGGTTTAACGGCTTGTTGCACGTGCTCAGTGCAATCGTGTCTGCCTACGAAAGTGTGCCTAGTTTTCTCCTTTCTTTTTCTTCTCTTAAATAAACTAATTTGCTCGGGACGATCAAAGATAAGTTTGGGGGTATTTGTTCAGTCGATAAAACTGCACATTTGTAGTACATTTTTCCTACCATTTTTATATTAAAAAAGGACTTTATTATAATATATTATACATATGAGGGTTTATGTGTAAAAACATTATTTTCCATGTGTTAATATATTTAATTATCATTTGGTAGGAAAATGTATGCAAATAATATTACTGGTCTAATCCTAGTAGAACAAAGTCTACTAAAATCTTATATGAGTTGTTGTGCAGATTATTTCCAAGTTGTTATGAAGGATTTAACAAACAAATCAATTTGTTGAAGAATACTTTCCAAATTAAAGAGCAAACTTGGAGACTAAGTCTGGAAGCAACCGAGAAAATATTTTCAGATTCTGAAGAAGCCTAGGAATGCCAAATGTCACCATCAGAGAGCCCAAGAAAAACGACAAAATGATCCACACCATGGAGCGCGGATCCGCGGCCAAATCTACCCTGGGGCCGCGGATCCGCCGCGGTTTGATGAGGTCAGAATGCAATATTTTGGGAGATTTTCAAGTGCTGAATTTTACCAACTTCGCAACAAAAAGATTCTGGGTTTTCACTATATAAAGGCACCGAGGGCATCTTGGAAAAGCTATCAAGCCGAAGAGATCACGAAGCTCCCGACGCTCACGCATCCAGGCTGATCATCGACTGTTCGACTACCTCCTTAGGAAAGATCGAGAAGCAAATCAAGTTTTGTAATCATTTTCTATGGAATAAAAAGTGTAGTTTGAAGGAGTTGATTAATAAAGGTATTTAGTTTTATTTAATTGTTTTTTGCATTATGTTTTCCCTCTCTTTCTTTTCATCTTCTTCTCCCAACATGCGCGAGTAATTCTCCGCTTGTTAGGGTTCGTAGGATTAGGGTAGGTTAATGGGGGATGAAAATAATTAAACCCTTTTTAAGTCCTATAAAGTTTAGGAACTTTATCAAAATAATCATTAACATCCTAATCGGGCGCGCTAGCAATTCCTTGCTAGTTCCGACCGCGATTAGAGATTAGATTAATGATTGTTTTGGTAAAGGCTAGATATGAACGGAGTTCCGTGTCAAGATAAGGGTTACGAGTGGGATTCCTTTTCCCTCCAGAAATCCTAATCTACACGCATCACCGTCGTTCTAGTTCTAAATCTATTAATGGATAAAAAGGGTAACTTTTAATTAATCTTCCATAACTACTAAATCCTAACGAACCCTACAAGCCCTATTATTATATTATTTAAATCTCCAAAATAATCTAGATCTATATTTAACATTCTTGTTTAAAGTAGATCTAGAAACTTTTCATAAAATTCTTTATTCCTCCTCTCTTTCTCAACACATCTAAAGTAAAAATAAAAGGTTCCACGTTTCCCAGAGGACGACCCGTACTCATCTCGGTCTAGCTACGCGCGACACCGTTATTGATTGCGGTTAACTACAAAACACAAATTTTCACATCAATCACGTAGTGTGCGGTAGCTGAGTGGTGCTTGTTTTTAGCATGGATATGTGTTGGTTAGGACAGTCATGAGGCCTTGTTGACTCCGTCAAGGGCTCGTGCATGTGGGTTTAATGCAATCAAGATAATGACGGGTTGAACTTGACAAGGACCCTTTGATTTGTTAACTCCGTCAAGGTCACTTGGGTCCAAGGGGTAAAAATCATATCGGGAGTTTCAAACATACAGGAAACTTACCAGGATTGCGCATACCTTCTGGAGTGTGGTGACTTGAGTGGCTTCCATCAAGTTATCATGAGATGATAGTTGGATCCCGATTCCCACTGATGAGTAGGATTACTCCTCGGGTGATTCCGACTAATTCTCCTTTTGGGTTTGGAGGAGAATTCGAGGAAACAGTGGGAGCCATCCAAGATTAGATAAAGAGATTAACCATTCTGATTTAGGTTAGAGTGCACGCTGAGTGTTTCTTCTCTCTCTCTCTCTCTCTGGCTGCAACTATGACCCGACTTTGTACTAAAACTCATGAAACCAAGTTAACCGAACCTTCTTAAAACACTTTGACTTTTGGAATGTCACGGTGTCGCATACATCATTGCCACTTCTATATCACCTTTGCTTTTCTCCAGAACACCTCGTATCACTGCGAGTATCCACTTCCTTTGGATAAATCCATCGTATAGTTACATACGAACTCGAAGGAACTTTTTCGAGGTTGGATTCTGGTTCTGGAGAGATTGAATAGGATTATTCGGTTGTCTTTTCTCTTTACCTTCTCTCAGGTTGTGAGGGCTCCTAGGATTAGGAGAGGGTATACCTATTGAGCTTATTGGATAGTCTTTCTCCAAACCATAATCAGGTGCCGAACGGTAGGGAAGGAAGAAAACCAATTAAGCTTATGTGTGGTGTACAGAAGGTAATAAGTAAAGACATATAAAGGGATTAGAATAATGGCAAAGTAAATTGCGATCACCATCATTCACGACAAAGACCGTGTATACCCCTGCCACTCTTACATCCACTTTGCTTTTCTCTAGAACACTCCGTATCACTACGGATATCCACTTCCATTGGATAAATCCATCGTATAGTTACATAAGAACTCGAAGGAACTTTTTCGAGGATGGATTCTGGTTCAGGAGAAAAAGATTAGGATTATTCAGATGTCTTTTCCCATTACCTTCTTTCAGGTTGCGAGGGCTCCTAGAATTAGGAGAGTACACCTATTACGCTTATTGAATAGTCTTCTTCCAAACCTTAGGCTGGTGCCGAAGGGTAGGGAAAGAGGAAAACCAATTAGCCTAAAGAAGGTGTACAGGAGGTAATAAGTAAAGACATAATAAAGAGATTGGAGTGAGGGCAGGTATAGTATATGGTTACTGTCATGAATCAGGATAGTGGAATAGGCGTTACTAGGAATACCAGTTAACCCTTTTGAAACATTTTTGATGTTTCAGTTTCACTGTGCGATGTTAATTGAAAACTGTTTTCCCAATTGGAATCTAACTCCAGGGTATGTATTTACCAGATCAGTTTCTCACATTTGCATGTCATTACGGATGGTGAGTGGGAGTAAGATATTGGGAATTGGGTGATTAGATCCTCATTATATCGGAATTCGTTGTAATTGGTGATATTTGAGGAAATCATCTGGATTTTGCCGGATGGTTAATATTTGGTTTTGAATATCTGTCGTTATGCACCAATTTCAAACTGGTATATCTGTACATTTATTTTATAAAGTGAGATATAACTTTTTGATATTGTGTCTATGACACTTACCTATATCAGTTGGTGATTAGGTAAGGTGCATTCAACAGCGGTGTAACTCTTCTTAATCAAAGTACAGTTTTTCAACCTACGACGCACAGAGTTTGAGTTATTGGACTCATGGGACTTATACAAAGTATTATGTGTTGTCCAGTGTCTGTTAGGATAATAGGGTTGGTACTCGTACTATATTCTGTTTACTTGTGACTTCACCAGTTCTGGACAAGTATTTCGTTGAAATGCAAAGTCCAGATATTGAGAAGTTATAGGTATAAGAATAAAGTAGAGAACCATTTATTAGAAGTATCGGGATTCTTCAAAGTATTCGAAGATGTAGATACTTGTGTTTGGTATTCAGTTAATAGTAATGGTTTTGAGAACTTGCTTCTCTTTCAGGTTACTCATAGATGGATGCACTCCTAGATGACTAATGCTGATTGTCCTTTTTCCATTTGGTTGATATGCACTAGAGACAGATGCATGTTTTCGAATCTGGTTCAAATTAGATTTGTGCTTTTGTTTCTATATTAGATTAATATAGAATCAATTTGTTTCTTGACGATGTTAAGATATAGGGAGTTGTCCGGATGATACTTAAAACCAGAATCCGGATAAACTCAAGGCACGTTTCAGTAATGGCAGTTTGTGGGTTATTCCGGGCTTTGACGAGGGTTAAATTTCTACCATCAGGAAGATCAATATTTATATTGTTCTTGACTCACCACAGTTTTAGTAAAATGGATTTTTCAGAAAAACAAAGTCGGAGTATGGTAGAACTGGAAGTGATTCCAGAACCATAAACGATCACTTATGATTTAATAGAACCTAACGATTCAATTAGTTTCAACGTTCCATTAGCCACTCCGCAGATTTGGTGGGTAACCTCAGGCACCCGAGAGGTACTTTGGTCGTCTCAGTAACCGTGACAGGGAGGTTCTTGTTTACCCAGACTTGCCATTGCTGCTGTTCTAGACTATAAGACCCGGCAGGAGGATGAGTATAGCGTCATTCTAAACTAGTTTTAGAAGTGCACGTGGATATGACTCTGCCAGAGGGTTTTTGTAGTCAGTGGGAGAAGCGGAAGCATAGTAGAAAAGTAGTTTATGTCTATTCATAGACTAAAGCAGGTATAGCGGAAATAGATTATCAAATTTTGATGTGACAGTCATAGGCTTTGACTTCATCAGAATAGGAGATGAATCTGCTAAGAAGATAGTAGAGAATGATGTCCAGGTATTTGGGATGACATGCACTTGATAAGAACATATATTCCTATACTACGATCGGTTATACTTTGGTTGTCACACAATTTTTTTCTCCACATAGGATATGGATGTAATATCAGGTTTTCTGTTACTAGATCTATGGTTTTGGATCTAGATTTGGGAAGTATCCTAATCTGGGTATTTTGACATTAAATGGACGACTCCTGGCATGGTGGTCTACCTGCAGGTGATGGAGTCAACCTCTCTAAAGGTGTCTTACAGACTAAAGGGGAGAGGGTTCTACATGATTAGCATATCACTTGCTTAGGCAATTGAGTTAATCGTGAAATGTCAAGTACCACACCAGATATTGTTTTTGCACTAGCTGCAGTAAACATATATTAATCTAATCGTGGAGAAATATCGGGAAGCAGTTTATGAACATAAGTGAATGTTCTTGGGATATGGAAACGGCAGCCTCCTTCAGGAGACGATTATCATTTCAGGCTTCCAAGGTGACCTGGATGATAGAGTGACTGTCAGAGTTATAGTTTTCTCTCTTTTGAGAGACACTATGTTGGACAAGTGGTCCAAGCGAATACTGAGGAAAGGCAAGGCGCAGGATACTGATTAAATTCAGTGGACGATACAGTCTATGTAGTTTGCTGGATTTGGAGTTCATTTATGAACTAGGTCCCATCAGATATCCAGACAAATTCTAAGGCAAGTATTGCTCATTTCGGGAGATAGTTTTCTCCGCGAAGTTGAGATACAGAGAGATACAGAAAGAAACAGTGGAGCCGATCCACTCACTGAGGCTATTTCTCGAACGCAATCATTTTTCGCAAACGGGCTTTGCAAAACTGATTAGTAGAGAAGTCGGGTGTTCGGTATCACACGGGCTGTGAGTATACGGCATCGCAATAATTGGCCTTAAGTGCAAGTGGGAGATTGTTGGCTAAAGTGCCTTCAAGGAAATTATCATAGTTGCGGACTTGTGATTATGATGATTGAGGCAGGACCTATACCGATGAAACAGTCTTACTCAAGATGATAGTATGCAATCTGGTTTGTCTTTATCATCATATACATGTTGATAGAGCCCGTAGGATTCTTGCTTGACTGCCAGCATTGTGATGGCGATCATATATGTGGGAGCTGGGGTCTATAAGCACATCCTTAAATGTCCCTAGTCATAGGAGTATCGAGACCAGGCATCGATACTCCAGTGTAGACTAGTGTATACTGATCGAGACCCCGACGAGGGGCGGTGGCCAGGTCTCACAAGCCATTGGTGTTAGTTTGTTCACCTAAGATAGTATACAGGTGCTCATTGGGTTATGAGTACACTGGACGGACTCACCGGGAACCTGCTAGTTGGTATTATACCTATTGTCAGATAGAAGTTCCTAGGTGACATGTGTACAGGTTAGTTTGTCGACCTGAGATCGTCATTTGTCTCGTGTGAGTTCCCACTGTGCTTTGATTACTACCCTACCACGGCTCAAAGGAGTCGTGCAAATAGGTTTTAGTTGGGTACAGTCCCGAGCCATATGGAGGCAGTGATCGGATCGTCAGGGATTCGTCTCTCACGGTATTTGGGGTTGATATCGCGTTGTGTACGGATGGCCATCACCATAAATCCGTGGCCACGGTAGACGAGAATTATCGATCCAGGATCGATAGTTTCTCAGGTGGTGATGGGTTTCATAACGACACTAAATATCGCATTGTTGGGGGTCTGACTTTATCCACCCACCCAGACACGATATGCGATACTCTTAGACGAACAGACCGGACTGTGCGGATATTGTCACTGACAGGCTCAGTAAGGGTTCAGGATGAATTTGCTCGTCTGCCTCCCTTTCGCTCAATACCAGGGTAGCCGTTACATACAGCTAGTGCTGCTGATGTGCTTGTGGTTAATCCCACTGCCAGCATATTGACGAGTCTTTAGAGTCCCACACAGAGGGTTTTCACGGTTCAGGCGATATGGTGCACGTGGCGTATGTTGATACATACAGGTGTCCGATTAAATATGTGCAAGCCGCGCAGACTTTAATCGGATGGTTGATAACACTAGCGGCTTAGGATTAAGTCAGATTATTAAATCGAGTTTTTATTTAATAATTTATATATGTATTTGTATATACGTATTCTATTATTATTGTTCACTATTCGTTTTCTTTCTCGGCTATTCGTATTTTGGTACGAATACGCGTATATGTATTTCGATACATGTACCGGTAAGTATTGCGTATTTTATACAGAATAGCTTCTAGAAGATGCCGCCTCATTTATATGATTTTCCATTTATGGAAATTCATTTATTTTTATTAATGAGGTGGAAAAGGTGATGTGATTTGTGGCATGGGTTTGTGCATGTAGCATGGTATGGTCTCATTTGTTTAATGCAAAATGTTGGAAAAAGAAAATGATTTTTTTTATGTGGATGAGAGAGGGGGGCCGGCCACAATTTTGGGGTGGAGATTCATTTACATAATTGATTACATTAGCTCTCTCTCTCACTCTCTCATTCACCCAAAAAATGAGTTAGCAATTTTTGCTCATGCCAAAAGCCATCACCTCATTCATCTTCTTCTATGGTTGCTCCATGAGCATTTTTAGTTGAGAGAAAATTGTAGTGAAACTTTCATACACCCTCACTCTCCATCGCAGGCGACGTTGGACCGTCGGTTACCTCGTTCGATGAGGTTGGAGCTTGCGCTGTTTCCCTTGGGTGGATCATCGAAGATGGAGGAAGACCGGCAACCAAACATCGTCAAAGGATCACTAGGAGCTTGGAATGGAGACCGAAGGACACGGATCAACTCGGTATAAAGATTCTAACTCTTAGTTTAGTTTTCTAGTTTAGGGTTTAAGGTCGATCCGGGATTCGGGTAGCGGTAGCGCCGGTTTTAGAAATTTTTGTTCCGCATTTTGGCCGTGTTTTGACGGCCGGGGCGCTGCCGGGACCCTTCATTATTATCTTATCTAATCAGGATGGCTCCCACTGTTTTCATCAAATCTTCCTTCAAACCCTAAAAGGTAAGACTAGCCGGGATTAATTACACCTTACAAGTTCACCAATCATTCAGCCAGGTCAGTGTTGGTACTTTGAGGGAGGTTCCCTGTGCTTTCGCACAAACCTAATTAAAATAAACCTCGTTTTCCTATAGGCATAACCCCGTTAACACCTTTCTAGACACCTACTTGATTGGCTAATTGTCCTGTGTAAAACATTCCCAGGAGTAACTTTTACTCGCAGTGGGTATCGGGATCCAACCATCTCATAGAAGGTATGCAATCTCAATGCAAATTTCAACATTTGAAATTCCCAATAATACTTTTGCCCCTAGCAACTTATGACCTTAACATAGTCAACAAATCATAATTGCTAGCCAAGTTCAACCCGTCATTTCCCGATTGAATTAAACCCACCCACACGACCCTTAACATAGTCAACAAAGTCATACGAATACCCTAATCCAATCACATCTCATGTTTTAGCAGATAAGCACTAATTAGCTACCGCACACTACGCCTTAACATAGTCAACAAACGTAGCACGAATACTAAGTAGTACTTATCTGAAATGACGGAGGGCTACGCAAGTTTTTATGAAAACCATGAGCGTAATAAACTTGATATCGTTGTAGAAACAAGTGATTTTGAAAAGGAGTGTTTTTGAGGTTTTTACTAGTTTCGCTAAAGAGGTCACTCCCGGTGAAGGGATCTCGGCTCTTTCCTTATCAAATAAGGTGCTGGATATTCTACAAGGAATACCTCTATGCAAAGCAAGAACTACAGAAGCAATCAAAAACATGACCTTGTGAGTTGTAGCATCTGCTAGTTTCGCTAAAGAGGTCACTCTCGGTGAAGGGATCTCGGCTCTTTCCTTATCGAATAAGGTGCTGGATATTCTACAAGAAATACTGCTATGCAAAGCAAGAACTATAGCTACCCTTTTTTTATAAATTTGATTCTACAACATATTTTAGGTTTCTTTTCTTTCATTAATATCATTAATGAATCCCATCATTTAAGCTTCCTAAGTATCACAGAAGAAACGAAAATACAACGTACGCTTATGCCATCCGTATTAGCCACAGTGTCCCGTTATGCACCGTTAGGTTACTTAACTAACGGTATACCGGGACGGGACTAGCGCGGGTGCAAAACATAAGCAACATTTATTATATATCATATATACAATAATAAAGCATTCGTCTCACGCATATAAAATGATCACATCAAAGAATATTAGCAGCAGAAGATAACATATGAAATATTGGATATACTAAGAGGTCCGTGTTTTATTTTGAGCCTGTATAAAACACGGATTCCACGGTCGCGATGAATAGCCAAACCCACATCCCTAGACCCCTACGAGAGAGGCAAGCAACCCTCCCAATTCTAGGGTTAGGAGACCCGGTCTCGACTCCTCGAGATGGCCTCCCACTGGACCCTAGAACCCGGTTACTTGTGCTCTCCTCCTTGGGTCTATCCTAATGCGGAAAAGTAAATAATATACAATGGTGACATCATCCTCAACCCGGAAGTGCCCCAATAAAAGAATATTATATACAATGAATTTTACATGAATGAAAACAAAAACCCCTGATCAGTCGAAAATAATGTATTTTTAACACGGCAATTTCTCTATCATTTGCACTCATCTAGAAGTGTTCAGCATTCATATAGCACATATTAGCAAATCAGTCGTTAAATATCAGATTGCATGTGTTAGACTCTAAAACCGGCACTATAAAGGAAATTGACCGCATTTCATGGCATCGCATCATCCATGTATTGCGCAACACTTGTTTCGAGATTTGTGCAGGAAAATCTAGAAGAAAAGCCAAAATTGTCCTTATGTTGATCAAACATTACGCCAACTCAAAGACCTGAAAGCTGGTAGCAATATAGAGGGCAAAACACAAATCAACATATCACAAAAGGGCCCAAAAGTCAGTACCAGAGAAGCCCAGAAATTCCAAGCCCTGAAGCCCCCAAAGCGCCGCGGTTCCGCGGCGGGAGCGCGCTCGAGCCGCGGTTCCGTGATGGCTTGATGGCTTCAGAGACCCAATTTTACTGTGTTATTCCTATCTCAGTGGCTACAGCTCAGAATGATATGTCAAGTTCCAGAATATCCTCGAGTCTTCTGCCAGATCAGCAAAAGATGATTAATTAAGCTATTCCTAATTAAGCTCCTAACTAATCATATCTAGAAGCTTCTCCTCTAACTAACTTTTTGAGGGAAATTCAAATTTCCTCAACAAACTTTTGGAGGGAAACTTAAAATTCAAATCCTAGATCTAGGGTTTTGATGGCTATAAATAGGAACCTAGATCTAAGGGTTGAGGTTGTTCATTCTTACACCATTTTCTTCCACAAGTCTAGTGACAAGACTTGTGCGAAACCCTAACCCTAATTCCACTCCAAATTCAAGATCCCTAGTACCAATCAAGCAAGATGCCTTCAACCTTTTAGGAGCCGAGCCGATCTTCAATCCGGCAAGTGATCCAAGCCGATCCGCGACTCACGGAGATGAGCGAAGCCAAATCGACGATCGAGTTCTTCCTCTTGTAGTTCTTGAGCGAATGTAACGAAATTGTTGATATAAATAAAAGGTGAAATTCTTTAATCTTGTTTTCTTTAAATTCTTGCATCATGATTAGATCTCAATTTGTGATTGTAGTTCTTGTTGTGATGTTTGAGTAAAACTCCACTCATAAAGGAGTCGAGACAATCAATAGAATGATGATGTAACAAATCTTAATACGATTCTTAAGTCCTACGGGTTTTGTAAACCCTAGCAAGTTCAAGAATCGATGACCTAGTTTCGTTGCGATGCTTTCTTGATTGTGATCGCTCGAAATTAGGGATCTACGATCGTTTCTTGAATTTACTATAGGCTAGAATATGAATGATATCAACGAAAGAATAAGGGATAAATGATGAAACCCTAGTTTCACTAGAAATCCCCAATTCTCGTCGATCATCATCGATCTAGTATCAATCCATCGAAGGATGAAAATACGTCATCTTGAGATTGCATCACATTTATAGATCCGATCGATTCCTACGAGCCTCATTTCGATTCTTGATATTTGGTTGGAAAAATCATCAAACTATCAATTCTTGATTCTATCTTTTTCTTGTTATTAGATCTAGATTTTCTAATTCTTGAATTTCAAATATAAATCATGAATTGTTTTCTTTTCTTTTCTTTAAAGTTTCAACTCATCTAATTCGAAAGACGAACTATTACACTGTCCCTGTGGACGATCCGCACTCACTTACAATCTACATCCGACACCGTAGTTGATTGCGGTCAAATAATTTTTGGTTGTGATTTCTTTACAATTTCCCAATTGCACAAACAAGAATTCTTTACAATCAAATGGCGCCGTTGCCGGGGATCGAACCCGGGTCACCCGCGTGACAGACGGGAATACTCACCACTATACTACAACGACAAAAATCATAAATCAAATGGCGCCGTTGTCGGGGATCATTTGATTTGATTTACACAACAAGAATTTATTACAATCAAATGGCGCCGTTGCCAGGGATAGTGCGCTAATTGTTGGTTTTTTGAAATTTGAGTTGAAAAATTTATTCCATTATAATTTTTAGATCTAAACTCGCACAAACCCTAATACGTGTGTTGTGATTTGATTGCGAGGAAATCTGGAATCATTGGAGCTTGGATAAAATTTTTGTAAATATTCCAGAGAGCTAAGGGGAGCAACAGAAGGATTATCATAAAAAATTTTTGCAGAGATCTCTTCAAGAGACCGCGATTCCGCGGCAAATACCCCTATAGTGCGGCAGTTCCGCGGCATTTTGAAGCCCTCTCTGTACCAATTTTCCTCTGTAAGTTTCTTACCTTCTCCTATCTCCTCTTTTTAGTTCCAACTAACATTTTGTGCAGTTTTCTTTGCAAATAAATCGCAGCGCCGCGCAAAAGCAAAATAAAAATTTGTGCATGTTTTGATTTTTGGTTGTTTGCATATTAATACGGATATTAAGGGCCACGACCAAATCCAGATTAGGTGGGGAGTTCATTACCCTTCCTAGGCCCCGAAAATCACAAAACTTGCATCCGCATTTACCCTCATTAATTAAAAAATATCTAGAGATGACTCTAAGGACCGTCGCGCTCACTTAGGACAAGAGAAGGCCGTGGGTAATTCATTGCTTATCCGCGTTTTCTTGTGGTGTCTAAGGCAAGTGTGTCGAAGGGTAGTGGTTATTAATCAGGCTCACTACTTACGTAGTGGAGTACCTTCCCACTTACCTGGCCACAGGGAGATAAGGAGGCAGTGGAGGATTTATCCTGCGACTTGTCTTTTGGCAGTTAGGAGCGGTCTAGAGCCTGATCTAGGTGACCAATAGAATTAGGGTTTTGCTTGTTGCATTTGTTGTGATTGCATCATTTTTTTTTAAAATCCGTATATTTTCAAAACAAACACCGCATTCATCATTTCCTCTAATTATACCAACGCTGCCACTTGTGCTACAACCGTTTAGCACAATGTTAGGCTGGACACGGGATTCCATTTCCCGTCTTGTCCGCGTTTCTTTTATCGACCCCAGAGTCGGTAATTCATCGTCTTCTCCCCCACCACCCACCACAACCGCGATGGACCCAAATCCATCAAACTTTAACACTACTCTGCCACCGCCCGCAGGTGCGCAGAATCTTCTACGCATTTCTCTCCAAGAGAGATGCTATCCTACACGTGTTACCCTTCCCACCTGTCTTTCTATACCACCTGCCAACGGGGAAATTTTTTAAATCAACCCCCAATTCATCAAACTGTTACCCAAGTTTCATGGTCTTGATTCTGAAAACGCATACGTGTTTATTTCCAAATTTGAAAACGTATGTGCTTTGATGGGAAATTCACAACTGTCTTTGGATGCTCTGCGTTTACGTCTTCTCCCATTCACTTTGTGCGATTTAGCCGAGAAGTGGCTTTACATCACACCCGCACATTCTATTTCAACATGGGACGAATTCGTTGCAGCATTCCTTAAGAAATTTTATCCCAATCACAAGACCGCCCGTGTTCGGAGCGAAATCTCTAAATTTACCCAACTTTCCAATGAACCATTTTGGAAATGCTTTGAACGGTTCAAGAATCTTCTTATCTAATGCCCTCATCACGGAATCTCCAGATGGGATTTGTGTCGAATTATCTATGAGGGTATTGATCTCACTACTAGACAGATGCTTGAAACCATGTGTCATTGCCAATTCCTATCTAAAGATGATGGTGAAGCTTGGAAATACCTAGAAGATTTAGCTCAAACCACATCACAATGGGAAAGTGTTAGACCACCACCGCCTAGGGAAGATATCAATCAGCTCGATGTTTCCGTCACCTTGAAAGCCGAAATGGCCGCAATACAAAGGAAAGTCGACGCTATAGAAAAAAAAATCTCTTCAGCCTCCCTAAACCAATCCACACTTCCCAAAACCGTGTGTGGCTGCTGTTCAAACCCTTCACATTTGACGGAAGAATGTCCTTTGAATGTACCGTTTCAAGGTCACACTAATGCTTCACTTCAGCAAAGACCTGGAAACTATCCCTCTTCTTCCTCATATAATCAAGATTGGAGGAATCACCCGAACTATGCTTGGAACCAATCACAATCTCAAAACACAGTTCCAATCCTAAACAATTTTCAAAGGGTCCCTCCACCACAACAGCAACCAGCACTTCAATTGAGTCAGCAACCCTTCTAACCGCAAAATTTTCAAAATCCTGCCAACACTTTTGCACTACATGAAAACTCTTTGCAATTGGCCGGTACTGATAATATCTCTGCACTGGTGCAAACCTTGGTTACTTTCATGAAACAATCCATCCAAGAGTCGGCAAGTTTTCAATCTTCCATCGATAATATGATAAAGATCATTCTCACTCAAAATGAGAATATCAAATCAATGGAAGCACAAATTGAACGAATAACAGCCGAAATAAGTGCTAGAGAAGAAGGGAATCTTCCATCTCAACCCGTACCTGATCCTAGACCTTCACATTGCACTAATGTGGACGCTTTTACAACGTTGAGATCTGGAAGAGTGCTAGACAATCATTCGGGTGAACAAATTGATAATGATGAATTGATCATTAACACCCCGGCTTCCACTTCCACTTCCACTCACACTTCTACTTCTTACCCTATTTCGTCTAACTTACCTTCTTCTTCCGAGCCTATTCTCCGTGTTCCCAAAGGCTCGAACCCTCCACCCACCTCATCTTTTCCACCCCCACAAACTTCTCCACAAATGTTGGACCCAACACTTATTGATAGATCTCCATTTCCAAATAGGTTGAGGCCCAAGAAACATGATGCCAAAATGGAGAAGATTGTGGACATGTTTAAAGAAGTTAACATCAACATCCCTCTCCTAGATGCTATTCAACAAGTTCCGTCCTATGCAAAAACTCTTAAGAACTTGTGCACTGGGAAGAGGAAGACTCAAGTGCCTAAAAAAATCTTCATGTCGAGTACTGTAGACACGGCTTTTCCCCAACAATTACCACGGAAACGTAAGGACCCTGGCTGTCCTATTATTTCCATTTCTATTAGGGAGAAACACATTAACCATGCGTTACTTGACCTTGGCGCTAGTGTTAACTTGATTCCTTACTCGGTATATGAGCAATTAGGTATCGGACTGTTAAAGCCTTCGAACATAACTCTTCAGATGGCTGACCGATCAATCACCAAACCTAGGGGTGAACTGGAGGATGTGTTAATAAAAATCGGGGAATTTCTATTCACTGTGGATTTTATTGTACTTGATACACAGCCTGTAGCGAACCCACGGAATCAAATTCCGGTGATTTTAGGTCGCCCCTTTTTGGCCACTTCCAATGCAATAATCAACTGTCGTAATGGTTCTATGACCCTATCCTTCGGGAATAGGTCAATAGAGCAAACATTTACAAGTTGGGCAGTGTACCCTCCGAACCTACTGCTCAGGTCTGTTCTGTCGACTTAATGGATGTCGACAGCAGCGAATTTGATGATCCTCATGATATTGATCTAGACTCTTTTCATACGTTATTATTTGACCAAACTATGTATCATACACATACGGACTCTTCCACCGAGATGTCCGGGTCAACAACCAACACTGATTATGAAATGCTTTTAGAGTCTGAAGATCACCCCGCACTTTGTGATGTCATTATTCATCGGGGTATAGATGGAACTTTTGAGGAGATCTTCGCTGATGAACTCGCATTTTTAAATGACACGGGTGTTGAGATGAATCATCTCCCAATCAATGAAATTGAACCTCCACCCCTTCTTTTGAACTGTAAAAAGAATGCGAGTAATCCATCACATACACTGCATCATCTCTCCAAAATGAGACGCACACACATTCTATTCCACCACTTAACCTTTCCCCACTTCTTCTTCCACCAACCAGAGCACCGCATTGATAAAAATTTTGAATGGTTGGTGTTAACGTTCGGTCTTTGCAAAGCTTGGCATCGACCAATGATTTTTGACCCCCCTCATATGATTTTCAAAGATTAACATTGCATAACTCAAGTTTGGGGGGGGGACATTTTTCTGGCTCTTGAAAAGAAATATTTTTACAAAATTGTGAGCCAAAAATAAGTTTGGGGGAGGTTCTTCACTTATATATTTTGCCCCCACTAATAATTCATCCCAAGCTTACAGATTTTTCGAGATTTAGCAGATGGCAACAGTGAGGACACTGTTGAAAACAAGTTTGGGGGAGGTTTGTGCTTATTTTTGCATCATTTACATCATACTTTGCATAAGCACAAAACATTTTTGATAACCATAAAAATTTAAAAAATTTCGAAACTATAAAAATATTTTTGTACATAAATAAGATAATAAAAGTTTAGATAGTGAAAAATTACATTCATGAGATTAGAAAAATTCTAGAAAACCAAGAAAATTAGAAGTTTTCTTATACGAACTAGTAATAAGTAGTTATGAGCCGTTGTCCCAAGGGTTAGTAAGATGAAAGAAGTCACTAATCTGAGGATAAAAATAAGTCTGAAAATTAGTTTCTATTCTGGAAGCCAAACATTTTGAACGTTGATACCCTGCTATTCGCACTTACACACATCTTAAAGCCCGGGATAGTAGAGGATACCTTGAAATGCTCTTGTCTTTAAGCCGATGTATGAAGGAAAAAAAATGAAGAAAATATAAAGTGGTGAGAAAAATGGACACTGGTTTTGTTATCCCCAAGGGCAATAAAAAAAATATATAGCGAGGGTGCTTCTTCACCTAGTGCCCTAAGGCCAACTGGTCTGGGAGTCACTGCTATGCCTGAGGTGGTGCAAGACGAGGAAAATACACCAAATAAGCAAGCACATGAGTAATCGGTCGGTTAGTACCTCAAGAAGTATTAACGGTCGCATGAAAGTGTGTGAGCAATTTCATCTAAATATTCATTAATCAAAAAGTACTGAGGCTGATGGGCAAGAGTATGATAGCTTGAATTGAATTCTCCGGGTATAGGGATGTCCTTTACACACACGCAGGGTTATATGATCGATGTTTGGAAGAAAGATAGGAATGAAAAATAAGACGATGTTTTATTGAGGGAGGACGTGTTTTCTAACATCTTTTCATGACCATTAAGATAGGGCTCATGACAACCGAAAAGCTAGCTTAGTTGGAAACCCTAATTTTCAAGGCTTTTCTTTTACAATTCTTTTCTTTAAATGTAATATTCATGATCTTTCTTTTATTATTGGATTTTGTTGGTGCAATCTGCTGAAAACCCTCAGGAGACAACACTCCTCCTACTAGGGACACCTAGAGGTTTAAAGGCTTGTTGCACGTGCTCAGTGCAATCGTGTTGCCTACGAAAGTGTGCTAGTTAGTTTTTCTCTTTCTTTATTTTCTCCTTCTCTTTTTAATAAAACAGTTCGCTCGAGACGATCGAAAATAAGTTTGGGGGAATTTGATCAGTCGAAAATAATGTATTTTTAACACGGCAATTTCCCTATCATTTGCACTCATCTAGAAGTGTTCGGCATTCATATAGCACATATTAGCAAATCAGTCGTTAAATATCAGATTGCATGTGTTAGACTCTAAAACTGGCACTATAAAGGAAATTGACCGCATTTCATGGCATCGCATCATCCCTGTATTGCGCAACACTTGTTTCGAGATTTATACAGGAAAATCCAGAAGAAAAGCCAAAATTGTTATTGTGCTGATCAAACATTACGCCAACTCAAAGACCTGAAAGCTGGTAGCAATATAGAGGGCAAAACACAAATCAACATATCACAAAAGGGCCCAAAAGTCAGTACCAGAGAAGACCAGAAATTCCAAGCCCTGAAGCCCCCAAAGCGCCGCGGTTCCGCGGCGGGAGCGCGCTCGAGCCGCGGTTCCGCGGCGGCTTGATGGCTTCAGAGACCCAATTTTACTGTGTTATTCCTATCTTAGTGGCCACAGCTCAGAATGATATGTCAAGTTCCAGAATACCCTCGAGTCTTCTGCCAGATCAGCAAAAGATGATTAATTAAGCTAATCCTAATTAAGCTCCTAACTAATCATATCTAGAAGCTTCTCCTCTAACTAACTTTTGGAGGGAAACTTAAAATTCAAATCCTAGATCTAGGGTTTTGATAGCTATAAATAGAAACCTAGATCTAAGGGTTGAGGTTGTTCATTCTTACACCATTTTCTTCCACAAGTCTAGTGACAAGACTTGTGCGAAACCCTAACCCTAATTCCACTCCAAATTCAAGATCCCGAGTACCAATAAAGCAAGAAGCCTTCAACCTTTTAGGAGCCGAGCCGATCTTCAATCGGGCAAGTGATCCAAGCCGATCCGCGACTCACGGAGACGAGCGAAGCCAAATCGACGATCGAGTTCTTCCTCTTGTAGTTCTTGAGCGAATGTAACGAAATTGTTGATATAAATAAAAGGTGAAATTCTTTAATCTTGTTTTCTTTAAATTCTTGCATCATGATTAGATCTCAATTTGTGATTGTAGTTCTTGTTGTGATGTTTGAGTAAAACTCCGCTCGTAAAGGAGTCGAGACAATCAATAGAATGATGATGTAACAAATCTTAATACGATTCTTAAGTCCTACGGGTTTTGTAAACCCTAGCAAGTTCAAGAATCGATGACCTAGTTTCGTTGCGATGCTTTCTTAATTGTGATCGCTCGAAATTAGGGATCTACGATCGTTTCTTGAATTTACTAGAGGCTAGAATGTGAATGATATCAACGAAAGAATAAGGGATAAATGATGAAACCCTAGTTTCACTAGAAATCCCCAATTCTCGTCGATCATCATCGATCTAGTATCAATCCATCGAAGGATGAGAATACGTCATCTTGAGATTGCATCACATTTATAGATCCGATCGATTCCTACGAGCCTCATTTCGATTCTTGATATTTGGTTGGAAAAATCATCAAACTATCAATTCTTGATTCTATCTTTTTCTTGTTATTAGATCTAGATTTTCTAATTCTTGAACTTCAAATATAAATCATGAATTGTTTTCTTTTCTTTTCTTTAAAGTTTCAATTCATCTAATTCGAAAGACGAACTATTACACTGTCCCTGTGGACGATCCGCACTCACTTACAATCTACATCCGACAACGTAGTTGATTGCGGTCAAATAATTTTTGGTTGTGATTTCTTTACAATTTCCCAATTACACAAACAAGAATTCTTTACAATCAACCCCCATCTCACATAAAACCCCGGCTATTCAAAACATGACGATCCAATATAACATATCACAGCAACACATAACATCACATGTCATCAACGTAAGTAAACATGCATGTCCCAATTGTCGTTGATGTATAGCAACGAAACCGGCGATACACCACATATTACACTTACGGTCGCAGAAAAAAAAATGAAAAACTACAACAATTGGAATCGTAACTGCCCTTAGACAACACAAACTCGGGATATCACATGTCCAAGATTTCATGCCTAACAATGTAAAGCTCGCATTTAGGTCTCACCCATGAAAACGCTTTTTCAAAATAAGTTGGATAATTCAACAAGATTTCCGATTACACCCGAGTCCGAAATGTTAGATTTACACGCAACAAACAAATTTGTATATTCCAATTATTATATCACATTACAGAAAGCTAGACGACGTTAAACAATTCGATCAAATCAACGAATTCCCAAAATTCCCAGAGAGCTCAACACTTGAGCACTGTTAAAGTTAACCAGAGACGTACCACAGCACCTACGGACCTACAGCTGAAGGGCCCGACCCAAGCCTCTTAAGTGGCACCGCGGATCCGCCGCCAAAACCAGGTTTTAGCCGCAAATCCGCGGTCACATAGACGAATTAGGGTTTCGTTCTTCAGGTGTGTCCATAGAATTCCCTGCATATTTTTCTGAATTTTTTTAACATGGAAAATTCCAACTTTTTGAAAAATTTCCAGAGAGGGGGTATAATTTGGGTTTTCGGGGTTCGATCGAACTTTAACTTCGCCTACGCAATGCCTAATGCTCTAGCTAGGCTCTGATACTACTGTAAGGTTCTTAGGCACTAGAACAAGGTATCAAACATGCTGTATTTAAAAATTTCATGTGCCAAACAACCTAAGCAAAGATCTTAACTAGAGAATTAGGGTTAGAAATGAAACATGTAAACAATTTTACTTCTAAGAGCTAGGGATTACAACCTTTGTAGTCTGTTCCTTCGCTTCATAAGCTCCGAGTTGATGTCCCTTCGCTGCGATCATCATGCTACCGGACTCTAGAGAGGTGAATGAGACATCCTTGCACGAAGACTTCACAATCCAAGATGATCTACCTTGAGAAAACACAAACCCAAGCTTTCACTTCACTAATGAGGTATTAGTGAAGCAAACACCCTAATCTAAGTGGCTAGAATAGATGAGGATGATGAAGTAGGAATTTTTCTCTCTTTTATTTTCTATTTCTCACAAACAATCATCACATAATAAAAAGCTAGAAAGCTTTTGTGAGAGGAAGAAGAAGATGAAGTGTGATGAATGAATTATTGTAAAGGTTAGAAAGGCAATCAAGGTTAAGCATGACATGCTTAACCCTTATAGAGAATAAACCATAGGTTAGGGTTAAAGGGTTAGGTTAATAAATATCTAAGAAATATCCAAAGAGGTGGACTTAGTCAAAGCTTCATGAAGCTTCTTCAAAACTCATTCATGACTTAATCCATTCAATTTGAATTACCAAAATAAATATAAATCCAACCATAAACCCAAGCATGGTTTAATCTCATAAACCCTAGTTGCATTTGTAACCCTAACATGTTACAATATTATATATCACATATATAATATATAATGTAACAAAAGAAAATAATACAATTAACATATATCACATATATATCAATGTATCATCAAGTGAGAAAAAGAATCATTTAAGTTAGCTTATATTAGTTAATGTAATGTAATATATCATATATATATTATTAAATCAACACTTGATTTAATAACACGGCTATATTACACATAACCGACTAATATAATATGTATCAGTTCATCGAATCAACACCTTATCCGATGATCCGACTATATCACATATGCCTGGCCGATATCACATATCACGAGAATCAAATACGGTATCATATACACGTATTATTCTCGATCCCGGACATATCACATATGTGCTCCTACTTCGTTTTGCCTGAGCCAGGAAACCTCTGTCTAGGACTCTAAAGAATCGTCAATACGCCGGCAGTAGATGATGATCATATCAAACACCCACAAGCTACAAGCGGTCAGCTAAACGTAACAGCCACCCGGGTATTGAGCGATCAGAAGATCAACAAGCAAGCCTGTACACAATCCTGTGAATCCAATCAGTAACACTCCCGTACAGTCAGGTCACTTCGTCCGATATGTCACATATCCAGTCTAGGGGTGGAAAGCGTCAGACCCCAGTAACCGATAAGTCGTGTCGATGTGAGGCTCATAACGGATAGAGAAACTAATGATAACACTTACCAGTAAATCTCCATATCAGCCCTGGCTAGGGACTTCCAGTTATAGCCAATCGAACACTGCGCAACATTAACCCCCAATACTGGGAGAGACGAAACCCCTCCTATCGCTCATTGCCTCCATGTGATTCAGGACTGTACTGAAAAGCCACCGTTTTGCACGTTCTCATGAACGTGGTAAGGTGGAAATCAAAGCACAGTGGGAATCACACAAGACTCTATGACGATCTCGGGTCTACAGACTAATCTGTACCAGTGTCACCAGAGAACTGCTATCCGACGATAGGTATAATACCATCTAGGAGTTCTCGGCGAGTCCGTTCATTGTACCCAGTCTCCACTGAGCACCCGTACACCATCTTTGATGTCAAACACCGATGGATATGGGATCATCCATCGCCCGTCATATGGGTCAAGATGTGTATACGCTAGTCTACTCTGGAGTATCGATGCCCTGTCTCGATACACCCTCGACTAGGAACAGTTATAAGATGTACTCTTGGACTACCCCGGCCCCACTAGTATGATATGCATCATATTCTTAGTAGTCGAGTACATATCCTAAGGGCTTTATCAACATGTGAGAGCAAGAAAGTAAACCAATACAAGTCAACATGTTAAAATAAAGTGAAACCAGATACCATACTATCATGTCGAGCAAGAAAGTCCTTCCTATATATATCCAAGCATCCACTATAATATACATCATATGTACAACAATGGCCTCTAGGGCATATACATAACTAACAAGATATAGGTATATACATATAAAATGGTGTGAATAATGAGTGATATGTCGTACAAGACGTTAGGTCTGTACCTTCATTGTCATATAGGTTGATAGGATCCCTAATTGTTTAATGCCGTCGTACGATGGATTACCGTACGTGATGAGTTTTACCTGATGATTGATCCATATCCTTGACTAGAGGATGTAGTACGATGGATTATACCGTATGTGATGTTGTGAGGCTGGATGCTGACTGATAGATTCACCGACTCGGTTATGTTATAAATACGTATACCTTATAGCATTTCGCTTACGTTGTACTTTATGCTATACGTTCATGATATTCTCATTGCATTACATATACCTTTGCTAGTACACCTACACAATTATCGATGATGCGTATGTTACACTTACACAGATTGCCAGCTCACACACTTTCATCATCGATAATAGCTATGTCGCTTATACAGTAGAATTGCTACATTATGCTGTGTTGCATGATGTACTTGCTATGTTCACATCACTACACTATGTCGCATGATATACTTGATATGCTCACATTTCTATTTTATGTTTGCATACATCATGCTTTATGATTATACGCATTGAGATGCTGTTTTCATGAGATTCTGGATTTAAGAACCGTGGTTATATTTCAAAGGAAATTATGTATTGTTTTAAAAACCTGGTTTCTCTTGATATGATATTTCGAGACGTACACCATGTGTTTTCTCGTTTATGAGTTATGCGATACTCGATTCGAGGAGCTGGATGAGGCCGTTTGCGGGTACATGGCGTACTCGGTATGGTACCCCGGGGCAAGAATGGTATGTTGTGCAGTAGACGATGAGCCTTGAAGAGGGACCACTACCTATCGGTGATAGTATTTGGGCTCGGCGGTTATCCGGAGGATACCGACCGGAGTCGTGAGATGATATGGGCCGATCCGGACTGACGGAGCCCATACGCCGATTCGGACTGACGAAGCCCAAGATATGAGGATTTACGTATCGATGTTGGACACGGGTTTCATGATGTTTCGAGTGTCGGTGTTGGAAACTCAGGTTTCATAATTTTGATGTGTCATTGATGGACACACGTTGATTGATATCCTCATATTTATATGCATATGCTTTCATGATGTTTCGAGTGTCGATGTTGGACACTCAGGTTCCATGATGTTGTTGTGTCATTGATAGACACGTAGATAGTATCTACATGCATATAGGCATTGATGTTATTGTTAGCATATATGCAGATACGGTCACCCTAGATATCATAGTATTACCTTTATGATATAGTTGACTTAGGAGTCGTTGTTTTATTCGATTTCTACCTGCTGATGTTTTCTACTCATGAGTTGGCAACTCACCCCCTTGTGCCACAGTTCTTGCAGGTTTGACCGCATGGATCAGTAGCGGTATCACTGGCACACAGCTTGCTTTCGGGTGATTTGCTTGGGTAGGTGGGACACATTGGATCGTGCCACTCTTGTATTATTATTCCTGTTGTATCTAGTCAACTCCATCAATCAGAAACTAGTATTTATATAAGTAGTAAGACTTAGAAAGACTTGTGGTTGCGAGACATAGAGCGATGGGTTATATGTTCGCTTGGTGGGTTGATGTCTTGCTTTATTCATTATCCTTTGTGTTGATCTTCGCCGTTGGGCGTCCTATACTTATATTTCTGACTTGCGTGGTTGTGATTCCGCCGATTGGCGAAGAGCTAGCTCCCGCTTGGGGATGCCTTTTATATTATCATGTATATGTGGTTTTGGATCAAAATATACAAGGAAAGTGCTGCCCAAATTTTTAAAAGACGAAACATGTTTTTCAACTAGTAAAATCCTCTTGCATTTTTCAATTTCCATTATCTATGCATTTAAGAAAATATTCGATTTCATCATACCTTTATTTCAAAACATCACCTCTTTTATTTTCTTAAAAAGGTTTAGATTTCTAGTCTTCGGCTTATTTAAGTTACGTTACGCCTTTAGACGTTGCGTGATTTAAGAGCCAGTTACGAACAAATTTCGAGTCGTGACAAGTATTTACAAAAGAGACTCTGCCGAAATTTTTGGGAAAATATAATGTTTCTTTTAAATGTTTAATGCCACTTATTTGTTAAAACCACTTTTTTTAAAACAAGTTTTCCTTCACTCTAATTGTTAAACGGTTTAGTTTTCTGGGCTTTGGCTTACTTAGACTACGTTACGCCTTTAGACGTTTCGTAATTTAAGTGCATGTCACGTTCCGTACCTTCGGGTCATGACATGGAGGCAGTGAGTGATCGTCAGGGATTCGTCTCTCTAGGTATTGGGAGCTGATATCGCACTGTGTTCAATTTTTCAGGACCATAAGACCTTGTCCAAGGCAGTTGGGATTTACTAATAGGTTGATCAGTAGTTTCTCGGATGGGTCCTGAACCGAATTAGCACGAATTATTGGGTTATTAGGGTTTGACGCTTACCATCCCCTAGATCCAGTATGTGATACTCTTAGACGAAGAGACCAGACTGTATGGATATTGTCACGGATAGGCTCGGTAGGGATCCGTATGAGTTTGGTCGTCGGCTTTCCTTTTGGACAGGTACCCGAGTAGCCGTTACATACAGCTAGTGCCGCTGACGTGCTTGTAGTTATAGATTTATCCAATAACGCACTACCGGCGTACTGTCGAGTCTTTAGAGTCACCACAGAGGGTTTCCTTTCTTCGGGCGAAACGATGTAGAGGCCGTATGGTTTTACGGCAGGGTTCGATCACATACGTGTACTTGTGCACGTATGATATTCGGGCGGATAATACTAGCGGGTTTTTGTTTAAGCCAGATCCTGGTATTATATCGTTGGATTATTTCCGTCTCTTTTGTATTCGTATATTTCGGAATACGGATACGGGTATGTATATACGGATGAGGGGTATTCTTGTAATTTTTGACAAGAATGCTTCTAAAAGAAGACACCTCATTTGTTATTTAATCTTTATGATTAAATGTTAAATGAGGTAGAGGTATGAGGTGTTGACTTTTATTATGTGAAGCATGGCTACTTGTTGACTCACTTAGTGAGTCATGGGTTACTATTGAGGCAAGGTGGCATCTAGATATTTTGTAGAAAATATCTTGATATTTTGTGGTGAAGATAATTTTTTATTATTATCTTTGGCATGCTTTCTTTATTAGTCACAAGACTTAACCATTCTTCACTCAATTTTTCTTTTGTTGCTCTCTACAACACTCTCATCTCCTCCAAGCTTTCCTCTTCCACCTCAAACCCTAATAGTTTCATGTGTTGAGAAACCTAGGGTTCTTGAGACCAATTAATCCATCATCACTCTCTACATCACCTAGGTTACATAGATTAGCAAACTAAGTAATCTAGTTACATTAGTTTAAAGGTAGGAGCCCAAAGTAGATGCTCTCTAGTGGATCATCTCTGACGTGAGGATGCCGTCGATCAAGCTCGATCATGGAGGTCACTAGGAGCATGCTAAAGGAGAGGAGTGAAGACCCGAAGGACTCGAGTCTCTTGGTATAAACTTCTTTCACAGTAGATAGCTTCTATAGTTGCTAGTTAGGTTTATGGTAGATCCGGTTTAGGGTTATTCTAGCGCCAAGTTTACATCGTTAGAAAAAAATTTGTTCCGCAATCGGCCTCGGTTGATGGCCAGGGCGTTAGCATAATCCAATAAACCCTACACTAGAAAGTTTAAACAATGTTAAAGTAACAGAACCGAAATAACTCCGAAACACGAAACGAAAATCCAAGTTTCTGTCGAAATTTTCAAAGACTCTAAAATTTTTTAAAACAAGTACAGAGTGCTCTTTGTGCTACAACTTGAACACCAGAGAAATACGACACCATAATTTTGAAATTTGGCCGGCGAGAAATGATTTTTGGCCGGTGTGGCTGGTTGTACTGAGGCTTCTGGTGTCCGTTTTTGTTTGGTGTTCCAGTCTCTTGGATTTAGGATTTCAAGTGTTGTTTGTTTTTGCCAAGTTTGGATATTCTATTATCTTTGAGTTTAGGGCAATACAGAGTATTTCGAAGTCGTTAATTTTCAACACCGTTTTATAGTTTACGATACATTCACTTTTATCTGCGACCGTGAATGTCATTAGAGCGGTGTAACTCATCTAACTGCTATATGTTCTTTTAGACGGGTTTGCGAACATGACATTCATGTTGATGTTCTGTGTTTGTGCTGTGATTGTGGTTGGATAGTCATGGTGGATAGCTTATAGTTCAATGTTAGTGGTACAGTTGAGATTCATTTGTACATTTGTTATTGCGGGGCGAGCGTTCTTCATGTGGACAGTCGTTACTGCCTGTTGTATATTATTTGTTTAGGGCAAGACCGGGTTGAGGTCAATGTCACCATTGTACATATTATTTTCATTTTATGTACTAGGATTACCCCGCGGTCGAGTGCACGAATAACCGGGTTCTAGAAGGCAACAAGCCCGCATCTCATGGCGTTGAGACAGAGGGGGCTTCATTCTAAAATTGGCGGGCTATTCGCTGCACTTGTAGGGGGTATAGGATGACCCACGGAGGGGCGCTCAAGTTACCGGATCCCGTGGAGTGCTGGGTAGCCCATTCACATTATTGATTGAGGTTGCCTCACTTCTTGGATTGGCAGGTAACTTGCCGCGCTTGTAGGGGTCCAGGTTTCATTGCATAAGCTATCCACACGATCGGGAATGTCGGGTTTTATTTGCGGCTTAAATGAAACCCGAGGCTCCAAGATTATCCACCATTCTGTGTTGCTTACTGAGATTTTGTGATGTTGATTATATCATGCTTGGGAGGAATGTTATATATATTTATATATATATATATACTAGTAGATGTTGTATATGTTTTGCACCCGCGCTAGTTTAGCCCCCATTCTGTCATTAGTTAAGTAACCTAACGAGTGATGACGAGGCCCAGTGGCGAATGCGGATGGCATATACGTACATTATATTTTCGTTCTTTTCTGGTGTGATAGGTTAATTGATGGGACCGCATTAATTTTGATTAATGCAAGAAAAGAAACCTAAAAAGATGTTGTTGGAACAAATTTTGAAAAACTATAGTTATATTCTTTCGCTTTGCATAGTGGTATTCGGTTGTGAATATCCAGCATCTCATTCCAGGAGGCAAGAGTCGAGATCCCTTCGCGTTGAGTGACCTCTTGAGCAAAAGTCTATATTGTAGATTACTCAGTTTTTTCAAAACCAGAAGTTTTAAAAAGCGGAGCCTAAACCACTCCTTTTCAAAACTGCTCAGGTTCCTTCAACGATATCAAGTTTATTACGTTAAAGGGTTTTTCGCCAAAAACCCAGCCATAGCCCTCCGTCGGTTCAGATTATTATTGCTTAGTATCCGTGCTACGTATGTCGTGCTCAGCCGAGGCGTAGTGTTCGGTAGCTATGTAATACTTTTATGTAGCATTAGATGCGATTGGTTAGGGCAGTCGTACGGTCATTTTGGCTCAGTCAAGGACTCGTACGGGTGGGTCTAATGCAATCAAGATAATGACGGGTTGAACTTGACGAGGATCCTTGATATGTTGGCTCGGTCAAGGTCACCTGGGTCCTAGAGGAAAAAACCACATCGGGAGTTTCAAATATACAGGAAACCTACAGATTTAGCTTACCTTCTGGAGTGTGGTGACTAGAGTGGATTCCATCTAGGCCATCACACAATAATAGTTGGATCCCGATCCCATTGATGAGTAGGATTACTCTCGAGAGATTATTTCACTAAACAATCAATGTTATAAACCAAGCAGGTGTCTAGAACGGTGTTAGCAGGGCTACGCCTCTAGGGAAAAGAGGTAATATAATTAAGGAACTTCACAAAAGAGTTGGAAAACCTCCATCGAAGTACCGACACTAGCCTGGCTGAAAGGTTAAGCAAGTATTGTGACGTGCGATTAATCCTGACTAGTTCTTCTTTTAGGGTTTGAAGAAGAATTTGAGGAAACAGTGGGAGCCATCCTGATTAGATAAACTAATAACCAATCTAATCTTGCAAGAGCGCACGCTAAGTGTTTCTTTTATCTCTCTCCAGGAAGCAACCATTTCTCGCCCTAATCAAGATAATAAAATGTATCGCTTGACCGATCCGAACTCTTATTCGGGGGTGGGGAACGTCGGTTCAGCTCTAAACTATGACAGCTGTCATGAGTATGAGCAAGGGAAAGAGGATTGTATGAATTCCTTGATGACCCCAACGAAGAAGAAGCATACTATTGTGTCTTCTTCAGTGTTTTTAGTATTGAGAACTGTTTTTCGGTCAGTCCTACCTCCTAGGTACTAGATACCGGATCAGGATCTCATATCTGTAATTTATTGCCGGGACTGAGAAAAAGTAGGATAGTTGGACCAGGTGATATGTCCCTCAGAGTAAGGAACGGAGCACAAGATGATGTTGCTGCCGTTGGTGAATATCACCTAGCATTACCAAATGGAAATACTATGATTTTGAACAATTGCTATTATGTACCTTCCATGGTTTGCAACAACATATCAGTTTCTTTACTTAATAAAGATGGATATAAGTTTGTTCTTGACAGAAATATCATGAACATTTACCATAATCTGGTATTGGTTGCAGAAGGTACACTGTGTAATGGTATCTATGTTCTAAATCAAAACACGGTTCTCAACGTAAAAAATACACCCAAGAATAAGAGTTCAGATACAAATGAATCCTACTTGTGGCATTGTAGACTTGGTCATATCGGAGAGAAAAGACTGAGTAAATTGCATAAGAATGGATATTTGAATACGTTCGAATTTCATCTTATGAAACTTGTCAATCATGTCTCAAGGGAAAGATGACCAAATCTCCATTCACTGGACATGGAGAAAGAGCAGGAGAGCTCTTGGGACTCATACACAGTGATGTGTGTGGTCCAATGTCTATACATGCAAGGGGTGGGTTCTCGTACTTCATCATATTCACTGACGATCTCTCTAGGTTCGGATATGTGTATCTTTTGAAACACAAATTGTTAGTTGTATGTATGACCTAGAGACCAGTATTGTACAGATGATGTATATTATATTTGATGCTTGGACATATATAGAGATGACTTTCTTGCTCGATATGTTAGTATGCTATCTGGTTGCTCTTTATCTTAACATGTATACTTGTCTCTTTATACTGTCTCATAGTTATATGTTGGTAAAGCCCTTAGGATGTGTACTTGACTACCCGGACTATGATGCGGATCATACTAGTGGGGATATGGTAGTCCATAAGTACATCCTTCAAGGTCCCTAGTCGTGGGTGTATCGAGACGGGGCATCGATATACCAGTGTAAACTAGCGTATACGGTTCTCGACCCATGAGATGGGCAATGGATGATCCCATATCCATTTGTGTTTGACATCAAAGATGGTATACGGGTGCTCAGTGGAGACTGGGTACACTGGACGGACTCGCCGAGAACTCCCAGATGGTATTATACCTCACGTCAGATGGCAGTTCTCTGGTGACACTTGTGCAGGTTAGTCTGTAGACCCGAGATCGTCATAGAGTCTTGTGTGATTCCCACTGTGCTTTGATTTCCACCTTACCACGTCCATGAGGGCGTACAAAACGGTGGTTTTTGGGTACAGTCCCGAGTCACATGGAGGCAATGAGCGATAGGAAGGGTTTCATCTCTCCGGGTATTGGGGGTTGATGTTGCGCTGTGCTCGATTGGCCATAACAGGGAAGTCCCTGGCCAGGGCTGATTAGAGATTTACTGGTAAGTGTTACCGGTAGTTTCTCAACCCGTTATGAGCCTCACATCGGCACGACTTATCAGTTATTGGGGTCTGACGTTAACCACCCCTAGACTTGATATGCGACATATCAGACGAGGAGACCGGACTGCACGGGTAGTGTTGCCGGTTGGCTCGACGGGAGTTGTAGCAGGTTCGCTTGTTTTCTTCTGATCGCTCATGACCCGGGTGGCCGTTACGTTTAGCTGACCGCTTGCGGCTTGGGGGTGCTTGATATGATCATCACCCACTGCCGGTGTATTGACGAGTCTTAGAGTCCCACAAAGGAGTTACCTAGTCCAGGAGAAACGTTGTGGTGCGCGTATGTGATATGCACAAGGACCCGGTTAAAATGCGCGTATGAGATACCGTATATTAATCGGGTGGCTTGCTTTTGGTTGGGTCGTATGTGATATGGCCGGATTGATAAATCAAGTTTTGATTTATCATTTAACCATTAGTTTCTCACTAGAAATCCTTTCTTGTATTTTTGATGTATGCATGTATGTATGCATTCTTTCTTGATTCATGCACATATGGATGTGCATGCACACATACATACATACATCATCCTTCATGATTGTTTATACATAGAAAATGGTGGCAATATAAGACTCACACCATGGTTTTATATATATGTATTATTATTGCATTTGTTTTAAAACAAAAGGAAAAAGTAAAGGATAATTCATGGTTTCTTTCTACACTCTTCTTTGACCTAACCATGCTCACCCACCATTTAACCATGGATTAACTTTCCTTTTGTGTTTTAACTCAAGTTCAATAATATCTTTATTGTTTAACCATGGTATGAGATGAGAAGTGGAAAATATATATTCGTATATTTTCTATTTTTCAAAGTGGATTATCTTTTCTCTTGTTCTAAAAAGGCCATCATCTTCTTCCTCCTTCGTCTTTTGCTCTCTAGATTTCTCTAGTGAGTAAATTACTCATCAAGTTAGGATTTTGAAGTGAGAAAAGCCACCACAACATCATTCTACACAAGTCTTGCCCACTTGTTTAGAGTGTTAGCTTCATTCTCTTCTCTTGATCAAGTGAAGTTGCAAGCTTGGACAAAGCGGACTCCGGGTGGATCATCGTGGACCTAGAGGAGTTCAGGTGGACCTTTTCCATACCCCAAGTAGCCGAGCAGTCTAGCGTAGGGAGATACAAAGGTTGTACTCTCTAAACCCTAGCTTAACCTTCTTGTGATGAAGTGTTGTTTTAGAAACCCTAATTTTCTAGGATTGATTCTTTGTATGCTTACTTAGCACCCTAAAATTTTAATCTTTGGTACATGTGATGCTTCCAAACCCTTCATGAGGTGCTAGGTAAACCCAACATTGGTATCAGAGCCGACCTAGAACATTAGGCGACACTTTAGCGAAGTTAAAACCCCGATCGAAACAAAATACGGCTTTTTGGGACACTCTCTGGACATTTTTTTAAAACAGTGATTTTTCAGTATTAAAATATGTAAAAATATCAACAGGAAAATCTAAGACAAACTGCAAAACACGATGCAGTGAATAGTCATTTGCGCCGCAGAAATGCGGCCAAAGCTTGCTTGGGCCGCGGTTCCGCGGCCGTACAGATGAGTTAACGCATAATTTTTGCAAAGTAATACGTATAACTGCATGTTGATAATTTTGGGTATTTTTAATCTGGTCTTAGTATTATTTGTTCTGGAGATTGTTTTGAGTTCAATGATTCGATCGGAATTTTAACTTCATGTTTTTCCGGATAATTAGAAAGTATTGAATTGTTCGAACGAGTGTCATTTGCTTACTTTTCACGGGGTTTAAATCATTCGGAATTACGTGCAAGTTTTGTGGTGGACCCTCTAGAAGACAACAAACTTTAACTCGATTATGTGACCGTCTTGAACCGCCTTTTGAAACTTAGGGTTTGGGACAGTACGGCGTGCCACATGTGAGGCGTTGGCTTGAACCTTCTACGGCTGGACCGCTACTACTGTGTTACACTCCGGGTTTTTGAACTCCGCTCAAGTTAGGGAATTTTGGGTATTTGATCATTCGTTCGAAAACTTTAATACCGTCTATTTATCTGGAATGTGATGCAATGTGTGGAATTCATATAGCTAGATATGAAATACGAAATATGTGATATTTCGCATTTACGATGTCTAAAGAGAATGTGGATTTCAAATATTGCAGTTTTACACTTTCTTTTCTGTGACCGTAAGTGTAGTATGTCGATATCGCCGGTTTCGTTGCTATACATCAACGACAATTGGGGTACGCATACTTACTTACGCTGATGATATATGATATTATGTGTTGCTGAGATATGGTGTGCAGGATTGTCGCGATTGAATAGCCGGGGGGTTTTATGTGAGATGAGAGTTTTATTTTTCATTCATGTAAATTGAAATGTAATGTAATATTATTTTATTTGGGGCACTTCCGGGTTGAGGTTGATGCCACCAGTGTTGTATATTGTTTACTTTTCTGCATTAGGATGGACCCAAGGAGGGGAGCATAGGTGACCGGGTTCTAGGGTTCAGTGGGAGGCCATCTCGAGGAGTCGAGACCGGGTCTCCTAAACTCCAGAATTGGTAGGGTCGCTTGCCGCTCACGTAGGGGTCCAGGGTGTGGGCTTGGCTATTCATCGCGACTATGGAATCTGTATTTTCTATTGTTGGCTAAATACTAAATACGGACGTCCTATTATATCCCACATTATATCTATGTTTCTGCTGCGATATCTGTGATGTGATCGTTTGATATGTTCTGATGGATACAGTATATAGTATATATGATATATTATATAGACGTTATTTATGTTTTACACCCGCACTAGCCCTGCCCTGCTCTGTCGTTAGTTACCTAACCTAACGGTGCACGAGGGGACATCGAGGCGAATGCGGATTGCATAAGTGTACGTCGTATTTATCTGTGATGTTTAGGTGACTTAAATGATGGGACTTCATTAATGTGATTAATGAAAGAAAAGAAACCTAAAAGATGTTGTAGAATCAAATTTTCTCAAAAAGGGTAGCTACAGTTTTGCTTTGCATAGCGGTATATATGATATACCCTGCACCTTATTCGATGGGGAAAGAGCCGAGATCCCTTCACCGGGAGTGACCTCTTTAGCAAAATTGGCAGATGCTACAAAACTCGGTTTTTTTTTTGATTGCTTTTGGAGTTTTGCTTTGCACAGTGATATATATGATATATCCCGCACCTTATTCGATGAGGAAAGAGCCGAGATCCCTTCACCGGGTGTGACCTCTTTAGCAAAACTAATAAAAGCCGCAAAATCACTCCATTTCAAAATTCACTTGATTCTACAACGATATCAAGTTCATTACGCTCATGGTTTTTCTGAAAAAACCTGCGTAGCCCTCCGTCATTTCAGATAAGTACTACTTAGTATTCATGCTGCGGTAGTTTGGCCTCCGTCAAGGCGTAGTGTATGGTAGCTAACTAGTGCTTATCTGCAAGCATATGATGCGATTGGATTAGGGTATTCGTACGGCGTAGTTTGGACTCCGTCAAGGGTCGTACGGGTGGGTTTAATTCAATCAAGAAATGACGGGTTGAACTTGACTAGCGCCCTATAGGTAGTTTGGCCTCCGTCAAGGTCATGGGACGCTAGGGGCAAAAGCATTATCGGGAATTTCAAGTGTTGAAATTTGCAATGAGATTGCATACCTTCTATGAGATAGTTGGATCCCGATACCCACTGCGAGTAATTGTTACTCGTGAGAGAGTTTTACACAGGACAATTAGCCGATCAAGTAAGTGTCTAGAAAGGTGTCAACGGGGTTACACCTCTGGGAAAACGAGGTTTACTTTAATTAGGTCCGTGCGAAAGCACGGGGAACCTCCCTCAAAGTACCGACACTGGACTGGCTGAAAGATTGGCGATGTTGTAGGGTGTAATTAATCTCGGCTAGTCTTTCCTTTTAGGGTTTGAAGGAAGATTTGATAAAAACAGTGGGAGCCATCCTGATTAGATAAGATAATAACCAATCTGATCTTGCAAGAGCATACGCTAAAGTGTTTTCTTCTCTCTCTCTCTCCAGGTAGCGACCATGTCATGCCTTAATCAAGATAATAATATGGATGTATTGACTGAACCCGCTTATTATACTGAGCAGGGGAACGTTGGACCCGTTCTTTCTTATAAGAGTTATAATACTGAACAGGGAATAGGAGTCTATCTGGATTCTCAAGCCGTCCAAAAGAACATTTATGTTGATGCATCTTCTTCAGGTGTGTTAGTTATTGAGAACTGTTTCTCAGTTCACCCTACGTCCTAGGTATTAGATACCGGATCAGGATCCCACATATGTAAATTGTTACATACAAGTGCCGAGAAACCCTAATATGGATCGTTAACTAGATATATAGGCTATGCGATGCAAGTTAACGACTTTTAGCTAAAGGAAAGAAGCTACAACCTTTGTAGATCCGGTCCTCCACGTCCTAGGCTCCGTGATGAGGTCCTTCCGCTGTCCAAATCAAATCCATGACTCTAGCATCGGCTTCATCGGAGAAATGGGCGGGCTTGGTCGTCGGTTCGATGCCGAAGATGATCTACGTCGAGGCATCACAAGATTAAGCTCCAACTTCACCAAGCCTTGAAAACTTGTGAAGGAAACACCCTATACTACTTGGCAAGAGGTAGAGGATGAAGAAATAGGAGGTGGGTTCACTTTAGAATTGGATTTCTCACTTGTTTTCATCACTTACCATTGATGTAGCAAGCTTTTCTTCATGGAAGAAGAAGATGAAGAAGAAGAAGAAGGAATATTATGATAAGTATATTTAAAAAGAAAACCAAATGAATACTTATCATTTGGCAACCTTAGTTAGGTGTAGAGAATAGACTATGGTTAACTTGAATGGTTAGGGTTAAGGAAGAGACAAGAATGGTGGACTTGTTCAAAGCTTCAAGAAGCTTCAAAGAAAAACAAAACTAGCAACCATTCTTTTCTCTTTATCTTTTCTAAAATAAGAATTATAAATAAATAGATAAGTAATTAAATAAACCAAAACCCTAATCATTGACTTAACCATGGTTCAATTCTTTACATAAACCCAAGTGAGCATGTATCATCAAACATGATACAAACAAGTGCACAAAAGTATATCACATATACAACTTGTGTACATCAAGTGAGAAAATCCTTTTAAAGTGAACAAATACTAGTTAATGCAAAGTAATATATCAAATATATAATTATACATTAAATCATTAAATCAACACTTGATTCAATGATCCGGTCATGTCGCATATAACCGGCTAGTATCCAATGTATCGGCTTATCGAATCAATCCTTGATTCGATAACTAGGTTATATCGCATACAACCATTTGACACATTCATCGCGAGAATGAAATACGGTATCACATACACGAATTATTCTCGGTCCCGCACATATCTCATATGCGCTCCTATTTCGTTTCGCTTGAGCTAGGAAACCTCTGTGTAGGACTCTAAAGACTCGTCAATACGCCGGCAGCAGATGATGATCATATCAAACACCCACAAGCCGCAAGCGGTCTGCTAAACGTAACGGCCACCCGGGTATTGAGCGATCAGAAGATCGACGAGCAAGCCCGCTCACACTCCTATGAATCCAACTAGTAACACTTATCGTACAGTCTGGTCTCGTCGTCTGATATGTCGCATATCTCGCCTAGGGGTGGTAAACGTCAGACCCTAATAGCTCGATAAGTCATGCCGACGTAAGGTCCATAACATTCGTGAAACTACTGATAACTCTTACCAGTATATCACTGCAACCCTGGCCAGGGATTTCCTGTTATGGCCAGTCGAGCATAGCACAACATCAACCCCCAATACCGGGAGAGACGAATCCCCTCCTATCGCTCATTGCCTCCATGTAAATCGGGACTGTACCCAAAAACCACCTGTTTGCACAACTCAGTAGAGCCGTGGTAGGATGGAAATCAAAGCACAGTGGGAGACACACAAGACTCTATGACGATCTCGGGTCAACAGACTAAGCTGTACCAGTGTCACCAGAGAACTGCCATCTGACGTGAGGTATAATACCATCTGGGAGTTCTCGGCGAGTCCGTTCAGTGTACCCAGTCTCCACTGAGCATCCGCATACCATCTTCGATGTCAAACACCAATGGATATGGGATCATCCATCGCCCATCACATGGGTCGAGAAGATATACGCTAGTCTACTCTGGAATATCGATGCCCCGTCTCGATATTCCCACGACTAGGAACAATGAAGGATGTACTCATTGACTACCCAGGCCCCACTAGTATGATCTTCATCATAGTCCTGGAAGTCGAGTACACATCCTAAGGGCTTTATCAACATGTAATCAGAGAGACAGAAAGTATACATGTTAAGATAAAGAGCAACCAGATAGCATACTATCATGTCGAGCAAGAAAGTCCTACCTATATATGTCCCAGCATCCACTCCAATATACATCCAATGTACAGTAATGGCCTCTAGGGCATACATATAACTAACAACATGGGCTACAGAAAGGTAGAGAACTGGGAAAAGGTGATCATTCCGTTCAAGTAGGGAATGGGGAAAATATTGCAGCCAAAGCAGTTGGCGAATATCACCTAGTATTACCAAGTGGTGATACACTGATTCTAAATGAGTGCTATTATATATCGAACATGATGTGCAACATTATATCAGTTTCTTTATTAAGTAAAGAAGGATATAATTTTGTAGTAAAGGATAATGTTACGAACATATTCCTAGATCAAAAGTTGATTGCATCAGGCTCGTTACATAATGGCATATTCATTCTAAATCAAAATACAGTCCTCAATATACAAAACACAAACAAGAGGAAAAGTTCAGAAATGAACGAATCCTTCTTATGGCATTGTAGACTTGGTCATATCAATGCGACACGACTGGCTAAGTTATATAAAGATGGATATTTGAATTCGTTCGAATTATCATCTTATGATACTTGCCATTCATGTCTCAAAGGCAAGATGACCAAAACTCCGTTTACGGGACACGGAGAAAGAGTTACGGAACTCTTAGGACTGGTACATAGTGATGTATGCGGTCCCAAGTCTACGCATGCCAGGAATGGTTCTTCCTACTTCATTACATTCACTGACGATCTCTCAAGATTCGGATATGTGTTCCGAATGAACACAAGTCTGAAGCTTTTGAGAAATTCAGAGAATATAAACACGAAGTAGAGAACCAAATGGGCAAAAGTATTAAGATCCTTCGATCTGATCGAGGAGGAGAATACTTAAGCAATGAATTCCTAGATTATCTAAAAGAAAATGGGATTCTCTCTCAGCTTACTTCTCCTTATACACCACAGCACAACGGTGTATCGGAGCGGAGAAATCGCACCCTATTAGATATGGTGCGCTCTATGATGAGTAAAGCTGAGTTACCTATTTCCTTCTGGGGATATGCACTGGAGACAGCTGCATACCTATTGAATAGAGTTCCAACCAAATCAGTGCCTACCACTCCATATGAGATATGGAATGGTAAGAGACCATGTCTTAATTTTATTCAGATATGGGGTTGTCCGGCCTATGTTAAAACACAAAATCCGGACAAGCTCGAGGCAAGGTCTGTTCTATGTAAGCTTGTTGGATATCCCAAACATTCACGAGGGTATATCTTCTACCACTCCGAGGAACAAAAGTTGTTTGTTTCTCGACATGCCACTTTCTTAGAAAAAGGTTTTCTTATGAAACAGACTAGTGGCATTGAGGTAGAACTAGAAGAAGTTCCAGCAGAACAAACTACAACAGATGATTTGGTAGAACCAGAGGATTCAGTAGTACTCGACGAACCCCAGCCTCTCCGCCGATCTAGCAGGGTTTCTCATCTGCCTGAGAGATACTACGGTTTTCTCATTGATGGTGGAAGCGAGGATTGCATCATGGAGGATGATGACCCAACTAGCTTCGAGCAGGCCATCACGAGTAGGGACTCAGTGAAATGGCTGGATGCAATGCGGTCCGAGATGGAATCCATGTACACCAACAAAGTATGGACTTTGGAAGTTGCTCCTGAAGGGGTAAAACCCATTGGGAGCAAGTGGATCTTCAAGAAAAAACTTGGTGTAGATGGGAAAGTGGAGACTTTCAAAGCTAGACTTGTTGCAAAGGGTTTTCGTCAAAGACCAAGTATGGACTATGACGAAACCTTTTCTCCAGTGGCTATGCTTAAATCCATCCGGATCATACTTGCCATCGCTGCATATCATGATTACGAAATCTGGCAAATGGATGTTAAGACCGCCTTTCTAAACGGTGATTTAGAAGAGTGCGTGTACATGACTCAGCCAGAGGGCTTCATAGATAGTGGGAGCAGCGGGAAGGTGTGCAAGATACTTAAATCCATTTATGGATTAAAGCAAGCATCGCGGAGTTGGAACATCTGCTTTGACGTCGTTATCAAAGAGTTTGATTTCGTCAAAAACGTAGATGAACCTTGTATCTAAAAGAAAGTGGCAGAGAGTAAGGTTGTCTTCCTCGTATTGTACGTGGACGACATACTCTTGATAGGAAATGACATTCCTATGCTGCAATCGGTCAAGCTCTTCTTGTCACAAAGATTCTCAATGAAAGATCTAGGTGATGCCTCCTGCATATTGGGAATCAGGATCTATAGAGATAGATCTAAAAGGATATTAGGATTGTCCCAGTCCAGGTACATTGACACCATACTAAAGAGGTTTAGTATGGAAGAATCCAAGCGTGGGAACTTACCTACGATCTCTGGAGTCACTCTCTCCAAAGAGATGTCTCCCAAGACTGATTTGGAGAGAGCTCGCATGCAAGGGATACCATATGCTTCGGCTGTAGGCTCTATCATGTACGCGATGCTATGTACCAGACCCGATGTAGCATACTCACTAACTGTAGTGAGCAGGTATCAAGCTGATCCTGGAGAGAGTCACTGGAGAGCTGTGAAGAGCATTCTCAAGTACTTACGAAGGACTAAAGAGATGCTCTTGGTGTATGGTAACGGAGAAATCCAAGTGGAGTCCTTTACCGATTCGAGCTTCCAGAGTGATAAGGACGACTTTAAGTCGCAGTCGGGATTTGTCTTTACCCTTTACGGAGGGGCGGTTAGCTGGAAGAGTTCCAAGCAGGAAACCGTGGCAGACTCGACGATGGAGGCTGAATACATCGCTGCCAATGATGCTGCCAAAGAGGCTGTCTGGATCAAGAAGTTCATTACTGAACTTGGAGTGGTTCCATCCATTGAGCATCCAATACCTTTGTATTGCGATAACAATGGAGCGGTGGCTTTGGCCAAGGAACCCAGGTCCCATCAGCGATCCAGGCATATTCTGAGGCGATATCACCTGATCCGGGAGATAGGTGATCGCCGGGAGATCGAGGTCAGGAGGGTTGACACGAAGAATAACACAGCGGATCCACTCACGAAGGCCATTCCCCAGATACAGTTTGAGAGACTCTTCGGGATGCTCGTTATGCGATACTACAGCAGCTGGCCTTAGTGCAAGTGGGAGATTGTTAGTTGTATGTATGCCCTAGAGGCCAGTATTGTACAGATGATGTATATTATATTGGATGCTTGGACATATATAGAGATGACTTTCTTGCTCGATATGATAGTATGCTATCTGGTTGCTCTTTATCTTAACATGTATACTTGTCTCTTTATACTGTCTCATAGTTACATGTTGGTAAATCCCTTAGGATGTGTACTTGACTACCTGGACTATGATGCGGATCATACTAGTGGGGACATGGTAGTCCATAAGTACATCCTTCAAGGTCCCTAGTCGTGGGTGTATCGAGACGGGGCATCGATATACCAGTGTAGACTAGCGTATACGCTTCTCGACCCATGAGATGGGCAATGGATGATCCCATATCCATTGGTGTTTGACATCAGAGATGGTATACGGGTGCTCAGTGGAGATTGGGTACACTGAACGGACTCGCTGAGAACGCCCAGATGGTATTATACCTCACGTCAGATGGCAGTTCTCTGGTGACACTTGTGCAGGTTAGTCTGTAGACCCGAGATCGTCATAGAGTCTTGTGTGATTCCCACTGTGCTTTGATTTCCACCTTACCACGTCCATGAGGGCGTGCAAAACGGTGGTTTTTGGGTACAGTCCTGAGTCACATGGAGGCAATGAGCGATAGGAGGGGTTTCGTCTCTCCCGGTATTGGGGGTTGATGTTGCGCTGTGCTCGATTGGCCGTAACAGGGAAGTCCCTGGCCAGGGCTGATTAGAGATTTACTGGTAAGTGTTACCAGTAGTTTCTCGACCAGTTATGAGCCTCACATCGGCACGACTTATCGGTTATTGGGGTCTGACGTTTACCACCCCTAGACTTGATATGCGACATATCAGACAAGGAGACCGGACCGCATGGGTTGTGTTGTCGGTTGGCTCGACGGGAGTTGTAGCAGGTTCGCTTGTTTTCTTCTGATCGCTCAATACCCGGGTGGCCGTTACGTTTAGCTGACCGCTTGCGGCTTGGGGGTGCTTGATATGATCATCACCCACTGCCGGCGTATTGACGAGTCTTAGAGTCCCACAAAGGAGTTACCTAGTCCAGGCGAAACGTTGTGGTGCGCGTATGTGATATGCGCATGGACCCGGTTAAAATGCGCGTATGAGATACCGTATATTAATCGGGTGGCTTGCTTTTGGTTGGGTCGCATGTGATATGGCCGGATTGATAAATCAAGTGTTGATTTATCATTTAACCATTAGCTTCTCACTAGAAATCCTTTCTTGTATTTTTGATGTATGCATGCATGTATGCATTCTTTCTTGATTCATGCACATATGGATGTGCATGCACACATACATACATACATCATCCTTCATGGTTGTTTATACATAGAAAATGGTGGCAATATAAGACTCACACCATGGTTTTATATATATGTATTATTATTGCATTTGTTTTAAAACAACAAGAAAAAGGAAAGGATAATTCATGGTTTCTTTCTACACTCTTCTTTGACCTAACCATGCTCACCCACCATTTAACCATGGGTTAACTTTCCTTTTGTATTTTAACTCAAGTTCAATAATATCTTTATTGTTTAACCATGGTTTGAGATGAGAAGTGGAAAATATATATTCATATATTTTCTATTTTTCAAAGTGGATTATCTTTTCTCTTGTTCTAAAAAGGCCATCATCTTCTTCCTCCTTCATCTTTTGCTCTCTAGATTTCTCTAGTGAGTAAATTACTCATAAAGTTAGGATTTTGAAGTGAGAAAAGCCACCACAACATCATTCTACACAAGTCTTGCCCACTTGTTTAGAGTGTTAGCTTCATTCTCTTCTCTTGATCAAGTGAAGTTGCAAGCTTGGACAAAGCGGACTCCGAGTGGATCATCGTAGACCTAGAGAAGTTCAAGTGGACTTTTTCCAAACCCCAAATAGCCGAAGAGTCTAGCGTCGGGAGCTACAAAGGTTGTACTCTCTAAACCCTAGCTTAACCTTCTTGTGATGAAGTGTTGTTTTAGAAACCCTAATTTTCTATGATTGATTCTTTGTATTCTTACTTAGCACCCTAAAATTTTAATCTTTGGTACATGTGATGCTTCCAAACCCTTCATGAGGTGCTAGGTAAACCCAACACAAATCGGAAGCTTTTGAGAAATTCAAAGAATACAGAAACGAAGTAGAGAACCAGACTGGAAAAAGTATCACGATCCTCCGATCTGATAGAAGAGGGGAGTACTTAAGCTTGGAATTTCGGGACTTTCTAAAACAGAATGGTATTCTCTCTCAGCTTACTCCTCCGTATACACCACAGCATAAAGGTGTATCGGAGCGATGGAATCGTACCCTATTGGATATGGTTCGCACCATGATGAGTGACGCCGAGTTGCCTCTTTCATTTTGGGGACATGTGCTTTTGACAGCGGCATATCTGTTGAATGATGTTCCATCCAAATCCGTGCCTAAGACACCGTTCGAGATATGGAATGGTAAAAGACCGTATCTTAAACGTATTATGATATGGGTTTATCCGGCCTATGTTAAAGTACAAACTTCAGGCATGTTCAGTTTTATGTAAATTTGTAGGATATCCTAAGGATTCAGTAGGATATCTGTTCTACCACACCGAGGAACAGAAGGTGTTTGTATCTCACCACGCCACCTTTTTAGAGTGGCAATTTCTTACAAAAGAAACAAGTGGGAGTACGGTAGAACTGGATGAAATTCAGCAACCACAAACTCAAACTAAAGAATTGGTGGAACCTCAAGATTCAATAACCCCGGACGAGACTCAGCCACTCCACAGATCTAATAGGATTTCTTATCCGCCTGAGAGATACTACGGCTTTCTCATAGACGGGGATCGAGAGGATTGCATCTTGGAAGAAGATGATCCTACTAGTTTTAGGCAAGCTATTATTAGTAGGGACTCTGATAAGTGGCTGGATGCTATGCAATCTAAAATGGAGTCTATGTACACCAATAAAGTGTGGACCTTGAAAGTTTCTCCACTTGAGGTAAAACTCGTTGGATGCAAATGGATTTACAAATGGAAGATTGGTGTAGATGGGCAGGTGGAAACCTATAAGGCTAGACTTGTTGCAAAAGGTTTTCGTCAAAGACCAGGATTGGACTATGACAAAACTTTTTCTCCAGTGGCTATGCTCAAATCCATTCGGATCCTACTTGCCATTGCTGCCTTCCATGACTTTGAAATCTAGCAGATGGACGTAAAAACGGCTTTTTTGAACGGTAGTTTGGAAGAGTGTGTTTATATGGATCAGCCAGAAGGTTTTGTAGACAGTAAGAGCAGCGGGAAGGTGTGCAAGTTGCTCAAATCCATTTATGGATTGAAGCAGGTATCGCGGAGCTGGAACATCTGTTTTGATGAAACAGTCAAGGAATTTGACTTCATCAAGAACGAGGATGAGCCATGTATTTACTTATTCCAAGTATTGTACGTGGAAGACATTCTTTTGATAGGAAACGATATTCATGTGCTATAATCGGTCAAGCTGTTCTTGTCACAAAGGTTCTCCATGAAGGACTTGGGTGATGCCCCGTACATTCTAGGGATCAGGATCAACAGAGATAGATCCAAGAGATTACTGGGACTTTCGCAGTCCAGGTACATAGAGACCGTGCTAAAGAGATTTAGTATGGAAGATTCGAAGCGCAGTAACATACCCGCATTGCACGGAATCACCCTCTCCAAGGAGATGTCTCCCAAGACTGATGAAGAGAGGGTTCGCATGAGCACTATACCCTTTACTTCGGCGGTAGGATCTATAATATATGCGATGCTATATACAAGACCAGACGTAGCTTACACGCTAAGCATGGTGAGCCGGTATCAGTCGAACCTAGGTGAGAACCACTGGACAGCAGTGAAGAACATTCTCAAGTACTTGAGAAGGACTAAGGAGATGTTCTTTGATTTCAGTAATGGAGACCTCAAGGTCGAGTCCTTTAGCGATTCAAGTTTCCAGAGTGACAAGGATGACAGCAAGTCTGTCTCGGGTTTTGTGTTTACCCTCAACGGAGGGGCGTGTGTTGGAAGAGTTCCAAACAGGATACCGTCGCAGACTCGACGATGGAGGCTGAATACATTGCTGCGAGCGATGTCGCAAAAGAAGCTGTCTGGATGAAGAAGTTCATTACTGAAATTCAGGTAGTTCCGTCTATTGTTGATCCGATACCTTTGTATTGTGATAAGAATGGGGCTATAGCTTTAGCGAAGGAACCATGGTCCCACCAAAAATCCAAACACATCTTAAGGCGGTATCACCATATTAGGGAGATCATAGATCGCCAAGAGATCGAGGTCTGGAGAGTGGATACAAAAGAGAACACGGAGGATCCATTTACAAAGGCCCTCCCTCAAACGCAGTTCGAACGACTTTTTGAGATGTTGGGTATGCGGTATGACAACAACCGGCCTTAGAGAAGACATTGGGTATTTGGTACGCCAATAACTGGCTTTCAGTGCAAGTACGAGATTGTTGGATATGTATGCCCTAGAGGCCATTATTGTATATGTATACATGTGGATGCTGGGTATATGTATGTACAGGACGATCTTGCTCAGTTATACAGTATATTATTTCGGTTGTCTTTATCATGATATGTGTATTTGTTTTTATTGATGCTTAACCAGATTGCACATATTGATAAAGACTTGATATAGTAGTATACTATTCTGGTTTGACTTTATCTTAACATGGCATATGTTATACAAGTTATTACATATTGCGGTTACATGTTGATAGAGCCCGTAGGATCTTGCTTGACTACCTGCGTTGTGATGGCGATCATACTTGTGGGAGATGGGTAGTCTATAAGCACATCCTTAAATGTCCCAAGTCGCAGGAGTATCGAGATCGGGCATCGATACTCAAGAGTAGACTTGCGTGTACGTTTCTAGACCCCGAAGAGAGGCGGTGATTAGTCCCACAACCATTGGTGTGATCACCTAAGATTGTATACGGGTTCTCACTGGGGGTGAGCACACTGGACAGACTCGTTGAAAACCCCTCGATGGTATTGTACCTATCGTCAGATAGTGGTTCTCTTGTGACATGTGTACAGATTAGTCTTTGGACCTGAGATCGTCATTTCTCTCGTATGAGTTTCCACTGTACTTTGATCATTACCCTACCATGGCTCTACTGAGTCGTGCAAACAGGTTTTGGTTGGGTACAGTCCTGAACCACATGGAGGTAGTGAGTGATTGTCAGGGATTCGTCTCTCCAGGTATTGGGAGTTGATATCACACTGTTTTCGATTGGTCAGGACCATAAGACCTTGGCCAAGGCAGTTGAGATTTACTGATAGGTTGATCAGTAGTTTCCCGGATGGGTCCTAAGCAGAATCAACACGAATTATCGGGTTATTAGGGTCTGACGCTTACCACCCCTTAGATCCAGTATGTGATACTCTTAGACGAAGAGACCTGACTGTACGGATATTGTCACGGATAGACTCAGTAGGGATCTGGATGAGTTTGCTCGTCGGCTTTCCTTTTCGACAGGTACCCGGGTAGCCGTTATGTACAGCTAGTGCCGCTGACATGCTTGTGGTTATGGATTTATCCAGTAGCGTACTACCAGCGTACTGTCGAGTCTTTAGAGTCCCACATAGAAGGTTTCTCTACTTCGGGCGAAACGATTTAGAGGACGTATGGTTTTACGGCAGGGTTCGATCACATACGTGTACTTGTGCACGTATGATGTTCGGGCGGATAATACTAGCGGGCTTTGGTTTAAGCCTGATCCTGGTATTTTATTGTTGGATTATTTTCTTCGCTTTTATATTCGTATTTTTCGGAATACGGATACGGGTATGTATATACGAATGAGGGGTATTCTTGTAATTTTTGACATGAATGCTTCTAAAAGAAGACACCTCATTTGTTATTTAATCTTTATGATTAAATGTTAAATGAGGTGGAGGTATGAGGTGTTGACTTTTATTATGTGAAGCATGGCTACTTGTTGACTCACATAGTGAGTCATGGGTTACTATTGAGGTAAGGTGGCATCTAGATATTTTGTAGAAAATATCTAGATATTTTGTGGTGAAGATAATTTTTTATTATTATCTTTGGCATGCTTGCTTTATTAGTCACAAGACTTAGCCATTCTTCACTCAATTTTTCTTGTGTTGCTCTATACAACACTCTCATCTCCTCCAAGCTTTCCTCTTCTACCTCAAACCCTAATAGTCTCATGTGTTGAGAAACCTTGGGTTCTTGAGACCAATTAATCCTTCATCACTCTCTACATCACCAAGGTTACTTAGATTAGCAAACTATGTAACCTAGTTACCTTAGTTTAAAGGTAGGAGCCCAAAGTAGACACTCACGGGTGGATCATCTCTGACGTGAGGAAGTCGTCGATCAAGCTTGATCATGGAGGCCACTAGGAGCATGCTAAAGGAGAGGAGTGAAGACCCGAAGGACTTGAGTCTCTTGGTATAAACTTCTTTCACAATAGATAGCTTCTTCAGTTGCTAGTTAGGTTTATAGTAGATCCGGTTTAGGGTTATTCTAGCGCCAAGTTTACATCGTTAGAAAAAAATTTGTTCCGCAATCATCCTCGGTTGATGGCCAGGGCGTTAGCATAAACTTTCATTTAACTAACGGCGGAGCGGGGGCTGGACTAGCGCGGGTGCAAAACATAAGCAACATTTATTATATATATCATATATATATATATATATAGCATTCGTCTCGCGCAGTTATATGATTACATCACAGAACCAAGCAGCAGAAGACAACATATGAAATATTGGATATATTAGGAGGTTCGTATTTTAAATTAAGCCAATAATGCAAAACATGGATTCCACGGTCGTGATGAATAGCCAAACCCATATCCCTAGACCCCCTACGAAAGCGGCAAGCAACCCTGCCAATTCTAGAATTAGGAGACCAGGTCTCGACTCCTCGAAATGGTCTCCCACTGGACTCTAGATCTCGGTTAATTATGCTCCTCGCTTTGGGTTTATACTAATGCGGAAAAGTAAATAATATACATCAGTGGTGACATCATCCTCAACCCAAAAGTGTGCCAATAAAAGAATATTACATACAGATTTTACATGAATGAAAATGAAAAACTCTCATCTCACGCAAAACCCCCGGCTATTCAATCACGACGATCCAATAAAACATATCAGCAACACATAACATCACATGTCAACACATAACATCACATGTCATCAACGTAAATAAATATGCGTATCCCAAATTCCGTTGACATATAGCAACGAGATCGGAGATACCCCACATATTACACTTACGGTCGCAGAAAAGAAATGAAAAACTACAATAATTAGAATATGCATATCCTTAGACATCATAAACCCGGAATATCTCATATTCCGGATTTAATGCCTAACTTATAAACCTTGCATTTTAGTCTCAAATTGAAAACTCTTTTCAATAAGTTGTCGGATAATTCAACAAGATTCCCGACTAATTGATCGCGTACTATACGCGATTGCGACGGAGTTTTGATCCGAATCAAGATTCCGTGGCAATCGATCAAACGAGACTAAACGGCTAGATTTATAATATACTAACTAGTTTTCACAAAACTGATTTTAGTGGATTCCAAATATTGTATCACATATCATCATCATCTATACGACGCTAAACATTTCGATCGATTTCTCAAACACCCACAAATTCCAGAGACCTCAACAACTTGAGCATCATTAAAAACATCCAGAATGTGCCAAATATAACAATAGATCAACACAAGAAAAATAATCCCTGAACTCCCTAAAATTGCAGCGGAACCGCGGCCAAACATAGGTTTGGGCCGCGGTTCCGAGGCGCTTTGGAGGAGTTAGGACTTGAATTTTCTTAGGGATCCATTAAAAAGCTTGCACATTTTTCTACATAATTTTAATCACAAAAATTCCAACTTTTGAAAAATCGACAGAAACTTGCAAAATCCGGGTCTCGAAAATTCGATCGAACACTTTAACATCGTAAAGACCTTCCCTAATATTCTAGCTTGGCTCTGATACCATGTAGGTCAGGTAGCCACCCCATCCAATGGGGTTGCCGTGGCACCTACGGATCCCACAACAGCTACTTTTTACGCATGCCCCCTCGCGAGGAGTACAACCCGCTGGAACACCTTCCGGTCTCGGAACACCCTGGGGGTAAGAGCATATGCTTCGCCACACTGTCACACAGTGAGAACCTCCTATAGATCGACATCCAATGCCTAGTAGCTCTGATACCATGAAAGTGTTTACTAGCACCGGGACGTGGTTAAAACGGGCATCACACATGCAATTTTCAAATTTTAGAGTTACTAATGAACACTTACCAAGATCTAACTAGAATATTAGGATTTAAACATGATATCACTGAAACTACACAAAGAGATAGATGGCTACAACCTTTATAGACCGTGTCCTTCTCTTCTAATGCTCCGGGTTATAGTCCACGGGACTCCACTAGGCTCCACTTGAAAGTTGAATGAACCTCCTCCGATGACCTTCGTGCCGAAAATGATCCACCCGAAGTCCACCAATCCAAGCTACCTCTTCACTAAACTTTTTAGTGAAGGAAACGCACCACATCAAAGTGCTAATCTAATGTGGGATGGTGAAGTAGGGATATTGTTTACTCACTATATATTGTCCAAGCTCCATGGTTCACATCACATGTGAGAGGTTGGAGCTTGAAGCAACAAGAGAAGGAAGAAGAAGAAGAAGAGAGCTAGAGAGCTCATGAGCTCATACGAAGAAAAAAAAAACTCAAGAAGAAGCCAAGTGTAGAATGGCTAAGGTTCACTTATTGAAGCATTCATTTTATTCAATAATAAAATTAAGCCATGCTTCAATAGTGAAGAAAGATGAATATAATATTCATTAAGCCTTGCTTCACCCCATTCTCCTCATTATCCACCTCATTTTTCCATTTTCTCAAAATAGAAAACACACCATACTTCATTTTATATATATATATATATATATATATATATTAATACATATATAAAGAAAATAATTAGTGAGCTAATAATATTAGTTAATATATATTTATATCAAATATAAATATATATCATATTATTAAATTAACACTTGATTTAATAATCCAGTTATATCACGTATAACCAACTAATATCATTTATGTGTATATCACATTATCAAATCAACACTTGATTCGAAATCTGGTTATATCACATATAACCTGACCAATAACAAATAACCGGTCAGATTAGAATACGGTATCTCATACTTGTATTTAATCAGGCCCCCGCATATATCAACATATGTGCCCTACTTCGTTTCGCTTGAACCAGGAAACTTCTGTATCGGACTCTAAAGACTCGTCAATATGCCAGCAGTAGGTGATGATCACATCAGTCACCCACAAGCCGTCGGCGGTACTAGCTGGATGTAACCGCTACCCAGGTATTGAGAGATTAGAAGATCAACAAGAAAGCTTGTCCAAACTACTATGAATCCTATAAGTAACACTTACCGTATAGTCCGGTCTCTTCGTCTGATATGTTGCATATCGAGTCTGAAGGTGGAATCGTCAGACCACAATAACTTGATAAGTCATGCCGATATATGGCTCAAAACGGTTCGAGAAAATAATGATAACACTTACCAATAAATCTCATCAACAGCCCTAGCCAGGAACTTACTATTATAGCCAATCGAGCATAGCGCAACATCAACTCCCAATACCGGGAGAGGCGAAACCCCTCCTATCGCTCATTGCCTCCATGTAACTCGGGACTGTACCCAAAATCCACCTATTTGCACGACTCCTTTGAGCTATGGTAGGGAGGAAATCAAAGCACTGTGGGAACCACACAAGACTCTATGACGATCTCGGGTCTACAGACTAACCTGTACCAGTGTCACCAGAGAACTGCTATGTGACGATAGGTATAGTACCATCTAGGAGTTCTCAGTGAGTCCTGTTCAGTGTACCCATTCTCTAATGAGCACATGTGTACAATCTTTGATGTCAAGCACCAATGGCTATGGGATCAACCATCGCCCCTATACAGGGTCAAGAAACGTACAAACTAGTCTACTCTGGAATATCGATGCCCGTCTCGATATTCCCTCGACTAGGAACAATTAAAGGATGTGCTTGTAGACTACCCAGGTCCCAGTAGTATGATCCGCATCATAGTCATGGTAGTCAAGCCAACATCCTAAGGGCATTATCAACATATATATGAGAGACAGTATAATAATACCAGTGAACATGTTAAGATAAAGGCAACCAGATAGTATACTATCATGTCGAGTAAGAAAGTCCTCCATATGTATCTCCAAGCATCCAATATATCATTCAATAATGGCCTCTAGGGCATACATATCACTAACAAAATCAATACGTTCCTATGTCACCGAATTAACGCCCTGGTCATTCCACGTCCCTGACGAGCTCGCTTTGATTGCATCTCTAGCCGCAGCCCTTTCAGCTCGCATAGCTAAGGTAACAGGAACCACAATCAAATATCGATGATGATAGATCATAAGAACGAATAGAAATACAGGTCTCAAAATAATGTACATCCTAAGGTTACTTAAGCGGAGCAGCGTATCGTAAGTATGCCGCGGAACATACACACGGTTTGTCACTCTACTTGAGTTACCTACTCCATCAACCAAGGTCAACCTACCTAACGAAAGTTTGAGTCTAATACCCCCTCAGTCAAGTCTAAGTTTCATAAAGTCAAGCCTAGGTTCCGAAATATATACGCCCTAGACTCCGTATAGTAAAACCTAGACTCAAACCAAGATTAAACCTAACGCTTTGATACCAACTTTGTCATGACCCAGAAATTGGCACGCGACCGACACTTCAATCATGTAAAGTCTATAAGACCCCACCATAACCCAAGTAAGCCGAAAGCCCAGAAATCTAAACCTTTTAGGAAAATAATGGAGGTGAAGTTTTGAAATGAAGGTATAATGAAATCAAATTCTTTCTTTTTAAAGTACATATAAAGTTCGTTTGAAATACAAGTGAATTATATGCCATAATTTGAAAACATTTTCGTCATTTGAAATTTGGGTAGCACCTCCTTTATAAATTTTAATCCAAACCAGTACATAACAAGTATAATATAGGCATCCCAAAGCGGAAACTGGCTCTTCGCCAATTGGCGAAATCATAACCACGCAATATTAAATATACGACGCCCAAGGAAAAAATCAATCATAGAAAGAAAATAAAAAAACCAAAACATTATCAAATTCAATATAAGAATATATATACAAGTCTCGACTCTAAATTCAAAGAATATACAAACTGGTCTCTAGGTGTCACGACCCGAAGGTACGGAACGTGACTGGCACTTAAATTACGCGACGTCCAAAGGAGTAACGTAATCAAAGTAAGCCAAAGTCCAGAAGATCTAAACCATTTAAAGAAATTAGAGTGATGGAAAACTTAACTTAAAAAGGTGATTTGAGTTAAATAAAGTCACATTAAAACATTTTAAAAACATCAAATTTTCCCAAAAATTTCGGCAGAGTTCCCTTTGTAAATACTGGCCCGAAACGGGTACAACACATGAATATAAACACGTAAAGAATAAAGGCATCCCCAAGCGGGAGCTAGCTCTTCCCCAAAGGCGGAATCACAACCACATGCAATATATATCATCATAATATGAGATAATCATCAGAAAACAAGAATTAAGAAAACACCATGTCGACTCAAGTGAGCATCGACACCAGAAATAGAATACATACAAATCTCACAGGCTCACCATCTAAGTCCAAGTATACAACTGATGGAAAACGGTAGATAAGCTAGATGGAGTATACTCAATAATAATACATAAAGAGGGAACAAGATATCCTCGCAACCCACCTATGAGCAAACCGTGAGTCAAAACAAATGAAGCAAGATAAGGAAGTACGTCCGCCGCTACTATGCTGACGGGTCAGACCTGCAAGATACTGTGGCACAACGGGGATGAGTTGCCAACTCGTGAGTAGTAAGTAACATCTAATAAGGCAATTGTAATCATGCACGCAAATGCGTCATAGCCTACATATACTAATATGATGCGATGCACAAGTATGAATGCAACATGAATGTATAATCAACACGAAATCATGATATATCTGATATGAGAAGATCTGTATTTTTAACTTAGTAAAACCTTTTTAAAATAAAACTGGATTATCATCAGTGAAATCGACAGAAATCCGTGTCAAATATCGACACAAAATATGTATATCTCAATGTCTCAATATCTCAATGTCTCAATATCTCAATATCTCGGGCTCCGTCAGTCCGGATCGACCCATATCATCAAATATCACGACAACGTCGGTATCCTTCGGATATCCACCGCGTCTGACATCACCGGTAGGTAGTCCGCCCCTGCCAAGCTCATCGTCATCCCCATAAAAACACTCTCTCCCCGGGGTACCATATCGGGTCCACCATGTACCCGAGACGGTTCATCCTACTCCTCGAATCGGGTCTCGAAAACCAACAGAAATCAGGAAAACTCATAGTGGACGACACATACATCATATCATGAGAAAACTACAACTTGCATTTTTAAAATGATAATAAGTTTATAAATTCTTGCAGTTTTCCCCCAACATCCAGAAATCTCATAAGTACTGAAATCCTCAAGAAGAATCACGATATGTAAACATGTCGGTGAAGATGAACGTCCATGGTATCGCTAATATGAAATATGATGTGTGACTAGAAAACTATGCATGCAACGAGGTATATACATATGACTAGCAATCCTATGTATCCATCCTAATGAAATGAATATACAACTACAAGTTACATATCATAAATAATGAAATGCTCAGATAATGATTTAAACAAGTTCTAGAGTGTTCGTGACATAGCAATTACCAATGGCGTGTGTGTTCGTATGAATAGTGCACGTGCGGCATGAACCAATGGTAATGGTGCAAGTGTCCTATGTGATAATATCATATGTAAGTAAGATGATGCAATGCAATGAGATGAATGACTAGGAGACTACGTATATAAATACAAGAAATACTAGTAATCCTAACTATCGGGCGCCTTGCGCCATCCAGACGATCACCCCCGTAGATGTGTACATCTACTCACCGGGACGCCTCGGCTAATCTGATCTGATCACAGCCTTGGCTTTCCGCGCCGCGTCTGACGTCTCTGTTAGTGTATATGCCTTAGAGGCCATTACTATATCATATTAGTTTGTATATTACTTAATGGAAGCTTGGGATATTCACCTTGTATAGACAATCTTGCTCAATATAATAGTATGCTACTTGGTTTGTTTCTATTTCAATGTGTACATGTGTTTATTTTAGTATATCACCTATACACATTAGTGGAGCCCTTAGGATCTTTGCTTGATTACCAGCGTTGTGATGGCAGTCATACTAATGGGGGCTGGGTAATCTATAAGCACATCCTTATGCAGGTCCCTAGTCGCAGGACTATCGAGATAGGGCATCGATACACCGGAGTAGACTAGCGTATGCGCTTCTCATCCCAGTGTGGGAGACGGTCTGTCCCATAGCCATCAGTACGTCGTACTTGAGATAGTATGCGGGTGCTCGTTAGGTTACGAGTACACTGGACAGGACTCGTCGGGAACTGTTGGTTGGTACTATACCTATTTTCAGTTATCAGTTCTCAGGTGACATGAGTACAGCTTAGTCCGTTGACCTGACACTGTCACTTCGCCTCGAGTGTGTTCCCACTGTACTTAGGTTACTACCCTACCACGGCTCAAAGGAGTCATGCAAACAGGTAGTAGTTGGGTGCGGTCCCGAAGCACTTAGAGGCAGTGACGGTTAGATAGGATTCGTCTCTCCCGGTATTGGGGGTTGACATCGCGCTGTGTCTAGGAGAGCCATTACACGAGTAGTCCCTGGCCAGGGCAAGCGAGATATACTGGTAGGTTTCCAGTGCTATCTCAGGGTGTTCTGGGCTTCACTCCGATACGACTTGTACCGCTATTAGGGGACTGACATTTACCGCCCCCTAGGCCTGCCATGCGATGTATCAGACGAACAGACCGGACTGTATGGAGATTGTCACATTCAGACTCAGTAGGAGTTTAGATGGGTTTCACCTCGTCAGTCTTCTTGTTGGCATCTACCTGGGGACCGTTACGCACAGCTAGTGCCGCTTGCGGTCTGTGGTTAAACCCACTGCCAGCGTAGTGTCGAGTCTTTAGAGTCCCACACAGAAAGCTATTCGCCTTTAGGCAAAAGAGTAGAGGTCGCATGGTTTTGCGACAGGTCGCATGGTTTTGCGACAGGGTTCGGTCACATCCGTGCACTTGTGCACGTACAGTGTCCGGACAGTTAACACTAGCGGGCTTTGGTTTAAGCCAGATCCTAGTGTACGTTTTGGGATTGGTTTTATCTCGTTTGTATTCGTGTTCCTCGGAACGCGGATGCGGGTGTGTATGCACAGTCGACAGAGAGACAGAGGCAGAGGATTCTCATTGAGGTTGTTGACTGTTGACTGTTGACTATTGACTATTGACTTTTGACTAAACCCTAATGAGAATAAGATATATGATTAACAATAATATTAATTAAGTATTATAGTGACATGGTTGTTAAGGGGTTGACTTTGTTGACTTTGTTGACCGGTTGACTAGGTTGGACTAGTTGACCATCATCATGACAATAGCTATCATTCCATGGCAAAGACTTTTGCTTGCTTGTTTATTTATGCAAAATGAGTGCATGAAATGATATAGCCATTTTGACTTAAACCATCACACAATACTTGATTACTATTTTTGTTATGATGGTTTTGGATTATGAGAGGTTGGATGGCAAAAGACTCACTCATTCTATCATTTCATTTCTCTCTCTTGCCATCACTTGCTCAAGCTCTCCCTCTTACTCTTGCTCTCTCTAGCTCAAAGCAAACCATTCTTATATGTTGAGACTCATTGTCTTAGAGATAAAAAGACACCAAAACAATCCTCTACTCATTCTAGTTCACAAGGCCTAGCAAGCCAAGTGTTCTAGTTTCTTTAAAGTTCGAAGAAGAAGCCAAAGGTAGAAGCTTTCGGGTGGATCCATCTTCGGCGCAAGGAGACGACGAGGTGAGGCCGATCCGTACACCGGGAGGAGTTGAAGACGAAGGAGTTCAAGAAAGGTATAGCCCCCTAACCGAGTAGGTAAAACTCAAGTTAGGCTGTTAGTTAGTTGTTTAACAAAGATCTGTATTATGAGTCCATGTTACCACCCTCTTGAAAATCGTTTGTCACCACTTCCGCAACCCCGTAAGTACCGGGAAAGGGTAGCATGGACTTACAGTGGTATCAGAGCCTAGTTAAACACTATCTAACATGTTAGCAAAGTAAGTAGAAGTTCGATCGGAGAAAAAGTCACGAAAAACACCCGGAAAATCAAGTTTCTGTCGATTCTGTATTCTGTTCAAAAAATGATAAATCATACTCCAAAAATCGACTCTGGCTTTTTAAAACACACTCAAGAAATTTGGTCCATAGAACCGTTCAAAGCGCCGCGGATCCGTGGCCGAGTTGAGTCGGTCGTGGCTCAATTTTCTTGCAGTGTGTTTCTGGGGGTGTTTTGGGATTTTTACAATATGTTTTTTCTGCCCAAATTTTCCAGAAAAAAAAATTTGTTTTTGGGGCTTGAAAATCCGTATTTTTATCGAACTTCTAAAGACTTAAGCTGACGGGTATATATCTGTGATGTGATATATGTATTGAACGTCCGCTAATCGCTATATGTCGATTAGTGGGGGTTATACATATCTGTGATCTGTAATGTTTATGGTATGAGTATATGAATTCATTGGATTGTCGCGGATGAATAGCCGGGGGTTGTGAGATGGGAGTTTTCTTTTATCTTTCAATTCATGTAATATGTAATTTGATGTAATATTATTTTTGGCCGCACAACCGGGTCGGGGTTTTAGCCGTCATTGTATAATTTCTTTTTACTGTTTTTGCTCCTAGGATAGACCCAAGGTGGGGTGCACAAACTACCGGGTATCTCGAAGTGCCGAGTGGCCTACTCACGTCGTTGAGGGAGGTTGCTCTACTTCGGATATTTGGCGGGTAGTTTGACGCACCCGTAGGGGTCTAGGGTGGGGTATTGGCTATTCATCGCGACCGTGTAATCCGCTTTTCGTTACAGGCTCGTACGAATTGCGGATTCCTAGTATATCCAATGTGTTCATCTGTGATCTGAAATGGCTATCATTGCAATATATCTATATATGATATTATTTAAGCGTTGCTTATGTTTTGCAGCCGCGCTAGCCCAGCCCCCGCTCTGTCGTTAGTTAAGTAACCTAACGGGTAATGACGGGGCCCCGTGGCGAATGCGAATGGCATAAGCGTACGTCATATTTTAGTTGTTTTCTGCAATGGTAGGATTAAATGATGGGACGCATTAAAAGTACTAATGCAAGAAAAATAAACAAAGTAAAAGTCGTTGGAACACTTTCAAAACCACTCGGTTTCTTTTAAAAATAACTTTTAAACGCGGAGCTTAAGCCACTCCTTTTAAAAGCTATCTCGTTCCATCGATTATATCAAGTTCACTACGTTCACGGTTTTGCCAAAACCATTCGTAGCCCTCAGTCGTTTCACATGAATAGTCAATAGTATTCAAGCTATGTATGTTGGCCAAATCAAGGCATAGTGATTGGTAGCTATTGGGTATTCATGTGCAGCATAGATAGATGTGTTGGTTTGGGGCTGTCGTTCTACCATTTTGGCCAAAGTCAAGGGTATGTGCGGCTGGGCTCAAATTAACCTGGAGAATGACGGGTAGAACTTGACATGTGACTTATGATATTTTGGCCAAAGTCAAGGTCATAAGAGCATGGGGCAAAAATCCACATCGGGAGTTTCAAAAGAACTGAAACTTGCTAGCGCTGCATACCATTTGGAGTGTGATGATTCTGGTAGGATTCCTTCAGTTTTGTCACGCAATGATATTTGGATCCCGATCCTACTGTGAGTATATGCTACTCCTCGGGAAATTTCTCACTTAACGATCAATGCTATAAACCAAGTAGGTGTCTAGAAAGGCGTTAGCGGGGCTACGCCCCAAGGGAAAAGAGGTTATTTAATTAAGGAACTTCGCGAAAGCGTTGGAAAACCTCCCTCGAAGTACCGACACCAGCCTGGCCGAACGGTTAAGCAAGTATTGTTCGGTGAGATTGATCCTGACTAATTCTTCCTTTTTGGTTTGAGGAGGGATTCGAGAGACAGTGGAAGCCATCCTGTTTAGACAAATTAAAAACCACTCTAAACTTGCAAGAGCATCTTGCTGAGTGTTTCTTCTCTCTCTCCTAATTGCAGCGACCAATCGACATGACTGGACTTAAGTTACTTCTAGATAAAAACATACTGACAGGGCCAAACTACAAAGATTGGCTCAGGAATGTCAAAATGGCAATCACTTATGACAAGTTGGGGTATCTCCTTACCACCAAAGCTCCCCCTGTCCCAGGTCCCACCTCCAGCGTCGCGGATAAGGAAATCCGTAAGACTTGGGAGATTGATTGCGCGAAGGCCAGGTGCCTCGTGCTTGCCTCTATGGACAACGAACATCAGAGGAGGCACGAGAATATGGACCTTGAATCCATATTTCTCCATACAAAAGAACTGTATGGAGAGCAATCTCGTATCGCAAGATACGAAGTGTCGAAGAAGTTATTTTCGGCAAGGTTGGCCATCGGATCATCGGTAGCGGAACACGTGCTTAAGATGATTGGCTTCATTGAGGAGCTCACGGACCTTGGGACCACGTTAGAGAACGAGCTCTATACGGACATGATTCTCCAGTCCCTTCCTTCCACTTACGCCCAGTTTATCCTGAACTTCAACTTACAAGAAAAAGAAGTTGAACTTTCAGAACTCCTCAACATGCTGAGGAGTGTAGAGGGCACCCTACAGAAAGATAGGGAAACATCCACTTTGTTTGTAGGAGGATCTTCCTCTTTAGGTCCAAGGCAAAAGCCAAGGGAAAGAAGAAGAAAACCCCCGCCAAACCAAGGGGCGGTGTTAGTAAGGTGGATACGAAGGGAAAGACAAAAGCAACAAAGGTAGCGGGAAAGCTTGTGGATAAGGAAGAATGCTTTTACTGTCACAAGAGTGGTCACTGGAAGAAAGTTTGCAGGGTTTGGAAAGCCAGAACACAGGATCTGAAGCATGTTGTGGCTTCAGCTTCAGGTGTGTATGTTATTGAAAACTGTCTATCAATAAACTCTACTTCCTGGGTATTGGATACCGGATCAGGATCTCATATCTTTAATTCTTTGCAGGCATTGAGAAACCGTAGTGTTTTGAAGGCAGGTGACATGACCCTCAAAGTTGCAAACGGAGCTAGCATGGATGCTAAGGCCGTGGGGGACTATCACCTGGGAATGTCAGATGGACATGTTTTGGTTTTACGTAATTGCTTTTTTGTACCCAACACAACTTGTAATATCATTTCTGTATCTTTGATTTCTAAAGAAGGTTATGAATTTACGTTTGTAAGTAATGTTGTAAACATTCACCTTAATAAACTTCTGATTGGGTCAGGTACATTAAGCAATGGTATATACGTATTAAACCAGCCACAGATTTTCAATGTCCAGAATACACACAAAAGAAAGTCTCCGGAAATAAACAGACTTTCTTATGGCATTGTAGACTGCGTCACATCAATGAGAGAAGGTTGACGAAGTTACATACAGAAGGATATTTGAATCCGTTCGAATATCAATCGTATGCCACTTGTCAATCCTGTCTCAAAGGAAAGAAGACAAAGACTCCGTTCACTGGACATGGAGTAAGAGCGAGCGAGCTCTTGGGACTCGTACACAGCGACGTGTGCGGTCCAATGTCTACACATGCGCGAAGCGGTTATTCTTACTTCATTACTTTTACAGATGACTTTTCAAGGTACGGTTATGTCTTCCTAATGAAAAATAAGTCCGAAGCCTTTGGAAAATTCCAGGAATATAAGAATGAAGTATAAAAACAAACCGGCAAAAGTATCAAGACACTAAGATCGGATCGAGGTGGTGAATACTTGAGTACCGAGTTCCTGGATTACTTAAAAGAGAATGGAATTCTCTCTCAGCTTACTCCTCCATACACTCCACAACATAACGGTGTATCGGAGAGACGGAACCGAACCCTATTGGATATGGTACGGTCCATGATGAGTAACGCTGAGTTACCGCGATCATTCTGGGGAAATGCACTAGAATCAGCTGCATACCTTTTGAACCGAGTTCCAACTAAGACTGTTCCTACCACACCATATGAGATGTGGTGTGGGAAGAGACCCTATCTTAATCACATTAAGACATGGGGAAGTCCAGCTTTTGTCAAAAAGCAGCATGCGGACAAGCTCGAGGCACGCTCAGTACAGTGCAAGTTTATGGGATATCCAAAGAACTCCAAGGGATATTTCTTCTATTGCGAGGAGGAACAAAGGGTTTTTGTTTCTCGGCATGCCCACTTCTTGGAAACTCAGTTTTTGGAGAATCAGATAAGTGGGAGCGCAATAGAACTGGAAGAAATTCTAGTGCCACGAGCTATTACTGAAAGCTTAGTAGAACCAGAGGGTTTGAAAGATCATGACATTCCTACGCCGCTCCGCAGGAGTAGTAGGCAGTCTCATCCGCCCGAGAGATACTACGGTTTCTCATAGACGGGGATAGAGAGGATTGCATCATAGATTGTGATGAGCAGACTAGCTTCCAGTAGGCCATTCAGAGCGTTGACTCGGTAAAATGGCTGGATGCAATGCGGACTGAAATGGAGTCCATGTACACCAACAAAGTATGGACGTTGGACGTTGCTCCAGATGGGGTAAAACCCGTAGGATGCAAGTGGATCTTCAAAAAGAAGATTGGTGTAGATGGACAGGTTGAGACCTATAAAGCTAGACTGGTTGCAAAGGGTTTTCGTCAAAGACCTGGTTTGGACTATGACGAGACCTTTTCTCCAGTAGCTATGCTGAAATCCATTCGGATCCTTCTTGCCATTGCTGCCTTCCACGATTATGAGATTTGGCAGATGGACGTAAAGACCGCTTTTCTAAATGGAAATTTAGAGGAGTGTGTTTATATGGACCAGCCAGAGGGTTTCATTCAGAGTGGGAGCAGCGGAAAGGTGTGCAAGTTGCTAAAGTCCATCTACGGACTAAATCAGGCATTGCGGAGTTGGAACATCTGTTTTGATGAGACGGTCAAAGATTTTGGTTTTATCAAAAATCCAGATGAACCATGCATCTATAGTAGATTTGTAGCGAGAACTGTAGCATTCCTCATTTTATACATGGATGACATTCTCTTAATAGGAAATGACATTCCTATGCTACAATTTGTCAAAGGGTTCTTGTCACACAGGTTCTCCATGAAAGACCTGGGTGATGCCTCATACATTCTGGGGATCCGGATCTATCGTGACAGATCCAAGAGGATACTGGCACTTTCACAGTCCAGGTACATCGACACCATACTGAAAAGATTCAGTATGGAAGATTCCAACCGCGGTAATCTACCGGCTTGTCACGGGATCACCCTCTCCAAAGAGATGTCTCCCAAGACCGATTTGGAAAGGGATCGCATGTCTATTATACCCTACGCTTCTGCGGTAGGCTCTATAATGTATGCGATATTGTGTACCAGACCAGATGTAGCTTATGCACTGAGTGTGGTAAGCCGGTATCAGTCAAACCCTGGGGAGAAACACTAGATAGCGGTAAAGAACATTCTCAAGTACCTGAGAAGGACTATGGAGATGTTCTTGGAGTATGGCGGAAAAGACCTCTAGATCGAGGCCTTTGCTGACTCAAGCTTCCAAAGTGACAAGGATGATTCCAAGTCCATGTCGGGTTATGTCTTTACCCTCAATGGAGGGGCGGTGTGTTGGAAGAGTTCCAAACAGGAAACCGTTGCTGACTCGACGATGGAAGCGGAATATATCGCTGCTGCAGATGCCGCAAAAGAAGCCGTCTAGATGAGGAAGTTCTTAACTGAACTTCAGGTGGTTCCGTCCATTGTTGATCCAATACCGCTGTATTGCGACAAAAACGGGGCTATAGCTTTAGCGAAGGAACCCAGGTCCCATCAGAAGTCCAGAGACATCTTGAGGCGGTATCACCTGATCAGGGAGATCGTGGGTCGCCAGGAGATCGAGGTTCGGAGAGTTTCTACGGAAGATAACACTGTTGATCCACTCACAAAGGCCTTACCTCAGACTCAGTTCGAGCGGCTGATCGAGATGATAGGTCTTCGATACGCCAGTACATGGCCTTAGTGCAAGTGGGAGATTGTTAGTGTATATGCCTTAGAGGCCATTACTGTATCATACTAATTTGTATATTACTTAATGGAAGCTTGGGATATTCACCTTGTATAGACAATCTTGCTCAATATAGTAGTATGCTACTTGATTGTTTCTACTTCAATGTGTACATGTGTTTATTTTAGTATATCACCTATACACATTAGTGGAGCCCTTAGGATCTTTTCTTGATTACCAGCGTTGTGATGGCAGTCACACTAGTGGGGGCTGGGTAATCTATAAGCACATCCTTATGCAGGTCCCTAGTCGAAGGATTATCGAGACAGGGCATCGATACTCCGGAGTAGACTAGCGTATGCGCTTCTCATCCCAGTGTGGGAGACGGTCTGTCCTACAGCCGTCAGTACGTCGTACTTGAGATAGTATGCGGGTGCTCGTTAGGTTACGAGTACACTGGACAGGACTCGTCGGGAACTGTTGGTTGGTACTATACCTATCGTCAGTTATCAGTTCCCAGGTGACATGAGTACAACTTAGTCCGCTGACTTGACACTGTCACTTCGCCTTGAGTGTGTTCCCACTGTACTTAGATTACTACCCTACCACGGCTCAAAGGAGTCGTGCAAACAGGTAGTAGTTGGTTGCAGTCCCGAAGCACTTGGAGGCAGTGTCGGTTAGACAGGATTCGTCTCTCCCGGTATTGGGGGTTGACATCGCGCTGTGTCTAGGAGAGCCATTACATGAGTAGTCCCTGGCCAGGGCAAGCGAGATATACTGGTAGGTTTCTAGTGCTATCTCAGGGTGTTATGGGCTTCACTCCGACACGACTTGTACCGCTATTAGGGGATTGACGTTTACCGCCCCCTAGGCCCGCCATGCGATGTATCTGACGAACAAACCGGACTGTATGGAGATTGTCACATTCAGACTCAGTAGGAGTTCAGATGGGTTTCACCTCGTCAGTCTTCTTGTCGGCATCTACCTGGGGACCGTTACGCACAGCTAGTGCCGCTTGCGGTCTGTGGTTAAACCCACTGCCATCGTAGTGTCGAGTCTTTAGAGTCCTACACAGAAAGCTATTCTCCTTTAGGCAAAAGAGTAGAGGTCGCATGGTTTTGCGACAGGGTTCGGTCACATCCGTGCACTTGTGCACGTACAGTGTCCGGACAGTTAACACTAGCGGGCTTTGGTTTAAGCCAGATCCTAGTGTACGTTTTGGGATTGGTTTTATCTCGTTTGTATTCATGTTCCTCGGAACGCGAATGCGGGTGTGTATGCACAGTTGACAGAGAGACAGAGGCAGAGGATTCTCATTGGGGTTGTTGACTGTTGACTGTTGACTGTTGACTATTGACTATTGACTTTTGACTAAACCCTAATGAGAATAAGATATATGATTAACAATAATATTAATTAAGTATTATAGTGACATGGTTGTTGAGGGGTTGACTTTGTTCACTTGTTGACTTTGTTGACTGGTTGACTAGGTTGGACTAGTTGACCATCATCATGACAATGGCTATCATTCCATGGCAAAGACTTTTGCTTGCTTGTTTATTTATGCAAAATGAGTGCATGAAATGATATAGCCATTTTGACTTAAACCATCACACAATACTTGATTACTATTTTTGTTATGATGGTTTTGGATTATGAGAGGTTGGATGGCAAAAGACTCACTCATTCTATCATTTCATTTCTCTCTCTTGCCATCACTTGCTCAAGCTCTCCCTCTTGCTCTTGCTCTCTCTAGCTCAAGGCAAACCATTCTCATGTGTTGAGACTCATTGCCTTAGAGATAAAAAGACACCAAAACAATCCTCTACTCATTCTAGTTCATAAGGCCTAGCAAGCCAAGTGTTCTAGTTTCTTCAAAGTTCGAAGAAGAAGCCAAAGGTAGAAGCTTTCGGGTGGATCCATCTTCGGCGCAAGGAGACGACGAGGTGAGGCCGATCCGTACACCGGGAGGAATTGAAGACGAAGGAGTTCAAGAAAGGTATAGCCCCCTAACCGAGTAGGTAAAACTCAAGTTAGGTTGTTAGTTAGTTCTTTAACAAAGATCCGTATTATGATTCCATGTTACCGCCCTCTTGAAAATCGTTTTTCACCACTTCCGCAACCCCGTAAGTACCGGGGAAGGGTAGCATGGACTTACAGTCTCTGCACCCGATCCTAGAATCACACACAAGTAAATAAGAGGATACATATATAAATAGTCGTGGACACAAACGATACAAGGCAACCAACGTGCACTAACTAGACGCGCACGCACTTGGTGCACAAAACGCGCTTGCGACAATGCCACAAACCACAACTAGGGATCGCTATACGTGACAGTACCCAAACCTAGAACCTGATGGTACCAATCGCGCATTCACATCACATTACATATCATAGGAAATAGGTTGTAGGTCATCACAACCTCAAACTAAATTAAAAGCTATTTATTATAAAAACCTAGTATGCAAACAATTAACCATTTAGTGCAAATCTAGATGTTTTAGCAAATCTAGTGGCTACAGTGTTGATTTAATAACTTAATTAGGCCACACAATTATTAACTAGTTTTAATCTCACCATTTACGCACTAATCATGAAATTAGTTTGCAAGAATATTTAATCAGGACAATTTAAAAGTAACAATTAGCAAATTAACAACTAGATTAGATTTTTCATGTCTTTAGATGTTTAACTACACATTGCAACCATAATTAGATGATAAAACCTTGATTTAAACCAAACCTTCTCTTGTAAACTCAAATCTTGCAATAAAACTATTTTAACATCTAATTACAATTAGAGTTAAACAATTAATCAACAAAGTAACCATTGGGTTAAGATTATACTTCAAAATTTTAGAGATCTAACTTGCAAACTTGGCCTCCCAAAATGCCCCCTTGCTCCTAGATCTAAGCTAGTTTAGGCCAAGGAATATTTGGTGAATGTTCCCCTCCGAAAGACGGCGCGACACCGCGTCTTGCCTGAGATTCGGGGCAGATGCTAATTGGTGCTATCCGTCCACCTCTTCGAAGATGCCAAGTTGATTTATGGCACCACGTATCGAAGGTTTAGACGGATGCGTCCGATGTAGCAGACTTCGTCAGATTCCCCCTCGTTTGAGGGGTTTTTGATTGTGGGGACGCTCTTCCCTGCAGGCGCAAGCCCCTGCAGTTAATTACGCTACCGCATTGCGGTAACAACTTTCTCCTTCTCCAGATGGTCACTTCGTGTCGTGGGTGTCTGTTTTGTATTTTGTTGCCCGTGGATTGTTTACGGAGACTGAGTTATGTCGTCGCCTGTAGGGCGCGGACTAGTCCAAATCCGTATTATCTTAGATTTGGGTTTGGAGGGTTTGGTTTGAGGATACGTCAGCCATACTTGAGGCTAAGATCAACTCAAACGTTTGTTAAGGATACGTTAGTCTAACTTTGTGACTAAGATCAACTTAACGGGATCGTTTAGATCCGACAAAAGAGCGTTTGGACTCTAATGTTCCAGTTTAGGGACATAGTGGTCCATGAATGTATGGCCGTCGGGACCCGTCACCTCTCTGACGACGTTGAAGAATTACAATGACGGATGTCAGAGGAGTTCAGGGATGTACCCTCAAGCCAGAGTTAATTGGGGGGATTTATAGTCCACTCTGTTTGAAGGTTTAAGGATACGTTAGCCATCTTTGAGGCTAAGATCAACTTAAACGGGACCGTTTAGATCCGACAAAAGAGCATGCGGGGCTCTATTGTTCTAGTTTAAGGACATTGCGGTCCGTGGGTAGTTTAAGGACATTGCGGTCCGTTGTTAGTTTTAAGACATCTCGGTCAAGGTTAAGGACGTCGTAGTCCATGGGATTAAGGACCCCACAGTCCATTGTTAGTTTTAAGACATCTCGGTCACGGTTAAGGACGTCGTAGTCCATGGGTTTAAGGACTCCACAGTCCGCTGTGCTCTGGGTGCTTCACACGGGTTCACTGCCGTGCTTGGCGAGGACCAGGCTCCGCTCTGGACGTTTTCCACGGGGTCAAAGAGTGACATTATCCGCGTTCTACGTAACCAGGAATTTGCATTAGACATGAGTTTAAGGACCCCACAGTCCATATCAATGTGTGGTCGTCGGGACCCGTTACCTCTTTGAAGACATTGAGGGATTACAATGCCAAGTATCAAAGGAGTAACGAGATGTACCCTAGAACCGGAGTGGATTAAATAGTCCTGGGCCCAATTTGGGGTCAAGACGAATTAATTATGTTATGAGTCCATTGGACCAGTTAATCACCAATTGAGGACTTATGGCCATCTTAGGCTAAGTCCAATCAGGAGAGGCTTTGCCTCTATCCGTTTAGGCCAATTGGGCCAAAGCATAGTGTTAAACACTACAGAGCAGTCAGTGTTGAACACTGGGAATGGGGTTGACAAGTTAGTGTTTAACACTAAGAGATAATTGGTGTTAAACACCAGCAACAAGGCTTTTCAAATTAGTGTTAAACACTAAAACAGATCAGTGTTGAACACTGCGGATGAAGCTTTTTATTTAGTGTTGAACACTAAGGCCCAACAGTATTTTAACACTGGGTTCGAGAGCTTTAATTTAGTGTTAAACACTAAGGCAAGAGGGGTCACGTGGCAGCACGTGAGAGTGCCCTCCCTTTATTTATTCTGAGATTATCGTGTCTTTCAGAGCATCACGTGCCATCACGTGATGGGCATTCAAATGCCTATGTATTAGAGCTTCTGCCGAGGGTCACGTGGGTCACGTGGGGTGCTGCCTCAAAGTGGCTTTCTGTAGATCTCTTGGGGGGTCACGTGATGACACGTGACCCTGCCTCCATGTATTTTGTTTAGAGGCTTTGTTAATCTTCTTTCGGGAATTAAATTCCTCGAACTGTAAATTTCAGAGGAATTAAATTCCTACTTCCTTTCGAAGACTTTGTTTTCTGGAATAGAGTTTAACTCTGAATTTTCTGTAGGAATTAAATTCCTCATATACGTGAAGGGCTGAATAGGGTTTAAACTTCCATCCTCTGTTAAATTATGATTAAGGGAATTAAATTCCCGCTGTTTCAACAGAACTAGGTTCTTAATTAGGGTTGAACCCTGTTTCTTTTTTGTTCTGAAGGAATTAAATTCCCATGATATAGGGTCAAGCCCTTACTTTTATTTTAAAGGAATTAAATTCCTATAGTTCTGTGAGAATTAAATTCTCGTGCTTGTATTCCTTCTCCATGTTTTGGATCTGCATGGTAGGATCTCAACCCATTGAGAATTAAATTCTCAACCTTAAGGGGAGATGTGCACTTTGCAGCTCCTCCATCAAAGAGAGAAGAAATATGTTCTTCTGTTTTTACATTATCAGAGTTAAACTCTGTTGAGAATTAAATTCTCTTTCTTTCAAAAGGCCTTCCCTTTCTTACCTAGGGTTTTTTTGCAGAAGATCCGAGTCTTTTCAAAGTATTAAAGCTCTCCTCCTTTTCTTTTTCTTTTCTGCGTATCTCTTTTCTCTGTGTCTCTTGGCTCCTATTTATAGGAGAAGCAGCCGAATCAATCAGTTTTTTACGAATCTTCATTGAGATTTGATTTGCATCCATCATTCATTTTGGACCGTTGGATTATTAGGTGAATTTTATTCACCATTGGATTTTAAATCCGGAGATTCTCCCTTGTTATTTTGGTTAGATTTAAAGGGGAAATCTTTCCAAACCCGAGATTTTCCCATAGATAGATGATATTTCATCACCTCTGAATCTTTAATTTGATTGGTTCCAGATAGTTGCTTTCCTTTGGAAAGATTTGAATTTCCTTCAGAATTTGATTCTGTTAACACAATGGGCTTTGAAAGCCGGTCACGTGTGACCACGTGACCCATGGTCACGTGTGACCACGTGACCCATGGTCACGTGTGAGCACGTGACCCCATTTGGCATGAGCCTTTTCCTTTCTTTTGCGCTCTGTCTTCTGATCGTTGCTTAAGCGTCACGTGCCACCACGTGACTCCTGGTCACGTGTGAGCACGTGACCCTTGTTTGAACTCACTTTCCTTGGTTCGTCTGGAGAACGAGTCTGCTGTCTTGAACGTTACGTGCCAACACGTGACCCTGGTCACGTGGGAACACGTGACCTCTTCTGAAGCCTTTTCTTGACTTGATCAGAGAACTTGTGTGCCTTTGACGCTTGCATTTAAATGTCACGTGTCGCCACGTGACCCTGGTCACGTGGGAGCACGTGACTCTTTCTGAAGCCCATTTTCTTCAGCGTAGTCAGGAAACTGAACTTGACTTGATGATGCCTTTTAGGTGTCACGTGCCAACACGTGACCCCCTTTTTGAAGCTTTTTCCAGAAGCTTTCCTGATTTTAAATCAGGAAACAAATGCCCCCACAGCGTTGTTCTCACGTGTCTGCACGTGAATGCAACGCTGTCACCTCTTGTGACCGTTGGATTCCTCTAGGGATCTGGGGAGACGAAGCGTTTTCATTGTCTTCTATAAATACCTCTGTCTCTTCATAAGAGCCTTCACTTTGTTCATCTTCTTCTTCTGAGAACTTTTTCTGAGAATTTAATTCTCTTCTTCCAGAGCTTAGTTCTCTGTTTTGAAACAATCTTCAGAGTTTAACTCTGTTCAAAAGGAATCCTTTTTCCTCAGGTAATGGTAATCGAAGCACCTTCGTTTTGACAAACTCTCTGGATTTTAAATCCAGATCAAGGGTTTCACAAAGAACCCATTTTTCTTCAAGTACTTTAACCAAAATATGAGACCACTTGACTTCCCGCAGTAGATCACTTAGGGTTCAGATGATCCCTTAGGGAGATGATGATGGCGGTTCAAACCCATGGAATTTAATTCCATCAAAAAATGTTTTTGGGAATTTAATTCCCTTTTCTTAATAAGGAATTTAATTCCAACGAAGAGCTCGATTTCTTCACACAGAGGCTTCCTGGGGTCTCTTGGCCCGAGGTTGTTCTTCCTGCAATTAATGAAATGGTGGCTTTGTAATGAATCTCATGACTTTTATTTTAGGTACCATGGATGCCCATCTGTACCGTCTTGACGAGATCATTTCCTATGGGAATATTCGTGCGCTGGGCCACAGTCAGAACCAGGAGTTCACTGATGCTCAGTGTGCCGAGATCATGAGCCGCTTCGACGAGTACAACCATAGGCTACTCCCCCGTCGCTCTTCTCTTCTGAGGCTGATCGTGCTGGCGATCCGGGAGGCACTTCCTCTCTTTTGCGCCAGCATACCGCTCGGGGCTTTGGACACTGCCAAGGATAAGGTGCATTCGGTGTACCTTATGGGCTTGATCTCAAAGAGAAGGCGGGATAATCTCATCGATCTCCTTCATCAGATTTTTCAGCAATCAGCCATATTGGGCGCCTACCGGAGGGTAGAGGACATCCGCGGGGACCCCGATGCTTGTGACCGTGAGAGAAAGCATACTCGGGAGGTTCGAAATGCTTAGAAGATCTTGAATAAAGTTAATTTCGAGTTTCTCAACCCATGCCCCGCGTCCGAAGCCTTACCATTGTAAAAGTTTTTCTTTTTATTTTGTATCGCCTTCTTGAAGTCTGGATGATAAATTTTGTTGTGTCCTTGTATGTTTGCACGCTTTTTCTCTGAGATTTTATTATTTTGCTACTATTGTTGTTTATGCTTTTTAACATGCAGGGTATCACTCCATATTTTCCTTTTAACTGAACATCAGGTTTAGGCCTCACGTGTTCTGCACGTGGGATCCCTTGATGTGGCTGTTCACAAAATTTTCCCATGCCGTATTTTCAGTGCAGAGAAAGGGTCTTGGAAATAATTACATCTCCTTGATTTTCGGTGCCTTTCCTTTTTTAGGCCTTGGAAATAATTTCACCATGCAAGATTTTCCGCGCACAGCACTTAATGCACTTCATTATATATGAGGCTATAGCCTTCTTTTCCTTTCACAGAGAGATTCATATCATATATATATTTTTTTCTTGAGGGAGAAACGAGTGCCATGGCTTGTAATCGCCCCCATGCTCGTCGACAGCCGTGGGAAGTTCCTCTTGAGGAGATGATCCCCCGCTTTGCTGCTCGGTTGGTGGACCCCCTCCTTTCTGACAACGAATGTGACTCGGCCATGCACGAGCTCTCGATCCGTAGAGGGTCTCCCCTCCCGATGGGTTCTCTCTGGCTCCGGATGATCCTCATGGCCGTGCTTGCCGACATTCCTCCTCACCCGGCAGAGATGACCCTGGCGATGCTTGATGCGGCGGAAGAAAAGCTCGAGGGTTTTCATGAAGCATGCTTGATTACTCAAGCTCTGAAGGACTGCTCAATTCATCTGCTGAGCGAGATAAAGGCCCGGCGAGCTATTATGTTTGCATTCGCGGACGAACATGGCACCAACCGATGGGGAGCGACTTCTCGCGAGAATCGTCGCTTCGATGTGCTGGAGAAAGCGGGGAGAGAGATGGAGAATTTTGTCCTTTGCTTCATCAACCCCTGTGCCGTTGATCCTGTGTTCGGTGATCTTTTCCGTTAGTGTAGAACCCTTTTAAACTAGTCCCTCCTTTTTGTATGCTTTATGTTGGACTTCCATGTAGGCTCGGTACTCGTATGTATGTTTCCGCTTGCATGAATAAATTTTGTGTTCCTTTTATGAAAATTTTCTTCAATTATCAATACTGTTGTCATGTCGCGTGCACATTAAAGCTGCGAATTTTACTTCTTTTTCGGATGTTCATATGAGTGCGAGCACATACTTGATAGGATAATCGTCGGAAAGTTTTTTTTTTTGTTGCTTTTCATACCGGGTTGTGAGCGCGTTCTGGATCGATTATTGCTGTTGGTCGGAAGCCCATTTATATGGTCTTGTAAATGTCATGTTTGCAAGGCCGCGGTCACGAAAGCGAGCTTACGTGGCCACGTAGCGAACATATCGTTATGCGAGAAAAAGGCTCGGCCATAAATTTTTGGAGAGGGAGCTAGCTTCCAAGGCGCTGAGCGAGCTTCGCGCTACCCTTATCACCAGGGCCAACCAAGTGTATGAACTCTGACGGTTGCTTCAGGAGTTCGTCAAAGAGGTGGTGGCTCGAGACAAAGCTGTCACGTTCACCCGTGAGAGGGTTGAGGCTCATAAGGCCACTGAGAAAGAGCTTGAAGCCCGGCTTGCTTCATATCAGGCCCAGCAAGCTCAAGCGGAGGCTCGTCTTTTGGAGATCTTGCGTCATGAAGCCGTGGCTCAGCAAAAGCAGGATGAGCTGACCAAGCTGCTGAATCGCCCGCCGGCTTGAGGCATTTGTATTTTTTCCTTCCTTTTTGTACATACTCATGGATGAGAGTATTTTCTTTTTGTTCTTCCATAAATTGTACTTTGTACCCGTTTTGGTTTATGAATAAAAGATACATTTTTCTTGTCAATGATGTGTCTCCTTTTCATTGAATGTATTCTGCGGATATTCTATCTTGATCTCCTTGCAGGACAGCAATGGCTCAGGACTCAGGGTTAAGATCTGCTCCCTAAGACTTTTGCTTTTTACGAGCCACAAGGGTCTCAGGAGGAGTTTTTCTCCCTACAGGTCGAGAGGATCCCATAGGTGCGAGTTCTTCTTAAAGATCGTGAGGATCCTTAAGCGGGTTTTCCCTCGAGGGTCGTAAGGATCTCACAAGAGAGTTTTTCTTCCTTACAGGTCGTGAGGGCCTGCAAGTGCCGGATGTGATCACCCTTACCCGGGTTTCACGGAGTCAGGGATCTCTCAAGGTATCGTAGTTTAAAGACGTCACGGTCAAGGTTAAGGACCTCATAGTCCGTGGATTTAGGGACTCCACAGTCCGGTGTTTGGTTGCAGGGACCCGTCACCTCTTTGAAGACGTTGAGGAATTACAACGCCAGGCATCAAAGGAGTGAAGAGATGTACCCTTAAACCAAGGCAAAATCTGTAGGGAATCGGGGTGGTTGATCGTTAGTTTTAAGACATCACGGTCGAGGTTAAGGACGTCATAGTCCGTGGATTTTAAGGACTCCACAGTCCGGTATTTGCTCTGGATGCTTCACACGGGTTCACTGCCGTGCTTGGCGAGGACCAGGCTCCGCTCTGGACGTTTTCCATGGGGTCAAAGAGTGACATTATCCGCGTTCCACGTAACCAGGAATTTTGCACTAGATGCTTCACACGGGTTCACTGCCGCGTTAGGCGAGGACTAGGCTCCGCTCTGGATGCTTCGCACGGGTTCACTGCCATGCTCTGCGAGGACCAGGATCCGCTCTGGACATTTTCCACGGGGTCAAAGAGTGACATTATCCGCGTTCCACGTGACCAGGAATTTTGCACTAGATGCTTCACACGGGTTCACTACCGCGTTAGGCGAGGACTAGGCTCTGCTCTGGATGCTTCGCACGGGTTCACTGCCATGCTCTGCGAGGACCAGGATCCGCTCTGGACGTTTTCCACGGGGTCAAAGAGTGACATTATCCGCGTTCCACGTAACCAGGAATTTTGCACTAGATGCTTCACACGGGTTCACTGCCGCATTAGGCGAGGACTAGGCTCCGCTCTGGATGCTTCGCACGGGTTCACTGCCATGCTCTGCGAGGACCAGGATCCGCTCTGGACATCTTCCACGGGGTCAAAGAGTGACATTATCCGCGTTCCACGTGACCAGGGATTTTGCACTAGATGCTTCACACGGGTTCACTGCCGCGTTAGGCGAGGACTAGGCTCCGCTCTGGATGCTTCGCACGGGTTCACTGCCATGCTCTGCGAGGACCAGGATCCGCTCTGGACGTTTTCCATGGGGTCAAAGAGTGACATTATCCGCGTTCCACGTGACCAGGAATTTTGCACTAGATGCTTCATACGGGTTCACTGCCGCGTTAGGCGAGGACTAGGCTCCGCTCTGGATGCTTCGCACGGGTTCACTGCCATGCTCTGCGAGGACCAGGATCCGCTCTAGACGTTTTCCACGGGGTCAAAGAGTGACATTATCCGCGTTCCACGTGACCAGGAATTTTATCGATTGTATCCGCATTTCACGGAATGGAGGTTTGACTGTTGGCGATATGTGTACCACCGAGCCATGGAACTGGGAGTTGCCGCTGTTCCGCTTAGCTTGAAGTTGTGTCTGCTGCGTCGAGATGATCTCCAGGTTATTTGTGAACCGTCGAGATTTGGCTTCCTCTCATGATGAAACCTGGGGGAGGAGTAAGTCTCCTTCTTTGTTTGCGCCCCTGGATTGTATACAGGGATTGATGTAGCATCACCTGTAGGGCAAAGATTTCATTCTTTCATCATTTTTTTTATTCTCTCCGCGATGCTCTATCATTTCAGCTTTTTATATCGCGAAAATCGCGATTGCCCAATCATTTCGGCTATTTTTCGCGGTGCCCAATCATTTCGGCTGTTTTTTTTTTACTCGCTGCTTTTTATTGCGAGCTGCCCAATTATTTCGGCTGTTTTTTATGCCTTCATTCTCACTTGCTGCTTTTTATTGCAAGTTGCCCCATCATTTCGGCTATTTTGTAGGCATGTGTGGCTTGCTAGCTTTTTCGCCGCAAGCTCGGATTTTGGACACCGATTTCGGCATCAGCATCGCTGCAACTGGGATGTTGCCAGGAGCGAATCATCATTTGCCATGAAAGAACTTGGGATTTGATACCGGTTTAGGCATCAGCATCGCTGCAACTGGAATATTGCCAGGAGCGAATCATCATTTGCCTCTGTCGATGTTGAACAAAGGTGGCTTAGCAAACAGGGTTAAGGTCCTGTCGACTAAGGCTTTTGACTTCATGAGCCGAAAGGGTCTCACAAAGGTATTTCTCCCTACAAGTCGTGAGGATCTTGCAGGTGTATTTTCTCCTTAGGGATCGTGAGGATTCCTAAGTGTATGTTCCTCTGTAAGTCGTAAGGATCCTACAAGAGGGTTTTCTCCTTATGGGTCGAGAGGACCTACAAGGGTTGGACTTTGCTGGGGAAATGTTTATTCGCGCCCGTGGATTGTATACAAGGGTCAGTATTGAGTCTCTTGTAGGGCAATATCGGAGGTTGTGGAGGATTTGCTTAAGAACAGGTTCAGGCTTCTGTAACTTAAGACTTTCAAATCTCGTGAGCCGTGAGGGTCCCACAAGAGAATTCTCCTTACGAGTCGTAAGGATCTCGCAAGTGTATTTTCTCCTTAGGAATCGTGAGGATCCCTAAGTGCGTTGCTCTTTTGTGAGTCGTAAGGATCTCACGCAGGTGGTTTCTTCTTACAAGGTCGAGAGGACCCTACAAGTGTCTTTTAACGAGGTTGCGCCCTTTCGGGTTTTCACAAACACTCGCCGGTAGTCCTGCTGTTTTTACTCACGGAGCCCTTTCGGGTTTTCATCCGTGCCCATTTTGCTTATGGACATACCTTTTTTTTTTTTTCTTTTTCACTTTTTTTTTCTTTTTTTTTATCTCGTCAGCCTAAAGATGCTGCGGTAGTAGTTTTAGGGACGTTTCGGTCCGTTGTTAGTTTAAGGACGTTTCGGTCCGTCGTTAGTTTAAGGACGTTTCGGTCCGCCGTTAGTTTAAGGACGTTTCGGTCCGTCGTTAGTTTAAGGACGTTTCGGTCCGTCGATATGGGAAGGCCGGCTGCTGCTTGTAAAGTCTGAGCCTAGGAAGATAGTGAGCGGACATAGTCGTCGTCATCTATCATTGACCCCGGCTGCGGCTTATTAAGCGTAGTATTTCTTCAAGAAGCGGCCGTTTATTGGCCTGAAAGGCCTTTCACCGTGCATGTCCATGAGTAGGTAGGCTCCACCCTGGTAGACCTTGTCTATGATGTACGGGCCTTCATAGTTTGGCTCAAATTTTCCCCGCTTGGCACGATTGGGGATCATAGGTCTTTTGACCACTAGTACGAGTTCGCCTTGGCGGAATGTCCTCGGCCTGGTCAATCTTTCGTACGAGCGCGTCATCTTTGCTTTGTAGGCTTCTAGATGTTGTTGCGCTATGAGCCGGGTTTCATCGAGGGCATCAAGCTCCTCAAGCCGAAGGTGAGCATTTTCTTCGTTTGTCAGCTCGTGGTGGACTGCTACTCGTAGGGAGGGTAACTCTATCTCGAGGGGGAGCACTGCTTCTGTCCCAAATACCAACGCGTACGGCGTTGTGTTTGTGGCCGTCTTGAATGTAGTTCGATAAGCCCAAAGGGCTTCTTGTAGCCTTTCGTGCCAGTCTCTCTTATTCCTGGAGATGGTCTTTTTTATGATCTTCGTCAAGGTCTTATTGAAAGCCTCGGCCAGACCGTTAGCTCGTGGATTGTAAACTGAAGAATATCTCCAGTCTATATTGTGCTGCTGTGCGAAGCGGCTAATCTTATGGCTTCGGTAGGCCGGCCCGTTATCGGAGATAATCCGACGTGGAGTTCCAAACCGATAGATGACGTGCGTCTTGAAGAAATGGAGGATATTCTCCGTCTTCACTTCCCTCAGTGGTACTGCTTCTTCCCATTTGGAGAAGTAATCAGTTGTCGCCAGAATAAAACGGTGTCCCCGAGATGATGCTGGCTCAATGGGGCCGACTATGTCAGTCCCCCACATTTCGAATGGCCAACTAGCCAGCGTCGGGTGCAGTGGATTCGGATGTTGGTGGATGAAGTCTCCATGGATCTGGCATGAGTGGCATTGCTTCGCATACTCGAGGCAGTCCTGGATCATCGTGGGCCAGTAATAACCCATCCGTTTAATTTTTAACTTCATCTTTGGGCCTGCTTGGTGAGAACCGCAAAGTCCATCATGAACTTCCTGAATGACTCTTTCTGCCTCGTCAGGTCCTAAGCATCTCAGCCATAGAGAATCAAATGATCTCTTGTATAGAATGTCGTTGACAAAAGCGAAAGATAAAGCTCGTTTCATGAGCTGATGCCTTGAGGACGCTTCTTCGGGCATTCGGCGGGATTTAAAGTAGTCTATGAAGACTTCCCTCCAGTCCTCGGCCTTCTCATGGTCTTTTATTTGTAGGGTCATCTGCTCAGTCGTTCCCTTTTTTTCGCATGATTCCGGAGATATTTCTGCTGGGGCGAGCACTCGGCGGCTTTGTACCACGATTCTGACGTCGTCGAGGTTCTCGTCAGCCAGTTCTTTAGCAAGTTTAGCCAACGCGTCTGCTTTGCTGTTTTCCGCGCGCGGTATGTTCTCCAAAGTATAGGAGGGAATTTGGGTCAATAGTTGTTGCACCCTTTCGCCGTACTTCACCAACTCCGGCTTGCACGTTTGGTAGTCACCATTTACTTGACTGACGACCAGCTGAGAATCCCCGTATATGAGGAGGTCTTCAATTCCCATGTCGATGGCGATCTCGAGGCCTGCTATCAGGGCTTCGTATTCGGCTTCATTGTTTGTCCTCGGCTCTGTTAAGGAGAAGGCGAAGCGCATTATCCCTCCTTGTGGAGTTGCAAAGATGAGGCCTATCCCTGATTTGATCATTGGGATACCTTGTTTCTGTTTCTTTATGGAGGACGCTCCATCGAAATAGAGTTCCCATCGGGTGCTTCCGCCGCTAATCGCATCAAATGCATGCTCGTCCGGCAAATCGCAATTCAGAGGAGAATTGGCCGGTATCGGGTGCTCGGCGAGGAAGTCGGCAATGGCCTGGCCTTTCACTGCCTTGAGAGGTTGATACGTTATCGAGAACTCCATCAAGAGCAGGGCCCACTTAGCGAGTCGTCCCGTCAATATGGCTTTCGACATCAAATATTTGAGAGGGTCCACCTTCGAAATAAGACGGACTTCATGTGCTAACGTGTAATGTCTAAGCTTTGTTATTGCGAAGATCAATGCCAAGCAGTGCTTTTCAATGGGGGAATAGTTGCTTTCTGCCCCCAGTAGAACTCGACTTAAGTAGTAGAGTGCTCTCTCTTTCCCCTGATCGTTCTCTTGTGCCCATAATGCGCCCAAGGAACCTTCGAGGGCGGTCGTATAAAGAATGAGGGTTTTTCCCTTGACCGGCGCGGCCAACACCGGAGGGTTCTGCAGGTACTGCTTGATCTCATCTAGTGTTCTCCTTGACATTTGTGATCCCAAACGAATGGAGTTCCCTTTTTCATCAGGTGGCCGTAGGGACGGCATTTGCCCGAAAGATTAGCGATAAACCGCCGGATGTATGCGAGCTTCCCTTGGAGAGACCGCAGCTGCTTGAGCGTTCTTGGCGGAGGCATTTCCATGATCGCTTTAATCTTTGACGGATCTATTTCAATACCTCGGTGTCGAATGATGAATCCCAGAAATTTTCCCGAGGAGACTCCAAACGCGCACTTGAGGGGGTTCATTTTCAAATTATATTGCCGAAGGCGTTGAAATACAGTCTCCAGATGCTTTAAATGCTCCTCGTACGACATGCTCTTTACTACGAGGTCATCGATATAGCACTCGATGATGTCATGTATGAGATCGTCGAAGATCTTTGTCATGGCCCTTTGATAGGTAGCGCCAGCGTTCTTTAGGCCAAAGGGCATAACCCTGTAGCAAAATATACCCAAAGGAGTGCGGAAGGCGGTATGCTTCTGGTCTTCGGGATGCATCTTTATCTGATTGTATCCTGATGAACCGTCCATAAAGGAGAAAACCTCGTGAGTGGACGTGTTATCTATCATTAGCTCGGTTACCGGCACCGGGAAATCATCCTTTGGACAGGCTTTATTGAGATCCCTGAAATCCACGCATATGCGTACCGTCCCATTCTTCTTCATTACCGGGACGATATTGGCAATCCAGTCGGGATATTGGACTTCTTGGATAAATCCTGAATCGATCAACTTCTTGACTTCGGCGTTGATGCTCATCTCAAGCTCGAGTCGCATCCTCCTTGGCGCCTGCTTGACTGGCTTGATATCTGGGGATATTGCTAATCTATGCACAGCAATCTCCGGATCCAATCCTGGCATCTCGGAGTAGTTCCACGCGAAGCAGTCTTTATGCCGTAGAAGCACGTTCTTTAACGCAGCCACCTTTTCTTCGGATAATAGCTCGCTGACAAATGTCGGTCGCGGGTCGTCTGCCGATCCCAACTCAATCTTCTTGAGGTTATCTGCAGTAGTATGTATACCATCTTCCAGTTCTTTTGGAGCGGGCGGAAATTCCGAGATCACCTCATCATCGATGTTCTAAAAGCACCGGTAAAGGTCATCTACGTTCTCGGGCTCTTCCCCTAATATCGTAATCGTATAACAAGTGCGAACCCGCTCCGTGGACTGAGGTGGACCCGGTTCTGCTCTTGCGGCCTTGGGCTCATGCTTTCACGGCGGCGTTACCTTCCAGCCGTCGGATAAAGCGAATCTACCCCGTCGGTACTGGTCCTCGACCCAGTTCTTGAAGGTGAAGCAGTCTTCGGTAGGATGTCCTATGGTTCGGTGATAAGAGCAATAACTCGGATGAGAGACCTTGCTAGCTTGCTCAGGATGTCTAGACTCTGGAAGCGTGATCATTTGATGTTTTATAGCGAGGTTGAGTAATCTCTCCGTCTTGTCTCGGGGGAAGGAATACGCTCGACTCATCTTCTTCACGAGGGACAAACCTGAGCCGCTTTTTGATTTATTTTCGTATCTGCGTCGGGCCTTTCGTACAACGGATTGACGAAGATAAGCGTCTTTGTCTTTTGCAGCACGTTGAGATAGACGTTGCGTCCTGGCCTTCTCGTAGATGGCCATTTCGCGGTTGTGGTCTTCCCGAGCTTTCTGACCCATTTTCCTGATAGGCTTGCCCATTCGTTCTTCAAACGACGGACTCGGCGCTTTAATCGCGGGGTCTAGTTTTGATGGGGGGTTGGCATCTCCTGACAGGGCGTCCTCCTCTTCATCAAAGGTATATATAGCGTAGCTACTGTGAGCCCGTTCCCGTTTTCCGGCTCTTGCGTATCCAAGCCCGAGTGTTTCCATCCTCCCGTTGGGCAATTTGCGTTGAGTCCCGGGGACATCCCAAATCCTGTTGTAGAACCGCGCCTGCCGAACGGTCTGTTCTAAAGGTACTCCTTGGCGCTTCAATAGCTTCTTTAATCCATTTGTATAGTATCTGGGCAGACGGATGGGTTGAAGCCTGTCAAGCGTAGTATCTGCGCCATGCCAGATCTCTTTCTCTATTTTCGACTCTGAGGATCGGTAAAATAGGATCACCTTCTCGCCCCTTCGCCTGGGAGGGACGTAAAATGTTTGCAGGTCCTGCACATCGTGAGCCTGAAGCGCGTCGAGGTCCTTGTAGTGTTCTCGCGGTACCATGGTGATTTGCAAACTATGGTCATCGCCAAGGGGTGCTTGTGTCGGCAGCCGATTGGAGAACACAGCATTAACTTCATCTTCTGAATCACTTCCGAAGACTAATACGGGGGCGGGTGTCCTCAGGTTGTTGCGTTGAGATGGCCCTGCATAAACTATCTCTTCCTCTTCTTCGGTATCGCTTCCGAAAACGGGGATGGTGGCGGCGGCTTTGTTCTCCGGCTTGCGACACCTTTCTGTATCCTCGAAATCTGGCAAAAAGTACTTCGCATCTTCGTATTTACGGACTTCGTTCACGGAAAATGGGTTTAACTCACCTGTTACGGTATACTCGAGACCATCCTTGAAGTACTTCATACACTGATGTTGTGTAGAGGGGATGATGTTGTACTCGTGTAGCCAGGGACGACCGAGCAAGGCGTTGTAGCAGGTCTTGGCGTCAATGACATGGAATTTGATGTCTGTGACGAGAAGTCCGAAGCGTAATGTTAGTATCACGGATCCGAGAGTCCGTGACGATTGTGAATCGAAACCGGAGATAGTAATTTTGTCATGAGCGAGGTGTTGCACACTCATGCAGATTTCCTTCAACACCCGAACATTAAGGAGGTTAACGGATGATCCATTATCCACCAGGATCTTGCCTATCTTGATATCATGGCAGTATCCGGAGACATATAGGGGCCGGTTGTGGTCGCACGTCCCGAGAAGGAGGTCTTCATCACCGAAAGTGACGTCGGCCGTATGCACTTCCTCCGGTTCATCCTTCATCCTTTCAGTGGCGAGGAAGGCTTGGAATTGCTCGGGTTCTTGTAACGCCTTAATTAGTGAGTCTCGCGCTTCTTTCGATAATAGGAGGGCATCAAGAATGCTAAGCTGAGAAGGTAGCTTCCTTAGGTGCGCGAGGATGTTATAGTCCACTTTACTCTTCCTAGGAGGGTCTTTGGTAGCCAGCTCTTTCGTGACTTGGTCATCTAAAGTGATATCTTCAGTGACCTTTTCCTTTCCCTTATCCTTTCTATTCCCGGACCCGAGATTCTTTTCTGGGAGTGTGCGATTGCGCAGCTGAATGTTCTCGCAGATCTCTGATTCCTCCTCTTTCCCCAAAACAGATTCTTTAAAGAGAGGGCCCAGAGCCATTTCTTCATCAGAGTCGCTCCCAAAGGTGAGAACTTGTGACCCCCTGGCGTTAACCATGCAACAGTTGCCAGTCGTTCTGTTGTGCCCATCGACAGTACTTCTTTGCTCCCGACGGATTTTGCGTTTCATGCGCTTAACATGTTGCCGAAGAGCGACATATCCTTGCCACCATATCTTAAAGGCGTCGCACTCCTCTGTGGGGTGTGAGACTTTCCGGTGATATGCGCAATAGTCAGGGTGCCTCTCCACCCCATCGTGTGTGTTTCCTTCCGAGGGCGGTAGCTTCATCCCCATTGACATGGCTTTGGCAAACCTTTTTCTCGTCTTGAATATCTTCTTGTCTACTTCGGATACCTCTCGCTCTGGCGGAGGTAGTTCAACTCTTCCGTTCGGTCGCCCGCATTTGGCTCTTTCCGACGTGGTCATCTCACGCTCCTGGTCCGCTTTACATTTTAGACGAATCTCGTCTAGAAAAGCGTCGATCATTTCGTCTGACGGCCATGCACGCTCTGGTTCAGGCTCTGCCCCCAGTTTCTTAGTGCCGGGAGTTTTCCCACCATCGGTAAACGAGTGGGAGATTACGTTACAACTCGCCACATATCCTTCGGATTCATCCGACGAGCTCTCTCCATCATCTTCCTCTTGAAAGATGTGGTTGAGGAACTCTTGCAGTGTGACAGGAGTTCGCGCCTTCTGATTGTATTCTTCCAACGCGTCGATTTGCTTCTGCAAGTTCGTGTGTTCGTTTTCAAGCTTCACGGGCCTCTTGGATTTCTTCTTCTTTTTCCTCAAAGATTTTGACGGTTGGGCGTGAGTATTTGGGCCCTTATCGCGAATCTCCGTAATTGGGCGGGGCTTCAACATTCCTTTGATAATTTGAGGTTCAAGAGGGTCCTTCCATTCGATCGCAGGGCACGCATGAAGGTCTCTTAGCATTCTTTTGGTTTTAGTTGATAGCACGACCTCCCATGGAGCTTCTTCAATAAAAGAACATGTTGCCCCCGGTGTATCCGCTTTCCTAGGAGCATGCGGCTGTGGTGGGTTCACCTTCCACTTTTCGGACAGTACAAACTTCCCCTGGAGGTACTGGTCTTCAATCCATCCTTTGAAGACGAAGCAATCTTCAATCGGATGGCCTACCGTCTGATGGTAAGGGCAATAGTTAGGGTTATTCACCTCGGTGGGTTGCGGCGGTCGCCTTGGATTTAGCAGGTTTATAAGTCTGTTGCGTATTTCCAGCTCGAATAGCCGTTTCGTCTTGTCCCGTGGGAACGAGTAGGGACGCTTCATCTTCTCATTATAATACCGACGCCTTTCCTCCAGTTGGTCTGCCGGTTTCGGGGCGTTAGGTTGCTGTTGGGCATTCGCAACAAAGGTTGCCCTTCCTTTACCCTTGTCATTCCGAGGTTCCGACTTCGGTGTAGGTGGTCTATGACCCATCTGGTCCATCTGAGCCAACTTGTCGATCAGAGCCTGGAATGTGGTTGGCTTAAAGAACATCATAAACTGGGAGATAGTTGCGTGAGGGTCTAGAGTTCCCATGAACATGCCCACCGCAGGTGCTTCCTCAATGCGTTGCTCACATCTCGACCACAAGTTCCGCCAGCGTATAGCGTACTGGACCTAGGTTTCGCCCGGTTTTACCCTGGCGTTAATAAGTGCAGTTATTGGAGTGCGTTCGCTGGCACTTGCGAATCGCTGAGTAAATAACAACTCCATTTCAGCGAACGTTTTGATAGAATCGTTTGGGAGTTACGAATACCATTCGAACGCTGTTTCTGATAAGCTGCCCACGAACTGGCGGAGCAACAGTTTATCATCACCGCCGGTGTTACCGCAGAGGGCCCGGAACTGGGCGACATGTTGATGGGGATTGCCGGTCCCCTTGTACACGTGAAATTTTGGTATCGTGTAGCCTTGCGGGTATTTGATTTGGTCGTACCAGCTCGGATACGGCCGCCCCGTTTTCATGACTTGACCAGCTGCCTCAGTCGCGTGGTGAACCCGGATTTGCTGGGCTATGTAGTCAGCCAAGTCAGCCTTAGAGATTGCCTCCTCCTTGGCCGTTGAGAGGGCTGGTGGTGGATTTGACGTTTCTCCTCGGTCGTCTTCAAGAACGATCGGGGGATCCTCGGCGGGTAAGTCCTGCTGGATCATCATTCCTATCACATCTTGGAAGAGAAGGCCCATCCGTTGTATGTTGGCCGCTTGTTCAGCAGCCTCTTTGTCCCTTTTCTCCAGTGTCCGGCGAAGGAATTCTGCATCGGTTTCTTCCTCCCGGCGTGCGTCTGAGGACGTTTCTGGGTTTTCTTTTGGCCCGGTGAGCGCGGCCATAGCATTCATCATTTCTTGCAGCTTTTGTTGCTGTTCCTGGGCTTTCGTCACGGATTGGGTTAGCGGTCGGTGGCCTGTAGAAGTGCGGCTTTCCTCTTTTCCAGAGGCCATGTAAACAGTGTGCACCACCATGCCCCCAGACTTAGGGTGTCTGGGCTCAGTGCTTTTAGCCGTCGCTGCATGCTGTGGGGTCTTCTCTGGCCTCCTCCTTTTATGAGCCATGGAAGTTGAGGGGGCCGTTGAGGTGGGCGTCCAGACAGCCTTTTGGGGTTTAGCCTGGCGACCAGCTTCCGGTTGGATTTTCAGCTTCTTGTGCTGGCGGGAGAAGTTTGGATCGATGATCGAGTCTCAGGCCAGCCGCCAAACCTTATAGATTTTGGAAGACAGCCGTTGAGGAGATCGGGGCCGTTCGGGTTTTATTTCCACAACCTTTTTTAATGAGGGAGGAGACCTCTTCAGTACTGCCGTAGGGGAATTCCTTCGCACCTTATTTAGCATTTTAAAGTTGTTCCCAGTTGGAACAGCAGCATTAACTTCTGCCACCGGGGCCGATGGAGTCAACCCGGAGGGGGAGTTGCCCCCAGCCTTCCTCACTCGGCGCCAATGGCGACGTCGAGCGTGCCGAGCGGACGGCGTAGAGCCAGCGGTAAGAATGGTTTCGTCTTGCCCCCTGTGTTGGTGGGGAGTCGCTGTTGGTGTTAGCCTGTCAAAGACCGACGTCCTTTGGGCAGCAGGAGCAGGAGCTGAAGCCGTCAATCTTGTAAAGACCGACCTTTTGGCCGGAGAAGCCGCCTTGACGATTTCGGGAGCAGGAGCAGCCACTTTCTTGGAAGCAGCCTTCTCTGAGATTGTAGGCCCATGATGGGTTTGCAGGATTTCTGGCCCAATCTAGAGAAGACCGAGGCGTTGACGTTGGGCGACTCGTTGAGAGGAGCCGCGGCAGGGGTAAGACGATCAAAGACCGACTTCTTAAGAGCTTCCGTTGTCAGCACTGGAGCGGTGAAGTTTGTCGGCGGGAGCATGGTCCCAAAGAACAATCCTGTGGTGGCGCGAGTGACCTGTTCCACGGGCATTGTGAATAGCGAGGCAGCTTGGGGTCCGTAGGCTATACCTCCTGGCGAGGCAGAGCGTTGGTTGCGATTGCAGTCTGAGCAGTTGGAGGATTTCACGGAAGTAGAAGCCATCGATCCTTTGCTTTCTGCAATAAGCAAGACGCCAATTCTTAGTATCTTGAAACCCAAGGGCAACCCTTAGCGAACCGCGATTGGTTCGCAAGTCACGACACACGAAGTGTGGAGTGGAAAGAGGAAAAAGTCCCACCGGGCGTGCCAGAATCTGTTCCCCTCCGAAAGACGGCGCGACACCGCGTCTTGCCTGAGATTCGGGGCAGATGCTAATTGGTGCTATCCGTCCACCTCTTCGAAGATGCCAAGTTGATTTATGGCACCACGTATCGAAGGTTTAGACGGATGCGTCCGATGTAGCAGACTTCGTCAGATTCCCCCTCGTTTGAGGGGTTTTTGATTGTGGGGACGCTCTTCCCTGCAGGCGCAAGCCCCTGCAGTTAATTACGCTACCGCATTGCGGTAACAACTTTCTCCTTCTCCAGATGGTCACTTCGTGTCGTGGGTGTCTGTTTTGTATTTTGTTGCCCGTGGATTGTTTACGGAGACTGAGTTATGTCGTCGCCCGTAGGGCGCGGACTAGTCTAAATCCGTATTATCTTAGATTTGGGTTTGGGGGGTTTGGTTTGAGGATACGTCAGCCATACTTGATGCTAAGATCAACTCAAACGTTTGTTAAGGATACGTTAGTCTAACTTTGTGACTAAGATCAACTTAACGGGATCGTTTAGATCCGACAAAAGAGCGTTTGGACTCTAATGTTCCAGTTTAGGGACATAGTGGTCCATGAATGTATGGCCGTCGGGACCCGTCACCTCTCTGACGACGTTGAAGGATTACAATGACGGATGTCAGAGGAGTTCAGGGATGTACCCTCAAGCCAGAGTTAATTGGGGGGATTTATAGTCCACTCTATTTAAAGGTTTAAGGATACGTTAGCCATCTTTGAGGCTAAGATCAACTTAAACGGGACCGTTTAGATCCGACAAAAGAGCATGCGGGGCTCTATTGTTCTAGTTTAAGGACATTACGGTCCATAGGTAGTTTAAGGACATTGCGGTCCGTGGGTAGTTTAAGGACATTGCGGTCCGTTGTTAGTTTTAAGACATCTCGGTCAAGGTTAAGGACGTCGTAGTCCATGGGTTTAAGGACCCCACAGTCCATTGTTAGTTTTAAGACATCTCGGTCAAGGTTAAGGACGTCGTAGTCCATGGGTTTAAGGACTCCACAGTCCGCTGTGCTCTGGGTGCTTCACACGGGTTCACTGCCATGCTTGGCGAGGACCAGGCTCCGCTCTGGACGTTTTCCACGGGGTCAAAGAGTGACATTATCCGCGTTCCACGTAACCAGGAATTTGCATTAGACATGAGTTTAAGGACCCCACAGTCCATATCAATGTGTGGTCGTCGGGACCCGTTACCTCTTTGAAGACATTGAGGGATTACAATGCCAAGTATCAAAGGAGTGACGAGATGTACCCTAGAACCGGAGTGGATTAAATAGTCCTGGGCCCAATTTGGGGTCAAGACGAATTAATTATGTTATGAGTCCATTGGACCAGTTAATCACCAATTGAGGACTTATGGCCATCTTGGGCTAAGTCCAATCAGGAGAGACTTTGCCTCTATCCGTTTAGGCCAATTGGGCCAAAGCATAGTGTTAAACACTACAGAGCAGTCAGTGTTGAACACTGGGAATGGGGTTGACAAGTTAGTGTTTAACACTAAGAGATAATTGGTGTTAAACACCAGCAACAAGGCTTTTCAAATTAGTGTTAAACACTAAAACAGATCAGTGTTGAACACTGCGGATGAAGCTTTTTATTTAGTGTTGAACACTAAGGCCCAACAGTATTTTAACACTGGGTTCGAGAGCTTTAATTTAGTGTTAAACACTAAGGCAAGAGGGGTCACGTGGCAGCACGTGAGAGCGCCCTCCCTTTATTTATTCTGAGATTATCGTGTCTTTCAGAGCATCACGTGCCATCACGTGATGGGCATTCAAATGCCTATGTATTAGAGCTTCTGCCGAGGGTCACGTGGGTCACGTGGGGTGCTGCCTCAAAGGGGCTTTCTGTAGATCTCTTGGGGGGTCACGTGATGACACGTGACCCTGCCTCCATGTATTTTGTTTAGAGGCTTTGTTAATCTTCTTTCGGGAATTAAATTCCTCGAACTGTAAATTTCAGAGGAATTAAATTCCTACTTCCTTTCGAAGACTTTGTTTTCTGGAATAGAGTTTAACTCTGAATTTTCTGTAGGAATTAAATTCCTCATATACGTGAAGGGCTGAATAGGGTTAAACCCTAATAAAAGTTTTTAAAGAGTTTAAACTTCCATCCTCTGTTAAATTATGATTAAGGGAATTAAATTCCCGCTGTTTCAACAGAACTAGGTTCTTAATTAGGGTTGAACCCTGTTTCTTTTTTGTTCTGAAGGAATTAAATTCCCATGATATAGGGTCAAGCCCTTACTTTTATTTTAAAGGAATTAAATTCCTATAGTTCTGTGAGAATTAAATTCTCGTGCTTGTATTCCTTCTCCATGTTTTGGATCTGCATGGCAGGATCTCAACCCATTGAGAATTAAATTCTCAACCTTAAGGGGAGATGTGCACTTTGCAGGTCCTCCATCAAAGAGAGAAGAAATATGTTCTTCTGTTTTTACATTATCAGAGTTAAACTCTGTTGAGAATTAAATTCTCTTTCTTTCAAAAGGCCTTCCCTTTCTTACCTAGGGTTTTTTTGCAGAAGATCCGAGTCTTTTCAAAGTATTAAAGCTCTCCTCCTTTTCTTTTTCTTTTCTGCGTATCTCTTTTCTCTGTGTCTCTTGGCTCCTATTTATAGGAGAAGCAGCCGAATCAATCAGTTTTTTACGAATCTTCATTGAGATTTGATTTGCATCCATCATTCATTTTGGACCGTTGGATTATTAGGTGAATTTTATTCACCATTGGATTTTAAATCCGGAGATTCTCCCTTGTTATTTTGGTTAGATTTAAAGGGGAAATCTTTCCAAACCCGAGATTTTCCCATAGATAGATGATATTTCATCACCTCTGAATCTTTAATTTGATTGGTTCTAGATAGTTGCTTTCCTTTGGAAAGATTTGAATTTCCTTCAGAATTTGATTCTGTTAACACAATGGGATTTGAAAGCCGGTCACGTGTGACCATGTGACCCATGGTCACGTGTGAGCACGTGACCCATTTGGCATGAGCCTTTTCCTTTCTTTTGCGCTCTGTCTTCTGATCGTTGCTTATGCGTCACGTGCCACCACGTGACTCCTGGTCACGTGTGAGCACGTGACCCTTGTTTGAACTCTCTTTCCTTGGTTCGTCTGGAGAACGAGTCTGCTGTCTTGAACATCACGTGCCAACACGTGACCCTGGTCACGTGGGAACACGTGACCTCTTCTGAAGCCTTTTCTTGACTTGATCAGAGAACTTGTGTGCCTTTGACGCTTGCATTTAAATGTCACGTGTCGCCACGTGACCCTGGTCACGTGGGAGCACGTGACTCTTTCTGAAGCCCATTTTCTTCAGCGTAGTCAGGAAACTGAACTTGACTTGATGATGCCTTTTAGGTGTCACGTGCCAACACGTGACCCCCTTTTTGAAGCTTTTCCCAGAAGCTTTCCTGATTTTAAATCAGGAAACAGTGAAGATTTAACTATGAATTAGTGAGAATTTATGTGGATTTTTGAGTGAATTTAGAGGATTTTTGAGGTGGAAATGAGGTGCTGAAATGGGGGAGAAGCTGATGGAATTTTCGACCAGTTGAGGTGAGGGGAGAGGTGAGTGAGGTGTGTGGTCAAGAAAACACCCCCCCTCATTAACTCATCTATTAATATATATCATACTTATTTTATTTTCCTAATTAAATTTTTCCTAGAAATCTCTAGAACCATCAAGACAATTCAAGAAAGAAGGAGCATGATACAAACTTGATTTTAAGTTGTCATGGTGCACTAATGTGTACTTAACCCATTCTAATTTGTAATTAACACTAATTAAATGTATAAGTGAAAACATAGAATAATATTTAAAAATAATTAATTAAGGAAAATATTTAAGTAAACTAACAATTAATAAAAGACTAATTAAATACCAATACTAGAAATTACATAGCTAAAATAGGTATATTTAAGTCTACGTGGAAAAATAATTATATCTTGGTTTTTACGGAAAACACGTATTGTATTACTAATTAGCGAAAAATTAACCTAATCGGATTTTCTAAACGTTACAATCTCCCCCATTAAAGAAATTCGGTCCCCGAATTAAAATCTAACTATGCACCTTCAAAGAGATGGGGATATTTCTTCCTCATCACGTCCTCGGCTTCCTACGTGACCTCTTCGTTGTTCGGCCACGCCAAAGAACCTTTACGGACGGTATAACCTTTGACCTCAATTTTCTTCACCTGCCGATCCAGAATGACCACCGGCTGCTCGGTGAAAGAAAGATCGCACTCCAGCCGGATCGTCTGATGCTGTATCGCATGAGAGGGTTCATGAAGATACTTGCGGGGCATCGATACATGAAACACGGGGTGAACATCTGGAAAGCTAGGTGGAAGAGCTAAACGATAAGAAACTGTGCCGATACGCTCGAGAATCTCTAAGTGACCCACAAATCTGGGATTAAGCTTCCCTTTCCTTCCGAATCTCAACACGCCCTTCATCGAAGAAACCCCCAAGAAAACATGATCTCCAACGGAGAACGCAATTCTGCGAAGGCGATTATCAACATAAGACTTCTGCCTGCTCTGGGCCGCTCTCATCCTATTCCGAATCAACTGGATCTTCTCTGTCATCTCCTGCACAAGCTGCGGTCCCAAAACACTGCTCTCACTGAGCTCTGTCCAACAAACGGGCGATCGAAATCTCCTCCAATATAATGCCTCGAAGGGTGCCATCTGAATCGTCTCCTGGAAGCTTTTATTGTAGGAGAACTCTATCAAGGGCAATGATGGTCCCAGCTGCCACCAAAATCTAGAACGCAAGCTCGGAGCATGTCCTCAAGAGTCTGAATGGTCCGCTCTGACTGACCGTCGGTCTGCGGATAGAAAGCTGTACTGAAACTCAATCGGTTCCCAAAGTCTCCTGAAGTTTCTACAATAGTCGGCTGGTGAACTGGGTGCCTCTATCGGAAACAATGCAAGTCAGAACGCCGTGTAGTCGCACAATCTCATCAACATATATCTGAGCATACTGAACAAATCCAAAAGTGGTCTTGACTGGCAGAAAGTGAACTTCTTTCGTCAATCGGTCTACGATCACTCAAATAGAGTCATACTCTCTACTGGTCCTAGGTAGACCCACGATAAAATCCCTAGAGATCTGCTCCCATTTCTACTCCGGAATGGGCAAAGGTTGTAACTCTCCTGCTGGCCTCTGATGCTCGGCCTTGACTTGCTGACAAGTCAGACGTCTCGAAACGAAGTCTGTGATATCTCTCTCCATCCTTTCCCACCAATAGACATCTCTCAAATCATAGTACATATTGGTAGATTCCGGATGAACACTATATGTCCACTGATGTGCCTCCTCTAAAAATCTCGCGTCTCAGTCCCTCGGAATCTGGCACACACAGTCAAGTCCCAAATCGTAGTACTCTCTGATCATCAATCACGAACTCTGAATCTCTGCCCTGTCAAACCTGCTCCATGATCTCTAACAAACGAACGTCATTGGACTGTGTCTCACGGATACGATCAAGTAACTGTGGATGTGCACAGACACAGGCAAGCTGTCCCCCGGTCGAAGTATACTCGAATTGTACTCGACTGTCAAATAGAATCTGCCAATCTGCCGTCGACTGCCTCGGAACTGTGCTCAAACAAGATAAGCTACCTCCAGGCTTCCGACTCAAAGCATCTGTCATAACATTCACCTTGCCTGGATGATAAAGAATCTCGCAGTCATAGTCTTTCACTAGCTCCATCCAACGACACTGTCTCAAATTTAGATCTCGTTGTTGAAAGATGTACTTTAAGCTTTTGTGGCCCGTAAATATCTAGCACGACTCGTCGTATAAGTTGTGTCTCCAGATCTTGAGTGCGAAAATCACCGCAGCCATCTTTAAGTCATGAGCGAGATAGTTCTGCTCGTGCTCCTTCAACTGCCGAGAAGCATCATAATAAACAACAAAACCGCCTGACCTTGAAGGCAAAAATAATACTGGTGTCGTAGTCAAACGAGTCTTCAACTGCCGAAGACTCTGCTCACAACACTCGGTCATAAGAAAAGGAACTCCCTTCCGGGTTAACCCGATCAACGGTGTAGCTATACGAGAAAATTCCTGTATGAAACATCGATAAAACCTGGCTAAACCCAAAAAGCTGCGAACCTCTGTAACAGATACTGGTCTGGGCCAATGTTGAACGGCCTCGATCTTCAGCGGGTCTACACACATATCATCTCCCGTAACCACGTGGTTTAAGAGAGGTTTTGTCGATCAAAAAATATTTTCCACAATCAAGAACGGCGTCGCATGAAGCTAGCCGGTGAATACGGGTCGGTCCACAGGGATTTTGTAATTTTCCATAAAGTTCTTACGAGCTAATTCCAAATGGTGTTTGGTCTTTTAATTAGATCTAAAAACTGAAGTTGTGTTATACTAGGATTAGAAACATGCTAGGATTAGGTTTAGGTAAAGTTTGGTAAACAAAGATCTACACCTCTTTTCAATGCCTTAATTTAGATTTGAATTAGGGGTTATGGTAAATTTTAATAAAGGGGATTAGGATGATTGGGAAGATGTTCTTCCTCTAGATCCTTGTCCTTCCTTTCTTAACCTTTACTCTAACCTCCATGGAAAACTCACAACTCCGGTCTTTTATACTACGGATCACCGTTACCTCAAGGGTAGAGTGTCGTAGGGAGCGGAAGATGAGAGTATGCATGGAGTCCTAATATTCATAATAGATTGGCAAAGAAAAGAGATGAGAGATCTTCATCTCTCAAACCCTTCCCTATTCCTAACCCCAACAAGCGAGGAAACTACTCGCTCATTGAGGGAATTAAGAGAGACATAATTTTTGTTTTGTTTTTATTAAAGAAAAGAAACATCAATTGCAAGTTAATAAAATTCTAAACTAAATTAAACTAGGGCAAGTAGAGAATTTACTTAGAGCAGATATAAAAACTAGAACTAGGGAATACCTACTTACGAATGATGCACTCCAATCTTCAAAGAAAACAGGATTTTATTGATGAATAGAGGCATGAGAAAATACAAGGGTTTGGGTTCTATTTATAGGACATAGAAACCCAAGGGTTACAGTTGATTCGCATGTCTACAATTACAAATATACCCTCAGGAAATCTTTTGAGAGCCGCCACAGCATTTGGTAAAATTTTCACCGCGTAAGGGCACTAGACGGCCGCAGAACCGCGGCATGGGTAGGCCTTGGGCCGCGGTTCCGCGGCCCTTTGATGAGTTCAACTTATGAAATTTCAAGGGCTGCTTCAGGGTTCTTTGGTCTGGTTATTTCTTCAGTTCATTTCTCTGTTTGGCTTCTGATTCTTCTCCAGATCTTTTAGTGAAAACTTGTAGCGGTCTTTTAACCGTTTGCCTTGACATTTTGGATCTTGCACTGTCTTGTTGCTTGTGAACTATTCTTCGTCTAGGCTTGATCAAGAGTCTTCTATTTGTTGGTCAAAAGTCCCTTTTTGTGTCGTCTTTTGTCTTTTTCACTGTTTTCGCTCCAAAAACCTGTAACCTGTACTATGTAGCAGACATGCGTCAAAAGCACCTGTTTTTATTGTAAAAATGCGTAAGAATGGGGAATATAAAATGCAATATTATGATATGAACAAATACCCCCAAACTTATCTTTTGCTCGTCCTCGAGCAAACTTATTTTTTATTCTCTACAAAAACCTAACCGCACTTTCGCAGGGAAACGCGATTGCACTGAACTCGTGCAACAAGCCGTTAAACCTCTAGGTGTCCCTAGTAGGGGGAGTGTTGTCTCCTGAGGGTTTTCAGCGGATTACACCCACAAAATCCTATCAATTTGGCTTTTCGACTTTTGTTTTCCAATTAGGTTTTTTAACACGGAAGTCTATTATCGTCAACCCGTAAATTATCCACCCATATTCTTCACACTTCCTCATCATTTAACTAAGATTATATATGTTCTATAGAATTACTTAGTTTTCGGCATTTCCTAAGTTTTCCTTCTAAAGTTCCATCTCCACTTGGGAATTTCTATCAACTTTACTAAAGATACAAGTTATATTCTTCATTCCTTTCTCATATCTAAACTCCAATCACATATCCCCACGTGTGTGTATAAATCACCCCTACACTTGGAAATTCAAATCAAGCAATCATACCCTTGTCCATTGTCCAAAGCACTTATTAATTGTTGAATTTCGCTTACACATCCTTCATGCGACCGTTAATACTTCTTGAGGTACCAACGACTGATTACAAGATGCGTTAGCACTTTAAAGCGTACTTCCTAGTCTTGCAACACCCAAGGCTTTAGCAGTGACTCCCAAACCAGTTGGTCTAAGGCACTAGGTGATGAAGCACCCTCGCTAAATATTTTTCTATTTTTTAGCCTTAAGTAATCACAAAAACCAGTGTCCATTTTTTTCCTTTATTCACTTTTTTTTTCTTTTCATTTTTCTTGTACTAAGGACTTTAGACAAGAGCATTTCAAGGTCTCCTCTACTATTCCAAGTTTCAAGGTGCGTGATTGTGCAAATTGTAGGGTATACATTTTCAGAATCTAGACTTAAGCCAGGAATTATTTTTCAAACTTATACTCTAATAAAAGTTTCAATACTTTTCCTTCGTTTCGACTTAGCCCAAGAAGTGAACCCAAAATTTGCCTATTTCTAAATAAACTACAAAGACATATACTTTCTACCGTTAGACTTTAAGGAAGGTTATTTTTAGAGTTTTTAATTTACTAAGTCTATGATCTAGTTGTTCCTACCCAGTTGACTCATTTATCAAACTCAAGTCAATTAACCAAAATTGAATACACTAATTTTTATAATTTTTTGAAAATTTTCAATTTTTATGGGTTTTACATTTTCTAAATTTTTTTTTATTTTTCAAATTTTTATGATTTTTATATAAAGGTGCAATGCAAAAATATACATATGAATGCGAAGAAAGAAAACTTAACGAGCATACCCCCAAACTTAAACTGGACAGTGTCCTCACTGTCATGCTGCACCAATTGGGTCGATAATGTCGGCAATTATATTTACATATTATACACACCCCCAAACTTATTTGAAATAATGTTTTGGAAAAAGTTGATTGGAAATTCGGGGGTGAAAGTGGAGGAAAATTAATCAGTGTAGATCGGCTCCTGCAAAAACAGGAGCTCCTCCGATGGGTCCGCTATAAGGAACGGTTTCAATCGATGCCCATTTACTTTGAATAGCGTACCGTCCTCCGGATTTTCAAGATCAACCGCACCGTGCGGATAAACGGTGCGGACTACTTAAGGTCCTTTCCATCTAGAACGGAGCTTTCCGGGGTGATAATGTAACCGAGTATCATATAGTAAAACCTGTTGACCAGGTTTAAATGTCTTTCGCAAAAGGTGTTTATCGTGGAACACCTTAGCTCGGTTTTTAGAAATTATGGCATTATCATATGCCTCATCCCACAGCTCTTCTAGTTCATTCAACTGCAGCTTTCGGTTGCTGCACGCATCTCCTAAAGATAAATTCAGCTCTTTGATAGCCCAAAATGCCTTGTGCTCAATTTCTACTGGGAGGTGGTAAGCCTTCCCGTACATAAGCCGGTATGGAGACATGCCAAGATCGGTCTTGTATGCAGTACGGAAAGCCCATAGTGCATCGATCAATTTGAGTGACCAATCTTTACGGTTTTTAGAAACCGTTTTCTCCAAGATTTGCTTAATTTGCCGATTCGAGACCTCGGCTTGCCCACATGTTTGGGGATGGTATGGTGTTGACAGCTTATGGGTGATAGAATATTTACGCATTAAGGGCTCAAAAGTCCTATTGCAAAAGTGAGAACCATTATCACTTATTATCGCGCGAGGGTGCCAAAATCGAGAAAAGATCTGTTCTTTAAGAAATCGAATGACAACCTTGTTGTCGTTCGTTCGACTAGGCACAGCCTCGACCTACTTTGAAACGTAGTCAACAGCCAAAAGAATATACACATTTCCAGAAGAGTTAGGAAATGGTCCCATGAAGTCTATACCCCAAACATCAAAAATATCCACAACCAAAATTGGTTGGAGCGGCATTTCGTTTCTCCGCGATATCCGGCCCAAGTGTTGGCACCGGGAGCAAGTCCTGCAGTATTCATATGCATCCTTGAAGAGTCATGGCCAATAGAAACCACACTGCAAAACTTTCTCGGCTGTCTTCTTTGGGCCAAAGTGCCCGCCACATGCTTGACCGTGGCAAAAAGACAGCACACTCTTAACCTCATTTTCCGGCACACACCGACGAATGATTTGGTCGGAACAGTATTTAAAAAGATAAGGTTCATCCCAGTAAAAATGCTTTACTTGGGACAAGAATCGAAGTTTATCCTGTTTCGACCAATCGTTAGGTATCAAGCCGGTGGCTAAGTAGTTTACAATATCGGCGAACCATGGTTCGCAAGAAATGGTCAAGAGTTGCTCATCGGGGAAAGTATCAGTGATTGGAAGTTCAGGTGTAGGCGAAGAAGGAAGTCGTGAAAGGTGATCGGCCACTACGTTTTCACATCCTTTTTTGTCCCTTATGATAAGGTCAAATTCTTGTAGCAAGAGGATCCAAGGTATGAGCCTCGATTTAGCATCCTTCTTCGCAAAAAGGTGGCGAAGAGCTGAATGGTCAGTGTACACAATAACTGGAGAGCCGATTAAATAAGGCCAAAATTTTTCAAGTGCAAACACAACCGCTAAAAACTCTTTTTCTGTTGTTGTGTAGTTTAATTGGGCCTCAATTAATGTTTGGCTAGCGTAATAAATCACGTGAGGCATCTTATTAATGTGCTGTCCAAGAACAGCACCAATGGCAAAATCTGATGCGTCGCACATGATTTCGAAAGGGTGCGTCAAGTCTGGAGATGAAAGAATGGGCGCAGAAATGAGAGAGTGTTTCAAAGACTCGAACGCTTCCATGCAAGTTGAGTCGAAATCAAATGTTGTGTCCTTGGCCAATAAGAGTGTCAAAGGTCTAGCAATCTTTCTAAAATCCTTAATAAACCGTCTATAAAAACCGGCATGGCCAAGGAAAGCTCGGATGTCTTTGACGCACTTAGGAGGAGGAAGATTAGAAATGACTTTGATTTTGGCTCTATCAACCTCTATGCCGTTTTACGAGATGACATGTCCTAAGACAATGCCTTCTCGTACCATAAAATGGCACTTCTCCCAATTTAACGTTAGGTTCTTATCCCTACAGCGGGTGAGAACTGCATCAAGATGTCGTAAACACTCGTCAAAGGAGTCACCAAAAATGGATAAAACATCCATAAAGATCTCCAAAAACTTTTCAACCATGTCCGAAAAGATCCCCATCATACACCGCTAAAATGTAGCGGGTGCATTGCATAACCCAAAGGGCATGCGACGATAAGAAAAAGTACCAAAGGGACAAGTAAATGTGGTCTTGTCTTGATCCTCTTTGGCGCTGGAGACTTGGTTATAACCGGAATAGCCATCTAAAAAGCAGTAGAACTCATGCCCCGCCAATCGTTCTAGCATTTGGTCAATGAAAGGTAAAGGAAAGTGGTCCTTCCTTGTCGCGGCATTGAGTTTTCTATAGTCGATGCAAACTCGCCACCCAGTTTGGGTACGAGTAGGAATTAACTCATTTGCCTCATTGGTAATGACCGTGATGCCCGATTTCTTTGGCACGACATGAATGGGGCTAACCCATTGGCTATCCGAGATAGGGTAAATGATACCGCTATCAAGACATTTAACAATCTCCTTCTTGACCGCCTCTTTCATAATGGGGTTGAGGCGTCTTTGTGGATCCCTTGCCGGCTTGGCATCATCCATCGAGTGTATATGATGTTCGACTATGAGGGGACTAATCCCCTTGATGTCCGCCATAGACCAGCCGAAAGCTTGCCGATTATAGTGTAAGACCATTAAAAGAGTCTTCTCTTGCTCGAGAGATAGAGAGGCAGATATGATAATAGGTAAGGTCTCATTCTCACCTAGATAAGCATATTTTAGGTGCGACGGCAAAAGCTTTAGTTCGAGTTTAGGTGGTGAAACAATAGATGGTAACAATGGAGTAACTGTTTCAAACTCGAAGGATTCCATCAAAGGTTCAAATTGAGTGTACGCTACCAACTCGGATGGTTCAACTAACTCATCCGGAAAAGCAAAAGACTCAAACTCGGGTGGAGAGTCTTCAAGATCGTCAACAAAGGTGAAACACTCATAATCCTTGTCCGTTGTGAAAGCTGTGTCGGATTCTAGGAGGAACGCACTAGTGGCGTCAACATTGCTGTGGTCAAACATAAAATTTTCGAACTCACAGTCCTCCTCCGCGATCTCATTGATCGAGCAAACATCAAGTACGCTAGAATTAGGCTCGCAAGGCTGACTTCCCAACTTGAAAATGTTGAGTTCAACTGTCATATTGCCAAAAGATAGATTCATTGAACCGTTATGACAGTTGATTACCGCATTAGAAGTCACAAGGAATGGTCGACCAAGTATCACCGGAATTTGATTACGGGGGTTAGCGACAGGTTGTGTATACATAACAATAAAGTCAACGGGGAAAATGAAATCCCCTACTCTAATTAACACATCCTCTAACTCTCCCCTAGGATGGGTGATTGATCGGTCGGCCATTTGGAGAGTACAATGAGTGGGCTTAAGCTCTCCAACGCCTAATTGTTCGTACACCGAATAAGGTAGCAAATTGACACTAGCACCAAGATCTAATAGTGCTCTATTGATGGTCTTGTCTCCAATTATGATCGAAATAGTAGGACAATCGGGTTTTTGTGCTTTGGGGGTAAAGAATTGACAAGAGCATCACTAACAGCACTAGCCACAAAGACTTTCTATGGTACTTGTGACTTCCTCTTTTTGGTGCATAAGTCCTTTAAGATTTTTGCATATGAAGGAACTTGTTGGATTGCATCCAAAAGAGGGATGTTTATGCTAACCTGTTTGAAGAACTCTACAATCTTTTCCATCTGTGGAGTTGGTTTATTGGATCTCAACCGGTTTGGAAAAGGAACATTTTGAAAGGTTGTTGAGTCCAATTTTTGCGGATCAGATTGTTGAGTTGGAACGGAACCCCGTGTAGATGTGTTCGTGTTGTGAGAAGTGGGTCCGTTTGAGCTAGAAGAAGTAAAGCCATGTGAAGGATGGAGAATAGGCTCTAACGAAGAAGAAGAAGAAGAAGGTGAAGAAGATGAAGAACCACCGGCAGGGGTGTCATGGTTAATACCCACATTGTTTTGCAACACCTTTCCGGATCTCAACATGGTCACAGCATTTACGTTGTGATTCTGCTGTTCATGTGCAACATGTGCGTGACCGGGATTTGGGAGTGGTTGAGACGGAAGCTTTCCTTTCTCTCGCTCTTTCAATGCTGCGTTGAGTTGTGCAATTTGTGCCTCAATAGACTTGATGCTTTGATCGTGTGAGGCACTGTTTTGCACCAAAGATTGAACAGAAGTCTCTATCCTAGCTGTGGACTATGCAGATTGTTTTAGGAATGCTTCTAGACTTCTTTCGAGCGAGCTAACAGCATTTTGAGGGGGAACAAAATTGTTGGGTACAAAATTATTCATTTGATTAGGGTAAGGTTGCTGTTGGAGAGGTTGCTGAAATTGAGCTTGTGGAGGTGCTTGTTGTTGTGGAGGAGGAGCCCTTTGAAAATTGTTGTTTCGTTGGGATTGTTGATTTTGGTTCCAAGCGAAATTTGGGTTACTCTTCCAACCCGGATTTTATGTCGAAGAGTATGGATCATTTCTTTGTCGTTGCTGAAAGGCAGCATTGACTTGATCTTGTCCTTGAGTAGAAGCTGTGTGAGGACACTCTTCGGTGAGATGTGATGGATCCGAACAACAAGCACAAATAGTTCGTGGAGGCACAACAGGGGCGGAAGAAGGCGATGAGATTTTGGTCTCAAGCGCTTCTAGCTTTTTCGTAAGAGCGGCCATCTCGGCCTTCATAGCAATCGATATATTTAATTGATGTATGCCTGCCCTAGATTGACCACTAGAAGAAGATGATGTGGTCTTGGTACTCTCCCATTGAATTGTTTGTTCACTAAGGTCCTCAAGCAACTGCCAAGCTTCCTCACTTGATTTGGTTAGAAAGTGACATTGACAGATGGTCTCTAGCAACTGCTTCGTTGCCGGGTTCAATCCCTCGTATAATGTTTGGAAAAGTTGCCAACTTTCGATCCCATGATGAGGGCATTGAACGAGTAGGTCTTTGAATCTTTCAAAACACTTCCAAAATGGTTCCGAAGGAAGCTGAGAAAATTGTATAATCTCGTTACGGATTCTAACAGTTTTGTGATGAGGGTAGAACTTTTTAAGAAAAGCTTTCACAAACTCGTCCCAATTTCTAATTGAATGTGATGTTGTGCTGTATAGCCACTTCTCGGCTAAGTCACATAAGGTGAAAGGAATGACCCTTAGCCTTATAGCGTCATCACTTAATTGGGTAGTTTTCATCATAGCGCACACGTTTTGGAATTTATTGATGAAGATATATGCATCCTCGGATTCCAAACCATGAAACTTAGGCAGCATATTGATGAAGTGGGGTTTGATCTCAAAATTGTCCCCATTAGACGGTGGGAGGGAAAGACAAGTAGGAAGGGCGGTGCGGACGGGGTAGAAAAGATCCTGGAGCGCGACTCGTGCGGGCGCTTCAACAGGCGGGTGATTCGGGTTATTCACACCTGGAGGTGGAATCATTCCCGTCGGTAAGGTGTTGTTAGGATTGTATCCCGACATACCTTCGGAAGAAGAATGTGATTGTGAAAGTGAAGAAGTGGACAGGATTTCGACTTCGGAGTCGAAAGGTTCGTCGGTCGGTACCAACGAAACACGGACTAATCGGGCGCTAGGGTCCCTAGTCTAACCGGACATACACTAAGAGGGTTAGTGCAGTCGAAAGATGAAAGACAGAATGTGGAGGTAAGAAAACGTCAATGAGTAGAAGTGATGTAAGTGAGTGCAAAGATTTCTTTAGCGACAAGTTACTAGTTTTGAAAAGATTTTTCCTTTTTTTTTATGTGAGCTTTTGCAAATAGACTTTTGAAAAGACTTTTGACACAAATGCAATTAACCACAAATGCACAATTAGGCCTAGGTCTAAGGTCACCTAGGTCAGCTAGACAGCTCCTAACTGTTCCAAAGGGCTAGAGATAGGATCTCAAACCGCCTCTTCACCGTCAATTGCGGCCAGGTAAGTGCCAGGTAAGTGGGAAGGAACCACACTGTGGGCCTAATTAAAAACCACTAGCCTTGACACACTTGCCTAGGCACCGCAAAGACAGGTTAGGATAAACGGCCGATACCTATACTAGTCCTCTGTCCTATTGAGCGCGACGTCCTTAGGGCTGAGTCTAATATTTTTTAATTAAAAGTGGTCAATGCAAATGCTTTAAGTGATTTCTGGGGTCCTGGGAAGGGTGATGAAATCCCCACCCAATCTGAATTGGTCAATAGCCCCTTAAAGTCAGATTAAAATATGCAAAGCAGTAAATCACTTGCAATAAATTTGCTATTTAGCGCGGCGCAAAGAATCCTGCAGAAAATCAATTATTGGAAGGGGGAGAAGATTTTTAGCGCAAAGAATCCTGCAGAAGATTTGGAAAAAGATATATGGGGATTTGCAGAGGGAAGAATGAGGAATCAAACCGTGCAAAGATTTTGCGCTGAAGCCAATAACCCACCGCGGAACCGCGGTTTAATGCGCAGTTAGGCCGTGGTTTCGCGGTCTTGTCAAGGGGTCAACTTCTGAAAAAATTTCTGTAGCTCCGACTCTCCAATCCTCTTCTGTTATAATGTACCCTTTTCTGATTTGCCTTCTGTGTTGTTTCAGATCCGTCAATCCTGCAAAGATTCACAAAGAAAACCCTTCAAACAATAAAAGATCATAGAATTTTTATATATATATTTTTTTCCTTCAGATTTTTTATATTTTATATTAACCCGAAATTACAAAAAGGAAATTTTACGCCATCCCCGGCAATGGCACCATTTGGTTTAAGAGAGGTTTTGTCGATCAAAAAATATTTTCCGCAATCAATAACGGCGTCGCATGAAGCTAGCCGGTGAATACGGGTCGGTCCACGGGGATTTTGTAATTTTTCTTAAAGTTCTTACGAGCTAATTCCAAATGGTGTTTGGTCTTTTAATTAGATCTAAAAACTGAAGTTGTGTTATACTAGGATTAGAAACATGCTAGGATTAGGTTTAGGTAAAGTTTGGTAAACAAAGATCTACACCTCTTTTCAATGCCTTAATTTAGATTTGAATTAGGGGTTATGGTAAATTTTAATAAAGGGGATTAGGATGATTGGGAAGATGTTCTTCCTCTAGATCCTTGTCCTTCCTTTCTTAACCTTTACTCTAACCTCCATGGAAAACTCACAACTCCGGTCTTTTATACTACGGATCACCGTTACCTCAAGGGTAGAGTGCCGTAGGGAGCGGAAGATGAGAGTATGCATGGAGTCCTAATATTCATAATAGATTGGCAAAGAAAAGAGATGAGAGATCTTCATCTCTCAAACCCTTCCCTATTCCTAACCCCAACAAGCGAGGAAACTACTCGCTCATTGAGAGAATTAAGAGAGACATAATTTTTGTTTTGTTTTTATTAAAGAAAAGAAACATCAATTGCAAGTTAATAAAATTCTAAACTAAATTAAACTAGGTCAAGTAGAGAATTTACCTAGGGCAGATATAAAAACTAGAACTAGGGCAAGAAAAAATACCTACATACGAATGATGCACTCCAATCTTCAAAGAAAACAGAATTTTATTGATGAATAGAGGCATGAGAAAATACAAGGGTTTGGGTTCTATTTATAAGACATAGAAACCCTAGGGTTACAGTTGATTCGCTTGTCTACAATTACAAATATACCCTCAGGAAATCTTTTCAGAGCCGCCACAGCATTTGGTAAAATTTTCACCGCGTACGGGCACTAGACGGCCGCGGAACCGCGGCATGGGTAGGCCTTGGGCCTTTGATGAGTTCAACTTATGAAATTTCAAGGGCTGCTTCAGGGTTCTTTGGTCTGGTTATTTCTTCAGTTCATTTCTCTGTTTGGCTTCTGATTCTTCTCCAGATCTTTTAGTGAAAACTTGTAGCGGTCTTTTAACCGTTTGCCTTGACATTTTGGACCTTGCACTGCCTTGTTGCTTGTGAACTATTCTTCGTCTAGGCTTAATCAAGAGTCTTCTATTTGTTGGTCAAAAGTCCCTTTTTGTGTCGTCTTTTGTCTTTTTCACTGTTTTCGCTCCAAAAACCTGTAACCTGTACTATGTAGCAGACATGCGTCAAAAGCACCTGTTTTTATTGTAAAAATGCGTAAGAATGGGGAATATAAAATGCAATATTATGATATGAACACCACGTGACCCAAGAAATCAACGCTGAAAAGCCAAAAGGCACCCTTAGCGAACTTAGCGAACAGCTGATGCTCTCTCGAGGTCTGTAATGAAATCCTCAATTACTGCTCATGCTCCTCTCGGCTTCGGAAGTATACTAGGATGTCATCAATGAACACGATAATAGACTGATCAAGATATGGCCTGAAAATGCGGTTCATTAAATCCATGAACGCTGCTAGGGCATTGGTGAGCCCGAACGGCATCACCAAAAACCCATAATGCCCGTAACATGTGCGAAAAGCAGTCTTCGGAATATCATCCTTCCGAACCCGCAACTGATGGTAACCTGATCGCAAGTCAATCTTCGAGAAATGTCCCGTACCGTGGAGCTGATCAAACAAATCGTCAATGCGAGGTAAGGGATATCTGTTTCGCACGGTAACCCGATTCAACTGATAATAATCAATGCATAATCACGAACTGCCGTCTTTCTTCTTGACGAACAAAACAGGAGCACCCTAAGGTGACACACTCGGTCGAACAAGCCCTTTATCCAGCAAATCCTGCAGCTGATCCTTCAGCTCCTTAAGTAACAACAAGCACTAATCATGAAATTAGTTTGCAAGAATATTTAATTAGGAAAATTTGAAAGTAACAATTAGCAAATTAACAACTAGATTATATTTTTCAAGTCTTTATATGTTTAACTACACATTGCCACCATAATTAGATGATAAAACCTTGATTTAAACCAAACCCTTCTCTTGAAAACTCAAATCTTGCAATAAAACTATTTTAACATCTAATTACAATTAGAGTTAAACAATTAATCAACAAAGTAACCATTGGGTTAAGATTATACCTGAAAATTTTAGAGATCTAACTTGCAAACTAAGCCTCCCAAAATGCCCTCTTGCTCCTAGATCCAAGCTAGTTTAGGCTAAGGAATATTTGGTGAAGATTTAACTATGAATTAGTAAGAATTTGTGTGGATTTTTGAGTGAATTTAGAGGATTTTTGAGGTGGAAATGAGGTAGTGAAATGGGATTTTCGACCAGTTGAGGTGAGAGGAGAGGTGAGTGAGGTGTGTGTGGGTCATGTCAAGAACCCCCCCTCCCCCATTAACTCATCTATTAATATATATCTTACTTATTTTATTTTCCTAATTAAACTTTTCCTAGAAATCTCTAGAACCATGAAGACAATTCAAGAAAGAAGGAGCATGATACAAACTTGATTTTAAGTTGTCATGGTGCACTAATGTGTACTTAACCCATTCTAATTTGTAATTAACACTAATTAAATGTATAAGTGAAAGCTTAGAATAATATTTAAAAATAATTAATTAAGAAAAATATTTAAGTAAACTAACAATTAATAAAAGACTAATTAAATACTAATACTAACAATTACATAGCTAAAATAGGTATATTTAAGTCTACGTGGAAAAATAATTATATCTTGGTTTTTACGGAAAACACGTATCTAATTAGCGGAAAATTAACCTAATCGAATTTTCAAAACGTTACACTAGGTCTACCAAATATACATAGTCTGGTTGATGGAGCTTTTAACTAGATACAAATGAATAATAAATATATACAATGGCGGTTACGATCTGAGGAGTAACCCACCTACCAATGCAAATCACCCAGAAGAAAAGTTGTGCCAGCAAGCCGCTACTGATCCGAGCGGTCAATCCTGCAAGAAAAATATGGCACAACGGGTGTGAGTTTCCAACTCGTGAGTAGAAGATATCAGCGGATTGAAATCGAATGTATGATGATTGGTTCGAAAAAGTTGTTTGTTTTTAGTTTAACCGCAATCAATAACGGTGTCGCACGTAGCTAGACTGAGATGAGTACGGGTCGTCCTCTGGGAAACGTGGAACCTTTTACTTTTACTTTAGATGTGTTGAGAAAGAGAGGAGGGATAAAGAATTTTATAGAAAGATTTCTATATCTACGTTAAACAAGAATGTAAAATATAGATCTAGATTATTTTAAAGTTGTAATTAATATAATAAGAGGGCTTGTAGGGTTCGTTAGGATTTAGTAGTTATGGATGATTAATTAAAAGTTACCCTTTTTATCCATTAATAGATTTAGAACTAGAACGACGGTGATGCGTGTAGATTAGGGTTTCTGGAGGGAAAAGGAATCCCACTCTTAACCCTTATCTCGACACGGAACTCCGTTCATATCTAGCCTTTACCAAAACAATCATTAATCTAATCTCTAATTGCGGTCGGAACTAGCAAAGAATTGCTAGCGCGCCCGATTAGGATGCTAATGATTCTTTTGATAAAGTTCCTAAACTTTATAGGATTTAAAAAGGGTTTAGTTATTTTCATCGTCCATTAGCTTACCCTAATCGTGCGAACCCTAACAAGCGGAGAATTACTCGTGCATGTTGGGAGAAGAAGATGAAAAGAAAGAGAGGGAAAGCATAATGTAAAATGCAAAAGAATTAAATAAAATAACTACCTTTATTAATCAACTTGAACAATCTACACTTTGATTCCTTAGAAAATGATTACAAAGACTAGTTTGCTTCTCGATCTCTTCTAAGGGGGTAGATGAACCGTTGATGATCAGCCTGGATGCGTGAGCCTTCTTGGACTTCGTGATCTCTTCGGCATGATAACTTTTCCAAGAGGCTCTCGGTGCTCTTTTATAGTGCAAAGCCAGAATCTTATTGTTGAAAAGTTGGTAAAATTCTTCATAGATTTATGCCAAAAAATCTTGCTTCCCAATTCCATAGAAGTGCGGCGGATCCGCGGCCCAAGGGGGGGTTTGGCCGCGGATCCGCGCTCAAAGGTAAGGATCTCTTGATCAAAATTCTTGGGCTTTCTTCTTGTGACATGTGGCAATCCTAGGCACCTTTAGAATTCAGAAATCTTCTCTCGGTTGCTTCCAGACATGGTCTCTAAGTTTTGCTTCTTAATTAGGCAAGTCTTCTTCAACAGCTTGATTTCTTTGATATATTCTGCATAACAACTTGGAAAATTCTGCACAATAATTTTAAATAATATTTAGTAGACTTAGTTCTACTAGGATTAGGTCAATGAATTTATTTGCATACATTTTCCTACAAAATGCTAATTAAAATATATTAACACATGGAAAATAATGTTTTTACACATAAACCCCCATATGTATGATATATTATAATAAAGTCCTTTTTTAATATGAAAATGGTAGGAAAAATGTAATACAAATGTGCAGTTTTATCAACTGAACAAATACCCCCAAACTTATTTTTGATCGTCCCGAGCAAACTAGTTTATTCAAGAGGAGAAAAAGAAAGGAGAAAACTAAGCACACTTTCGTAGGCAACACGATTGCACTGAGCACGTGCAACAAGCCGTTAAACCTCTAGGTGTCCTTAGTAGGAGAAGTGTTGTCTCCTGAGGGTTTTCAGCGGATTGCACCCACAAAATCCTATAACAAAAGAGAGATGGTGAATTTTACATATAAAGATAAGAACCATAAAAGAAAGACTTTGATAATAAGAGTTTCCAACTACGCTAGCTTTTCAGTTGTCATGAGCCCTATCATAATAGTCATGAAAAAATGTTAGAAATCACATTATCCCTCAATAAAACATCGTCTTTATTCTTCATTCCTATCTTTCTTCCAAACATTGATCATATAACCCCACGTGTGTGTAAAGAACATCCCTACACTCGGGGAATTCAATTCAAGCTATCATACTCTTGTCCATCTACCTTAGTACTTTTTAATTTGATGAATATCAAGATTCGCTCACACATTTTCATGCGACCGTTAATACTTCTTGAGGTACTAACAGACCGATTACTCGTGTGCTTGCTGATTAGGTGATAGTATTTTCCTCGTCTTGCACCACTTAAGGCTTAGCAGTGACTCCCAGACCAGTTGGCCTTAGGGCACTAGGTGAAGAGGCACCCTCGCTATATTTTTTTATTGCTGCCTTGGCGATACAAAACCAGTGTTCATTTTTCTTTTCACCATTTATATTTTCTTCATTTTTTTTCATTTCCTTCATACTTTGGCTTTTAGACAAGAGCATTTCAAGGTATTCTCTACTATCCCGAGTTTCAAGATGTGTATAAGTGCAAATAGTAGGGTATCAACATTCAAATGTTTGGCTTCCAGAATAGAAACTATTTTTCAGACTTATTTTTATCCTCAGATTAGTGACTTCCTTCATCTTACTAATCTTTGGGACAACAGCTCATAACTACTTATTACTAATTCGTGTAAGAAAACTTCTAATTTTCTTGGTTTTCTTAAATTATTCCTATCTTTTGGATGTAATTTTTCACTTTCTACTCCTTTGTTATAAAAGAAATTTTTTTTTTTAATTTTTGAAAATGTTGTGCTTATGCAAAATATGATGCAAATTGATGTGTAAATAAGCACAAACCTCCCCCAAACCTGTTTACAGCAGTGTCCTCACTGATGTCATCCGTTAAGCTCAAAAAACCTGTAGACTTTGGAGGAAATTATTAATGGGAGCAAGAATATATGAAAGTGAAAATCCTCCCCCAAACTTATTTTTGGCTCACAAATTTGAGGACAAAAGTTATGTTCAAGAGCCAAAAATATACCCCCCCTCAAACATGAGTTAGACAATACGAAGCATTTTAAGAGGGGTGAGTCATTTGGTCAAAGTAAGACTTTACAAAGACCAAAAGTCAACACCAACCATTCAAAGATTTTATCAGTATATCGTATAAGTTGGTGGAAGAATGTGTTGTATCGAGTCAAGAAAAAGTGGGGAAGGGATAAGAGGTGGTCAGGAAAGGGTTTGAATTTAGAGAAAAGAAAGAATGAGGAGGAATGTGAATGATTAGGAAGAAGGAATGGTGACGGTTCAACCTCTATAGGTGGAGATTGATCAATCACAAAATCCGTATTGTTTAAAAATTCAAGTTCGTCAGCAAAAAGTTCTTCAAAACTTTTATCAATGGTGTGATTGAACATTTTGCTGTCAAAGAGTTTTGTGCCAGAATTTATCCTACTTGATTCAAAAATTATTGAGGTAGAGGACTCGAAAAACTCATCTACCTCATTTTCAAAAATATCAAGTTGAATTTCTGGTATTATTGAACTTGAATTAACGGATTGTGATTCATCAAAACTCACTGAAACTATAGAAACAGAAGAAGAGCCGGAGAAAGTAGAAGGTGAAATGGGTAAACAAATTGGTGTGTCGAGTGTTGCTGAACCAGATGTGGAAGATGGAGGCTGTATTTCGATCTGATCTTCGGGTGTACCATTATCATCAACTTCACGACATATTTGGGGTTCGGGAAGAATTAAAGCCTCAAGATGATGACCACAAGGAAGTGAAAGGATTTGATGAATTTGTGGGACAAAATCATCCAAAATTTCGGGTTCATCAATCAATATATCCCCAATGTCAATCACTTCATTCAAGTGAAGGTTAAAATTCTCAAACACCTCATCAAAAGTATGGTTTTCAATTAGCTTTGGTTCAAAGAGTGGAGGTGTAGAGATCACAAGGGTTGGGTATGGTTTCACTTGAAAGGGACCCTTCACAGTTGGGTAAATCAAACACTACAAAGTCACACAACTTATCAGACATTGTACTTGATGAATCTATGAAACTGGAGTTGTGGAGTTCAGTTTGGAATGGGGAGGTTTGATTAGGAAGGGTGTACAGTTCTGTCTTACTACGCAAATCCTTCATAATTTGATTCGTCAGTTCCATAAATTTTTCTAATGTCTGCTCCAGACTAGTCTTGGGTTGATAAGGGGTTTCAGTATAAGATTGAAATTCCTGTGGATAATTAAAACTCCCAAATGACTGATTAGAAGAACTGTCTAGAGTAGGTGGAAAAATCGGATTGGATTGATAGGAACAGAATGGTTGCGAAAATTGGGTAGGAGTAGGATTAAAATTATGATAAGAAGAATATTGATATGGGTTGGTCGGTTGGCTATCAAACTCTTCTTTGGAAAGTGGGGGTGATGGTTGATATCGGTCCGGGTTGAAACCTTGGCCTCTAGACCTAGCTATGTGCTCAGCAATGGACATTCGTCTAGGAGCTTCCTCATTCTGGGTATGAACTGAAACAGGTGTAGGATTAGGATACGGTTGATAAGACCTAGACTGAGGTGGCCAACTGTTTCTTCCTGCTTGTTCTATATGATCTCTTAAGGACATGGAAGAGCCGGACGGTATACCGAAGGGATTACGAAAACAAGAGATATCTGGTTGTGGACAGCAAAGCTCGGCAAGTGTTCTTCTGTTTAGGTCACCCATTATAAGAAGAGAAGAAAGGGGAAGGGGTAAAAAAGAGAGAAAGTAATTGGTTTGTTTTGAAAAAATGACGGATTAAGACAAATCACACAAAAATGCACAACCCTAGAACTATGGTTACCTAGGTACAGTCTCTAGACTGCTCCTAGACTTCCAAAGGACAAGCCGCAGGATCAATCCTCTACCGCCTCTGTACTACCCTTGTAGCCAGGTAAGTGGGAAGGAACCACAGTAGTGGGCCTAATTAAAAACACTAGCCTTTGACACACTTGCCTAGACACTACAAAGGTAATGCGGATAAGCGATAGATTACCCACGACCTTCCTCTGTCCTTATTGAGCGCGACAGTCCTTAGAGTCTGGTCTAGATATTTTTTAAATTAATGTAGGGTTGATCTATATGCTTGGTTTGTGATTTGTGGGGCTTAGGAAGGGTGATGAAATCCCCACCTAATCTTGATTTGGTCCTTGCCCCTTAAAGATCCGTATTAAAATATGCAAAAACAAACCGAAAAACAAAACTTTGCAAAAAGATTTTTGAGCGGCGATATTTTGCAAAGAATCCTGCAGAAAATAGATTTTATTGGATTTTAGAGGAGAGAGAAGAGAGTTAGAATCTTACCAGAGAAGTGTGAACCCTAGATCTCCTGTTTCCTCAAGTCTGTGACTCCAGATTTCCCCGCAAAAATTCACACAATAATCGTTAAATATACAATTTGCAGTTTTGTTTTAATAATGATATGACTCGTCTAAGAATTCAACAAAAATAGTAAAAATAAAAAATTATGCACGTTTCCCCGGCAGCGGCGCCATTTGATTGGTTCGAAAAAGTTATTTGATTTTAGTTTAACCACAATATTCAATAACGGTGTCGCACGTAGCTAGACCGAGATGAGTACGGGTCGTCCTCTGGGAAACGTGGAACCTTTTACTTTTACTTTAGATGTGTTGAGAAAGAGAGGAGGGATAAAGAATTTTATAGAAAGATTTCTAGATCTACGTTAAACAAGAATGTAAAATATAGATCTAGATTATTTTAAAGTTGTAATTAATATAATAAGAGGGCTTGTAGGGTTCGTTAGGATTTAGTAGTTATGGATGATTAATTAAAAGTTACCCTTTTTATCCATTAATAGATTTAGAACTAGAACGACGGTGATGCGTGTAGATTAGGGTTTCTGGAGGGAAAAGGAATCCCACTCTTAACCCTTATCTCGACACGGAACTCCGTTCATATCTAGCCTTTACCAAAACAATCATTAATCTAATCTCTAATCGCGGTCGGAACTAGCAAAGAATTGCTAGCGCGCCCGATTAGGATGCTAATGATTCTTTTGATAAAGTTCCTAAACTTTATAGGACTTAAAAAGGGTTTAGTTATTTTCATCGTCCATTAGCCTACCCTAATCGTACGAACCCTAACAAGCGGAGAATTACTCGCGCATGTTGGGAGAAGAAGATGAAAAGAAAGAGAGGGAAAGCATAATGTAAAATGCAAAAGAATTAAATAAAATAACTACCTTTATTAATCAACTTGAACAATCTACACTTTGATTCCTTAGAAAATGATTACAAAGACTAGTTTGCTTCTCGATCTCTTCTAAGGGGGTAGATGAACCGTTGATGATCAGCCTGGATGCGTGAGCCGTCTTGGACTTCGTGATCTCTTCGGCTTGATAACTTTTCCAAGAGGCTCTCGGTGCTCTTTTATAGTGCAAAGCCAGAATCTTATTGTTGAAAAGTTGGTAAAATTCTTCATAGATTTATGCCAAAAAATCTTGCTTCCCAATTCCCTAGAAGTGCGGCGGATCCGCGGCCCAAGGGGGGTTTGGCCGCGGATCCGCGCTCAAAGGTGAGGATCTCTTGATCAAAATTCTTGGGCTTTCTTCTTGTGACATGTGGCAATCCTAGGCACCTTTAGAATTCAGAAATCTTCTCTCGGTTGCTTCCAGACTTGGTCTCTAAGTTTTGCTTCTTAATTAGGCAAGTCTTCTTCAACAGCTTGATTTCTTTGATATATTCTGCATAACAACTTGGAAAATTCTGCATAATAATCTTAAATAATATTTAGTAGACTTAGTTCTACTAGGATTAGGTCAATGAATTTATTTGCATACATTTTCCTACCAAATGCTAATTAAAATATATTAACACATGGAAAATAATGTTTTTACACATAAACCCCCATATGTATGATATATTATAATAAAGTCCTTTTTTAATATGAAAATGGTAGGAAAAATGTAATACAAATGTGCAGTTTTATCAACTGAACATATGATAATCTTCTAGGTCATATAATAATATAATAATAAAATGTCGTGTGGTAACGAGGGTGATCGTGTATACATAGGTGTAATAATATAATAATATCGTGCGTGTGGTAATATATGGTACCATTTCATCTGTGTCATATGTATTTATATATAGGTATCATCCAACGTGTGTCCATCAACGACATATCAAATCATCATAAAACCTGTGTGCCCAGGATCGACACTCGAAATCATCATAAAACCCGTGTCCAGCATCGACACGTAAATCCTCATATCTCAGACGCCGTCTCATCGGATCGGCCCTCATATCCATCTGTCTCATATCACTCTGGTCGGTATCCTCCGGATATCCGCTGAGTCTAGTACTGTCACCGGTAGGTAGTGTTCCCCTGCCGGGCTCAACGAATTTTCTATATGATCTTCTTACCCTGGGGTACCATACCGGGTCCATCATGTACCCGCAGTTGGTGCCTCCTCACTCCTCCAATCGGGTAGTATCATAGCTCAGAACAGAGAAATCTCATGATGGACGTTGAAATATTATATCAAGAGAAACCACATTTTTAAAACAATCATAAGTTTTTAAAATGTATCTGTGGTTTCTCAAATCCAGAAATCTCATGAAAACAGAATCTCATAAGCATGTAACAATGATGAAACAAGATGTACAGGCACAGAACAATAGTGTAAAGTATAGCAAGTGTGTTCATATGAATGTATCGTGTAACTAGGTAAGGAAGTGCAATATCTGAACTAGTATGTGTGGTACTGGGTATTAAACAATAACTAGAATTCTACGGGTTATAAGGCGATACAGTGGCATAGCGATTTCTAATGTGTACATGGAATGGCAAATACCGATGATATGTGTGTGAGCCGGCGAGTATGTGTACATGCAATAAGCGCATCATCGGTAATAGTGCGTGTGTCCGAGCAGACGAAGTCGTATAAAGATATGTACACGAAATGTAGTATATATGTCATAAATGAAAATAATACGAGCGTATGAAGAAATAAGAAATCGTAGCACGAGCATAAACAGAGTAAATAAAAAGTAAACGCGCACAGTATAAAATACGTAACTACATATGAGCCATACAGTTATAGTTTAAAATAGTACGAATCGTTGTTTTTGAAAATAGGGGAAACGATGTTTTTGAAAAAAGATACTATTTGAAAATCCTTAGCATCTCTTGAAATTATCATTTAAAAGTGCATAACAATTCGTTAGTTTTGAAAATATGTATGGCTCTAAATATATCCTAATATCTATATAAAGATTTTAATCAATATTTCTCGAGTCGATATATACATAAGTCGGTGATCCATCCTCATCATATCACGTAAGGTATAATCCATCATACGATATCATCAAATCTATAGTCGCGTACATCATCAACTCATATCATCATGTCATATCGTATCATGTCATGCCATCTCATATCATATCATATAACATCGCCTCATATCATCATATCCAAACATATCGACTCATGTCATCATAGCATATCAAATCCTCATCTCATTATGTTGTATCGTAATTATCCACAAATTTATGTGTGTGTGTGTGTGTAGAAGCGTATATACATATGGCTGAAGGCTAAGAAAATTTAGAACTAAGGATATACCTTCCTACAAGTATACTACTATTGCTTATAGTATCATAGAATTCTATTAGCTAGGTGATCACACGCTTTTCGCGTGTCGGATGTTCAAAGTTCTAAAGTTATAACCGCGATCAGGACGATGTCGCTTCGCAGCTAGCCGGTTGAGCACGGGTCGATCCACAGGGAGATGGTTGTATGTTCGTTCGAGTTTTAGACGAGTCAATAAAGAATGTGTATATGTTTGTTCAAATCTATCCTAAGTGATATATGCAAGTATAAAGTTGTTAAGAAAAAGATACGAAAGTGTAAGCTAAAGAAATCCACACTCAAAACCTTTGAGCCGAGTCTTGACCAATTGGAGCTAGAGCAATCGGCAACAACGTGGATTAGGGGATTTAAGCACGGTATTCGTGGAATCCGGCTTATTTACCCTTGTCTTTCCGTTCTTGTCTCTTGCTTTCGCCTCCGGCCAAAACGAACGCAACCGGTCGCGGTTAGAAATCACCGTTACCTTGGTAGGGTAGGGTGCCTAACGGAGCGCTTGCGTAACGTTTGGGCAGAGTTCAATGGAAAATAACGGGAAAAGGAAATGAGCAAAGAAACATTAACTTACAATATCATATTCATTCTTAACAACAATAATTACAACCATTCACAAAACGAACCAAAAAGAGAGAACAAAAAGATAAACAAAGAAAAGAAAAGATTACAAGCAAGTAATTAAAGTGCATGGTAATAAATTGCAAGTAATAAAAGACAAGAATGAAAAATGCAAGAAAGAGATAAGCAAGAAAGTAACACTAAGAACCATAGAACTCAAGACAAGCCATGGGATCAATAGCCAACCCTTAAACTTGCAAGCTCAATCAAGAGGTTGCAAGATCAAGAGAAGGGTAAAGAACTCATGTGAAATGAAGCATAAAAGAGAGAACAAAATGATACAACCCCTTGAGATCAATGACCAAAGCTTAAACTTGCAAGCTCACTTAAGAGGTTGCAAGATCAAGTTAAGGTAGAGAGCTCAAGGGGGAAGCTAAGCAAAAGAATGATACAAAAACCCTCATCTTCATTTAACATCCACTCAATGCTCTCACTACATTTTCATGGAGGAAAGAATGAAGAAGAAGAAGAAGAAGACTAAAAACTAACAAAAAAGAGGCTTAAGAAATGAATTCCTTGGCTTGGCTCAGAACTGGGGTATTTATATGAGGAGAGTTGAAAACCTAGGGCATCATTCTGACTCAAAATGAATGTACCAATATGCCCCCAGAAAACGACACAGAGAGGAGCCCATATGGCCGCGAAACCGCGGCCTAAGCGCGCTTATGCCGCGGTTCCGCGGCCCTTTAGAAGGCTTGTGCCTTCATATTTTGTCGTATCCCCTATTTTGTGGTCCTCTTCAGTGTGGTATAGTACTTTTCTCAGAATCTCTTCACAATTCTTCCAGAATTTCAGTAGATCAAAAGATGATGTGATGTGGATCTTTTGCCATGATTTCCTCGAGCTCCGCGTAGATTTCTTGGATCTTGTGTTGACATTGAGCTTTGTGCATGAAAATGACAATCGATTTGTCACTTTGTCCCTTAAACTGGTATGTGGCAACACACGGATAGAGAGCGGAGACCCGTGTTTTATCTTTTGTTGGCAGTAATCCAGAATTTGTCGTACTTTTCCATGATATTCACTGTTTAGAGCTGAGACCAGTATCCTGCAATTATGTAGCAAACACTGAATAAAAGCACCTGCGTATAAACAAACGAGCGTAAGAATGGGCGGTATAAAATGCAATATTCTGGTATGAACAAATACCCCCAAACTTAACTTTTGCTCGTCCCGAGCAAAACCAATTATTCACAAAAAAAATCCTAACCGCACTTTCGCAGGGAACGCGATTGCACTGAGCACGTGCAACAAGCTGTTAAAGCTCTAGGTATCCCTAGTAGGAGGAGTGTTGTCTCCTGAGGGTTTTCAGCGGATACTACCCACAAAATCCGGTCAAGCTAGTTTTGCAAAATTACTATGATTCAAACCCTAAAGTTTTGTTTCAGAAAATAACAATTCTATTATCCTAAGTCTAGACTATCGAACCTTTATTTTTCACATCTCGCTTCTTATTTAACTTAAGATTTTATATGTCTTTACGTGCAGTGCAAATAGTGTCGTTAAGTTCCAGAAGGGTCGAATAAAGTCATCATGTCATACAATAAAGCCCAGATAAATTTTTTTAAAAGGATCACATAAGTTTAATAAAGAGTTAAGCATTTTTCAAGTTTTGTTTTCCAGTAAGGTTTCAACTTCAGAATTTCTATCTTCCTTAACAGGAAACTAGGTCTTATTTTTCACTCCACCTTTTTCTTGTTTTCATTTCATACACGCCTCTGTGAACGTGCAATAGTCTTTATTATAGAATAAAACCTTCATATCTCCGCTAGAAATATTTTTTATAAAATCCTGTCTTTTGTCAAGATTATTCTCACACAAAGAACCGTTAGGAATTTTAACTCGGAGAGAACACTTGCTTGACTTTGTTTTAATCTGGACATTCTAGGCTTCTTAACGAGCTTTGGGCCAATGCACCCAAACCAGTTGTCTTTAGGGCATTAGGTGTAGAGACACCCCAGCGGACTTAATTACTCAAGTTACCTAGGCCCAAAAACAAAAGACAATTTAGCGTGAAAATCATGATGATTCAATGCGAACGGAGATATAACCGTCAGTTCAGTTATTTTTTTTGGATAAAAGATGTGTTTTAGTGGGTTAGGTGTGTAATCATTGTTTCCCCCAATCAGAGCAAGGCTCTACTGAATTTTGAAAATTCAAAATTTGAAGCAACGCTTCGGTGCGCAGTGCGCAATTTGCCACGTGGCAGAAACCAATTCGGCAGCGTAACGCCCGAGACAGTGCGTCCCATCAGAGCAAGGCTCTTCAGAAAACAAAATTAAAGACTTAACTGCGCAAATGCATGGCAGCGCGACACGTGTCTGCGCAAGCGCATGGATGCACGACGCGTGTCTGCGCAGTTGCGCAATCGCAACTGCGCAAGCGCACGGATGCGCGACACGTGTCTGCGCAAGCGCACGGATGCGTGACACGTGTCTGCGCAGTTGCGCAGTCGCAGCTGCGCAAACGCACCGATGTGCAACACGTGTCTGCGCAAGCGCACAGATGCGTGACACGTGTCTGCGCAGTTGCGCAGTCGCAGCTGCGCAAACGCACAGATGCGTGACACGTGTTTGCGCAAGCAAACAGATGCGTGACACGTGTCTGCGCAGTTGCGCAGTCGCAGCTGTGCAAACGCTCGGATGCGCGACACGTGTCTGCGCAGTTGCGCAATTGCAACTGCGTAAGCTTTCGGATGCGCGACACGTGTCTGCGCAGTTGCGCAAGCGCACGGATGCGTGACACATGTCACACGCTGATGAGTTGCGCAGCAACTGAATGAAGATTTAGATAAATCTTTTCTGTTCTCCTGTAAAACAGGAACCCTCGGATCAGAGATCCAATGGTGGGAAAATTCCCAAAATTATTCAGGAAAGATTTTGTTAACAAATCCAACAAATTGGTGGGCACTATAAATAAGACCCCAGGCCTCATTCAAAGGGCATCAGATAATCAATCATCATCGAGAGAGGGAAAAAGCTTCTGAAAAAAGAGAGCTCTTGAAGATTAATCAAGAACCAAAAAAAAAAAAGAAGGTAAAATTTCTGAAGAACAGAGAAGAAGAAACAAAGAAAAGAGGTAGAATTTCTGAAAAGAGAAAAGAAATAAGAAAAATAAAAAGAACAATAAATAGTGCCTTGCACTTGATATGAACCCCTGGTTCTAAAAAAAAAAAATAATAAAATAATAAGAGAATAAAAAAAATAATAGTGCCTTGCACTTGATATGAACCCTTGGTTCTGTATGATCAGGAAAAAACAAGAACTTGTTTTTCTTAGATCCAAATTCAAATCAAAGGTGCCATGCACTTGTGTTCTTAAACCTAAAGGTTTCTAGGGTTTCTGCAACCCCTTGTTTTGGGCCTGGCCCAAATTAAATTGCAGAATAAATAAAAGGGCAAGGCCCTGTTGGGAAAATTCCTGAGTTTCTGCAAACTCATTAAAAGGGCCTGGCCCAAATTAAATTACAGAACATCTCTTGAGTTCCTGTAACTCATCATTTAAAAGGGCCTGGCCCAACTCAAGAAAATTATTGAGTTTCTGAAACTCATTATTTAAAAGGGCCTAGCCCAATTGCAGAATAAATAAAAGGGCAAGGCCCTGTGTGGAGAATTCCTGAGTTTTTTTAACTCATTATTCAAAAGGGCCTGGCCCAAAATCAGACTTGCAAAATAATAAAAGGGGCAGAGCCTTGTTTAGATTGATTCTTCTAATCGGGCAGAGCCTAAAATAAAAATTGGACTTAACCCAATCCTGGCTGTAAGTCCTTAAATTAAATGCCTCTCATAAACCAGGTCACGACCGGTTCGAGGGTACATCTCCGAACTCCTTTGACATCTGTCGTTGTAATTCCTCAGCGACGTCAGAGAGGTAACGAGTCCCAACGACCACTCATCTAATATCGGACCGAAACGTCCCTAAACTAATATCGGACCGAAACGTCCCTAAACTAATATCGGACCGAAACGTCCCTAAACTAAAATCGGACCGAAACGTCCCTAAACTAATAATGGACCACCACGTCCCTAAATTGGAATATGGACCGCTACATCCCTAAACTGACATAATAGGGCCCAAACGCTCTTTTGTCGGATCTAAACGGTCCCGCCTAAGTTGATCTTAACCCCAAATACGGTTAACGTGTCCTTAGACATCTAAATAAACAATGAAATCCCAAACCAACTTTGGTTCAAGGGTACATCTCGGAACTCCTCAGACGTATGTCGTTGTAATCCCTCAATGACGTCAGAGAGGTGACGAGTCCCGACGGCCGGATAATTAAATCAATCACTACGTCAGGCCGATCTTAGTCCAAAACAGGACTAGCGTATCCTCGATGAACGTTTAAGTTGATCTTAGTCGCAACGCGACCAATGCATCCTTAAACTAAAAACACCAAACTCAAATCTAAGCAAACACGGATTTGGACTAATCCACGTCCTACGGGCGACGACATCACTAAGTCTCCGTATACAATCCACGGGCAACCACAAATAAAATAAACATACACGACACGAAGTGAAATTCTGGAAAAGGAGAAAGTTGTTATCGCAACGCGATAGCGTAATTAACTGCAGGGGCTTGCGCCTGCAGGGAAGAGCGTCCCCACAATCAAAAACCCCTCACCCTGAGGGGGAATCTGACAAAGTCTGCTACATCGGCCGCATCCGTCTAAACCTTCGATACACGGTGCCATAAATCAACTTGGCATCTTCGGAGAGGTGGACGGATAAAAACCAAATAGCATCTGCCCCGAACCCCAGGTTACGTGACGTCCCAACGTCGCAGGCCGCCGTTCGGAGGGGAACAATCATTCCAATCAAGTTTCAGATAGGTTATTCTTCAGACTTAGTTCCAATTAAGGTATCAATGACATTCACTTTACTTCATAAACTATTCTTGATATTACTTATTTCAGAACAAACTTATTTGATCCTCAGAAAATCATTTATCCATTAAAATGTTTTTAGACATAAAAGACTTGTCATCTAATTTCCAAAACTCACGACATGTGTAGTGTGATATAAAGACGTATATCAGCTATAGTTAACTTCAAAGGAGAGTTATCTTTCAGGTTTTCAAAATCTAAAAATAAGATTTAGTTATTCTTATCTTATCAAACAAAACCGTCGAAATGTTGAATCTGAGTTCTCCCACTAGCTAACTTGACAAAGTTTTTATATTTTTTTGGAAAATTTTCAATTTTTGTGGGTTTTTTAATAAGGTATGTAAATGAAAAATATACAAATGAATGCGAAGGAAGAAAGCTTACCGAGCACACCCCCAAATTTAAACTTGACAGTGCCCTCACTGTCAGGCTACACTAAGAGGGTCAAAATTGTCGGCGCTCTCCAAAAGAAAATTTTATACAAAAATAAAATAAAAAAGAAAACCAAAAATATATACACAAAAAGGTTCCCCCTAAACTTAAGTGAAACAGTGTTTCCACTGTTAAGCATTGAAGTTCAGGATTAGGGGGGAAAGAGAATAGTATCAAGCTATACAAGGCCTTAGAAAGGCCAAAAGTTAACACCAACCATTCAAAAATTCTATCTCTGTAATATGCGGGTTGGTGAAAGAAGGTGAAGAGGAAACAAATGGAGAATACGCGAGACCGTTTGGAGATAGAAGCGGGATACGGTCTCGGTATATGAGAAGAAGAATGGCGGAAGGGAGAAAGAAGTGGAATACGAACTTGAGGGTGGAAAAGGAGTGAATAGATTAGCACAATTTGTGATGCTGATGTGTAAGAAGCGTTTGTGCTAATCTATTAACCCATCGAGAAATGGGGTCAAATCCCTCAAGATTTGTAAGAAACCATGGGTAAGCCGAACTTGGTAAACCAGACATACGAAATGAAGGTAATGCGGTTTCTTGCATGGTCGGAACGATGGAAAGGATGGAGGGGAGTGATTGAGAAAGGGTATCGGTTAAGGGTTCTGGAGGGTGTACACAGTCAATGACAGGGACAGGATGAATTGGAAAATCCGACTCATCAAGCAAAACTGGTTCATCCTCAAAAATATCCTCAAAATTTTCTCCAAAATTCAGCACATCCATGCATTTATCCTCAAAATCCAGACGCATATGGGGTTCGGGAAAAACATTTAATGACTCGGGATGATGAATTGGAGAGAAAAACTCTGCCAAATTTACAGGTTCATCATCCAAAATATTCCCGGCGTCAATATCCTCAATCGAGTGAAAATCAATATTCTCAGACACCTCAACAAAAACATGGATATTAATCAATTCAGGTTCTAGAGTGGAGGTGTAGAGGGCAAAACGATTGGGTGTGGTTTCACTCGAAAAGGACCCTTCATAATCGGGCAAATCAAACACTACAAAGTCACACAACTCATTATCTGTTCTATCTTTAATCAATGAATCGTTTGGAACACTAGATAGACATTCAAAACCGGAGTTGTGGGATTCAAGTTGAAACGGGTAGGCTTGATTCGGAAGGGGGTACATCTCACTCTCTCCACTCAAATTCTCAACCTGTCCTACCGCCTCTTCATACATTGGAAAATTTGGAGCTAGTTGAAAACTAGCTGCCAGGTCACTAGGTTGTATGAGGGCGGCCATGGACGCATTCAAATCCATCATCTGTTGGTACGACGCTACCCTAAAGTCTTCCAAAGACTGTTCCAGACTAGACATGGGTTGTGAAGGCGTTTCAGTAAAAGATTCAAAGTTGTTTGGATACTGAAAACTCCCAAATGGCGGTTCAGAAGCAATGTCTAGGGAAGATGCAAAAGTCAGGTAGGACTGGTAGGAATTGAATGGCTAGACAGGAGCAGGATCAACATTTGGATAAGAAGGTGAATGGAATTGTTGATCCTAAGAATCTGTAGTGGTGAAAGGAGTGAAAGATCGGCGACAGGATTGTTCAATATGTTCAGCGACAGACAAAGGACGACTAGCAACATAAGAGGGTGGGGGAGGTTGAAAAGGTTGATACAAAGTGGATTGCGGAGGGCAAGTGTTTGTCCTAGACGCGTCTATCCGATCTTTCAAAGAGATTTTGGGCATGGAGGGATCGTTCGACGTTCGGCCAAAGCAAGAACCGTAAGAAGTAATGTCTGGTTGTGGGTACCAAAGTTCGGCAAGAGATTTTCGAGGTGGGGTACCCATGATATGAAGAGAGAAAGAAAGAAAGGCAGAGAAAAAGAAGGGAAAAAGAATGTGATATTTTTTTTTAAGTTTTTAACAAAAGAATGAAATATACACACAAAAAGAATCTGGACAAAAACAATCACGACACAAAAATACCACACACCTAATCGTTCTAGGGTTCACCTAAGTCAACTAGACCTGCTCCAGAACTTGATTGTCAAAGTAAAACTGTGTCGAGAAACGGGCTTAAGATACACTGATCACGAGGCCAGGTAAGTGCAGAGATAAGGGGAGGTTTTCCGACGCTTTCGCGAAGGTCCTTAATAAAATAACCCTTTCTCTTTTGGCGGTTTCGCCGTTAACACTTTCCTAGACACCCCGTAAACAATATACCGTTAAGCGAGGTTCTAAACACAGTTAACTTCTCCTAGTGAGCGCGAAGTCCTTAAAACTTAAAGTCTAGTTTCTTTTAAAGTTTGTGCGGGTAAACGTTATGCTCAAGTTCGTGATTTGTGGGCCACGGAAAAGGTGATGAAATCCTTTACCGTATGTTGTGGGGTTCGCTTGCCCTTAAGTCCGTATTAATGTATGCAATACGCAATTCAATAAAAATTCTATAAAGAATCAAACAATCGTTTTTTAGTTTAAGCACGGCACTGCAACAAATACGGGTTAGTCAATTTTTAGCGTTTGCTAGCGAACTTGCAAAGAATCCTGCAAAGAATAGTATATTGGATGCGTCGGATTTGAGAAGAAGGTGTTAGTAAAGTACGTACCGTTAAATTTTGGGTTAGGAAACCCCCGTTGAATCAAATCCGGTAAACTTGAAAAGTTCTCTTGCGCGGGTCAAACTACCCGGATCTTTGGCACTGTACTTTGCAATCACCTTAGCCTTGAACGTACACTTTGCTCCCCACAATCGCAGTTCGCAAATCCGCAAAAATCTGCAGACTTGATCACAAAAATTATCAAAAATAACAAAAAGATTTTATATATATTTATTTATTTATATATATATATATATACAAAAAGAATATTAACCCGAATAACAAGAAAGAAAATACGTTACCGTCTCTCCGGCAACGGCGCCATTTGATCGCACGCTTTTCGCGTGTCGGATGTTCAAAGTTCTAAAGTTATAACCGCGATCAGGACGGTGTCGCTTCGCAGCTAGCCGGTTGAGCATGGGTCGATCCACAGGGAGATAGTTGTATGTCCGTTCGAGTTTTAGACGAGTCAATAAAGAATGTGTATATGTTTGTTCAAATCTATCCTAAGTGATATATGCAAGTATAAAGTTGTTAAGAAAAAGATACGAAAGTGTAAGCTAAAGAAATCCACACTCAAAACCTTTGAGCCGAGTCTTGACCAATTGGAGCTAGAGCAATCGGCAACAACGTGGATTAGGGGATTTAAGCATGGTATTCGTGGAATCCGGCTTATTTACCCTTGTCCTTCCGTTCTTGTCTCTTGCTTTCGCCTCCGGCCAAACCGAACGCAACCGGTCGCTGTTAGGAATCACCGTTACCTTGGTAGGGTAGGGTGCCTAACGGAGCGCTTGCGTAACGTTTGGGCGGAGTTCAATGGAAAATAACGGGAAAAGGAAATGAGCAAAGAAACATTAACTTACAATATCATATTTATTCTTAACAACAATAATTACAACCATTCACAAAACGAACCAAAAAGAGAGAACAAAAAGATAACAAAGAAAAGAAAAGATTACAAGCAAGTAATTAAAGTGCATGGTAATAAATTGCAAGTAATAAAAGACAAGAATGAAAAATGCAAGAAAGAGATAAGCAAGAAAATAACACTAAGAACTATAGAACTCAGGACAAGCCATGGGATCAATAGCCAACCCTTAAACTTGCAAGCTCAATCAAGAGGTTGCAAGATCAAGAGAAGGATAAAGAACTCATGTGAAATGAAGCACAAAAAAGAGAACAAAATTATATAACCCCTTGAGATCAATGACCAAAGCTTAAACTTGCAAGCTCACTTAAGAGGTTGCAAGATCAAGTTAAGGTAGAGAGCTCAAGGGGGAAGCTAAGCAAAAGAATGATACAAAAACTCTCATCTTCATTTAACATCCACTCAATGCTCTCACCATATTTTCATGGAGGAAAGAATGAAGAAGAAGAAGAAGACTAAAAACTATCAAAAAAGAGGCTTAAGAAATGAACTCCTTGGCTTGGCTCAGAACTGGGGTATTTATAGGAGGAGAGTTGAAAACCTAGGGCATCATTCTGACTCAAAATGAATGTACCAATATGCCCCCAGAAAACGACACACAGAGGAGCCCATATGGCCGCGGAACCGCGGCCTAAGCGCGCTTATGCCGCGGTTCCGCGGCCCTTTAGAAGTCTTGTGCCTTCATATTTTGTCGTATCACCTATTTTGTGGTCCTCTTCAGTGTGGTATAGTACTTTTCTCAGAATCTCTTCACAATTCTTCCAGAATTTCAGTAGATCAAAAGGTGATGTGATGTGGATCTTTTGCCATGATTTCCTCGAGCTCCGCGTAGATTTCTTGGATCTTGTGTTGACATTGAGCTTTGTGCATGAAAATGAAAATCGATTTGTCATTTTGTCCCTTAAACTAGTAAGTGGCAACACACGGATAGAGAGCGGAGACCCGTGTTTTATCTGTTGTTGGCAGTAATCCAGAATTTGCCGTACTTTTCCATGATATTCACTGTTTAGAGCTGAGACCAGTATCCTGCAATTATGTAGCAAACACTGATTAAAAGCACCTGCCTATAAACAAACGAGCATAAGAATGGGCGGTATAAAATGCAATATTCTGGTATGAACACTAGGTATACATATCGAATATCTATATATATATAACTATATATCTAGTACCTTAGTACTACGGTTGCAGGGGTGCTATACGCCATCCACCCGATATCCCCCGTAGATATACATCTACTCACTTACTATCGTCTCTCTAGCCGAAGTCGATGAACGCCTTGCGCTCCTTCGTCGCCTTGGATGTCCACGCGAATGTACCTACAATCGAAATCCATGACCAAAATCTAATGAAAACCCGAATTGAATTTCATAGAAATCCATATCCAAAACCGATACGACAAGCGAAAGGCACATATGTTAGAACCTATGGTCAATGCGTGCTAAAACAACAAAACAACCACCGACGTTGACGTACGAACGTCAAACGACCGAGTCAAAACACAATATCCAAAAACCAAGTTTCAAAAGTCGAAAAATATCAATAGAAAACAAGTAAAATGACTCCAGATTTTTCTTAAGGTGAAATTAAACTTTTTTGCATATATGAGGTCTAGTTATCTAAAAAGTGAGCTACAGACTAAATTTCAAACCCTATCTCCAAAATTGGGCCGCAAATTGCGGCCAATACGAATAAAACGGCGTCCAGAAGATGAGAGCTTGGGCTCGGGCCTCTAGGGTGGCTTCCTAGTGGTCTGCACATCTCACAGTATCTGCTATAAAATTTTCAGAGTCTCCAAGTCATCTCAGATTCTAATTGATCACCATAATTCTTACAAAACCGATATCGGAAAATTCTAAACTCATTTTTGATACTTCTAATCTCATTTGAACTGAAGATGCAACCATTACTGGGCTAGTAAACACTTTCTAAACTCCCTACTACACCACTACTACAAATTTCACTTCCTAATTCTCATCCTAGAATTTTCCAAGTTCACTAAACTTTAACTTTTCAACTCTAAACTAATATAAGAGGTTATGAAACCTAAAAACTTGTTTAAAAGTGAAAATATTATCTCATGGAGAAACTCAAGAAAATTCCTAGATGACCAAGGAAGCTCTAAACTCCAACTTTATCTCTCCATGTTGCTTTCAAAGAGTTAAGGAACAATTTTTGTGATGGTTGTGTAAGGTTTTGAGGTGGTTTTAACGGTTTTTGTGGGGGTGGTAGTGAGGGTTTTGGAGGAGTTGAAGAAGAAGGGGAAGAAGAGAAATAAGTGATGAGGTGAGAAAATGAATGGAGGCAAAGGAGAATGATTAATGCACCATCTCTCTCTCTCGCTCTGTCTCTCTTACCCATACCTTTTTGTCCCCCATTTATTATTTTTCTTCTCTTTTCTCTTTTCTATTTTCTTATCTGTTTCTTTTCTTTTGAAAAAAACTAAAGTAAAAACAAAATACAAATGAAAAGATAGCATGTACACAATATGTCTTGTACACTAAACATGGTTTAGTGTAGTAATTAGAAAAATACTAATTAAATTTAAACTTGAGCTTGTACGGAAAATAATTATATATTAATTTATAAAAACCTCAAATCAAATGAATGCTCTCATAAATAATAATTTATTTTAAATTCCAAAGTATAAGTATATAACTATACCATTCTACGAAAACTCAAATCCATACTTGTATAATATCCTTAATATTTATTATTTTATTATTTAAATTCCAAAAATATTATTTTCTATTTTCTGAAATGTTACACATACCTCGTGAAGCCGCTTTATCATATCGTAATTCATAAGAGAAGTTAAACCTAAATATATACATATATATAAGTCTAGATATATATAGTTTTAATTGGTTTAATAATACTTTATTGACTCTTATTAAAATTAAAGTGTTTTCTATTCTTTGTTCATGACCATGAATGTTTATTATGAGTTGTGAGAATATAAATTTCATGTCACGATATATCTACGATATCTCATGAAATCGATTTGTTTATTGAAAAAAGAAGAGAAGCTGCATAAAAATACTAGTTAAACTTTTTGCCGATTTTAGTATACATATCAATACCTTTGCCTTTAAAATAATTTTTAGAAAATAAATATTGACTTCTGGACATTCTAGAAAAAATAGATTAAATATTAGATAGAATTTCATATCTACAGGGAAAAAAATCAGATCGAATCGCTTAACGGTTTAGGAATTATGTTATTTTATTCACTGTTTTTCAAAACAGAAAACTGTTTTTATCGGTCAACTTCTAGAATGCATAACTTTGTTATTCGATGTCCAAAATGAGTAAACTCAGGTGTTTTGGACATCTACATCAAAAGATATGTCTTTTCTTAGTTATACCGATTCCCTAAAAATCAACGTAAATTATAGATTACTGTGTTACATGATTAAGTAACGAATCTGGACTGAATCTGTCATAATTGTACACTGTTTGTAAATACGACATAACTTGAGCTCCGATATCTGTTCGTAACAAATTTTATATGCATAGATGCAAAATTTACAGAATTAGAATATACTATATACCCTATGACCCAAAAATGTATAGAACGACCCGATATATGCCCGATAATACAACACATAGTTGTTGTCCAGAAATCCGAATTTCTGTTTTAAAACTTGATATTAAAATGACCATAATTAGATCTTTAGGAATCGAAATCATGTGAAACTTAGTTGTTTGGATAAGTACTCTGAAAGACATACAATTTTCTAATAATCTTTAAAACTTGAAACCCGACGGAAACTAACTCAAACTGTGTTTTAAAAATATACGATGGTGCTGGACAGATTTTGATCTGTTTTGCGTGATGATACGAAAATGAGTATATGTCACGACCCGAAATTTGGCACGTGATGGCCCTTAAACCACGTAACGTCTACAGGCTTAACGCAATTTAAGTAAGCCGAAAACACAGCAATCAAACCATCAAAAGTAGTAAGTGATAAGAACATTGTTAACTTTTGAAACCTCAAATACAAATTCTTTAAAGTCCAACTTTATTTCCTTTAAAATTTTGGCAGCACCTCCTTTGTAAAAACTAGCCCCAAAAGGGTACATATAAAGGTATATGTAAAAGCATCCCCAAACGAGAGCAAATCCACGCCCAAAGGCGGAAAACAACCACCACAACAGATATACGACGCCGTAGCAAAGAAAAAGATGATATAAATAAAAACTGCATAAAAGACCTCCAAGTCACCAAATAATACAATATCGTCCTCACAACTCGTCTCTAAGTCAATACTTGAAATAGTAGATGGAGAGTACTGGATACAACGAATATACAATGGGCAATATCGGATAACCGCAAAACCCACCTATAGCAATACTGCACCCAGTCAGCCGTAGCGGTATCCGCAGCAAAAGATGATACGATAGGAAGACGTACACCTGCCAACGACTGCTCTGAGGGACAACCTGCAAAACCTTGTGGCACAACGGGGGTGAGTTGCCAACTCGTGAATAGTAAATAACATATGCAGGTAATCGCAAGTATGCACGTACTGGGATGGTCTATCACATGCAAGCTGATAGCAATAAATGACAATATGTATATGCAACAGTCATGAAAGGTACTCTATCAGGTACTACTATTACATGAAACAATGCATATCAAATAAATGCTGAGTACGGAATAAAACACATCCTGTAAGTATCATGAAACCTGAGCGTCTAACATCGACACCCGAAAACATCATGAAAACTAGTGTCTAAGTATCGACACATAACAACTGATCTATCAGGCGTCGTCACTACGACTGGCCCTGATAGGTACGTATCATACGCTACCAAAACCCGAATGCCCGGCTTCGACACTCGAAATTCCACGTATCCATACGTATATGACTCTGGTCGGTATTTCCGCGATCACCGCCGAGTCCAATACTGTCACCGGTAGGTAGGATTCCCCCACTAACTCATCGCCATCACCTGCAATCTTCTTGCCTCGGGATACCTCTAGGCCCCCACCATGTACCCGCACACGGCCCACTCCACTCCTCGCATGGGGTATATATCACAATCTCAGAACTGAGAAATCTCATGGTGGACGCATCGAAATATCATATCAAGAAAAACCGGGTTTTCAAATAATGCATAATTTCATGAAACTACCACGTTCCTCAAATCCAGAAAACATCAAGTAATGAATAAGAATATTTGCATAGATCATTATGATGATATATTATATAGGTGTACATATATAACAGCGTCCCATACCACTGATATATATACGCAGGAGTAAAACATCATATGAAATCCATATTTCAATGCGTAAAACCATGAAATATAATATATGCAACATGTAACAGTAATATGAGCATATAAAGGAAAAACCGCTATTTAACTGCAACAAGTTATTAAATAAATCATGCGGTTCCTAATTTCTCTGAAATCAAACGCAACATCATATAAAGGTGAACATGTAGCTATAGCCAGGTATGTGTAACCATGTCGGTATAGAAAGATATGTGTATCTACCTATCAATAATGATGTAGTACCCTCCAGGTATATGTGTAGCTATATCAAGCTAGGTATGTGTACATGTAAGTATGTATGCAAAGTGTACATATAGCTGTGTCTCATATGTGTATATACCTATCTCTAATGGTACAATACCATATAGGTATAGGATAGCTAGCATGTAGGCATGGCAAGGCATATATGTAAGCATGTAGGTATGCAGGTATGCTATATGTCATAGGCACAAAGGAATATGAATCAATGTATCAATGTCCCCAACCAATACAATATCACATGTGTATAGGTGTAAACCATATCTCGTATGTATATGGGTTGTGCGTGTCATGGCAATTATCGATGGAGTGTGTGTAGCATACAAGTAGTGCTCCTGTAACATGAACCGTCACAATGGTGTTGTGTCTCATCAATACTATGTCCATATGCCAATAGGAAAATAAGGTATGCAACAAAGGTACACATGGAAAATCAATGTCCATATACTTAATATCAAGAATCACATCATTAAATCTAGCCCAGACGCATAACGACATGCGGGCGATTCCCCTGTAAATGTTAAATCTACTCACTGATGATCTTGGGCTAAGTAAAGCCAACCACTTGCTTTCCCTTTTTCGCAGCGTCTGAAGTCCTCGCCTGCGTCCCTAAGATCATAAAACAACAATATAAAAAGTGTATATTAGAAATCGACCAATAACACGTACAAACTACGTTTGACCGACGCACCAGCTCCAAACATACTCTCAAGTGTTCGTTTAGTGGCTAACGTGCGTAGCGACACTACGAAACCAACACAAGAGCAAAAACTACACAAAGTACACGTACCGTGTCGGATAACGTAACACACGTAATCTTAACATAAGAAACTAGCAAAGTGATCCCAGATTTTGTATACAGACTAAACATAAAAATCAAGCAGGACCAAACACACTAAAACAACTGCAGACAGCTGATTCGTGGGGATTTTAGATCAAAAATATTTTTACCGCAATCAAGAACGGCGTCGCATGAAGCTAGCCGGTGAATACGGGTCGGTCCACAGGGATGTGTAATTTTCCTAAGTGTTCTTACGAGTTGATTCCAATGGTTGTTTGGTTTTGTTTTAATTGAATCTAAAACTAAGTTATATGAGGATAAAGAAACTTGCAATGCCCTAAATGAAATCTTTTAGAAGTTATAGAAACTATTAGAAAAAGGGATTAGAATGATTGGGAAGAAACGAAGTTTCTTCCTCTAGATCCTTGTCCGTCCTTTCCTAATATTTGCTCTAACCTTCATGGAAGACATGCACGTCCGATCCTTTATACTACGGTTTCACCTTTACCTCGTGGGTAGTGTGCCGTAGGGAGCGGATCATGCATGCTTGCATGAAGTTCTAGTTATTAAAAATAATCGGGCGTGAAAGAGATGAGAGATACTCATCTCTCAATCCCTCCCTTATTCGTAACCCTAACAAACGAGGAAATTACTCGCTCATTAGGGGATCTTTTAAGAATAACATTTTAAAAATAACTTAACTACTGCAGTTTAAGAAAGATTACACTAGATTAAACTAGGGCAATGGAAGGATTTATCTAAGGCAAGAATTAAATTATCAACTAAGGCAGAAATTAAAATAAGAACTTACAGAAACGATGCTCTTCCCACTGAATTGAATCTGAATTTTATTTCATTGAAAATATGCATCCCTATTACAGTATTTTTATTACAATTTTATAGGGAAACAGGGAAATTTAGGGTTACGGGATTCGCACATGTGCGATTACAAAAGTACCCCCGAAAAATCCCAACAAAATCACCGACGCACCGCCACCAAAAATATGCATCGACGTGCGCACTAGACGGCCGCGGAACCGCGGCGCCAGCCTGGGCAAACTAGGGACTTGTGTTTGGAAAATTTTGGGTTTTCTTCTATGCTTCTTGGGCTTTCTATTTTTCTAATTCTTTTCTCCATTTGACTTCTGGGTCTTCTCCAGATCTTCGGTGAAAACTTGTAATGATCTTTTAACCGTTCACTTTGATATTTTGGACCTTGCATTGCCTTGTACAGTTGTGAATTGTTCTTCGTCTAGGCTCGACTAGAATCCTTCTACTTGTGGGTCAAAAGTCTCTCTTTTGTATCATCTTTTGTCTTTTTCACTGTCTTCGCTCCAAGAACCTGTATCCTGTAATATGTAGCAGACATGCGTCAAAAGGACCTGTTTATTTATAAAACAAATAAGAATGGGGAATATAATAATGCAATATTATGATATGAACAACAGCTACCCTGAAAAACCCAAACCCAAACTCCACTACCTAGCCGAGCTCGCCGGAATTACACTAAGTGTCACCGGCCAAAACCGAGCTAAAGGGGTTCGTGTTTTAGGTGAAGGCTTAGGGTCTCTGGTACAACAGAACTACACTGCTAGATTTTCTAGTACACACTCTGGGTCACAGCAGATCACAGATATCATAAAATGACACTAAAAAAACGATATGTGCACGAAACTAAACTTTACGAGTTCTAAACTGAAACTAACAAGCTACGCAACATTAAAAAGACTTACTTAACAGAAAGAGATCATTACCTAACCACACAAGCTCAAAGATCATAATTTCCAAGCTCCAAGGGATCCTAGAGGCAAAACAAGGTTTATGAAGTGATTTAAGTGAGATTTGATGAAGATTAGTGTAGGTTTTGTGGTGAATGAGTAAGTGTTCAGTTGAGATGAAGAGAGATGAAGATAAATGAGAAAGATATGAAGTGAGAGAGAATGAGAGAGGGTGAGATGAAAAGAGAAAGAGAGGTGAGGATAAGGGCGAGTGCACCATTTCATTAACTCTCTCATTAATGCAAACCATGCCCTCACATGAGTCACCATGCCACCTCCTCTCCAATCCAAAACACAAAGAAATATCTCTCCACAAATATCTAGAGGTTTAGGGTTAAAGCAAAGCAAAGGATTAGGATTAGGTTAAACAAGGAAGGATTAACTTATGGTTTAAATAAGCAAGGATTAGATTAAAGTGTCATGGTTGCTAAACTAGATTAACACAACACACCCTGTAACACCCGAGTTCATTTATACCAATTCCAGTTTCAGTATTTTACTTATCCATGGTCTATTCCGGATTTAGCGTGTTTGGGTGCGAATTGTATTTTGCATGTTACTGGGCATTCAACCCAACCCGCTTGCTAGAACCTGTTTGACACTTATTATACATTATCTAGACTTGTTGCATGGACTAGTACATCTCATGATTTAGTGTATACTGGTATTTTATCCTACATCGCATCTTTTGCATATAACAGTTTAAATCATGTAAAATAAATTAAATTTGCATTTCATGGCCTGCTTGTTACCCCTAACCTTGTGCTAGCGTCCTTGTATCGTGTTCTCGTTCCGTTCAGTGAAACGGACGTGTTTGGACGGCTACGCGCACTTGCGTGCGATCGTTCTTGGGGGTATGCTTTTCGGTTACGGAGTCCTTCATTTTAATTGTTGGAACCTGCTAATAATTTTCATATTTCAAATCCAAATTTTTGGACCCGACCCGGACGCAATTCTGAATTATTTTGGATCCCACCAAATTCTATTTTTAAATTACTAAATCAATTTAAAAATATTTCCTCTATTAACTACAATACTATTTTTTCCCCTTAACCAAATTATTTTTTTAACAACCAGAAAACCATTTAAAATATTTCCCTAACCAAACATTATTCCCCGGCCAATGAAATCCTGCTTAGAAAATCTTTTACATTTTTTCCAAACAGTTTTCTTTTACTCCCAGCCAATCAGAGCTTACCTCTAATCCCCTAGGCCCCGCAACTGTTTCTCTCTCTCACTTTCTCCTTCTCTTTCTCTCTCTTCCTCTCTATCTCTCTCCTCTCGATATCTCTCTCTCTCTACCGCGTCTATCTCTCTCTCCTTTCTCTTTCTCTCTTTCTCCCTCTCCCTCTCTCTCTCACCTCCCGCACTTACTGTGCATTTCTTGGATCCCGTCACCACCTCCTTTCACTACGCGCACCTTCCTCTTTCTCCTTCTTCTTTCTTTTCTCCCTACGAGATCCCGCCGCCTCACCTCTCACAAACCCTAACCCAGCGCCTTCGTCGCCGCCTAAACCATCACCTCCTCATCTTCATCCCCCCATCTCCTTCATCACCTCCCTCTTCTCCCCCGACGACGCCTTCAACCTCATCCCAGAAAACCCATGCCGAGCTCTAACCCACGCCTGCGCCTCACCTTGGCGTCGCCGTCGGCCTCACCAAATCTCGTCACCCTCATCTTCTCGTCACACTTCTCATCTCCTCTCCTTCCTCCACTCCCCTTTCCCGACGATGAACCCGGCCGAACCCAACCTCGTCACCATGCCTGCACCTTCGATGTCGACGTCACCCTCATCGCCGACCATCCTCGTCGGCCTTCCCTTGTCACCTGCACCGCCTCTCTATCCTCCTTCTCCCTAAGAACGCACAAGCCGAACTCCCTGCAACCCAAACCCGGCGAACCCAAGAACTCTGCACTAAATCCATGACCCCGAGCAACCGAGAAACCATCACTGTTGATCGCCCTCACCTCGCCGTCATCTTCGCGGTCACCTCCTCACCTCTTTCTCCAACTCCCGACACCATAAACCATACACCATAATCCCCGACGACCCAAACAAGCAACCCGAGAATCCCATTGCCTTCACCGTTACCCATCGTCGACGGCAAACCATCATCGCCGTCACCCTTCCCTCTGTCCCCAGGAATAGAGCTTGATCACCAGCAGCCAAACACCCCTCATTCCTCTTCTTCTCTTTCTGCTCATTTCTTTCTTTCTCTTTTCTTTATTTCTTGCTTTCCGGCCGTCTCACCAGAGCCGTGACCGTCTCCGACGATCCGAGCAACCCAGTGGACGTTCCCTACCTATGCGGTTACATTCTTGCATTGCCTGGTTCTGTTCCGTATTTGTGCGTGCAAGGTGTTCGACGAAATGCCCCAATGGAGATTTTCCGTCGTTTTATAGCATTCTTGCTGCATGCCGCGCATCTGTGGATCCCCGAGACAAGTTAACCTTGCTACATGCTATTTAAATCATTTTAGATATATTCTAATACCTGTAGTTTAAAATATAGTACCCCATGCATCGTTTATATCATTTCGATGTTCCGTTTGCATCGGTTTATATTATTTTAGATCTAGAACTTGAAAGGTAATTATTGCATACATGATCACATTTAAATGTTAAATCTCATAACCACAATCATATGTTTAATCACGTTTTTGGCATAGCCTATGGTATCTCTCTATAGTTTTAATCCATCGGACACTTGTGCGCACTTTAAACCAGTTTTAGCTGTGACTTCATCCAGTGAACCTATTTATAGATTATTGCATCCGTGGAAATTCTTAATATTGGTTAATATGATTTAACGGCCATGAACGTCACCCTGTATTCATATAATGTTGAAACCGTTTCTGAACCATAACTGATAACTGTACTGCTAATTAATTGAATCTGCTTTATTGTTTAATTCATTGCCTAGATTATTGTGGATAACCATGCTTGATTACTCATAACCATGATCATGCTAGTTGATTATGAGCACCCACATGATATCTGGTATACCCTGACATGACTTGCTATACATATTACTTGACCCGACATAGTACCGTACACTACTTGACTCGACCTGATGTACCATGGCTTGACCCATTACTTAATCTCGTGTCTAATGCCAACAAACCTGACATGTAGTCCTCACGGACCGTTCCTGTTGTCTGTCTAGACAAACCCGCTCTTACCTGATCCTGTATTGGCATTAGTTCTTGATTACTGAATACCTGATTTGACATCCATAACTTGGGGGTGTGGGGAAATCAATGGCGAAACCTGACTTTTAACTCAACGTTTCGATACCTGTTCTGATCAGTCTTACGGGCTAGGCCAGCCCCGGAGTGATGATGCCGACATCACTCGTCTGTACCTGCTACCTTTTACTGCCTAGCGGCACGTCTCGGTTTCAGCCCGAGTGTCTGTAGACCGTGGTCCCGGGAATGCACGGGATACTATTGAGTTACATCGATGATTCATCAAATTGATTTCAAAGACTTTAGAGTAGAAAACCCAATAGAACAGTTTAGTATACTCACTGCACACTACCCTTCACTGCTCTGATTTACATTACTGTTACATCTGCTTTTCATTCATGATTATATTTGCATTGCCTGTTACCCTGTTTATATTTTATTGCTTGATGACGTGACGCGCTGACGTCTGGGTTTTGCATGGCCCAGATTCTTCTACCTTGTTGCAGACTGATCAGGAGTATTGCCGCTGTTAAACGAGCGGTGAAGTTCCTGTCGGTATGTAGTTTCACTTCCAGGTGATTCATTTATTGTATCTTTTGGCTTCCGCATATTGTTATTTCTTGACTCTTTTACTCTGGCTTATAAACATGTACTTGATAGTTAGTTTACTTTCCTGTTCTTGATATCTCTACAACCGTAATGTGACTGCGGAAGGATTTTTCCTATCCACAGGTAGCATGGTTGGCTATGTCACGTGCCCATCTTAGCGTACTCTGGGAAGCAGGGCGTGACATGGTTCTTTTGGTATCAGAGCCATAAGTTAGTCGGGTTGATTCTTTTGTAGTTGGGTATTGTACCCAATACACGAATCAGAATACCCGTATTTAGGAAACATGTCCTGCCACCTTGACGTTTTACCGTTTTTGAATCAAGTTCTTCCTGATTATATCTTGTACGATGTGCAAACTTCCTTTGCATATCGACTCGAAAACCTGATTCCTTGTTATCTCTAGGGCTTGGGCGACTTGGGTGGAGTTATGTAATTGTGCCCATGAACTGCAGCATGGTTATAATGTGGTACTCTATTTAAGTAACTTGGAGTCCTGGTCTTGATTCACTTCCGTATTCCATGATCGTTATATTACCTTGCTTCTCTCAGTTTCATTACTTACCAGTTCTTGTTTTATCGCCAACTTGAATCATGGTTATCGTGCTTAATCCTCTTCAGTATCTTGACTTCGGATGAAGTCACCTCGGTATCTTACTTATTCGTGTTTTCCCCGTATTAGGACTATTCAATCCTAGTGCGTTCCTTTGTTTGTTGTTGTCTTGGTAATGGATTTTTCTGCGGCTCTTTTCACGGTCATATTGATTGTAAGGAAGGGAAGGTCATTCTCCAAATTCCCGGACATTCGGAAGTTGTTTTGCTAGAGGAAGCAGTTCGGTCGGGCCAGTCGAGTTAGGGCTAGGCCGACAAACAAGGTTCTTTCGTCAATGGCAGTGGATAAGGAAGAAGCGCCGACTATATTTGAGAGTTTCATAGAAGTGTGAAGACATATCAGGTTACCGCTGAAACGAGACGTGGAGTTGCGATTAAACTTGTTCTTGGTGCAGCGCCAATCTCAAAGGGCGTATTACACGATGGCACCGGTGGAGTTGGAAGAAGTCAGGAAGCAGGTTGCTGAATTACTTGAGAAGGGTTGGTTTCTCCGCAGCAACTTAACTGGGGAAGCTCCAGTTCTTCTAGTAAAGAAGAAAGATGACACAGGGAAGAAGTGCGTTGATTATCGAGAATTAAACCGGGTGACTATTATGAACAAGTACCCGATCCTCGCATTGGCAAAGTGTTTGAGCATCTTAGTGGCGCGAGGGTATTCTCGAAGCTGGATTTGCGGTTCGGATATCATCAGGTCCGAGTTAAATCAGAAGATATTTGCAAGACTGCGTTCCGAACTCAGTATGGACATTACGAGTATTAGTGATGCCCTTCGGAGTAACGAATACACCGGCAATATTTATGGACTTGATGAACTGAATCTTCCCACCATTCTTGGACAAGTTTTAGCAATGGTCATGGAAGATATTCTGGTCTACTCGAGGAGCATTGAAGAGCATGCAGAACAGTTGAAGATCGCACTGCAGACTTGGAGGCAAGAAAGATTATATGCAAGGATGAGCAAGTGCAAGTTTTATCTTGAAGAAGTAAAGTTTTGGGACATATTGTAGCTGGAGATGGAATCGCCGTTGTTCCTGAAAGATCACTGCGGTTCGAGAATGGACGATTCCGAAGAATGTTGCGGAGATAAGAAGTTTCTTAGACTTGCCAGGTATTATAGAAGGATCGTGGAGATTTTTCCTCGTTTGGCTGAGCCTTGACCAAGCTTACGTGCAAGGAGGTACCATTTTTGTGGACAAATAAGTGTGCATCAGCTTTTGAGACGTTGAAGCAGAGATTGATAACCACCCCTATTTCGACCATACCAGACAGTTCCGTAGGATTGGTGATTCACAGCGACGCATCTAGAAAAGGTTTGGGATGTGTTTTGATACAACATGAGAAGGTTGTAGCTTACGCGTTGAGACAGTTGAAGACCCATGAGAATAATTACTCAACTCATGACTTGGAGCTTGCGGCTGGGATTTTCGCTTGAAATTTGGAGACACTACTTATTAGGCGAAAGGGGTCGAAATTTTCACCGATCACAAAAGCCTAAAGTACGTGTTCACTCAGAAGGAGCTAATTGTGAGACAGCGAAGATGGTTGAAGCTGATGGCTGACTACGATCTTGATCTTGATTACCACCCGGGAAAGTTAATGTTGTGCCGGAAGCGCTTAGTCGGTTGCCAGAAATTCTGATGTTGACTGCACCAAGGGAACTTATTGAAGACTTTCGGAGATTCGAGTTGGAGATCGTGCTACCGGGTTCTTTGGGATAGATGATGCAACTGCAAGTACAGTCATCGTTGATCGAGGATATTGAAGCAGTGCAATTGTCGGACCTAAGATTGCAGAAATTTCAAGAACAGGTTGAAGCCGGACTACGAACAGATTTATTGATCAACGAAGATGGTTCGTTGAGGTTTGGTAGCCGTTTGTGTGTGCCAAAGAGAGATATTCACGAAGAGCTTATGGAGGAGGCACACAATTCAGCTTATTCCGGACATCCAGGAGGCACGAAGATATACCGAGACTTACGACAGCATTTCTGGTAGGAAGGTTTGAAACGGGAGATTGCTCGCTTTGTGGCAAAGTGCTTGGTGTGTCAGCAAGTTAAGGCTGAACATGAGAGGGTTACTGGTTTATTGCAACCACTTCCGATTCCTCAATCGAAGTGGGAACATATAACCATAGATTTCGTGACAGCTTTACCGTGGAGTCCAAAAGGCAACAATGTAGTTTGGGTGATTGTTGATCGATTGACCAAGGCAGCTCATTTCATACTATTTCGAGTTGGTCAATCAACGGAAGCGTTGGCAGAACGATACATGCAGGAGATTGTGAGATTGCATGGAGTACCTGGGAGCATCGTGTCCGATCGTGACACGCGTTTCTTAGCACACTTTTGGAGGAGCTAACAGAGAAGTTTGGGGAATCGATTGAAGTTTAGCACAGCTTATCGCCCTTTAACCGATGGCCAGTCGGAGAAAGCAATCCACATTCTCGAAGACATGTTGAGATCTTGCATATTAGACTCCAAAGGTTTCATGGGAGGATCATCTACACTGGGTAGAGTTTCTTACAACAACAGTTTCCAGGCGACTTTTGGGATGGCTCCATTCGAAGTTTTGGGTGGTCGCAAGTGTCGTTCACCTGTTTGTTGGGACGAGGTCGGTGAACGAAGATTGTTGGGACCAGATTTGGTTGTGCAGGAAGTTGAGAAGGTTTATACTATCCGGAATCATATGAAAGCAGCACAAGACCGACAAAAGAGTTGGGCAGTTACATCGAGAAGACCTCTAGAGCCTATTGTTGGTGATTTAGTATTCTTGGAGATGTCACCGACTAGAGGGGTGATCCGTTACAGAAGCCGAGGAAAGTTTAGCCCTCGATTCGTTGGACCTTTTAAGATTTTGGGGCCTATTGGAGAAGTGGCGCATCGTTGGTGTTACCGCAATCTTTGGAGAATGTTCATGACGAGTTTTTTGTATCTCAACCCCGTAGGTATGCTCGAGAGGAAATACATGTATTGGATCTTTCGGAGATGAATGTACGAGAAGATTTAACCCTTGAGGAGCGACCGAGGTCAATCGTGGATCGAAGAGAAAAGGTTCTTAAACGCGTGGTTATCACTGTTGTACTTGTCTTCTTGAAGTAATCGATCACTTGGAGAATCAACTTGGGAACAAGAGGAAGGAGTCCGACAGAAGTTTTCCCATCTATCTTTGTAGTTTCTTGATTGATTATCCTTTCTTGTTCTTGGAATTTTGAGGACGAAATTCTTTTGTAGTTGTGTATAATGTAACACCCGAGTTCATTTATACCAATTCCAGTTTCAGTATTTTACTTATCCATGGTCTATTCCTGATTTAGCGTGTTTGGGTGGGAATAGTATTTTGCATGTTACTGGGCATTCAACCCAACCCGCTTGCTAGAACCTGTTTGAATCTTATTATACATTATCTGGACTTGTTGCATGGACTAGTACATCTCATGATTTAGTGTATACTGGTATTTTATCCTACATCGCATCTTTTGCATATAACAGTTTAAATCTTGTAAAATAAATTAAAATTGCATTTCATGGCCTGCTTGTTACCCCTAACCTTGTGCTAGCGTCCTTGCATCGTGTTCTCGTCCCGTTCAGTGAAACGGACGTGTTTGGACGGCTACGCGCACGTGCGTGCGATCATTCTTGGGGGTATGCTTTTCGGTTACGGAGTCCTTCATTTTAATTGTTGGAACTTGCTAATAATTTTCATATTTCAAATCCAAATTTTTGGACCCGACCCGGAGGCAATTCTGAATTATTTTGGATCCCGCCAAATTCTAATTTTAAATTACTAAATCAATTTAAAAATATTTCCTCTATTAACTACAATACTATTTTTTCCCCTTAACCAAATTATGTTTTTAACAACCAGAAAACCATTTAAAATATTTCCCTAACCAAACATTATTCCCCGGCCAATGAAATCCTGCTTAGAAAATCTTTTACATTTTTTCCAAACAGTTTTCTTTTACTCCCAGCCAATCAGAGCTTACCTCTAAACCCCTGGGCCCCGCAACTGTTTCTCTCTCTCACTTTCTCCTTCTCTTTCTCTCTCTTCCTCTCTATCTCTCTCCTCTCGATCTCTCTCTCTCTCTACCGCGTCTCGCTCTCTCTCTCCTTTCTCTTTCTCTCTTTCTCTTTCTCCCCCTCTCTCTCACCTCTCACACTTACCGTGCGTTTCTTGGATCCCGTCACCACATCCTTTCACTACGCTCATCTTCCTCTTTCTCCTTCTTCTTTCTTTTCTCCCAACGAGATCCCGCCGCCTCACCTCTCACAAACCCTAACCCAGCGCCTCCGTCGCCGCCTAAACCATCACCTCCTCGTCTTCATCCCATCATCTCCTTCATCACCTCCCTCTTCTCCCCCGACGACGCCTTCAACCTCATCCCAGAAAACCCATGCCGAGCTCTAACCCATGCCTGCGCCTCACCTTGGTGTCGCCGTCGACCTCACCAAATCTCGTCACCCTCATCTTCTCGTCACACTTCTCATCGCCTTTCCTTCCTCCACTCCCCTTTCCCGACGATGAACCCGGCCGAACCCAACCTCATCACCATGCCTGCACCTTCACTGTCGTCGTCACCCTCATCGCCGACCATCCTCGTCGGCCATCCCTTGTCACCTGCACCGCCTCTCTATCCTCCTTCTCCCTAAGAACGCACAAGCTGAACTACCTGCAACCCAAACACGGCGAACCCAAGAACTCTGCACTAAATCCATGACCCCGAGCAACCGAGAAACCATCACTGTTGATCGCCCTCACCTCGCCGTCATCTTCGCGGTCACCTCCTCACCTCCTTCTCCAACTCCCGACCCCATTAACCATACACCATAATCCCCGACGACCCAAACAAGCAACCCGAGAATCCCGTTGCCTTCACCGTTACCCATCGTCGACGGCAAACCATCATCGCCATCACCCTTCCCTCTGTCCCCAGGACCAGAGCTTGATCACCAGCAGCCAAACACCCCTCATTCCTCTTCTTCTATTTCTGCTCATTTCTTTCTTTCTCTTTTCTTTATTTCTTGCTTGCCGGCCGTCTCGCCAGAGCCGTGACCTTCGCCGACGATCCGAGCAACCCAGTGGACGTTCCCTACCTACGCGGTTACATTCTTGCATTGCCTGGTTCTGTTCCGTATTTGTGCGCGCAAGGTGTTCGACGAAATGCCCCAATGGAGATTTTCCATCGTTTTATCGCATTCTTGCTGCATGCCGCACATCTGTGGATCCCCGAGGTAAGTTAACCTTGCTACATGCTATTTAAATTATTTTATACATATTCTAATACCTGTAGTTTAAAATAAGTACCCCATGCATCGTTTATATCATTTCGATGTTCCGTTTGCATCGGTTTATATTATTTTAGATCTAGAACTTGAAAGGTAATTATTGAATATATGATCACGTTTAAATGTTAAATCTCATAACCACAATCATATGTTTAATCACATTTTTGGCATAGCCTATGGTTTCTCTCTATAGTTTTAATCCATCGGACACTTGTGCGCATTTTAAACCAGTTTTAGCTGTGACTTCATCCAGTGAACCTATTTATGGATTATTGCATCCCTGGAAATTCTTAATATTGGTTAACATGATTTAACGGCCATGAACGTCACCCTGTATTCATATAATGTTGAAACCGTTTCTGAACCACAACTGATAACTGTACTGCTAATTAATTGAATCTGCTTTATTGTTTAATTCATTGCCTAGATTATTGTTGATAACCACGCTTGATTACTTATAACCATGATCATGCTAGTTGATTATGAGCACCCACATGATATCTGGTATACCCTGACATGACTTGCTATACATATTACTTGACCCGACATGGTACCGTACACTACTTGACTCGACCTGATGTACCTTGGCTTGACCCGTTACTTAATCTCGTGTCTAATGCCAACAAACCTGACATGTAGTCCTCACGGACCGTTCCTGTTGTCTGTCTAGACAAACCTGCTCTTACCTGATCATGTATTGGCATTAGTTCTTGATTACTGAATACCTTACTTGACATACATAACTTGGGGGTATGGGAAAATCAATGGTGAAAACTGACTTATAACTCAACAGTTCGATACCTGTTCTGATCAGTCTTACGGGCTAGGCCAGCCCCGGAGTGATGATGCCGACATCACTCGTTTGTACCTGCTACCTTTTACTGCCAGTGGCACGTCTCGGTTTCAGCCCGAGAGTCTGTAGACCGTGGTCCCGGGCATGCACGGGATACTATTGAGTTACATCGATGATTCATCAAATTGATTTCAAAGACTTTAGAGTAGAAAACCCAATAGAACAGTTTAGTGTACTCACTGCACACTACCCTTCACTGCTCTGATTTACATTACTGTTACATCTGCTTTTCATTCATGATTAAATTTGCATTGCCTGTTACCCTGTTTATATTTTATTGCTTGATGACGTGACGCGCTGACGTCTGGATTTTGCCTGGCCCAGATTCTTCTACCTTGTTGCAGACTGATCAGGAGTATTTCCGCTGTTAAACAAGCGGTGAAGTTCCTGTTGGTATGTAGTTTCACTTCCAGGTGATTCATTTATTGTATCTTTTGGCTTCCGCATATTGTTATTTCTTGACTCTTTTACTCTGGCTTATGGACATGTACTAGATAGTTAGTTTACTTTCCTTTTCTTGATATCTCTACAACCGTAATGTGACTGCGGAAGGATTTTTCCTATCCACAGGTAGCATGGTTGGCTATGTCACGTGCCCATCTTAGCGTACTCTGGGAAGCGGGGCGTGACACACCCTCACATTAACATGCACATGTCTGTGCAAGCCATAACAAATAATAATAAATTATTAATTAAATGTTATAAAATGTGAGGAAACCGAATTGGTAAACTTTTTACAGAAAACCCGCATTATTGCCTAATTAACACTAATCGCATTCTAAGGAGTTACAATCTTCCCCCCTTAAAGAAAATTCGTCCCCGAATTAAAAATTCTTACTATGCGTACCTTCATGGAGATGAGTGCAAAATCTCTACATCTCGCTCGCAGCCTCCCAAGTGATCTCCTCACTAGACTGCTACGCCAAAGAAAAACCTCCACAGATGGCAAGACCCTTGACCGAAATTTCTCCACCTGCCGATCCACTATAACCATCGGCTGCTGGTGAACAAAAGATCGCGTCCCAATTAAATGGTCTGGTGTTAAATCATGTGAAAAGGTTATGAAGGTAATTACGAAGTATCGACACAAGGAAAACGGTGTGAATACTCAAAACTTTGGGCGGAAGTGCCAAATTATAGGCAACGATACTAACTCGCTTCAAGGATCTCAAAAGGACCTACAATTCTGGGACTAAGCTTCCCAAAACTCAACACGCCCTTTCATCGGAAAAATTCGTAGGAATACATGATCTCCCACTGCGAACTCAAGTCTGCGACCACCACGGTCGGCATAAGGCTTCTGTTTGCACTATGCTGCTCTCATCCTGACCTGAATCAACTGGATCTTCTCCGAACTCTCTAGACTAGCTGGGGTCCGAAAATCCTACTCCCGCGGAGTCAGTAAAACAGACTGGCAATCGACACAACCTACACACAAGTCCTAAAAGTTGCCATCTGAAACGTCTCCTGATAACCATCATCGTGGGAGAACTCCATCAATGGCAAGTGACGATCCCAACTACCAACAAATAATAAGTATGTACGCACAAGCATATCCCCCAGAATCTGTATAGTCCGCTCTATCTGACCATCGGCCTACAGATGGAAAAGCGGAGCTAAAGCTCAACCAGTATCCAAGGCTTCCTGAAGCTTCTGCCAAAGACGGCTAGCGAACTAGGTGCCTTTATCGGATACTACGCATGAAGGAACTTCGTGCAAACGCACAAACATAACAAAGAACAACGAGCAAACTGAGCATACTGAGCATAACCGGACAACAATCACCCAAATGGAGTCACACCCTGTCTAGACCTGGGTAGACATCACAACGAAATTCATGGAGATCTGCTCCCATTCCCACTCTGGAACGGTTAAAAGGTTGCAACTCTCCAGCCGGCCTCAAATGCTCAAACTTAGCTCGCCAACAAACCAAGCACTTCGAAACGATAACTGAAACTTCACTCTTCATCCCTGCCCACCCGTAACTAACTCTCAAGTCACGTTATATTTTGGTGCCACTTGGATGAACACAGAAAGCCGACTGATGTGTCTGCTCTAGGACCTCACGTCTTTACCCATCATTATCAGGTATACATAAACACGTCCCTAAACGTAGCACACCCTGGTCATAAATCAAGAACTCCGAATCTCTACCCAGCCGAACATGCTCAAGAATCTCAGACAACGAGCATCGGCGGGATGTGCCTCACGAAACGATTAAGTAAAAGTGGGCGGGCGCGGACATAAGCATGTTTTCCTCTCAGTAGAGGCGAATTTAAGCTGTACTCAACGGTCACACAAGAACTGTAAATCTACATAAGACTGTCTCTGAACTGCGCACAACTGGAACAAGCTACCCCCGGGCCTACGACTTCAAGCAACAGTACCACAATCGCCTTGCCACGGGTAATAAAGGATCACACAAACACAATCCTTCACAAGCTCCATCCAACGGCGCTGTCTCAACAATCAAAACCCGCTGCAGGAAGATGTACGCTAAGCTCTGGTGGTCCTTGAAAATCTGACACGACTCTCTGAACAAGAAGTGTCTCCAAATCTTCAGCGCAAGACCACCGCGGCCATCTCCAGATCATTAGTGGGATAATCCTGCTCGTACTTCCTCCAACCGTCGGGAAGCATAAGCGATAACTCAATCCTGCTACATCAGTACACAATCGAGCCCCACTCGCGAAACATCACAATAAACGACAAGGTCGCCCGATCCAAAAAGCAAAGATAGAACTGGTGCAGTCGTCTACCAAGTCTTCAACCACTGAAAACTTAGCACGCATGCCTCAGTCTAAAGAAAAGGAACCCCCTTCCTTATCAGTACGGTCAACGGTGCAGCGCTACTCAAGAAATCCTGCACGAAACAGCGGTAAAAACCGGCTAAGCCCAAAAATCAGCGGACCTCTATCCCTGATACAAGTCTGGGCCAAAGCTGTACGGCCTCGATCTACCTCGGGTCCATACGAATACCATCTCCCGTAACCCCATGACCTAGGAAGTCAACACTATCAAGCTTGAAGGAACACTTCAAGAATTTAGCAAACAGCTGGTACTCTCCTAATGTCTGCAAAGAAAATCCTCAAGTGCTGCTCATATTCCTTATGAATCTCGGAATAGACCAGAATGTCATCAATAACACAACAATCAACTGGTCGAGGAACGGCCTGAAGAAATCTGGTTCATCTCATCCACGAATGCTGTTAGGGCATTGGTGAGTCCAACGACACCACCAAAAACTCATAAAGTCCATAGCGCGCACAAAAGCAGTCTTTGGAATGTCATCACTCCGAACCCGCAACTAATGATGACCTGATCCCAAAACAAACTTAGAAAAATGTCTCGCACCCAGGAGCTAAGCAAAGAAATCGTCAATGCGGGGTAAAGGATACATATCCGTACCGTAACTCGGTTCAATTGACGATCAATCAATGCACAACCTCAAACCGCCGTCCTTCTTTTTGACAAACAGAAAAAGGAGCTCCCCAAAGCGAAACACTAGGACGTACAAGTCCCCCTATCTAGCAACTCTGCAGTTGATTCTTAAGCTCCCTAAGCTCTGCCGACTCATCTGGAACATTGTCGTAAAACTCTCGCACAATTAGAACTCGGCCCAAAAAACCCACTGTGGATCCGGTATCACGAATGGAAGCCAAGAATCCTTGACATCTTCTCCTCAAAAGCCGACTAGTGAAAAAGGCTGAAATCAAGCTGTGAGGGGCGGCACCACTGTCCCCCTGCACAACAAGAACTGACTCGCCGGGAAGACAAAACCAGACTGTCTTCTCACGGCAGTCCACAAACGCATAGCATGTAGCTAACCAGTCCGTGCCCAGGAGAACGTCAAAGTCCAACATCTCTAGAAGGATCAAACCAACGGACGAATCTCTATCTCCTACCCAAATGACATACGACCGAAACACGTGTTGCGCAACTAAGGAATCGCTAACAGGAGTAAACACAACAAACGGCTGATCTAGCAAACATGACTCTCGGCCCAATAATTGATCGTTCGAATTGTGTTTTGAAAAGTAATCACAATCAAAGAAATTTATAAATCGTAATCAATTAACGGTATCAATTGTACTTTCGTTAGCGAGAGCGGATCGTCCACTGAGATGTGTGTACTTGTTCGAATTTGTTTTAGTTGAGTCGAAAAGAAAATATAAAAGAAGATGATTCATGATTTATGAGATTTAATTTCAAGAAAACATAAAGAAAATAGATTTAGAATCTAGAATCAAGAAGTTATCCCCAATCAATTTGATTATCAAGATTATGAAGAATAGCATGTAGGATTCGATTGAGTTAATAGCTAATGATGAATCTAATAATTCCTAATCTTATCTATTGATAATTTGTAGCTAGATGATTATGAATGAAGATTAGGGATCAATTGAAGAAACTAGGGTTTCTCCTTCACTATCCCATGTATTTTCAATCAAAATCATTCGGATCTAGCCTCTAGCAAACAAAATCATCGATCGTTTGATCCCTAATTTGCAACGAAATAATCAAGAAGTGATTTCGCTCTAAATTAGGTCATCGACAATTCTTTTTGCTAAGATTCACAAATCTTATAAGACTTAAGATTAGTATTAAGATTTGATCATCATTAGATCTATCAATTCTCTTGAATCCTCCACAAGCGGAGATTACTCACACATTATGAAAATTGATGAATCAAGAACAAGAAATTTCATAATGCAAGAATGTAAAGAAAACAAGAAGTACAATTATCACCTTTATTAAATCTCCTTCAAATTACACCTCTCAATTGAGTTTAGAAGACTGGCTCTCGAATTGCTCCTTGAAAGGGAATTTGTTGTCGATCTTTGCGTAGCTCGATCGCCTTGATTCGTGGATCGGATGAAGATATCTTGCTCTTGATGACGACCGGCGTTGCGATAAAGGATCGTTGATTGCTTGCTTGATTTGTTCTCAATGGATCTTGATTTGGCTTTGGATTTGGATTTGGGTTAGGGTTTTGGATTACAAGTTGTGTCACTCAACTTGTGTCGTGAATTGGTTCAATGTTCAACAACATTTTGAATGAAGACCTAAGTATCCTTTTATAGTTTTTCCTCCATCATCCCCTAGAAGCTAGGTTGTTATGAAGCTAGGTAGGTACTAAGCTTACACAAGAAGCTTGGCTGTTGTAGAGAAGCTTCTAGAGAAATCTAGGGTTTTTGAAGCGTCTTGAGGAAGTTTGGTAGTTGAAAGGAGACCTCTAGAAAAAGTGTCGACCGCCGACGAGTCAAATCGGCCGCGGATCCGCGGCGGATCGGCCTAACTCGGCCGCGGATCCGCAGCCGTTTGATGGACTCATTGCATCAATTTCTCTGTCTTGTTTGGTGTTGATCTTTAGGGCTTTATTTTATGTCTAGAATCTCATTATTCTTTCTTGGTTGCTGCCAGATTTCAAGTCTTTGACTTGATGCGCTTTATCGGCAAATTGGCGATTCCAGTTGTTTGACCTAAAGAATTTTCTGCAAACAATCTCGATAAAATGTGTTGAGATATACAATTTCATGCGTGTAGTAATAAACACACACTTTCCCTCATAATGCCGTTTATAATGTATAACACATGTTATTTGATATTTTGCAGACGAATTGCTAATATGTGCTATATTTATACCAAACACCTTTAGATGATTAGAAAGAGTAGGGAAATTAATGTATTAAGAATGCAATATTTTTGACTGATCACCCAACCACGGCACGAAGTGTGTAGAACAAACGAGTGCATAGATCCCGAATTAAACAACATACGAATCAAAAGAATATACGAATTAAGAATACCTGAAAACTCTGTATTAGACGCCCGTACGTCCCGATGAGTAGAAGCAAACGCTCGTGTCTGCCCTCTACCCACAACTGGCTGAACTCCTCCTCTACCATCGTGACCCTTCTGAACGAACCCTCCACGACCATGACCTCTCTGAACATAAGTCTGACGCGGTGCCAAGGAACAATTTCTGACGAGGTGATGAAGGATCCCTCATCGAAAACATCCCATCGATGACTGCTGACCCTCCTGGGGATAAGAGCTAAACAACTGTCCTCGTCCCAAGCCTCTACTACTTCCCCGACGTGTACGAAATCTGTCACGGCGACTAAGCCTCTGTCTCTGGGCTGATACACCTGTATGAGTGCTCCTTGGTCTCGGAACTCCCAAGGTCTCGGGAAGACGCTCCTCAGCTAAACGGGCTGCATCCACTGCTGCTGTATACGTAACACAATGCTGTGTGCTGATAGTAAGGAATAACTGGGTAACGGGGATGGAAACCTCCTGTCGCTGCGCTCGACTGGCCTCAACCAACGACCTCATCATCTGGCGCAAGTCCTGCATATCTGCCACAAGTCTAGTGATACGATCTATCGAAGGCGGATCAATCTGCTCTTGTGCAACGAGCGTACCGTCCTGGTCAGTCCTCGTCCCAAACGAGTCAACTCTGAACTCGGCTATCGCAGCCTCTCTCTGAGCCCCCAAATTTATCGGCGGAAAAAGGCTATAATTGGAAATAGGATTCGATAAGAACACGGAAATCGAATCACAAGGATATGTATAATCACGAGAGGAATTTCAAGCAATTAGCACTTAGGTCACTTAGGTGGAGTAACGTGTCGTAAGTATGCCGCGGACATACACACGCTACATCACTTTTCTTACGCTACCTACTCCATCATACAAAGGTCATCCTATACTCCGAAAGGTAAAACCTAGCGCTCTGATACCAACTTTGTCACGACCCGAAATTTGGTACGTGACGGCCCTTAAACTACGTAACGTCTACAGGCGTAACGCAATTTAAGTAAGCCGAAAACCCAGCAATCTAAACCATCAAAAGTAGTAAGTGATAACAACATTGTTAACTTTTGAAACCTCAAATACAAATTCTTTAAAGTCCAACTTTATTTCCTTTAAAATTTTGGCAGCACCTCCTTTGTAAAAACTAGCCCCAAAAAGGGTACGTATAAAGATATAAGTAAAAGCATCCCCAAACGGGAGAAAATCCACGCCCAAAGGCGGAAAAGAACCACCACAACAGATATATGATGTCGTATCGAATAAAAAGATGATATAAATAAAAACTTCATAAAAGACCTCCAAGTCACCAAATAATACAATATCGTCATCACAACTCGTCTCTAAGTAAATACATGAAATAGTAGATGGAGAGTACTGGATACAACGAATATACATTGAGTAATATTAGATAACCGCAAAACCCACCTATAGCAAAACTGTACCCAGTCAACCGTAGCGGTATCCGCAGCAAAAGATGATACAATAGGAAGAAGTAGCCCTGCCAACGACTGCTCTGAGGGACAACCTGCAAAACACTGTGGTACAACGGAGGTAAGTTGCCAACTCATGAATAGTAAATAACATATGCAGGTAATCGTAAGTATGCACGTACTGCGACGGTCTATCACATGCAAGATGAAAGCAATAATTGACAATATGTATATGCAACAGTCATGAAAGGTACTCTATCAGGTACTACTAATACACGAAGCAATGCATATCAAATAAATGCTGAGTACAGAATAAAACACATCCTGTAAGTCTCATGAAACCTGAGTGTCTAACATCGACACCCGAAAACATCATGAAAACTAGTGTCTAGCATCGACACATAACAACTGATCTATCAGGCCTCATCACCACGACCGGCCCTGATAGGTACATATCATACGCTACCGAAACCCGAATTCCCAGCTTCGACACTCGAAATTCCATGTATCCATACGTACATGACTCCGGTCGGTATCTCCGTGATCACCGCCGAGTCCAATACTGTCACCGGTAGGTAGGACTCCCCCACTAACTCATCGCCATCACCTACGATCTTCTTGCCCTGGGGTACCTCCGGGCCCCCACCATGTACCCGCACACGGTCTACTCCACTGCTCGCATGGGGTATATATCACAATCTCAGAACCGAGAAATCCCATGGTGGACGCATCGAAATATCATATCAAGAGAAACTGGGTTTTTCAAATAATGCATAATTTCATGAAACTACCACGGTCCTCAAATCCAGAAAACATCAAGTAATGAATAAGTATATTTGCATAGATCATTATGATGATATATTATGTAGGTGTACATATATAACAGCGTCCCATACCATTGATATATATACGCAGGAGTAAAACATCATATGAAATCCATATCTCAATGCGTAAAACCATGAAATATAATATATGCAGCATGTAACAGTAATATGAGCATATAAAGGAAAAGCGGCTATTTAACTGCAACAAGTTATTAAATATATCATGTGGTTCCTAATTTCTCCGAAATCAAACGTAACATCATATAAAGGTGAACATGTAGCTATAGCCAGGTATGCGTAACCATGTCGGTATAGCAAGATATGTGTATCTACCTATCAATAATGATGTAGAACCCTCCAGGTATATGTGTAGCTATATCAAGCTAGGTATGTGTACATGTAAGTATGTATGCAAGGCGTACATATAGCTGTGTCTCATATGTGTATATACCTATCTCTAATGGTACAATACCATATAGGTATAGGGTAGCTAGCATGTAGGCATGGCAAGGCATATGTGTAAGCATATAAGTGTACAGGTATGCTATATGTCATAGGCACAAAGGAATATGAATCAATGTCTCAATGTCCCCAACCAATACAATATCACATGTGTATAGGTGTAAACTATATCTCGTATGTATATGGGTTGTGCGTGTCATGGTAATTATCGACTGAGTGTGTGTAGCATACTAATAGTGCTTGTGTAACATGAACCGTCAATAAAGGTGTTGTGTCTCATCAATACAATGTCCATATGCAAATAGGAAAATGAGGTATGCAACAAAGGTTCACATGCACAATCAATGTCCATATACTTAATATCAAGAATCATATCATTAAATCTAGCCTAGACGCATAACGCCATGCGGGCGATTCCCTGTAGATGTTAAATCTACTCACTGATGATCTTGGGCTAAGTAAAGCCAACCACTTGCTTTCCCTTCTTCGCAGCGTCTGAATTTCTTGCCTGCGTCCCTAAGATCATAAAACAACAATATAACAAGTGTATATTAGCAATCGACCAATAACACGTACAAACTACATTTGACCGACGCACCAACTCCAAACATACTCTCAAGTGTTCGTTTAGTGGCTAACGTGCGTAGCGACACTACGAAACCAACCCAAGAGAAAAAACTACACAAAGTACACGTACTGTGTCGGATAACGTAACACATGTAATCGTAACACAAGAAACTAGAAAAGTGATCCCAGATTTTGTATACAGACAAAACATAAAAATCAAGCTGGACCAAATACACCAAAACAACTGCAGACAGCTACCCTGAAAAACTCAAACCCAAACTCCACTACCTAGCCAAGCTCGCCGGAATTACACTAAGTGTCACCGGCTAAAACCGAGCTAAAGGGGTTCGTGTTTCAGGTGAAGGCTTAGGGTCTCTGGTACAACACAACTACACTGCTAGATTTTCTAGTAGACACTCTGGGTCATAGCAGATCACATATATCATAAAATGACACTAAAAAAACGATATGTGCATGAAACTAAACTTTACGAGTTCTAAACTGAAACTAACAAGCTACGCAACATTAAAAAGACTTCCTTAACAGAAAGAGATCATTACCTAACCACACAAGCTCAAAGATCCTAGCTTCCAAGCTCCAAGGGATCCTAGAGGAAAAACAAGGTTTATGAAGTGATTTGGGTGAGATTTGATGAAGATAAGTGTAGGTTTTGTGGTGAATGAGTAAGTGTTCAGTTGAGATGAAGAGAGACGAAGATAAATAAGAAAGAGATGAAGTGAGAGAGAATGAGAGAGGGTGAGATGAAAAGAGAAAGAGATGTGAGGATAAGGGTAAGTGCACCATTTCATTAACTCACTCATTAATGCAAACCATGCCCTCACATGAGTCACCATGCCGCCACCTCTCTAATCCAAAACACAAAGAAATATCTCTCCACAAATATTTAGAGGTTTAGGGTTAAAGTAAAGCAAAGGATTAGGATTAGGTTAAACAAGGAAGGATTAACTTAAGGTTTAAACAAGCAAGGATTAGATTAAAGTGTCATGGTTGCTAAACTAGATTAACACAACACACCCTCACATTAACATGCACATGTGTGTGCAAGTCATAACAAATAATAATAAATTATTAATTAAATGTTATAAAATGTGAGGAAACCGAATTGGTAAACTTTTTACAGAAAACCCGCATTATCGCCTAATTAACACTAATCGCATTCTAAGGAGTTATAGTATATCTCCCAAACCAGTAGTTATATTTAGGCGAGACTGGAACTCACGTGTGTATAACACTTAAATCTATGTTTTCCATTTATATTCTGACTTCAATTGACTTGATTAATTAGTCATACATATCACTTCTTTACAGCATTATTTCTGAACGTTACTTGAAAAATATACTTGTCTCATATCATGCTCTATGACTGCTTATTTATTGTAACTACATAACTTTTGTGATAAAACTTATTGTATGCTAGACTTGACTTGACCCGAACCAAGAATACTACATGACATAAATACTTGAACTTGACATGAATACTTGAACACTTGACATGAATACTTTATAATGACATGAACTCAATCTTGAAAACTTGATTTATTCATAAATTCGTGCAAAACTTGTAACTTTAACTATCATCTATTATACACGGGGTGTTGGGATAGTTTAAGTATGAATCTGACGGAATCTCATGAGTCCCATTATTATAAATAACGTCGTTGTGGTACCAGGATCAAACGGTAAAAATAATGTTGTTGTGGTACCGGGCTAAAACGGTACATCATGAATTCACAAATGAAGGCCCTTGTTTCCAAGCCACTGTATGATAGCCTGTTGGATTTGGAATACTTCAATAACAATTGAAATCCCACTATTTTGGGCCCGTGATTTCTTGCCCCTGAACGATAGCTTTGGGTTCGAAAATACTCTTGAGATTGGTTGATATTCATGTAAGTCGATTTCGCGCACCCCAAATGTTCACGGGGATGCGGAATTTGCAAAAAATGATTTTTACGGGCTTCGCAACACCGACTAGAACCAAGGATCGTCCATAAACCCTAGATAGCAAACAACATAAGATTGAACTACTCGGAAAGAATGTTATACCTCATGATACAAGTCCTTCAGGTCTTCTCCGCCGTCCTCCTCGTCATCGTAGGCTCCAAGGATTGATCCGGATCGTAACTTCTTCGTCGGCTTCCTCGAGTCAAAGACGATCCACCCGAGAGTCTATAGTCCGGGCTCCAACCTCAAATCCGAGGTAACTAGGGCAACAAGCTTGCTAAACTTGATGGCCTAGGTGATGTTGAGAATGAAGATGGATTTATTTGTCTCTTGAAACCTTAGTTGACTCAACTCATGAGACCTTAAGGGTTTTAGTTGTGAGAAAGAAGAAAAGAGCTAACATGAGGAAAGAGAAATGGATTTTGATAATGTTAATAGAAAATGAGATGACTCACTTGATTTGACCACAAGCATGGAAAGAAAATATCTCACCCAAAATATCTAGTGCGACAAAATATCTCACAAGAAATATCTAGTCAAAGAGTCAAACCAAGTCAAGTGGTCAAACCAAGTCTAGTGGTCAAACCAAGTCAAGTAGTCAATACAAGTAGCCATGCCACAATTATCATTTACAAATATAACAAATACTTTCCTCCACCTCATAATTTTTTTAATCAAGTCAATGGCCAAAACTCTAATGAGGTGTTTCCTTCTATGCCCCTCTCATCCGTATATACATACGCGCATCCGTGTTCCGAGAAACACAAATACAAAGAGAAGAAACTGATCCATCAATATAATACTAGGATTCTCCTTAAACCAAAGCCCACTAGTATTATCCGTCCGAATATCATACGCGCACAAGTGCACGTATGTAATCGAATCCCTGCTGTAAAACCATACGGCCTCTACACCTTTCGCCCGATGCAGGGAAACTATCTGTGTGGGACTCTAAAGACTCGACAGTATGCTGGCAGTGGGTTTAACCACAAGCCGTAAGCGGTACTAGCTGCATGTAACGGCTACCCAGGTATCTGTCGATAAGAAGGCCGATGAGGAAACCCATCCGAACTCCTACTGAGCCTGGATGTGACAATCTCCGTACAGTCCGGTATGTTTGTCTAAGAATATCGCATATCGGGACTAGGGGCGGTAATCGTCAGACCCCTAATAGCACAATAAGTCATGCCGGAGTGTAGCCCAAAACACCCTGAGAAACTACTGGAATACCTACCAGTAAATCTCGCTTGCCCTCGCCAGGGACTTTGTGTAATGGCTTTCCGAACACAGCACGATATCAACCCCCAATACCGGGAAAGACGAATCCTTTCTAACCTCCACTACCTCCAAGTGCTTCAAGACCGTACCCAACTACTACCTGTTTGCACGACTTTTTTGAGCCGTGGTAGGGTAGTAATCAAAGTACAGTGGGAACACACTCGAGGCGAAGTAGCAGTGTCAAGTCGACGGACTAAGCTGTACTCATGTCACCTGGGAACTACTACCCGACGATAGGTATAATACTAACCAACAGTTCCCGACGAGTCCTGTCCGGTGTACTCATAAGCTAACGAGCACCTGCATACTATCTCCAGTATGACGTACTAATGGCTATGGGACAGACCATCTCTCCTGCTGAGATGAGAAGCGTATACACTAGTCTACTCCGGAGTATCGATGCCCCGTCTCGATAATCCTAACTAGGGACCTGTACAAGGATATGCTTGTAGATTACCCATCCCCCACTAGTGTGACTGCCATCACAACACTGGTAATCAAGCAAAGATCCTAAGGGCTCTACTAATATGTATAAGCGATATGCTAAAAGAAGCACATGCACATATTGAAGTAGAAACAAACCAAGTAGCATACTACCATTTTGAGCAAGACTGTTAATACAACTGTGAATATCACAAGCTTCTATTAAGTAATATACAAACCAGTATGATACAATAATGGCCTCTAGGGCATACATCACTAACAATCTCCCACTTGCACTAGGGCCATGTACTGGCGTATCGCAGACCTATCATCTCGATCAGCCACTCGAACTGTGTCTGAGGGATGGCCTTCGTGAGTGAATCTGCTGTGTTATTCTTCGTATCTACTATCCTCACCTCGATCTCCTGGCGATCTACGATCTCCCTGATCAGGTGGTACCGCCTCAAAATGTGTCTGGACTTTTGATGGGACCTGGGTTCCTTTGCTAAAGCTATAGCGTCGTTGTTGTCATAATACAGAAGTATTGGATCAACAATGGTCGGAACCACCTGAAGTTCCATAAGGAACTTCTTCATCAAGACAGCTTCTTTTGTGGCATCGCAACCAGCTATGTATCCGCTTCCATCGTCGAGTCAGCAACGGTGTCCTGATTGGAGCTCTTCCAACAGACCGCCCCTCCATTGAGGGTAAAGACATAACCCGACATGGACTTGGAGTCATCCTTGTCACTCTGGAAGCTGGAGTCAGCAAAGGCCTCGATCTGGAGGTCTTTTGCACCATAGACCAAGAACATATCCTTAGTCCTTCTCAGGTACTTGAGAATGTTCTTTACTTCTATCCAGTGCTTCTCCCCTGGGTTTTACTGATATCGGCTTACAACGCTCAATGCGTATGCTACATCTGGCCTGGTACACAACATCGCATACATTATAGAGTCCACCGCAGATGCGTAGGGTATATTTGACATGCAAGCCCTTTCCAAATCAGTCTTTGGAGACATCTGTTTGGAGAGGGTGATTCCGTGATAAGCCGGTAGATTACCGCACTTAGAATCTTCCATACTGAATCTTTTCAGTATGGTGTCGATGTACCTTGACTATGAAAGTCCTACTATCCGTTTAGCTCTATCACGATAGATCTGGATCCCCATAATGTAGGAGGCGTCACCTAGGTCCTTCATGGAGAACTTCTGTGAAAAGAATCCTTTGACTGATTGTAACATAGGAATGTCATTTCCTATCAAGAGAATGTCATCCACGTACAATACGAGGAATACCACAGTTCTCGCTACAATCTTACTATATATGCATGGTTCATCTGGATTTTTGATAAAGTCGAATTCCTTGACAGTATCATCAAAACATATGTTCCAACTCCGCGATACTTATTTTAGTCCATAAATGGACTTAAGCAACTTGCACACTTTCCCGCTGCTCCTACTCTGAATGAAACCCTCTGGCTGATCCATATAGACGCACTCTTCTAAATTACCATTTAGAAAAGTCGTCTTTACGTCCATCTGCCAAATCTCATAATCATGGAAGGCATCAATGACAAGAAGGATCCGAATGGATTTGAGCATAGCCACTGGAGAAAAGGATTTATCATAGTCCAAACCAGGTCTTTGATGAAAATCCTTTGCAACAAGTCTAGCCTTATAGGTTTCAACATGTCCATCTACACCAATCTTCTTTCTGAAGATCCATTTGCAGCCTACGGGTTTTACCCCTTCTGGAGAAAAGTCCAAAGTCCAAATTTTGTTGGTGTACATGGACTCCATTTCGGTCCGCATTTCATCCAGCCATTTTACCGAGTCGTCGCTCTCAATGGCTTGCTGGAAGCCAGTAGGCTCATCATTGTCAATGATGCAATCGTCTTGATCCGCGTCTATGAGAAAACCGTTGTATCTCTCGGGCGGATGAGACTGCCTACTACTTTTGCGGAGTGGCGCTGGGATATCATGTTCTTCTGAAACCTCTGGTTCTACCAAGATTACAGTAATAGCTTGTGGTTCTGGAATTTCTTCCAGTTCTATTGCACTCCCACTTTTCTGATTTTCTAAAAATTCAGCTTCCAAGAAGTGGGCATAACGAGAAACAAAAACCTTTTGTTCCTCTGCGTAATAAAAAAGATACCCCTTGGAGTTCTTTGGGTATCCCACAAACTTACACAGTACTGAGCGTGCCTCGAGCTTGTCCGCATGCTGCTTTTTGATAAAAGATGGACATCCCCATATCTTCAGATACTGAAGATGGGGTTTCTTCCCACTCCACATCTGATATGGTGTGGTAAGCACAATCTTGGTTGGAACCTTGTTCAAAAGATATTCAGTTGATTCTAGTGCATAACCCTAGAAGGATCGCGGTAACTCAACCTTACTCATCATGGAACGAACCATATCCAATAGGGTCCGATTCCGCATTTCCGATACACCGTTGTGTTGAGGTGTGTATGGAGGAGTAAGCTGAAAGAGAAATCCATTCTCTTTTAAGTAGTCCAAGAACTCGACACTTAAATATTCACCATCTCGATCAGATCTCAGTATCTTGATACTTTTGCTTGTTTTTTTTTCCACTTCATTCTTGTATTCACGGAATCTCTCAAAGGACTCGGATTTATGCTTCATCAAGAAGACATGTCCATACCTAGAGAAATCATCCGTAAAAGTAATGAAATAGGAATAACCATTTCATGCATGTATAGACATTGGACCGCATACATCGCTGTGTATGAGTCCCAAGAGCTCACTCGCTCTTACTCCGTGTCCAGTGAACGGAGTCTTTGTCATCTTTCCCATGAGATAAGATTGACAAGTTGCATAAGACTGATATTCGAACGGATCCAAATATCCCTCTCTATGTAACTTTGTCAACCGTGTTTCATTGATGTGACCCAGTCTATAATGCCATAAGAAAGCCTGATTTGTTTCCGAAGACTTTCTTTTAAGTGTGTTCTGGACACTGAAAACCTGAGCTTGATTTAATACGTATATACCGTTATCTAATGTACCTGACCCAATCAGAGTTTGATTTAGGTGGATGTGGACCACATTGCTTACAAATGTAAAACCATATCCTTCCTTAGAAAGTAAGGATACAGATATGATATTACAAGCTAGACTTGGTACATACAAACAGTTACGTAGAATCAATATCTGCCCACTTGTCAATCCTAGGTGATATTCCCCTACGGATTTAGTGTCCACACTCATTCCGTTAGCCACCCTGAGTGTCATATCACCTACCCTGATAACTTTATGGTTTCTCAAAGCCTATAATGAATTACAGATATGAGATCCCAATCCGGTATCTATTACCCAGGAAGTAGAGTTAATTGACATGCAGTTTTTGATTACAAACACACCCGAAGTCGAAGCCACAACATGCTTCGGATCCTGGTTACTGGCTTTACAAGCCCTGCAATCCCTCTGCCAATGTCCTTCCCCGCAACAATAGGAACATCCCTCCTTCCCTACTGTTAGCCCCGAAACTTTTGCCCTTCACTTTTCTTCTATCTTTCCGACACCGCCTATCGGCTTTATGGAGGTCTTCTTATTCTCACCCTTGGCATCCACCTTAGATCCATAAGAGGAAGATTCTCCAATAAGAAGAGCGGGTGTCTCCCTGGTTTCCTTCAGGATGCCCTCAACTAGAAGTATAACTTTCTTCCCCTGGACGTAAGTAGGAGGTAGGGACTGTAGAATCAAGTCAGCATATGACTCGTTCTCCAACGTAGTCTTCAGGTCCGTGAGCTTTTTAATATAGCTAATCATTGTAGGGACGTGGTCCCCTACAGATGATCCGACAGCTAACCTCGCTTGAAGCAATTCTTTCGAGATCTCATATCATGCGATACGAGATTGCTCTCCATATAAAACATTGTTATGAAGGAAGATGGAAACTAAGTCCATCTTCTCGTGCTGCCTCTGGTATACACCATCAACTGAGGCCAACACGAAGCACTTGGCATTTGCAATGTCCTTTTCCCTTGTCTTATGTATATCAACATCCGCGACAGTGGAAACTGGACCTGGGACAGCGGGGGGTATGAGTAGTAATGAGGTGGTCCAGCTTATCATAGGTAATGGACAACTGGACAAACCTTTGCCAATCAATATAGTATAACTCAGTCATTTTATTATATATCTGTAACCTAATCTGGTCACCTGGTTGCTGCAATTAGGAGAGAGAGAAGAATACACTCAGCATGACACTCTTGCAAGTTTAGATTGGTTTTTAATTTATCTAAACAGGATGGCTCCCACTGTTTCTCGAATCCTTCCTCAAACCATAAAATAGGAATTAGTCAGGATTAATCTTACCGTACAATACTTGCTTAACTGTTTGGTCAGGCTAGTGTCAGTACTTCGATGGAGGTTTTACGATACTTTCGCGAAATTCCTTAATTAAATAACCTCTTTTCCTTGGAGGCGTAGCCCCGCTAACACCGTTCTAGACATCTACTTGGATTATAACATTGATCGTTAAGTGAAAAAATCTCCCGAGGAGTAGCAGATACTCACAGTAGGATCGGGATCCAAATATCATTGTGTGATAACGCTGAAGGAATCCTACCAACATTATCAAACTCCAAATGGTATACAGCACTAGCAAGTTTCAGTTTCTTTAGAAACTCCCAATGTGGATTTTTGCCCCATGCTCTTACGTCCTTGATGAAGGCCAACAAATCATAAGTCACATGTCAAGTTCTATCCATCATTGTCCAGGTTAATTTGAACCCACCCGTATATACCTTTGACGAAGGCCAACAAAGTAATACGACTATCCCAAACCAACGCATCTATGTGTGCTACATATGAACACCCGGCAGCTACCAATCACTATGCCTTGATGAAGGCCAACAAACATGCTTAAATACTACTAACTATTCATACAAAATGACGGAGGGCTACGAATGGTTTTGGCGAAACCGTGAACGTAGTGAACTTGATATAATTGAAGAAACCTGATAGCTTTTAAAAGGAGTGGTTTAAGCTCCGCATTTAAAAGTCTACTATTTTAAAATAACAGAGTGGTTTTAAAAAAAATTCCAACGATTCAGCTTTGGTTTGTTTGCTTTGCATTAATGTAATGCAGTCCCATCAATTAACATACCATTGCAGAAAACAACGAAAATACAACGTACACTTATGCCATCCGCATTCGCCACGGGCACTGTCATCACCCGTCAGGTTACTTAACTAACGACATAGCGGGGGCTGGACTAGCGCGGATGCAAAACATAAGCAACGTCTATTATATAATACATATATAATAATATCCATTCGTCAGACGCAATGATAGGCATTCCAGATCACAGATGAACACATTTGATATACTAGGAATTCCGCGTTTCGTTTGAGCCTGTAACGAAAAACAAATTCCACGGTCATGATGAATAGCAAAAACACCACCCTAGACCCCTACGGGTGCAGCAAACTACCCGCCAAATATCCGAAGTGAAGCAACCTCCATCAACAAAGTGAGTAGGCCACTCGGCATTTCAAAGTACCCGGTAGTTTGTGCACCCCATCTTGGGTTTATCTTAGGAGCAAAAACAGTATAAAAAAAATACAACGGTAGCTACAACCTCAACCCAGATGTACCCCGCAAAAATAATATTACATCGCTTTACAAATTTACATCGAATGAAAGAATGAAAAACCTCATCTCACATCCTCGACTATTCATCCACGACGATCCAACAAGTTCATATACACAAACAATCACAACAACATCACAGATATGTGCAACCCCGACTAATTGACGTATAGAAATTAGTCGACGTTTCCAAACAGATATATACAACACAAAGCTTGTAAAGTAACTACGACATTAGAATTCCGCACGCAATTAGCAAACTTAAACAATTTTCCAGGACATGAAAATCTGGTGATCTAAAGTTCCAAAACCGATAGTTTTGAGCCAATCCGGGAGTCGAAACGAACTCGAAACCCGCCCGAATCTTCACAGAGGTGAAGACACAAGAATTACTGTCTAATGGGGGGCTTCTAGAGGGTACCCACCCCTGGGTGGTGGCCCTCAAAGGGAGGCAGACCCGAGAGCACCAATTCTTGGTGCTCTCGGGTCACCAGCCCCCAAGGCCACCAAGTGGTGGTCTTATGGGGTGGTCCCGATCGTTGGTCCCCCCCAGGGTGTCCACGGAGTGCGCATGCTTCACCCCGCGGCTTCTCGATTCAAACCATAAACACGCGGGGTGTGCAAACAACTCAAAATATCAATTTTGAAAACTGTTTTTGTCGGCAGTTTTTGCGCGACAAAAACGGCGGATTTCTAACTTCGCTAGAAGCTATCTAAGGTTTATGAGAGGCTTTGATACCACTGTAAGTCGATGTCGTGCACCCCACATGTTCGCGGGGGCGGAATTTGCAAAAAATGATTTTTATGGGCTTTGCAACACCGACTAGAACCAAGGATCGTCCATAAACCCTAGTTAGCAAACAACATGAGATTTAACTACACGGAAAGAATGTTATACCTCATGATACAAGTCCTTCGGGTCTTCTCCTCTTTCCTCCTCGTGATCGTAGTCTCCAAGGATCGATCCGGATCGTAGCTTCCTCATCAGCTTCCTCGAGTCAAAAGACAATCCACCCGAGAGTCTATAGTCCGAGCTCCAACCTCAAATCCGAGGTAACTAGAGAAACAAGCTTGCTAAACTTGATGGTCTAGATGATGTAGAGAATGAAGATGGATTTATTTTTATCTTGAAACCCTAGTTTACTCAACTCATGAGACCTTAAGGGTTTTAGTTGTGAGGAAGAAGAAGAGAGCTAACATGAGAAAAGAGAAATGGTTTTTGATAATGATAATAGAAAATGAGATGGCTCACTTGATTTGACCACAAGCATGGTAAGAAAATATCTCACCCAAAATATCTAGTGCGACAAAATATCTCACAAGAAATATCTAGTCAAAGAGTAAAACCAAGTCTAGTGGTCAAACCAAGTCAAGTGGTCAAACCAAATCATGAGTCAATACAAGTAGCCATGCCACAATTATCATTAACAAATATAACAAATACTTTCCTCCACCTCATAATTGTTTTAATCAAGTCAATGGTCAAAACCCTAATGAGTTGTCTCCTTCTATGCCCTTCTCATCTGTATATACATACCCGCATCCGTGTTCCGAGACACGAATACAAAGAGACGAAACTGATCCATCAATATAATACTAGGATCCGGCTTAAACCAAAGATCACTAGTATTATCCGCCCGAATATCATACGCCCACAAGTGCACGTACGTGATCGATTCTCTGCCGTAAAACCATACGGCCTCTACATCTTTTACCCAATGCAGGGAAACTCTCTGTGTGGGACTCTAAAGACTCGAAAGTACGCTGGCAGTGGGTTTAACTACAAGCCGCAAGCGGTACTAGCTGTACATAATGGCTATCCAGGTATCTGTCCATAAGAAGGCCGATGATGAAACTCATCTGAACTCCTACTGAGCCTGGATGTGACAATCTCCGTACAGTATGGTCTGTTCGTCTAAGAATATCGCATATCGACCAATGGGGGCGGTAATCGTCAGACCCCTAATAGCGCAATAAGTCGTGCCGGAGTGTAGCCCAAAACACCCTAAGAAACTACTGGAATACCTACCAGTAAATCTTGCTTGCTCTGGCCAGAGACTTTGTGTAATAGCTCTCCGAACACAGCACGATATCAACCCCCAATACCGGGAGAGACGAATCCTTTCTAACCGCCACTGCCTCTAAGTGCTTCGGGACTGCACCCAACTACTACCTGTTTGCATGACTCCTTTGAGCCATGCTAGGGTAGTAATCAAAGTACACTGAGAACACACTCGAGGCAAAGTAGCAGTGTCAAGTCGACGGACTAAGCTGTACTCATGTCACCTGGGAACTGCTACCCGACGATAGGTATAATACCAACCAACAGTTCCCGACGAGTCTTGTCCAGTGTACTCGTAACCTAACGAGCACCTGCATACTATCTTCAGTACGACGTACTAATGGCTGTGGGACAGACCATCTCCCCTGCTGAGATGAGAAGCGTATACACTAGTCTACTCCGGAGTATCGATGCTCCATCTCGATAATGTTACGACTAGGTACCTGTACAAGGATGTGCTTGTAGATTACCAAGCCCCCATTAGTGTGACTGCTATTACAACGATGGTAATCAAGCAAAGATCCTAAGGGCTCTACTAATATGTATAAGCGATATGCTAAAAGAAACACATGCACATATTGAAGTAGAAACAAACCAAGTAGCATACTACCATTTTGAGCAAGTCTGTCAATACAACTGTGAATATCCCGAGCTTCCATTAAGTAATATACAAACCAGTATGATACAATAATGGCCTCTAGGGCATACATCACTAACAATTCATACTTGAACTGACGCTAGAATAGATTACCTTGTAGAGACCCTTTAGAACACTGATATTCACTTAATGTTCACTGTATCTACACTACACAACCATGTTATACTTGTTTGTTATGCTCATGTTATATTGTCATACTTACATAATTGCCATTAAGATTACCATGTTATACTTGCTTGTGTTGAAAGTCTACCCTAGCACCACCACGAGGTCCAAGTGGCATCAAGCATGCCAAATTCAAATTTTTATAGGTGCTAAGCTAGACTTAACAAGATCTTTAGCGAGTTGATAATGGTTTTAGTTTGATATCAATGTTAACTATAAGAAGTGAATATGGATATAACCTCGTAGATCGAGTCCTTCACTTCACATGCTCCATGTAGTAGTCCCGCAACTCTACTGGCTCCACTGTAGGCTTTGGACGAGCTTCCTCCGATGACCTTCATACCGAAGATGATCCACGCGAAGTCCCTCCAAATCAAGCTACCGCTACACTAAAATCTTTAGCGTAGGAAACACGCTACACTCGATCGCTATTCAAGTGTAGGATGGTGAAGTAGGGGATATGATTTTTCTCACAAGTTTGTGTTCAAGCTTCATGGTTCACATCACATGTGAGGGTTGAAGCTTGAACCATGACAATGAGGAAGATGAAGAAGCTAGAGAGCATGAGAGCAAAATGGGAGCAACTCAAAAAAAATGGCTAAGTGTTAGAATGAGATGATGAATGAATGGCAACTCTTGACCCCTCACTCATTCAAGCATGGAATTAGCAATATAAAATTGCAACCATGATTGAATAGTGAGTCAAGATAAATAAAATAACATAAAGCCCATGCTTGAAACCATGCTCCCATTTTCCACCTATAACATTTCAGAAAAATAAAATATTACTTTTGGGAATTTTTATAATTAAATAATAAATATTTTGAATATTTTATTAATGCGGTATAATTAAATACCGATAAATCGGAAAATATTTGGGAAATTATAGAAATTACTGAAATAAGGATGTTTTATGTGATTTAAGCAAATTATAACTTTTTATAATTAATCATATTCTTTTTTTTTAAAGCTAATCGCGATTAAATATCGCTAATCGCGATTAAATATCGCTAATCGCGCATTAAGCCGGTTTTGTGCACATAACATGCACCATATCTGTCACGACCCGAAATTGGCACGTGACGGCCCTTAAACCACGCAACGTCCACAGGCGTAACGCAATCTAAGTAAGCCGAAAACCCAACAATCTAAACCATCAAAAGTAGTAAGAAATAAGAACATTGCTAAAAATTTTGAAATCTCAAACCAAATTCTTTAAAATCCCACTTTTATTTCTTTAAAATTTTGGCAGCACCTCCTTTGTAAAACATGCCCCCAAAAATGGGTACAACATAATATAAGTAAAAGTATCCCAAACGGGAGCAAAATCCACACCCAACGGCGGAAAACAACCGCCACAACAGATATACGACGCCGTAGTGAAGAAAGAGACGATATGAATAAAACTGCATAAAAGTCCTCCAAGTCACAAAAAGAAATACAATATCGTCCTCACACCAAGTCTCTAAGTCATACATGAAAGTTGTAGACGGAGAGTACATGATACAACGAATATACAACAAGTAACATCGGATAACCGCAAAACCCTCCTAAGCAAAAATGCACACTGTCAGGCGAAGCGGTATTCGCAGCAAAAATGACACAATGGATGGAAACAGCCCTACCTCTGACTATCCTAAGGAACACCTGCAAAACACTGTGGCACAACGGGGGTGAGTTGCCAACTCGTGAATAGTAAATAACATATGCAGGTAATCGCAAGTATGCACGTACAACGTGAATCTAACATAGTCATCTAATAGCAATGAATGGACATATGTAATGCATCATTCATGAAAGGTACACTAGCAGGTACAACTAATACATGAAGCAATAATATGATAATGTATATATGCAACAATCATGAAAGGTACTCTAGCAGGTACAACTAATACATGAAGCAGTGCATAAACAATAAATGCAGAGTATGGGATAAAACATGTCATTCCCATGGAATCATGACCTCGTGGTAAGACCAAAGTCCTATAAGACAATCTGAATCCCAATTTCCTCAAAACAACCCCCAAATTGGCTCTCATATCATGTTAGTCTCATAAATCCTGAATGTACAATATCAAGTAAATCTCGTATATCCTGAATGTACAATATCAAGTCAATCTCATATATATCCTGTATCCAATTATCAAGTAAATCTCGTATATCCTAAGTGTCCAACATCAAGTAAATTTCATATATCCTGTAAGTCTCGGCGAATTCTAAATGATCCAAAACAGCAAATCCTAAGTGCCAAACACCGACACTTATGATCCAAAACATATTTATACGTCCTTCGAATCTTAAGTGTCAAACACCGACACTCTCAATCCCGTATCGGTATTATATGTCCTTTGAATCTTAAGTGCCAAAAACCGACACTCTCGATCCCGTATCGGTATTATACGTCCTTTAAATCTTAAGTGCCCAACAATGACACTCTCGATCCCCGTATCGGTATTAAAATAAATCTCAGAGTGGATGCATCCAAATATCAAGTAAGAATAAGAATACTTGCATAATTTCATGAAACCACCACAGTCCTCAAATCCAGAAAACATCAAGTAATGAATAAGTATAAATGCATGAATCAATATACATATATTAGCGTCCCATTCCACTAATATATGTATATAGGCATATATAACAGCGTCCCATTCCACTGTTATATATACTTAGGAGTAAAATATCAGAGAACATCATATGAAATCCATGAATGTAATACACGCAACATGAAACTGAAATGCGAGCGTATAAAGGAAAAGCCGCTATTTAACTGCAACCAGGTAAAATATAAATCATGCGGTTCCTAATTCTCCAAGTCTAATATAACATCAAATAAATGTGAACATGTAGCTATAACCAGATATATGTGTAAATATAGAGGTATATCAAGGTATAGGTATCTACCTATCAGTAATGATGTAATATACCCTCCATGTATAAGTGAAGTATGTATGAAAGGTATACACGTAGCTATGTCATTATGTGTGTATGTACCTATCGCTAATGGTACAATACCCTATAGGTATACAGGTAACTAGCATGTAAGCATGTTAAAGCATATGTGTAAGCATGTAGCTATACAGGTATGCTATATATCATATGCATAAAGAAATATGAATGAATGTCTCAATGTCCCTAACCAAACAATATCATATAAGTATGGATGTTGTGCGTGTCATGGCAATTATTGACGGTGTGGGTGGCATACAATCAGTGCTTGTGCAACATAAACCGTCAATAATAGTGCAGTGTCCTAAGGGTACTAGTCCAAGCACAACAACAACTAAGCAATAAGGTATATGCGCAACTCTATATATGCAATAGAATATGTGACAAAACATAACATCTCTAGCCCAGACGCATAACGCCATGCGGGCGATTCCTCTGTAGATGTTAAATCTACTCACCAACCGTCCTGGCTAAGTAAAGCCAACCACATGTTTCCCCTTCTTCGCAGCGCCCGAAGTCCCCGCCTGCGAACCTAAAACAACAAAACGATAACATAAGTGTATATTAGCAAACGACCAAAAACACGTACAACTATGTTTTACCAACACACCAACTCCAAACATATTCTCAAGTGTTCGTATTATGGCTAACGTACGTAGCGACACGACAGAACCAACCCAAGAGAAAAACCAGCACGAAGTGCACGGACCGTGTCGGATAACGTATCGCGTGTAGTCGTATCACTAGAAGCTACCTATGTGATCCCAGATTTTGCATACAGAGAAAACTCAACAATCAAACAGAACCAAACACACCTAAATCAAAGCATAGAGCTACCCTCAAAAACCCAAACCCCAACTCCAACCCACGGCCGAGGTTGCCGGAAATCCCCTTCCTGTCACCGGCTGAGTCCGAGCTCCTTGGGTTCGCGCTCCAGGTGAGGTCCTATGGTCACTGGTACAACACAACTATATTGTTTGGTTTTCTAGTAAACACTCCGGGTCACAACAGAACACAGATATCATATATTGATACTAAAAATACGATATTATGCACCAAACTTAACTTTAAACAATCTAAACTGAAATTACAAGACTAAACAACACTAGAACACCTTAAAGAACAGATAGGGATCATTACTTAACCAAAAGAACTCAAAGATCCAAGCTTTGCAAGCTCCAAGGCATCCAAGAGGCCAATCCAAGCAAAATGTATGATTTTGGTGAGATTGGATGAAGTTTTGAGATAGATTTGTGATGTAATATGAAGTGTTCAGTTTAGGCTTAGAAGAGATAGAGAAATATGGAAGAAATTAAGTGAGAAAGAATGAGAGGGTGAGAGGAAATGAGAGAGGGAGGTGAGTGTAGGATGAGAGTGAAAGGTGAGTGCACCATAAGATTAATTCATCATTAATGCCTTCACACCACCATTATAGCCCACCATTAGTCACCATGCCACCTTTCTCTCAAACAAAACCCAAAAGAAAAATCAAGGATTAGGGTTAAGGAAAAAGGATTAAAGCAAAGATTAGATAAATAGTTAAGTGTCATGGTTGCTAAGAACAAGATTAGCACAAACAAATCCTTACATTAACGTGCACACGTGCGTGCATGCCATAACAAATAATAATAAAATTATTAATTAAATGTTATAAAATGTGAGGAACCCAAATTGGTAAACTTTTTACAGTAAACCCGCATTACCGTCTAAACTAACACTAACCGAAATCTAAGGCGTTACAATATCACATTTTTATACTTGTGCATTTTGTTAACCATGACATTTTGCTTTTGGATTTTCATTTGGGTTTACAAATGAAAGAAAACAAAACAAAACAAAAGAAATAATAATGAATGAGGGATGGGCAAGAGAGAGAGGTGAGGGGTCAACCCAAGACCATGACTCCTTGTCCCTTCATTGTTTCTTCTTCATTTCTCTCCCCTCTCTTCTCTCATGGCAGCACCCATCTCCCTCCTTCCTCTAAACACCTCATTTCATCATCAAAAACACCTTAAAACTCCATCCCCACTTCATTAAAAATGTGCACAAGCCCTCTAGCTACACTTTGGACCAAGAAAGCAAGGATTTTGGACACATGGGGCAACTCAAGAAAATTCTTGAGTTTCCAAGTGAGGTAATTTATTAACCAATAGTGTATTATTTGGTTTACCTTAGCTTCCATGCAGGTTTAGAAGTGATTAGGCGATGTTTATTGAGGTTTGGAAATTCTAAGTTTAGGGTTAGGGTTTGAATTGAATTGTGATAGTGAAATTGAGTTATTAGTGACCTTAAACCCCCTTAGTGATAGTATTTTGGACACAAAACCAGAGACAAACCCCAATTCACGAACTTTGAAATTCTGCCGATATCGTATTTTGTGGAAATTGTGATGAGAAATTTGAATCTGCTAACACTCGGGGACCTGGAAAATTATTTAGCAAAGAAAGTGATAGATGTGGGGACCCCCACTGAAACCCTAGCCCCATACCCCAACACCAGGCCGCGGAAATAATCCTTCTGGCCGCAATTTGCGGCCAGACCTGGGGAATTTTGGTTCGTTCTTGTTCTGTAGTTCCATCTCCAGTAAACTAGACCCTTTACATATGCAAAATTGGCTAATTTCACCTAGGGTAAAATCTGGGACCATTTTCTTGAGTTGCTGCATTATTTCGCGACTTCGTTTTAATTTGGGATTTGGTGTTTGTGTTTGTGTTCCGTCGTCTGGTGTTTGTACGTCAGCGACGGGGGTTGTTTGATGGTTTTGCAGGGGTAGGCTATAGGTTTTAACCTATAAGCGATTCGCATGTCGTTTTGGCTTTCATGTTCGATTCTTGATACTATATGATGCATTGGAAATTATAGGTACCCTCACGTGGACTTCTAGATGACGAGGATGAGCATGGCGTCATCGACACCAGCAAGCGAAGATCAAGGTGGGTAGATATATATCTATGGGGGAAGTCGGGTTGATGGCGTATAGCACCCCCACAGTTCGTAGTGTAGTGTAGGGTACATTTTATATGGATATGTTCATATGTTTATTATGAGTTTATGAGTATCTAGATAGACTTTGGGAAGTCATGGATAATTTTAGTATAATTAGATGATAGCGTCATTAGTTAGTTTAGTCGCGAACCTTAGAATAAGGTTTGCACCCATACGCACACGCACACATATGTTTACATTGCTTTCCTTGTGCGTTTATGGGGATATGTATATATATACACACACATAGGTATGGGACTACATATATATATTGTTAGTTATATGTATGCCCTAGAGGCCATTACTGTACATAGGATGTATACTGTAGTGGATGCTGGGACATATATAGGGAGGACTTTCTTGCTCGACATGATAGTATGCTATCTGGTTACTCTTTACCTTAACGTGTATACTGATTGTCTCTCTGTTACATGTTGGTAAAGCCCTTAGGATGTGTACTTGACTACCTGGACTATGATGCGGATCATACTAGTGGGGACATGGTAGTCCATAAGTACATCCTTCAAGGTCCCTAGTCGTGGGTGTATCGAGACGGGGCATCGATATACCAGAGTAGACTAGCGTATACCTTCTCGACCCATACAGATGGACGATGGATGATCCCATATCCATTGGTGTTTGACATCAGAGATGATATACGGGTGCTCAGTGGAGACTGGGTACACTGGACGGACTCGCCGAGAACTCCCAGATGGTATTATACCTTACGTCAGATGGCAGTTCTCTGGTGACACTGGTACAGGTTAGTCTGCAGACCCGAGATCGTCATAGAGTCTTGTGTGATTCCCACTGTGCTTTGATTTCCACCTTACCAAGTCCAAGAGGGCGCGCAAAACGGTGGCTTTTGGGTACAGTCCCGAATCACATGGAGGCAATGAGCGATAGGAGGGGATTCGTCTCTCCCGGTATAGGGAGTTGATGTTGCGCTGTGTTCGATTGGCTATAACCAGAAATCCCTGGCCAGGGTTGCTGAGATTTACTGGTAAGTGTTACCAGTATTTTCTCGAACTGTTATAGACCTCATATCGACACGACTTATCGAGCTACTGGGGTCTGACGTTTACCACCCCTAGGCGAGATATGCGACATATCAGACGATCTGACCGGACTGTGCGGTAAGTGTTGCTGGTTGGATTCACAGGAGTGTGAGCGGGCTTGCTCGTCGATCTTCTGATCGCTCAATACCCGGGTGGCCATTACAATTAGCAGACCGCTTGCGGCTTGTGGGTGTTTGATATGATCATCACCTGCTGCCGGCGTATTGACGAGTCTTTAGAGTCCTACACAGAGGTTTCCTGGCTCAAGCGAAACGAAATAGGAGCGCATATGAGATTTGTGCGGGACCGAGAATAATGCGTGTATGTGATACCGTATTCTATTCACGCGATGAATGTATCGATTGGTTGTATGCGATATAACCTAGTTATCGAATCGAGGATTGATTCGATAAGTCGATACATTGGATATTAGTCGGTCATATGCGATGTGACCGGATCGTTAAATCAAGTGTTGATTTAATGATTTAATGTATAATTATATATTTGATATATTACTTTGCATTAAATAATATTGGTTCACTTAAGATGTTTTTCTCACTTGTTTGTGCACATTGTATATGTGATATATTTTTGTGCACAAGTTTGTATCATGTTTGATGATACATGCATACTTGGGTGTATGTTTGAATTAAACCATGATTAGTTAATGGTTAGGGTTTCATTTGCTTTATTTACTTATTCATTTATTTATTCATTTGAGAAAGAAATAAAATGGTGGCTAACTTTGAATTTTCTTTGAAGCTTTGAATAGTTTGACCATTTTGTTTCTTTCCTTAACCCTAACCATTCACTTGAACTATAGTTTATTCTCTACACCAAACCATAGTTGCTAAAATGATAAGAATGACTTTATTTTCATTTTCCATAATTATTATTATATTCTTTTTCTTCTTCTTCTTCTTCTTCTTCTTCTTCAAGAAGAAGAAACCATTCTAGCTTCAATGGTGCCTTGGTAAAAAGAGTGAGAAATCCAATTCTAAAGTAAACCCACTTCCTATTTCTTCATCCTCTACCTCTTGCCAAGTAGTATAGGGTGTTTTCTTCACAAGTTTCATGACTTGGTGAAGTTGGAGCTTGATCTTGTATTGCCTCGATATAGATCATCTTCGGCATCGAAGTCGACGACCTAGCCCGATCATTTCTCCGATGAAATTAACACTAGAGTCCGAGATCCGATGATCGCAGCGAAGGGACATCGTCACGGAGCTATGGAGGTGGAGGACCGGATCTACAAAGGTTGTATTTTCCGTTCACTTTAGAGTAAAGTTGTTTACTTGCATAGTTATCGCCTTAAACTCTAGTCAACGATCGCATTAGGGTTTCTCGGCACCGGAAAAATTTGAATTTGGCATGGTTGATGCCTTGTGGAACCTCTTGAGTGCGCCTAGGAACCCTACAGTGGTATCAGAGCCTAGCTAGAGCCTTAGGCGATGCGTAGACGAAGATAGAAACCCGATCGAACCCGAAACCCTAATTCTAAATCCTTCTCTGTACAAATTTTAAAAATTAGGATTTTTGTGAATTAAAAATATGCAGAAAAATCAGCAGGGAATTGTAAGAATTACTGTGCAGCACGTGCTCATGATTCGATTAAAGCACGGCGGAACCGCGGCACGAGCATGGCTCGTGCGGCGGTTCCGCGGCCATGTAGTGACATTAGCTTTTCAATTTTGCACAGTAATTCCTATATTTTAGTGATGTATTTTCTGGGATATTTTAACTTCTACTCAAGAGTTGAGTTTTCTGGGTTGTATTGGGGACTCGGTGTTTCGATCGGGAAGTTTAACTTCGTCTGTGTTTTTCCGGATAATTTTAGAACATCTTGAAAAGTTCGACCGGATATAAATACCCAATTTTTCCCCTGTTGGGAAATTTCCAATTGTTGGATTTTTCCGTAGTTTAATGACGTTCTAAGTAGTGCAAGTAACGCGATGATTTCTCTAGAAGACAACAAACCTTAACTCGATTATGTGACCGTCTTGAACTGCCCTTTGAACCTTAGGGTTTAGGGCGGTACGGTGTGCCACATGTGAGGCGTTGGCTTGACCCTTCTACGGCTGGACCGTTGGTACTGAGGCATGAAGTGAATGTTTTTAAACTTATATCATGTGTTGATCTGTTTCGGGAAAACTTGGGTGTTTGATTGTTCGATCGGAAAGTTTAACATTTTCTATTTATCTGGAATGTGATACAATATTTGGAATCCACAAGTAGTTATGAGATAACTGATTTGGATGTTATAAACATAGCAGTTTAGTCTCACTTGATCGGTTGCCACGGAATTTTGATGTGATCAAAAGTCTGTCGCAATCACGTAGCGTACGCGGATACTCGCCGGATAAACTTAATAGTCTGCTACACCCTATAGCCCCGACCAAGTGACTGTAGGAGAACCCCGTCGCCGAAAGCATCCGTTCGGGTGCTCGCGGCAGCGGTGTTCCGCCTTGGTGCACTTCGTCGACGGCATCGGGGGTGCGCCCGTCCCCTGAAGTTTGCGACGAGCATTCGATCAGGATGTCGGGAATCTTGTTGAATTGCCCGACTTGATATTTAAAAGTGTTTTCGATAATGAGACTAAAATGCGGGGTTTATAATTGTTAGGCATGCGATGTCTAAGGAATTCATTTGATTAGGCATGCGATGTCTATGCAGGTTGCGGATTCCAACTGTTGTAGTTTTACACTTTCTTTTCTGTGACCGTAAGTGTAATATGTGATATCGCCGGTTTCGTTGCTATATGCCAACGACAATTGGGATACGCATGTTTACTTACGTTGATGACATGTGATGTTATTTGTTGCTGGATATGTTATATTGGATCATCATGTTTGAATAGCCGGGGGGTATTATGTGAGATGAGTGTTTTTCATTTTCATTCATGTAAAAACCTTGTATGTAATATTCTTTTATTGGGGCACTTCCAGGTAGCGGAAGCTGTCACCGTTGATGTATATTATTTACTTTTCCGCACTAGGATAGACCCAAGGAGGAGGGCACAAGTAACCGGGTTCTAGGGTCCAGAGGGAGACCAACTCGAGGAGTCGAGTCCGGGTCTCCTAACTTTAGAATTGGTAGGGTTGCTTGCCGCTCTCGTAGGGGTCTAGGGGTGTGGGTCTGGCTATTCATCGCGACCGTGGAATCCGTGTTTTATACTGGCTCGTATTAAAAACACGGACGTCCTAGTATATCCAATATTTCATATATATTTCTTCTGCTGCGATATCTGTGATGTGATCATTTGATGTTCTGTGATAAATACTGTATATAGTATATATGATATATTATATAGACGTTACTTATGTTTTACACCCGTGCTAGCCCTGCCCCGCTCTGTCGTTAGTTACCTAACCTAACGGTGCACGAGGGGACATTGAGGCGAATGCGGATGGCATAAGTGTACGTCGTATTTATCTGTGATGTTTAGGTGACTTAAATGATGGGACTTCATTAATGTGATTAATGAAAGAAAAGAAGCCTAAGATGTTGTGGAATCGAATTTTCAAAAACAGGTAGCTACAGTTCTTGCTTTGCATCGCGGTGTTCCTTGTAGAACATCCTGCACCTTATTCGATAAGGAAAGGACCGAGATCCTTTCACCGGGAGTGACTCCTTTAGCAATAACTGGCAGATGCTACAACTCTCGGTTTGTCTTTTGATTGCTTCTATAGTTTCTGCTTTGCACAGTGATATATATGATATATCCCGTACCTCACTGGACGAGGAAAGGGCCGACGATCCCTTCACCGGGAGTGACCCCTTTAGGAAAACTGGAAAAGCCTAAAAAACACTCCATTTAAAATTCATTTGATTCTACAACGATATCAAGTTCATTACGCAATAGGTTTTCAGAAAAACCTGTCGTAGCCCTCCGTCATTTCAGATAAGTCCTACTTAGTATTCGTGCTACGTTTGTTGACCTCCGTCAAGACGTAGTGTGCGGTAGCTAACTAGTATTTATCTGCTTATGCATATGATGCAGATTGGATTAGGGTAGTCGTGCGACCTTGTTGACCTCCGTCAAGGGTCGTGCGGGTGGGTTTAATTCAATCAAGAAATGACGGGTTGAACTTGACTAGTAGCCTATGGTTTGTTGACCTCCGTCAAGATCATAGGGTGCTAGGGGAAAAATTATCGGGAATTTCAAGTGTTTAAATTTGCAATGAGATTGCATACCTTCTATGAGATAGTTGGATCCCGATACCCGCTGCGAGTAAGAGTTACTCCTGGGAGAGTTTTACACATTACAATTAGCCGATCAAGTAGGTGTCTAGAAAGGTGTCAACGAGGTTACGCCTCTGGGAAAACGAGGTTTACATTAATTAGGTTCGTGCGAAAGCACGGGGGACCTCCCTCAAAGTACCGACACTGGCCTGGCTGAAAGATTGGCGAACTTGTAGTGTGTAATTAATCCCAGCTAGTCTTTCCTTTTAGGGTTTGAAGGAAGATTTGATAAAAAAAACAGTGGGAGCCATCCTGATTAGATAAAATAATAACCAATCTATTCTTGCAAGAGCGCACGCTGAGTGTTTTCTGTAAGTCCATATTGCGACCCCCGGTTCTTACGGGGAGGCGGAAACGGTATAAAATCAAAATTTTTATCGCAAGAGGCAACATGGACTAACTTATGGTCGGGATCGTTACCTAAACTAAAACTAGCAAACTAAGCTAAAGATGTTTAGCTACTCGGATGAAGATGGTTATACCTAAACTTGAACTCCTTCTCTTCAAGCTCCGGTGGTGGTCCGATGGCTCCTTCTCGTCGTCTCCGTACGCCGAAGATAGATCCACTTGAAAGCTCCAACCTTTAGCTCCTTCTTCGGTCTTTGAAGAAACTAGTTCACTTGGTTTGCTAAACCTAGTGAACTAGAATGAGTAGAGAGGAAGTAGAATGGGATTTTATCTGTGGTTCTTGATTCTCAACTCATGAGACAAGAGAACCATAGATCAAGAGAGGGAGCAAGAGGTTGAGGGTGAGAGCAAGGGGAGAGCTCAAGAACAAGAGAGAGAATGAGCAAGAAAGAATGAGGCTCTCTTTTCTCTCTCACCCTCTCATAATCCAAAGTGATCATAACTCATCATATCAAAAAAGTCTTTTGGTGATGGTTAGAAGCAACCATAAGGTTATCATATCATGCACTCATTTTACTCAAAAAGCAAGCAAGAAAAAAGTCTTTGGCATGAAATGATAACCATGGTTATCATGATGGTCAACTAGTCAAGCCTAGTCAACCGGTCAACAAGTCAACAAAAGTCAACAAGTCACCAAAGTCAACAAGTCAACAAAAGTCAACAAGTCAACAACCATATCACCATAATACTTAATTAATATAATAGTTAATCACATATCATATTCTCATTAGGGTTGAGCAAAAAGTCAAAAGTCAACGGTCAACTGTCAACAACCCTAATGAGAATCCACTGCCTCTGCCTCCCTGTCAACTGTGCATACACACCCGCATCCGCGTTCCGAGGAACACGAATGCAAACTGGATAAATCCAATCCCATAAGGTACACTAGGATCTGGCTTAAACCAAAGCCCGCTAGTGTAAACTGTCCGGACACTGTACGCGCACAAGTGCACGGATGTGACCGAACCCTGTCGCAAAACCATGCGACCTGTCGCAATACCATGCGACCTCTACTCTTTTGCCTAAAGGAGAAAAGCTTTCTGTGTGGGACTCTAAAGACTCGACACTACGCTGGCAGTGGGTTTAACCACAGACCGCAAGCGGCACTAGCTGTGCGTAACGGTCCCCAGGTAATGCCGACAAGAAGACCGACGAGGCGAAACCCATCTGAACTCCTACTGAGCCTGAGTGTGACATTCTCCGTACAGTCCGGTCTGTTCGTCTGATACATCGCATGGCGGGCCTAGGGGGCGGTAAACGTCAGTCCCCCAATAGCGGTACAAGTCGTGCCGGAGTGAAGCCCAATACACCCTGAGATAACACTGGAAACCTACCAGTATATCTCGTTTGCCCTGGCCAGGGACTACTCGTGTAATGGCTCTCCTAGACACAGCGCGATGTCAACCCCCAATACCGGGAGAGACGAATCCTGTCTAACCGTCACTGCCTCCAAGTGCTTCGGGACTGCACCCAACCACCACCTATTTGCACGACTCCTTTGAGCCGTGGTAGGGTAGTGATCAAAGTACAGTGGGAACACACCCGAGGCGAAGTGACAGTGTCAAGTCAGCGGACTAAGCTGTACTCATGTCACCTGGGAACTGATAACTGACGATAGGTATAATACCAACTAGTCAGTTCCCGACGAGTCCTGTCCAGTGTACCCGTAACCTAACGAGCACCCGCATACTATCTCAAGTACGACGTACTGACGGCTGTGGGACAGACCGTCTCCCACACTGGGATGAGAAGCGCATGCGCTGGTCTACTCCGGAGTATCGATGCCCTGTCTCGATAGTCCTGCGACCAGGGACCTGAATAAGGATGTGCTTATAGATTACCCAGCCCCCACTAGTGTGACTGCCATCACAACGCTGGTAATCAAGCAAAGATCCTAAGGGCTCCACTAATGCGTATAAGTGATATACTGAAATAAACACAAGTACACATTGAAGTAGAAACAAACCAAGTAGCATACTACTATTTTGAGCAAGATTGTATATACAAGGTGAATATCCCAAGCATCCATTAAGTAATATACAAACTAGTATGATACAGTAATGGCCTCTAGGGCATATACACTAACAATCTCCCACTTGCACTAAGGCCATGTACTGGCGTATCGAAGACCTATCATCTCGATCAGCCGCTCGAACTGAGTCTGGGGCAGGGCCTTGGTGAATGGATCAGCAGTGTTATCTTCTGAAGCGACTCTCCGAACCTCGATCTCCTGGCGATCTACGATCTCCCTGATCAGGTGATACCGCCTTAAGATGTGCCTGGATTTCTGATGGGACCTGGGTTCCTTCGCTAAAGCTATAGCCCCGTTGTTGTCGCAATACAGAGGTATTGGATCAACAATGGACGGAACCACCTGAAGTTCTTTCAAGAACTTCCTCATCCAGACAGCTTCTTTTGCGGCATCAGATGCAGCGATGTATTCCGCTTCCATCGTCGAGTCTGCAACGGTTTCCTGTTTGGAACTCTTCCAACACACCGCCCCTCCATTGAGGGTAAAGACAAAACCCGACATGGACTTGGAATCATCCTTGTCACTCTGGAAGCTGGAGTCAGCAAAGGCCTCGATCTGGAGGTCCTTTCCGCCATACACCAAGAACATCTCCTTAGTCCTCCTCAGGTACTTGAGAATGTTCTTTACCGCTATCCAATGTTTCTCCCCAGGGTTTGACTGATACCGGCTTACTACACTCAGTGCATAAGCTACATCCGGTCTGGTACACAACATCGCATACATTATAGAGCCTACCGCAGAAGCGTAGGGTATAATAGACATGCGATCCCTCTCCAAATCAGTCTTGGGAGACATCTCTTTAGAGAGGGTGATCCCGTGACAAGCCGGTAGGTTACCGCGCTTGGAATCTTCCATACTGAATCTTTTCAGTACGGTGTCGATGTACCTGGACTGAGAAAGTCCCAATATCCTCTTGGATCTATCACGATGGATCCGGATCCCCAGGATGTATGAGGCATCACCCAGGTCTTTCATGGAGAACCTTTGTGACAAGAACCCCTTGACAGATTGTAGCATAGGAATATCATTTCCTATTAAGAGAATGTCATCCACGTATAAAACGAGGAATACTACAGTTCTCGCTACAAATCTACTATAGATGCATGGTTCATCTGGATTTTTGATAAAGCCAAATTCTTTGACCGTCTCATCAAAGCAGATGTTCCAACTCCGCGATGCCTGCTTTAGTCCATAGATGGACTTAAGTAACTTGCACACCTTTCCGCTGCTCCCACTCTGAATGAAACCCTCTGGCTGATCCATATAGACACACTCCTCTAAATTTCCATTTAGAAAAGCGGTTTTTACGTCCATCTGCCAAATCTCATAATCGTGGAAGGCAGCAATGGCAAGAAGGATCCGAATGGATTTCAGCATGGCTACTGGAGAAAAGGTTTCGTCGTAGTCCAAGCCAGGTCTTTGACGAAAACCCTTTGCTACCAGCCTAGCTTTATAGGTCTCAACCTGTCCATCTACACCAATCTTCCTTTTGAAGATCCACTTGCATCCTACGGGTTTTACCCCGTCTGGAGCAATGTCCAACGTCCATACCTTGTTGGTGTACATGGACTCCATTTCGGTCCGCATTGCATCCAGCCATTTCACTGAGTCAACGCTCTGAACGGCCTGCTGGAAGCTAGTAGGCTCATCATAATCTATGATGCAATCCTCTCTATCCCCGTCTATGAGAAAACCGTAGTATCTCTCAGGCGGATGAGACTGCCTACTACTTCTGCGGAGCGGCGTAGGAATGTCCTGTTCTTCCGAACCTTCTGGTTCCACTAAACTTTCAGTAACAGTCCGTGGTTCTGGAATTTCTTCCAGTTCTACTGTGCTCCCACTTATCTGGTTTTCCAAAAACTCAGTTTCCAAGAAGTAGGCATGACGAGAAACAAGAACTTTTTGTTCCTCTTCACAGTAGAAGAAATATCCTTTTGAGTTCTTTGGATACCCCACAAACTTGCACTGTACTGAGCGTGCCTCGAGCTTGTCCGCATGCTGCTTTTTGACAAAAGCCGGACATCCCCATGTCTTAATGTGCTTAAGATAGGGTCTCTTCCCACACCACATTTCATATGGTGTGGAAGGCACAGTCTTAGTCGGAACTCGGTTCAAAAGGTACGCTGCTGATTCTAGCGCATACCCCCAGAATGATCGCGGTAACTCAGCATTACCCATCATGGACCGCACCATATCCAATAGGGTGCGGTTCCGTCTCTCCGATACACCGTTATGTTGCGGGGTGTATGGAGGAGTAAGCTGAGAGAGAATTCCGTTCTCTTTTAAATAGTCCAGGAACTCGGCACTTAAGTATTCTCCACCTCGATCCGATCTTAGAATCTTAATACTTTTGCCGGTCTGTTTCTCTACTTCATTCTTATACTCCTGGAATTTTCCAAAGGCCTCGGACTTATGTTTCATCAAGAAGACATAACCGTACCTTGAGAAGTCATCCGTAAAAGTAATGAAGTAAGAATGTCCGCTTCGGGCATGTGTAGACATTGGACCGCACACGTCACTGTGTACGAGTCCCAAGAGCTCGCTCGCTCTTACTCCATGTCCAGTAAACGGAGTCTTTGTCATCTTTCCTTTGAGACAAGATTGACAAGTGGCATACGATTGATATTCGAACGCATTCAAATATCCTTCTGTATGTAACTTAGTCAACCTTCTCTCATTGATGTGACCCAATCTACAATGCCATAAGAAAGTCTGATTTATTTCCGGAGACTTTCTTTTGTGTGTATTATGGACGTTGAAAATTTGTGGTTGGTTTAACACGTATATACCATTACTCAATGTACCTGACCCAATCAAAACTTGATTAAGGTGAATGTTTACAACATTACTTACAAACGCAAATTCATAACCTTCTTTAGAAACTAAAGATACAGAAATGATATTACAAGTTGCGTTGGGTACAAAAAAGCAATTACGCAAAACCAAAACATGTCCATCTGACATTCCCAGGTGATAGTCCCCCACGGCTTTAGCATCCATGCTAGCTCCGTTCGCAACTTTGAGGGTCATGTCACCTGCCTTCAAAACCCTACGGTTTCTCAACGCCTGCAAAGAATTACAGATATGAGATCCTGATCCGGTATCCAATACCCAGGAAGTAGAGTTTATTGAAAGACAATTTTCAATAACATACACACCTGAAGCTGAAGCTGCAACCTGCTTCAATTCCTGTGTTCTGGCCTTCCAGGCCCTGCAATCATTCTTCCAGTGTCCTTTCTTATGACAATAGAAGCATTCTTCCTTATCCACAAGCTTCCCCGCTATCTTTGTTGCTTTGCCTTTTCCCTTCGTATCCACTTTACCAACACCGCCCCTTGGTTTGGCGGGGGCCTTCTTCTTCTTTCCCTTGGCTTTCGCCTTGGACCTAGAAGAAGATGATCCTCCTACAAACAAAGTGGATGTTTCCCTACCTTTCTGTAGGGTGCCCTCTGCGCTCCTCAGCATGTTGAGGAGCTCTGATAGTTCAACCTCTTTTTCTTGTAGGTTGAAGTTCAGTATAAACTGGGCGTAAGTGGAAGGAAGGGACTGGAGAACTATATCCGTATATAGCTCACTCTCCAATGTGATCCCTAGGTCAGCGAGCTCCTCAATGAAGCCGATCATCTTTAGCACATGCTCGGCTACTGATGATCCGACGGCCATTCTTGTCGAAAATAACTTTTTCGACGCTTCGTATCTTGCGATACGTGATTGCTCTCCATACAGTTCTTTTGTATGGAGCAATATGGACTCCATGTCCATATTCTCATGCCTCCTCTGATGTTCGTTGTCCATCGAGGCAAGCAGGAGGCACTTGGCCTTCGCGCTATCAATCTCCCAAGTCTTGCGGATTTCCTTATCCGCGACACTGGAAGTTGGACCAGGGACAGGGGGAGCTTTGGTGGTAAGAAGATACCCCAGCTTGTCATAAGTGATTGCTATCGTGACATTCCTGAGCCAATCTTTGTAGTTTGGCCCTGTCAGTTTGTTTTTATCTAGGAGTAACTTAAGTCCAGTCATGTTGATTGGTCGCTGCAATTAGGAGAGAGAAGAAGAAACACTCAGCATGATGCTCTTGCAAGTTTAGAGTGGTTTTTAGTTTGTCTAAACAGGATGGCTCCCACTGTTTCTCGAATCCCTCCTCAAACCATAAAGGAAGAATTAGTCAGGATCAATCCCACCGTACAATACTTGCTTAACCGTTCAGCCAGGCCGGTGTCGGTACTTCGAGGGAGGTTTTCCAACGCTTTCGCGAAGTTCCTTAATTAGAGAACCTCTTTTCCCTGGGGGCGTAGCCCCGCTAACACCTTTCTAGGCACCTACTAGGTTTATAGCATTGATCGTTAAGTGAGAAATTTCCCGAGGAGTAGCATATACTCACAGTAGGATCGGGATCCAAATATCATCGCGTGACGAAACTGAAGGAATCCTACCAGAATCATCACACTCCAAATGGTATGCAAATCTAGCAAGTTTCAGTACTTATGAAACTCCCGATGTGGATTTTTGCCCCATGCTCTTATGACCTTGACTTTGGCCAACAAATCATAAGTCACATGTCAAGTTCTGCCCGTCGTTCTCCAGGTTAATTTGAATCCACCCGCACCTACCCTTGACTTTGGCCAACAAGGCAGTACGACTGTTCCAAACCAACGCATCTATCTATGCTGCACATGAATACCCAATAGCTACCAATCACTGTGCCTTGACTTTGGCCAACAAACACAGCTTGAATACTATTGACTATTCATGTGAAACGACGGAGGGCTACGGATGGTTTTGGCGAAACCGTGAACGTAGTGAACTTGATTTAATCGATGGAACGAGATAGCTTTTAGAAGGAGTGGCTCAAGCTCCGCATTTAAAAGTTATTTTGAAAAGAACCGAGTGGTTTTTCGAAAGTGTTCCAACGACTTTAACTTGGTTTATTATCTTGCATTAGTTCTTTTAATGCGTGATATTCTTGCATTAGTACTTTTAATGCGTCCCATCATTTAACCCTACCATTGCAGAAAACAACCAAAATATGACGTACGCTTATGCCATTCGCATTCGCCACTGGGCCCCGTCATTACCCGTTAGGTTACTTAACTAACGACAGAGCGGGGGCTGGGCTAGCGCGTCTGTAAAACATAAGCAACGCCTAAATAGTAAGCAATGATAGACATTACAGATCACAGATGAATGCATTGGATATACTAGCAATCCGCAATCCTTTCGAGCCTGAAACGAAAAGCGGATAACACGGTCGCGGTGAATAGCCAAATACCCCACCCAAGACCCCTACGGGTGCGGCAAACTACCCGCCAAGTACTCGGTAGTTTGTGCACCCCTCCATGGGTCTATCCTAGGAGCAAAAACAGTAAAAAGAATTATACAATGACGGCTACAACCCCGACCCGGTTGTGCGGCCAAACAAATAATATTATTACATCAATTTACATTTACAATGAATGAAAGAAAAACAAAAGCTCATCTCACATCCACCCCGGCTATTCACCCGCGACAGTCCAACACATTCATATACACATTCCAGCACATTACAGATCATGTATAACCCCGACTAATCGACTTATAGCGATTAGCCGACGTTCAATACATGCAAGCATCACAGATATAACCATCATAGTCAAAGTGCAATGAAGTTCGGAAAAAATACGGAATTATAGGACCCCAAAAGGAAATTTCTTTTCTGTAAAATCTGGGCACATATAATATATCTCAAAAATCCCAAAACCAACACAGACACACACTGCACGAAAAACGACGCACTAAAGACAACAAACCGCGGCGCTTCCGCGGCGTCCAAGAAGGGTCACGCGGCGGAAGCGCGGCGGTTTAGACGAATTGGTGAATCGTTTTTCATGGGTGTTCTAACAAAACCCTGAGACGAATTTAGGAGTATGAAGTTTTTCATTTTGACCAGAAAAAATTTCAACAGAAACTCAGTTTTTGTAGTTTTCCGGTTTTGTGATTTTTTTCGGTTCCGAACTTCGTTACACTTTACTACCTAGCTAGTTTAAGTTTAGTTAGGCTCTGATACCACTGTAAGTCCATATTGCGACCCCCGGTTCTTACGGGGAGGCGGAAACGGTATAAAATCAAAATTTTTATCGCAAGAGGCAACATGGACTAACTTATGGTCGGGATCGTTACCTAAACTAAAACTAGCAAACTAAGCTAAAGATGTTTAGCTACTCGGATGAAGATGGTTATACCTAAACTTGAACTCCTTCTCTTCAAGCTCCGGTGGTGGTCCGATGGCTCCTTCTCGTCGTCTCCGTACGCCGAAGATAGATCCACTTGAAAGCTCCAACCTTTAGCTCCTTCTTCGGTCTTTGAAGAAACTAGTTCACTTGGTTTGCTAAACCTAGTGAACTAGAATGAGTAGAGAGGAAGTAGAATGGGATTTTATCTGTGGTTCTTGATTCTCAACTCATGAGACAAGAGAACCATAGATCAAGAGAGGGAGCAAGAGGTTGAGGGTGAGAGCAAGGGGAGAGCTCAAGAACAAGAGAGAGAATGAGCAAGAAAGAATGAGGCTCTCTTTTCTCTCTCACCCTCTCATAATCCAAAGTGATCATAACTCATCATATCAAAAAAGTCTTTTGGTGATGGTTAGAAGCAACCATAAGGTTATCATATCATGCACTCATTTTACTCAAAAAGCAAGCAAGAAAAAAGTCTTTGGCATGAAATGATAACCATGGTTATCATGATGGTCAACTAGTCAAGCCTAGTCAACCGGTCAACAAGTCAACAAAAGTCAACAAGTCACCAAAGTCAACAAGTCAACAAAAGTCAACAAGTCAACAACCATATCACCATAATACTTAATTAATATAATAGTTAATCACATATCATATTCTCATTAGGGTTGAGCAAAAAGTCAAAAGTCAACGGTCAACTGTCAACAACCCTAATGAGAATCCACTGCCTCTGCCTCCCTGTCAACTGTGCATACACACCCGCATCCGCGTTCCGAGGAACACGAATGCAAACTGGATAAATCCAATCCCATAAGGTACACTAGGATCTGGCTTAAACCAAAGCCCGCTAGTGTAAACTGTCCGGACACTGTACGCGCACAAGTGCACGGATGTGACCGAACCCTGTCGCAAAACCATGCGACCTGTCGCAATACCATGCGACCTCTACTCTTTTGCCTAAAGGCGAAAAGCTTTCTGTGTGGGACTCTAAAGACTCGACACTACGCTGGCAGTGGGTTTAACCACAGACCGCAAGCGGCACTAGCTGTGCGTAACGGTCCCCAGGTAATGCCGACAAGAAGACCGACGAGGCGAAACCCATCTGAACTCCTACTGAGCCTGAGCGTGACATTCTCCGTACAGTCCGGTCTGTTCGTCTGATACATCGCATGGCGGGCCTAGGGGGCGGTAAACGTCAGTCCCCCAATAGCGGTACAAGTCGTGCCGGAGTGAAGCCCAATACACCCTGAGATAACACTGGAAACCTACCAGTATATCTCGTTTGCCCTGGCCAGGGACTACTCGTGTAATGGCTCTCCTAGACACAGCGCGATGTCAACCCCCAATACCGGGAGAGACGAATCCTGTCTAACCGTCACTGCCTCCAAGTGCTTCGGGACTGCACCCAACCACCACCTGTTTGCACGACTCCTTTGAGCCGTGGTAGGGTAGTGATCAAAGTACAGTGGGAACACACCCGAGGCGAAGTGACAGTGTCAAGTCAGCGGACTAAGCTGTACTCATGTCACCTGGGAACTGATAACTGACGATAGGTATAATACCAACTAGTCAGTTCCCGACGAGTCCTGTCCAGTGTACCCGTAACCTAACGAGCACCCGCATACTATCTCAAGTACGACGTACTGACGGCTGTGGGACAGACCGTCTCCCACACTGGGATGAGAAGCGCATGCGCTGGTCTACTCCGGAATATCGATGCCCTGTCTCGATAGTCCTGCGACCAGGGACCTGAATAAGGATGTGCTTATAGATTACCCAGCCCCCACTAGTGTGACTGCCATCACAACGCTGGTAATCAAGCAAAGATCCTAAGGGCTCCACTAATGCGTATAAGTGATATACTGAAATAAACACAAGTACACATTGAAGTAGAAACAAACCAAGTAGCATACTACTATTTTGAGCAAGATTGTATATACAAGGTGAATATCCCAAGCATCCATTAAGTAATATACAAACTAGTATGATACAGTAATGGCCTCTAGGGCATATACACTGACAATTTCTTCTCTCTCTCTCCAGGTAGCGACCATTTCACGCCTTAATCTAGATATTAAAACAGATATATTGACCGAACCTGCTTGTTATACTGAGCTGGGGAACGTTGGTCCCGCTCCGACTTATAATTGTTATAAGACATAGCAGGAAATTGGGGATTACCAGAATTCCCGTGCCGCCCAAACGAAGAAAGTGCATACTGATGCATCATCTTCGGGTGTGTTCATTACAGAGAACTGTTTCTCAGTATCCTTTACGTCCTGGGTATGTGATACCGGATCAGGATCCCGCATATGTAATTTGTTACATGGGCTACAGATAGGTAAAGAACTGAGAACGGGTGATAGGTTTCATGAGAAAGAAAACGGGGCAAGTGTTGCAGCCAAGTCTGTTGGTCACTGTCACCCTGTATTACCAATACATTGATTCTGAACAAATGCTATTAGATACCGAACCTGATATACAAAATCATATCAGTCTCTTTATTAGTAAAGAAAGAATATAATTTGTTATTGTTGGATAATGTTTTGAACATTTCCTATTTCAAAAGTTGATCGGTTCAGGCACGTTATCTAAAAGCATTAACGTTCTAAATCAAACTACAGTTCCTTGTATACAGAACACACACAAGAGGAAGAGTTCAGAAATGAACGAATCCTTCTTGAGGCATTGTAGACTAGGTCATATCAATGCGACCCGACTGGCTGAAGTTACATATAGATGCATATTTAAATTAGTTTGAATTTACATCTTATGAAACTTGCCGGTCATGTCACAGAGCTAAGATGACCATAGCTCTGTTTATTGGAAGCAGAGAAAGAGTTAGTAAACTCTTGGGATGATACATGTTGATGTATGTAAGGTCCCCTGTCTACATATGCCAGGACCAGTTCTTTGTACTTCGTTACATTCTCTGATAATCTCTCAAGATTCAGACATATGTTCCTGTTGAAACACAAGTCCGAACCTTTTGAGATATTCACAGAATATAAGCTAGAAGTAGAGAACCAATACGGGTATAAGTATTATGTCCTTTGATGTGATCAGGGAGGAGAATACTTGTGCATAGAATTCTTAGACTATTCTAAAGGAGAATGAGATTCTCTCTCAGCATTATTCCTCCGAATACACCATAGCACGATGGTATATCGGGGCGGAGCAATAGCACCCTATATAATATGGTGTGCTCTATGATGAGTACTACTGAGTTTCCTATCTCCTTTTGGGAGTTATGCACTTGAGAAGTTGCATACCTATTGAATAAAGGTTCTGATCAAATCAGTTGCCTACCACTTCATATGTGATATGGAAAGGCAAGAGCCCATATCTTAAGATTTGGGGTTGTCCGGCCTATGTCTAAAAGCAAATCTGGACAAGCTCGAGGCAAGGTCAGTTATGTAGAACTGGAATGGTTCCAACTATACAAACTACAGCTGATGATTTGATAGAACCAAAGGATTCAATAGTCACCGACGAACCTCAGCCTCTCCGCCGATCTAGTAGGGTTCCTCACCCACTTGAGAGATACTTCAATTTCTCTATGACAGTGGGAGCGAGGATTGCATCATGAGATGATGACCCAACTAGCTTCGAGCCGGGCATCAGGAGTGGGACTCTGTAAGAATAGCTGGATGCTTAGCGATCTGAGATGGAATCCTTATACACCAACAAAGTATGGACTTTGGTTGCTATATCTGAAGGGTTAAATCCCCATCAGGAGCAAGTATATCTTGAGAAGATTACTTGGTGTACATGGAAAAGTTGAGACTTTCAAAGCTAGACTTGTTAAAGGTTTGCATCATTGACCAGGTATGGATTATGTTGAAACCTTTTCTAAGGATCTATGCTTAAGTCCATCCAGATCCTACTTGCCACGGCTACATACCATGACTACGATATCTGGCGGTTGGGTGTCATGACTGCTTTTCTAAATGATGTTTTAGAAGAGAAAGTCTATAAGTACACAGTCAGAAGGCTTCGTAGACAGTGGGAGCAGCGGAAATGTGTGCAAGATGTTTTATGTGATGAAGCAGGCATCGCGGATTTGGAACATCTGATTTGATGAGTTAGTCAAACAGTTTGACATCATCAAAATGGTAGATGAACCTTATATTTACAAAAAGGTAGTAGGGAGTATGGTAGTGATCCTCGTAGAGTACGTGGGTGACATACTCTTAATAGGGAAGGAGTTTCCTATGCTACACTCGGTCAATCTCCGCTTATCACAAGGATTCTCCATATAGGATCAAAGTGATACCTCCTAAATCCTGAGTTTTCATCTATGAGATAGATGTAATTGGATGTTAGGATACTCACTAGATGTAGTGAGATGGTATCAATCGATCCTGGGGAGAATCACTGGGAGGGTTCCAGGGTGATAAAGACGACTGAATGTCAGTCACAGGCATTGTCTTTACCCTCAGTAAAGGGACGGTATGTTGGAAGAGTTCCAAGCTAGATACCGTGGCATACTACATGATAAAGGATGGATACATCGCTACTTAAGATGCTACCAAAGAGGTTGTCTGGGTGTATATTAGTTCATGAGATGAACTTAGTTCCTCCCATTGAGTGACAATGGAGTTGTGGCTTATGCCAAGGAACGTCCGTCCCATCAATGATCCAGACGTATTCTGAGGCAGCATCACCTGATCATGGAGATAGTTGATCTCCAGAGTGATCGAGGTTAGGAGAGTAGACTCAGAGGACAACACGGCGGATCCACTCACAAAGGCCTTTTCCCAGAGAGAGACTTTTATGGGATGGTTGAGTATGAGATACTACAACCACTGCTATAGATGGCCCTAGTGCAAGTGGGAGATTGTTAGTTATATGTATGCCCTAGAGGCCATTACTGTACATAGGATGTATATTGTAGTGGATGTTGGGACATATATAGGGAGGACTTTCTTGCTCGACATGATAGTATGCTATCTGGTTACTCTTTACCTTAACGTGTATACTGATTGTCTCTCTGTTACATGTTGGTAAAGCCCTTAGGATGTGTACTTGACTACCTGGACTATGATGCGGATAATACTAATGGGGACATGGTAGTCCATAAGTACATCCTTCAATGTCCCTAGTCGTGGGTGTATCGAGACGGGGCATCGATATACCGAGTAAACTAGCGTATACCTTCTCAACCTATACAGATGGGTGATGGATGATCCCATATCCATTGGTGTTTGACATCAGAGATGATATACGGGTGCTCAGTGGAGACTGGGTACACTGGACGGACTCGCCGAGAACTCCCAGATGGTATTATACCTTACGTCAGATGGCAGTTCTCTGGTGACACTGGTACAGGTTAGTCTGTAGACCCGAGATCGTCATAGAGTCTTATGTGATTCCCACTGTGCTTTGATTTCCACCTTACCACGTCCAAGAGGGCGTGCAAAACGGTGGCTTTTGGGTACAGTCCCGAATCACATGGTGGCAATGAGCGATAGGAGGGGATTCGTCTCTCCCGGTATAGGGAGTTGATGTTGCGCTGTGTTTGATTGGTTATAACTGGAAATCCCTGGCCAGGGTTGCTGAGATTTACTGGAAAGTGTTACCGGTAGTTTCTCGAACTGTTATAGACCTCATATCGACACGACTTATCGAGCTACTGGGGTCTGACGTTTACCACCCCTAGGCGAGATATGCGACATATCAGACGATCAGACAGGACTGTGCGGTAAGTGTTGCTGGTTGGATTCACAGGAGTGTGAGCGGGCTTGCTCGTCGATCTTCTGATCGCTCAATATCCGGGTGGTCGTTACGTTTAGCAGACCGCTTGCGGCTTGTGGGTGTTTGATATGATCATCACCTGCTGCCGGCGTATTGACGAGTCTTTAGAGTCCTACACAGAGGTTTACTGGCTCAAGCGAAACGAAATAGGAGCGCATATGAGATTTGTGCGGGACCGAGAATAATGCGTGTATGTGATATCGTATTCTATTCTCGCGATGAATGTATCGATTGGTTGTATGCGATATAACCTAGTTATCGAATCGAGGATTGATTCGATAAGTCGATACATTGGATATTAGTCGGTCATATGCGATGTGACCGGATCGTTAAATCAAGTGTTGATTTAATGATTTAATATATAATTATATATTTGATATATTACTTTGCATTAACTAATATTGGTTCACTTAAGATGTTTTTCTCACTTGTTTGTGCACATTGTATATGTGATATATTTTTGTGCACAAGTTTGTATCATGTTTGATGATACATGCATACTTGGGTGTATGTTTGAATTAAACCATGGTTAGTTAATGGTTAGGGTTTCATTTGCTTTATTTACTTATTCATTTATTTATTCATTTGAGAAAGAAATAAAATGGTGGCTAACTTTGGATTTTCTTTGAAGCTTTATGAAGATTTGAATAGTTTGACCATTTTGTTTCTTTCCTTAACCCTAACCATTCACTTAAACTATAGTTTATTCTCTACACTAAACCATGGTTGCTAAAATGATAAGAATTACTTTATTTTCTTTTTCCATAATTATTATTATATTCTTTTTCTTCTTCTTCTTCTTCAAGAAGAAGAAACCATTCAAGCTTCAATGGTGCCTTGGTAAAAAGAGTGAGAAATCCAATTCTAAAGTAAACCCACTTCCTATTTCTTCATTTTCTACCTCTTGCCAAGTAGTATAGGGTGTTTTCTTCACAAGTTTCATGACTTAGTGAAATTGGAGCTTGATCTTGAGTTGCCTCGACGTAGATCATCTTCGGCATCGAAATCGACGACCTAGCCCGATCATTTCTCCGATGAAATCAACACTAGAGTCTGAGATCCGATGATCGCAGCGAAGGGACATCGTCACGGAGCTATGGAGGTGGAGGACCGGATCTACAAAGGTTGTATTTTCCGTTCACTTTAGAGTAAAGTTGTTTACTTGCATAGTTATCGCCTTAAACTCTAGTCAACGATCGCATTAGGGTTTCTCGGCACCGGAAAAATTTGAATTTGGCATGGTTGATGCCTTGTGGAACCTCTTGAGTGTGCCTAGGAACCCTACATATATATGTATACCTATACATGGATGATGAGGATTTTAGATGGTACTTGGAGATGAGTCGATGAGATTAGGCATGATGCCGTGAGATCGGTGATATGTTTTAGTTCGTATTATGAGATACGACTTGAGATTATAGCGGGCCTTAGGCGTGTGTTTTCATACACGCATATATATATATATATATATATATTGTATCAGTATGTACTAGACTTATATTAGTACCCCTAATACAGGATATGATGATAATGGATACCAGATGAATAATGAGATGAATGTGATATTTGACCCGTACCCAGATTTGGGATACCGTACGACGGATTTACGTACGAGCTATATATTGATGATAGATCCGCACTCTTGACTCGAGGATGTCATAATATATATTGTATCGTATGTGATACTATTGAAGCGGGATCACCAACTATTATATTTATATATATCGACTCAGATTTAGGTGGTTTTCCCTTACCCTTTCGGTTAGACTGTTCGTTTAGTCCTGTAGTTTACTTGTAGATGTTAGACTAGACTCGAGTCATACCTATTTCCAAAACTAACGAATCGTGAGTATTTTAAAGACAGGCCAAGGGATTCTACGGATATTTCAAAGGACGTACCTCTTTTCTTAAACACACCGTAGCCCCTATTTTTCCAAAATACCACGATTTGTGTGATTTTAAATGATAAACTGTATGACTCGTATAACTAATGTAGGTTCCTTATTGTTGCATTTACTTTCCATTTCCATATATTCATGTAGTTATTAGCGCATTGCATGCTTATATACTTGAGATTTATGTTAGATTAAACCCATGCTGTCAGGACACCAGCACCATTATCGATGATGCGTATGCTCTACGAACACCTGCTTGCCGGCTCACACACTTCATCATCGATAATTGCTATGTCACTACACAGTAGGATTGCTGACATCAGGATATGACTCCTTGCATGATATACTGATATGCTTACATTTCTATTATATGTCGCATACATCATGCTTTATGATTATACGCATTGAGATATGTTGTTTCCATGATATTTCTGGATTTGAGAACCGTGGGTATTTCAAAAGAAAGTATGTACTGTTTTAAAAACCCGGTTTCTCTTGAAATGATATTTCAGCAGCCACCATGAGTTTTATCGGTCCTGATATATATACCCCATGCGAGGAGGCGTCGTGGGCCATGTGCGGGTATATGGTGGGGCCCGGAGGTACCCCGGGGCAAGAAAGGTATGTCGATGGACCACGCTGATGAGCCTGACAGGGGAATCATACCTACCGGTGATAGTATTTGGGCTCGGCGGATATCCGGAGGATACTGACCGGAATCGAGAGATGATATGGGCCGATCCGGACTGACGGAGCCCGAAGGCCAATCCGGACTGACAGAGCCCGAGATATGAGGATTTACGTGTCGATGCTGGACACGGGTTTCATGATGTTTTCGAGTGTCGATACTGGACACTCAGGTTCCATGATTTTGATGTGTCGCGAGGGACACACGTTGATTTATATCCCCATACTTTCATGCATATGCTTTTATGATATTTACGTACATGATATTGTTGTGATATTGGTTGACCCGTGGACGAGATCCCCATGCATACAGGCATTAATTACATAGTTGTATGATATCCACATATTTATAGACTTCATGATATAGTTGATACTGATTTCATGTTGATTACATTGATCATACCTCATACTATGATATTTTGCTACCCGAGGCACTGACACGAGCACTTAGTATTATACTTATGTTTAGATGTTTACCCTTGCCACCTTATCATGCTTCAGAATTTATTATATTGAGTATGTGTGTGTGTGTGTGTGTGTGTGTATATTACTGATCGTTTTGACCTAGGATTGAGTCATACATACGATTTCTGCTCTGTGATGTTTTCTACTCACGAGTTGGCAACTCACTCCGTTGTGCCACAGTTTCTTGCAGGTCTTGCCGTACAGGTCTCATTGCGGCTTTCTGGCACACTGCTTCCATTCTGGGTGATTGCTTTGGTAGATGGGTTCACTCGCATCGTGACCACCCTTGTATTTTATTTTCATTGTTGTATCTAGAAACTCCATCAACCAGACTTGTATATTATTTCACACTTAGAAAATCAGTTGCTATTCTTTCGACCTTAGAGTCACGCGTTGTATTATTATAGTTTTCTTGATATTTTGAGTTTCCTTTTTGAGTTTTGATCCTCGCCCTTTGGCATTGTATATTATATTTCTTGCGTGGTTGTGACTGTCGATTGACGAAGAGCTAGCTCCCGCTTAGGGATGCCTTTTATCATTGTGCATATATTATTCATGTTGTACCCCGTTTGGGGCCAGTACTTACACAAGAAACTCTGCCGAAATTTTCAGAAAAGACTTGGGATTTTAAAAATGCATACTTCGGCTTATGTTATTAAAACCACTTGTTTTAAAACTAGTTTACTTCACTTCTTCCTTAAAATGGTTTAGATTTCTGGGTTATTTTTTTGGCTTACTTGAATTAGATGGGGTCCTATAGACTTCATATGATTCAAGTGCCAGTCACGTGCCATTTCGGGTCGTGACACCACCTCATTTCTATTTTTCTCAAAAATAGAAATTCAAGCCATGCTTCATTATATATATATATATATATATATATATATATATATCATATATATATTAATATATATATATCTCATATATATTAATATATATATATAATGGAAGAATAATTAGTGAGCTAATGATATTAGTTAAGATATAATTATATCACATATAATATATATCACATTATTAAATCAACACCTGAATTAATAATCCAGTTATATCACATATGACCGACTAATATCATTTATCTGGGTATCACATTATCAAATCAACACTTGATTCGATAATCTGGTTATATCACATATAACCTAACTTGATAACAGATAACTGCCAGATTGCAATACAGTATCATATACACGTATTTAATCAGGCCCACACACATATCACATATGTGTCCTACTTCGTTTCTCCTGAACCAGGAAACTTCTGTTTGGGACTCTAAAGACTCGTCAATACGCCAACAATAGGTGATGATCACATCAGTCATCCACAAGCCGTCAGCAGTACTAGCTGGACATAACGGCTACCCAGGTATTGAGCGATATAAAGATCAACAAGCAAGCATGTCCATACTCTCCATGAAGCCTATCAGTAACACTATCATACAGTCCGGTCTTTTCGTCTGATATGTCGCATATCTTGTCTATGGGTGGTAAACGTCAGACCCCAGTAACATGATAACTCATGCCGATGTCTGGCCTATAACGGTTCGAGAAACTACTAATAACACTTATTAGTGAATCTTATATGCAGCCCTGGCCAGGGACTTCCAGTTATAGCCAATCGAGCATAGCGCAACATCAACCCCCAATACCGGGAGAGACGAAACCCCTCCTATCGCTCATTGCCTCCATATGACTCTGGAAATCCACCTGTTTGGACAACTTCTCTTGATCGTGGTTGGGAGGAAATCAAAGCACCGTAGGAGCCACACAAGACTCTATGACGATCTCGGGTCTACAGACTAACCTATACCAGTGTCACCAGAGGACTGCTATATGATGATAGGTATGCTACCAACTAGGAGTCCTCAGCGAGTCCGTTCGGTGTACCCATTCTCCAATGAGCACCTGTGTACAATCTTTGATGTCACGCACCAATGGTTGTGGGATCAACCATCGACCTCTAAGGGACAAGAAACGTACACACTAGTCTGCTCTGGAATATCGATGCCCTAGTCTCGATATTCCCTCGACTAGGAACTGATTAAAGGATGTAATTTTGGACCACCCTTGCCCCACTAGTATGATCTCATCATAATCCTGGTAGTCAAGTACATATCCTAAGGGTTTTATCAACATGTAAGAGAAGGACAGTATAAATACCAGTCTAAATGTTAAGATAAAGTTAACTTGATAGCATACTATCATGTCGAGTAAGAAAGTCCTTTATATATATGTCCAAGCATCCACTATATCAACAATAATGGCCTCTAGGGCATACATATTCCTAACAATCTCCCACTTGTACTAAGGCCAGTTGTTGTAGTATCTCATACCCAACGTCCCAAAAGTCTCCCGAATAGCATCTGGGGGATGGCCTTGGTGAGTGGATCCGCTGTGTTATCCTCTGTGTCAACTCTCCTGACCTTGATCTCCTGGAGATCAACTATCTCCTTGATCAGGTGATATTGTCTAAGAATATGTCTGGATCACTGACGGGACCGGGGTTCCTAGGCCAAAGCCACAACTCCATTTTCATCTCAATACACAGGTACTGGATGCCCAATGGTAGGAACCAAGTTCATCATATGAACTTTTTCATCCAGACAACCTTTTTGGCAGCATCGTTGGTAGCGATGTAATTAGCCTCTATCAACGAGTCTGCTATGGTATATTGTATGGAACCCTTCCAACATACCATCCCACCACTGAGGGTGAAGATAAAACCCGAGACTGACTTTCAGTCATCCTTATCACTCTGGAAACTCGAATCGGTAAGGGAATCCATCTAGAGTTCACCGTTACCATACATCAAGAATATCTCTTTAGTCCTTCTCAAGCACTTAAGAATGTTCTTCACAGCTTTCCAGTGGTTTTCCTAAAGATCTTCTTGATACTTACTCACTACGCCCAGTAAGTAAGCTGCATCTGGTCTGGTACGTAACATAGCATACATGATTGACCCGACAGCCGAAGCATAAGGTATCCCTTGTATGCGAGCCCTCTCCAAATCAGTCTTGGGAGACATCTCTTTGGAGAGAGTGATTCCTGAACAAGCGGGTACATTACCACGCTTAGAATCTTCCATACTAAACCCCTTTAGTATGGTGTTTATGTACCTCGATTGGGACAATCCCAAATCAATTTAGATCTATCTCTATAGATCTATATCCCAAGGATGTAGGAGGCATCAGTTAGATCTTTTCGTAGAGAACCTGTGTAATAAGAGGTGCTTGACCGAGTGTAGCATAGGAACATCGTTTCCTATCAAGAGTATGCCATCCACGTACAATATAAGGAAGACAACCATACTCTCTACAACCTTCTTATTTTTACATGGTTCGTCTACCTTTTTGATGAAGTCAAACTCTTTGATAGCTTCATCAAAACAGATGTTCCATCTCCGCGATGCCTGCTTTAACCCGTAGATGGATTTAAGCAGCTTGGACATGCTTCCGTTGCTCCCGCTGTCTATGAAGCCCTCTGGCAGTGTCATATACACGATCTCTTCTAAATCACCATTTTGAAAAGCGGTTTTGACGTGCAGTCTGCCAGATTACGTAATCATGGTATGCAGCAATGGCAAGTAGGATCCTGATGGACTTAAACATAGATTTGAAAGTCTCAAATTTTCCATCTACACAAAATTATCTTTCTCAAAGATCCTCTTGCTCCTAGTGGGTTTTATCCCTTCAGGAGCAACATCCAAATTTAATACTTTGTTGGTTTATATGAATTCTATCTCAGATCGCATAGCATCCAGCCATTTCACAGATTCCCCACTCGTAATGGCCTGCTCGAAACTAGTTGGGTCATCATCTCCATGATGCAATCCTCGCTCCCACCGTCTATGATAAAACCTTAGTATCTCTCAAGTGGATGAGAAACCCTACTAGATCTGCGGAGTGGTTGCGGCTCTTTGGGGACTATTGAATCCTCTTGTTCCACCAAATCGTCAGTTATAGTTTGTATTTGTCACGACCCAAAGTACGGAGCATGACCGGCACTTAGACTACGAACGTCTCAAGGCGTACGTAAGCTAAGTAAGCCGAACCCAGAAATCCAAACCAAGAAAAAGTAGAGAGTAGGAAGAACCATATCAAATCAACTTGAATGCAACATAATATACAACGCCTAAAGACGAGGATCACAACAGAAATGAAGCTCAACCAGCAAGAAACCCAAGGAAATATAACACGCGACTCTAAGGTCGAAAGAATAACATCACTGGTCGCTACCTCAAAAATAAATACTTATTTGGTTGATGGAACTTCTAGATACAACTGAAATATAATATACAATGTATAATGATGGGTACGATACAATAACCTACCTACTAGCAAGTCACCTGAAAGAAGCTGTGCCCGCAAGCCGTAATGAAACCCGTACGGCAACACCTGCAAGAAACTGGGGCACAACGGGGATGAGTTGCCAACTCGTGAGTAGAAAAGATCTACGAACAGAAAATCGCATGTATGACGCAATCTTAGGTCATACGATCATAATATATAATTCTCAAACATATAACCAGCAATCTCTAACCATGTATAGGGTAAATATCTAACCCAAGTGTAAACCCATGTGCCCATGTCAATATATCATATGAACAATGTATGAATGCATGAAACAGAATGCATGTACTGAAGAAAACTGCTTTTGTAACTTTGTGAGATTTCTATATTTTTAAAATGAGGTACCATAATGAAATCAGCATAAAACAGTGCCTAGCATCGGCACAAAACATAAATCTCAATATCTCGATATCTCTGTATCATAATCTCTGTACCTCAATATCTTAAATCTCAATGTCTCAATCATAATATCCAGGGCGCCGTCATTCCAGATCGGCCCCTACCATCCATCTCATGACTACGACGGTATCCTCCGGATATCCGACGTGTCGGGTAATATCACCGGTCGGTCGTGCTCCTCTGCCAGGCTCAACGCCATCTCCTGCGATCTTCTTGCCCCGGGGTACCGCACTGGGTCCACCATGTACCCGAAACGGTTCATCCGCCTCCTCGAATCGGGTCTCGAAATCCATCAGCAAATCTCATGGTGGACGACTCAAACATCATGGAAAAACCGCAATTATTTAAAAAGAGAGGAAACAGTTTATATATGTTTTGCGGTTTTCCTCCAAATCCAGAAAACATCATGGAAATCCGAATCATCAATAGTATGTAAACCATGAATATAAGCATGAGAATCCATGAATGCGGCATATAATGAACAACAGCATGCTTGATGTGACAAGCAATAGCAACAATGTCAAGATGGCATATAAGGCAATGCACTAATATCATGTCACTACTAGCTAACAAGCTAAATCAGGCAAAAATATTCTCTAAGTGTACGTGACATGGCAATTACCGATGAAGATGTGTGTGTGACAGCAAATAAGTGTACGTGGTACATACGCATCATCGGTAATAGTGCCGGTGTCCTAGCAGCAGGATATCAATAATAGAATATGAATCACAACAGTATGCGATGCAGAGAAACAATAATAATATGCGGGGATTGAAATACTGAACACCATGATCACTAAACTGCATCTAATGTCATAAGAGTCATATTGCTACACCACTAAAAGGCTGAGCTAAAGCTAACAGTAGGTAAGGGAAACCGCCTAACCTCTGAGTCGATACATAAATATACACATATATAGTCGGTGATCCCGCCTCGATCATATCACATCCGATACCATATCTCTATAATCGGTTATTCCCAAGTCAAGTTGGCGGATCAAACATCAAAATATAGCTCGTACGTAAATCCGTCGTACGGCATCCCCAAATCTGGGTACGGGTCAAAATCACATTTATCATGTCATTCATCAAGTATTCTCCTTATCAGGATCATCATCTGGGGTACTGACCTGTGTCTAGTACAATACTAACATCATTACTAAAATCATGATCTGACTACTGATCGACAGTCTCTAGCAAAACGATAATCATCATCATAAATCGTCACCAAGAATACGCATCGCCGAATACGGCCTATCATAATTTTCTTGACATATCAATTCATCACGTATCGTAATCACCTGTCGATCAATTACATATATATGTCACTATTACTAGGGCACCATCATTCCCAAAATCCTCTAAAATATCAAGACGTATCAAATCATGAATTTTACCGTCATAACAGGTTACATCACCGATATCATAATCTCAGATCAACTCATCGACTCATATCAATCCCATGTATCATCTTCAAATCCCATGTGAACACATATCTATATAGGATCCCATAACCACGTATGAACAAGGATGTATGCAAGTATGTATGTGTGTATGTATGTGCGTATGTATGTGTAGTGCACCCACTACCCTAGGGTTCGTAACATTTCACCATTCCAACATACCAATAACCATTTAACATCAATAATTTCCCGAACAACATATAATAATAATTGTAGGTGTGTATACGCATCCGTATACATCACCACGGACTGCGGGGGTGCTATACGCCATCCACCCGACTTCTCCCCGTAGATATGAATCTACTCACCTTGTTCATGGGTACCGGTGCCGATGTCTCCATTTGCATCTCCAATTCCTCGACGCCACGTGGGGTACCTACAAGGATATCACACGCTAAAACTCATGAAAACCATGTCGGAAACCAAAATAGTGCACGCCACGCCCATAGGTAAAAAACCTACGGCCTCGCGTGTAAACTCAGCCAATATCCGCTGTCGTCGACATCCAAACGCCACCCGACAGAAACGAATCATCGAATACCAAAAATCCATACGAAACAAGTCGTAAATCTTACGCCCACTCATGAAATTCAACCCAGATTTTACCCTAACAGGAAACAGTCAAAACTAGACATACCGGGGGTCAATTTTACATGAAAAATGGCTGTGCACGTAAAACAAGGCAGTTTTACCCTGCTCTGGCCGCAAATTGCGGCCAGGGGGATTAAATTTGTGGCCGGGACTTTGAGATGGTGGCTAGGGCTTTGGGTAGGGGTTCCAGGGTGCCTGCACAGCCTACTGCCAAGTCAATTTTACTCTAGGAGGTCCCGGGTGAAAGCAGATCTCAGAAAGGTCTATAAGTCGACAAAAACGCTAAATACGCCAAGTATAGCAAATCTGGTATTCTAACTAGAAATCTGGGGTTTCTTGGTTAAACTGGCCTCACACACATCTAATAAGACTATACTCACATTCCAAACCATCTCTTGGCCAAATCTCACTCAAAATCCTTAAACCAGCACTAGATTATAGATATAACAGTAACTTTCAGCTAATTATCCAAATCTTGACAAGAAAAGAGTTGGGTTGCAAGATTATACCTCAGGAGTGTCCTAGGATGTAGGAGAAGGGAAGGATGAAGGAAGGTGGAGGGGTGGTTGCTGCTGAAGTGCTCCTGTAGCAGTAGCTGAAGCTGATGCTGCTGTTTTGATGTTGTAGTTGCTGTTGTTGTTCCCAGGCTGCTGCTGCTGCTTGTTATTCTTCTCTTTTTCTTTCTTTTAGGTGTGTGTTGCAGCTGTAGCTGATGGAGGGGGGGCGGTATATGTGATGAAATTGGGGCTGTAAAGTGTTGATGGGAGTGTGTAAGTGTGGCTATGGTGTTAGGGCTGGTGTAGGGCTGCTGATGCTTTTCTTTACTGCTGATGCAGTGGCTGTTTCAGCTCATTTTCATGATATTGTTGCTGCTGTGGGTAATGTAGCAGCTGGTGAAAGGGGGATGCTGATGTAGGGTGAGGTGAAGTGTGAGGTTGTTGCATATGAGGGTGAAGTGTTGTGTATTTGATGGTGGAGTGTGAGAGTGAGAGATGTGAGGGAGAGATGTGATCAATGAGAGGGAGTGTGAAAGAAACATTGGATTAAGACACAACCCCAAGTTAATCCCCATCACCCATCCTCTACATTAAAAGCTAGACATGGCACAAACCATCATGGTTATCCCCCTCTCACCTACCTACTAGTCAACCCCTACTCTAATCCAATTTAAACAAAACCACACCCTTAATTAACCCACTTAATTTAACCAAGTGGTTCAACCTACCATAGTCATCTAAACATGAGTCCAAAACATGAAACAAATGTGACAAGTGTAGAAAAAGTTATGTGCACATTCTTGCACAAAAGCCAAAAATCCAATTAGCGATCTTTGATCGCGATTAACACCAAAATAGTATTTACTTAACCATAAAATCTTAAAAATGACATATTTCCGCAAAATACCCTATTTTAGAATTTTCAAAATTTTCCTCCGGAATTTTCATCATTTATCGGTATTTAATTATACCGATTATTAAAATATTCATTAAAAATTAATATTGAATTATGAAAATCCCCAAAAATAATATTTTATTTTTTTGAAATGTTACAGTCTTTCCCCCTTAAAGAAATTCGGTCCCCGAATTTAAATTTAAACCTCCAAATTCCAAAACATTTCAATAAAATGTCCAAGTCGACGGGGCTCCGAAATCACCAATCCATAGAATGCATCATAGCGCAATACCTGCGCGTGCGTAGCGAGCAGATAACTCGAAAACAAAACTCTGTCAAGCATCTCGCAATCATCGGAGTCAAGGTAAAACACAAATGCCAAATCCAAGGCAAAGCCGACATGCTATAAATCGGAACTACACACGAAAATACCAAATCCGTACATGTAAATATCTGAAGGAAATGAATGCCAAATTTCTTTAAAAAAAAAAAATCGTTGTGCAATACACACAACACTGCACAGTGGCGGACGTCTCTATAAGAAAATAGCCATATACTTATGTACCTTTTGTTTAACATTCACGACCCGCCATTTTGAAAACTATTTAGAAGGGTTTTCCTCGTTTTAAACGTTTCGTGTCTTACGTATGTAAATAATGAGACTATAGCTCGCTTTTGGAAATTCCTTTGAAATCTATCAATGCATGCAAAATGTATCCAGGCACTGTCATCTGACCAGTCCTGCTCAGTACGAAAATCAATCGCAATATCATAAAAATGTACTGTTCCATAAGAAATCAATCCCCAAAATGCATATGAAAACCCTGTGCGTCCGGTGCGCACGAAAATCAAAATCCATACATGTGCCAAGCAGGTGCACAAAAACGACATCAAGGTGCAATGGTTGTACACACAACATTGGTCATAGGCAACGTGTGTGCCTGACAGCAAAACCCGGTGCATCTAACATGCACGAAAAATCCCGATTTAGTGCATTTTGTGTGCACCAAATCGCATCTCATAACCTGTGCCCAACATGCACTAAAAATCCAAATCCGGTGCATCCATCATGCACGAAATCATGAAATCCAACATCAAGCGCTGAACACGCGCAAATCCAATCAGGTGCATAAAGTGCACAAAACACCATCGAACATCGAAATCCAGTGCATCCAAGTGCACAAAATACTAATCTCTGCACTGCAAGCATATGTGAACTATACCGAGTGCAAAAACCAAATCGTGTGCGTGCATACGCACAAAATCATCTCAAATGTCTAAACCCCATAAAATCACAAATATGTGAAACCAAGACACGAAAACGATATCAAGTGCAACAACTGTGCAAAAATCGTAAATACTCAGTAAGTACAACCATGGTGCATGAAAACACATATCAAGAAACCCAATCATCAAAACCAAATCATGCGAATAACTGCTCAAAATACCAAAACAAGTATGGCGGAATAGTCCCGCTCAAGCGCATCCTCCAAGAATCTCTGGCCATCTGTCGTTGTCACTCATAGCATATCTCGTCGACGATCCTGAACTCTGACCTGCTGGTGTGTGTAACATGACCACTCCTGGGTCCAAGTCTTCTCTGTGAATTACTAATCTCACGATCCATCATCTCATCGACCCTGTCAGGTGTGCTAACGGGGACGATTCCGTTTTGGCACTTCTCTGGTCATCTCTCGGTCAATCATCGCGACCACTCGTAAGGCAGTATATTGCTGGCGTCGGTCTCTGGCTCTCTGAATGTACGCGACACATCTGATCTTGGGTGCAAATATCCTTGCAGCTGTGTCCGGGAAGGAATCCTGCTCAAGGTCTCTTCCGATCTCGCCCATGCCAAACTGTACGGAGGCCGGTACTCTTATATAATCCTTTCTCTTTTCCGGTCATCTGGGTCCTCCGCACCGCACCTTCTCGGGGACTGCCCGTATCCCAATGCTTCTGTATGTATATCAGGTCTCTAGCCTCGACGGAAAGAAATGACAGCTCGTCAGCGTCTCGCACGAACCTCTGGTTCTGCTTGTCTTATCGTCATCCACTGTGACATCATGCCGTGCTATCTATGCACTGTAACTGCTCTCGGCCACGGTCTATCCGAAGTCTCTCGCACGGACTCAAAATCGCGTACTTTGTAGCTCCATCATACTGTAGAAGATGCCTGGCTGAACAGGTCCTCGGAAACACGTCCAACCATCAAAGGAATACTCAATACTGGTCCGCCCTTGATCAATTCACAATGCATCTGGGTGAGGTCCTTTATCCAAGCCTGGTCAACTATCTCGTCGATGATGTCGAACTTTTCACTTCACTCGGCTCCAATGTTAACTGATTCGGACTCGTCTCGTCGTGGCTGCATGAACTGAGCTCCGATGGCTATCCTCATATCCGGAGTCTTCCAAGAAATGCATCTTACCACTTAGCATCTGAATTAAGTCGAGACATCCAATCGAGTCGTCAAAACCTCATAATCCCCCAAGAGCTCAACATCTTGGGTACAGTATAAAAGTATCGAATACATACCACAGCATCGGTGGTCCAGCCGTAGAAGGGCAAACCCAAGCCTCACTAATGGCGCCGCAGAACCGCCGCAAACCCTAAGGTTCAAAGGCTTTCACACGGTCATTAAGTCGAGTTAGGGTTTCATTCTTCTAGAGGGACCATAGAATTGCCTGCATGTCTTTCCGAATTCTTTAAACTTGGAATAATAGGTTACTGACATTCGATCGTCTCTGTCGACTCTCAACGTCTCCGCGTGAAGTCGTCTCTAGCTGGAATCAATCTATCTGATGACCACGCATCTGGGTAGAGAACGATCCACATGTCCTAGTCTTTCATCCTTGGTGACTAGCGACCTTCTATTATCTTTTAGTACAATCTCGTACTGCAATAGCTCCAACGTCTGGGCGATATCTCGTTGTTCGCAGCAATAACTGGCTCACTCGTCTGCACGCTGAACCGTGCCTCGATCATCATGAGTAAGCAATACGCCAACGGTCATCGAAATCTGGCTGGCCTCTGTCAGTGGCTCAATCCTCTGGTGATGATCTGCACGTCCGAGTAATCTCATACAGCGATCCGTCCAACGCTCGTGGCGCGAGAACACAATCAAAAGACACATCTCTGCAATCGTGTGTCACCGGAATCATGCTCTGGTCAGTCCTCGTTCGTGACGAGCACATGCAGACCGCAACTCTAGCCGTAGCTCTCCCTGCCCGTAATCGTGGTAGCAAAACCAAAACTGGTACCGATGAGGCTAGATCAGGAAGGAATATAATACTGAACAAGGAAATGTACATCCTAAGGCTTCTTAAGTGAAGTGGCGTATCGTAAATATGCCGCGGACATACCACGGTACGTCACTCTACTTTAGTCACCTATTCCATCAACCAAGGGTCATCCTACGCTCCGAAGGTAAAACCTAACGCTCTGATACCAACTTTGTCACGACCCGAAGTACGGAGCATGACCGGCACTTAGACTACGAACGTCTCAAGGCGTACGTAAGCTAAGTAAGCCGAACCCAGAAATCCAAACCAAGAAAAAGTAGAGAGTAGGAAGAACCATATCAAATCAACTTGAATGCAACATAATATACAACGCCTAAAGACGAGGATCACAACAGAAATGAAGCTCAACCAGCAAGAAACCCAAGGAAATATAACACGCCACTCTAAGGTCGAAAGAATAACATCACTGGTCGCTACCTCAAAAATAAATACTTGTTTGGTTGATGGAACTTCTAGATACAACTGAAATATAATACACAATGTATAATGATGGGTACGATACAATAGCCCACCTACTAGCAAGTCACCTGAAAGAAGTTGTGCCCGCAAGCCGTAATGAAACCTGTACGGCAACACCTGCAAGAAACTGGGGCACAACGGGGATGAGTTGCCAACTCGTGAGTAGAAAAGATCTACGAACAGAAAATCGCATGCATGACGCAATCCTAGGTCATACGATCATAATATATAATTCTCAAACATATAACCAGCAATCTCTAACCATGTCTAGGGTAAATATCTAACCCAAGTGTAAACCCATGTGCCCATGTCAGTGCATCAGGTAGCAATATATCATATGAACAATGTATGAATGCATGAAACAGAATGCATGTACTGAAGAAAACTGCTTTTGTAACTTTGTGAGATTTCTATATTTTTAAAATGAGGTACCATAATGAAATCAGCATAAAACAGTGCCTAGCATCGGCACAAAACATAAATCTCAATATCTTGATATCTCTGTATCATAATCTCTGTACCTCAATATCTCAAATCTCAATGTCTCAATCATAATATACAGGGCGCCGTCTGTCCAGATCGGCCCCTACCATCCATCTCATGACTACGACGGTATCCTCCGAATATCCGACATGTCGGGTAATATCATCGGTCGGTCGTGCTCCCCTGCCAGGCTCAACGCCATCTCCTGCGATCTTCTTGTCCCGGGGTACCGCACCGGGTCTACCATGTACCCTAAACGGTTCATCCGCCTCCTCGAATCGGGTCTCGAAATCCATCAGCAAAACTCATGGTGGACGACTCAAACATCATGGAAAAACCGCAATTATTTAAAAAGAGAGGAAATAGTTTATATATGTTTTACGGTTTTCCTCCAAATCCAGAAAACATCATGGAAATCCGAATCATCAATAGTATGTAAACCATGAATATAAGCATGAGAATCCATGAATGCGGCATATAATGAACAACAGCATGCATGATGTGACAAGCAATAGCTACAATGTCAAGCTGGCATATAAGGCAATGCACTAATATCATGTCACTACTAGCTAACAAGCTAAATCAGGCAAAAATATTCTCTAAGTGTACGTGACATGGCAATTACCGATGAAGATGTGTGTACGACAGCAAATAAGTGTACGTGGTACGTACGCATCATCGGTAATAGTGCCGGTGTCCTAGCAGCAGGATATCAATAATAGAATATGAATCACAACAGTATGCGATGCAGAGCAACAATAATAATATGCGGGGATTGAAATACTGAACACCATGATCACTAAACTGCATCTAATGTCATAAGAGTCATATTGCTACACCACTAAAAGGCTGAGCTAAAGCTAACAGTAGGTAAGGGAAACCGCCTAACCTCTGAGTCGATACATAAATATACAGATATATAGTCGGTGATCCCGCCTCGATCATATCACATCCGATACCATATCTCTATAATCGATTATTCCCAAGTCAAGTAGGCGGATCAAACATCAAAATATAGCTCGAACGTAAATCCGTCGTACGGCATCCCCAAATCTGGGTACGGGTCAAAATCACATTTATCATGTCATTCATCAAGTATTCTCTTTATCAGGATCATCATCTGGGGTACTGACCTGCGTCTAGTACAATACTAACATCATTACTAAAATCATGATCTGACTACTGATCGACAGTCTCTAGCAAAACGATAATCATCATCATAAATCGTCACCAAGAATACGCATCGCCGAATACGGCCTATCATAATTTTCTTGACATATCAATTCATAACATATCTCATCACGTATCGTAATCACATGTCGATCATTTACATATATATGTCACTATTACTAGGGCACCATCATTGCCAAAATCCTCTAAAATATCAAGACGTATCAAATCATGAATTTTACCGTCATAACAGGTCACATCACTGATATCATAATCTCATATCAACTCATCGACTCATATCAATCCCATGTATCATCTTCAAATACCATGTGAACACATATCTATATAGGATCCCATAACCACATATGAACAAGGATGTATGCAAGTATGTATGTGTGTATGTATGTGCGTATGTATGTGTAGTGCACCCACTACCCTAGGGTTCGTAACATTTCACCATTCCAACATACCAATAACCATTTAACATCAATAATTTCCCGAACAACATATATTAATAATTGTAGGTGTGTATACGCATCCGTATACATCACCACGGACTGCGGGGGTGCTATACGTCATCCACCCGACTTCTCCCCGTAGATATGAATCTACGCACCTTGTTCATGGGTGCCGGTGCCGATGTCGCCATTTGCATCTCCAACGCCTCGACGCCACGTGGGGTACCTACAAGGATATCACACGCTAAAACTCGTGAAAACCGTATCGGAAACCAAAATAGTGCACGCCATGCCCATAGGAAAAAACATACGGCCTCGCATGCAAACTCAGCCAATATCCGCTGTCGTCGACATCCAAACGCCACCCGACAGAAATGAATCATCGAATACAAAAAATCCATATGAAACAAGTCGTAAATCATACGCCCACTCATGAAATTCAACCCAGATTTTACCCTAACAGGAAACAGTCAAAACTAGACATACCGGGGGTCAATTTTACATGAAAAAGGGCTGTGCACGCAAAATGAGGCAGTTTTACCCTGCTCTGGCCGCAAATTGCGGCCAGGGGGATTAAATTTACGGCCGGGACTTTGAGATGGTGGCTAGGGCTTTGGGTAGGGGTTCTAGGGTGCCTGCACAGCCTACTGCCAAGTCAATTTTACTCTAGGAGGTCCCGGGTGAAAGGAGATCTCAAAAAGGTCTATAAGTCGACAAAAACGCTAAATACGCCATGTATAGAAAATCTGGTATTCTAACTAGAAATCTGGGGTTTCTTGGTTAAACTGGCCTCACACACATCTAATAAGACTATACTAACATTCCAAACCATCTCTTGGCCAAATCTCACTCAAAATCCCTAAACCAGCACTAGATTATGGATATAACAGTAACTTTCAGCTAATTATCCAAATCTTGACAAGAAAAGAGTTGGGTTGAAAGATTATACCTCAAGAGTGTCCTAGGATGTAGGAGAAGGGAAGGATGAAGGAAGGAGGAGGGGTGGTTGCTGCTGAAGTGCTCCTGTAGCAGTAGCTGAAGCTGATGCTGCTGTTTTGATGTTGTATTTGCTGTTGTTGTTCCCAGGCTGCTGCTGCTGCTTGTTATTCTTCTCTTTTTCTTTCTTTTGGGTGTGTGTTGCAGCTGTAGCTGATGGACGGGGGGCGGTATATGTGATGAAATTGGGGCTGTAAAGTGTTGATGGGAGTGTGTAAGTGGGCTATGGTGTTAGGGCTGGTGTAGGGCTGCTGATGCTTTTCTTTACTGCTGATGCAGTGGCTGTTTCAGCTCATTTTCATGATATTGTTGCTGCTGTGGGTAATGTAGCAGCTGGTGAAAGGGGGGATGCTGATGTAGGGTGAGGTGAAGTGTGAGGTTGTTGCATATGAGGGTGAAGTGTTGTGTATTTGATGGTGGAGTGTGAGAGTGAGAGATGTGAGGGAGAGATGTGATCAATGAGAGGGAGTGTGAAAGAAACATTGGATTAAGACACAACCCCAAGTTAATCCCCATCACCAATCCTCTACATTAAAAGCTAGACATGGCACAAACCATCATGGTTATCCCCCTCTCACCTACCTACTAGTCAACCCTTACTCTAATCCAATTTAAACAAAACCACACCCTTAATTAACCCACTTAATTTAACCAAGTGGTTCAACCTACCATGGTCATCTAAACATGGTTCAACCCTAGGTTAGACATGAGTCCAAAACATGAAACAAATGTGACAAGTGTAGAAAAAGTTATGTGCACATTCTTGCACAAAAGCCAAAAATCCAATTAGCGATTTTTGATCGCGATTAACACCAAAATAGCATTTACTTAACCATAAAATCTTAAAAATGACATATTTCCGCAAAATACCCTATTTTAGAATTTTCAAAATTTTCCTCCGGAATTTTCACCATTTATCGGTATTTAATTATACCGATTATTAAAATATTCATTAAAAATTAATATTGAATTATGAAAATCTCCAAAAATAATATTTTATTTTTTTGAAATGTTACAGTATTGCTGGAACTACTTCCAGTTCTACCTCTTTGCCACTAATTTCTTTCACAAGAAATACCTTTTCAAAAAAGATGGCATGTCAAGAAACAAAACACCTTTTGTTCCTCGGTGTGGTAGAAGATATACCCTCGCGAGTGTTTGGGATATCCTACAAACTTGCACGGAACTGACATTGCCTCAAGCTTGTCCGGATATTGCTTTTCAACATAGGCCGGACAACCCCATATCTTAACTCGTTTAAGAGATGGTCTCTTCCCATTCCATATCTCATATGGAGTGGTAGGCAACAGATTTGGTCAGAACTCTATTCAATAGGTATGCAGCTATTTTAAGTGCATATCCCTAAAAGGAAATAGATAACTCAGCAGTACTCATCATAGAGCGCACCATATCTTATAGGGTGCGATTCCTCCAGCCCGATATACCGTTGTGCTGTGGTGTATACGGAGGAGTAAACTGAGAAAGAATCTCATTCTCTTTTAAATGGTCTCGGAATTCCGTGCTCAAGTATTCTTCTTCCCGATCATATCGAAGGATTTGAATACTTTTACCCATCCGGTTCTCAATTTCGTACTTATATTCCTTGAAATTCTCAAAAGATTCAGTTTTGTGTTTCAACAAGAACACATGTCCGTATCTTGGGAGAACATCGGTGAATGTAATAAAGTATGCGGAACCATCCCTGGCATATGTAGACATAGGACCGCATACAACTCTATGTATCTGTCCAAGAGTTCAGTAGCTCTTTCTCCGTTTCCGGTAAACGAAGATTTGGTCACCTGGTCTTTAAGACATGACTGGCAAGTTTCATAATATGTAAATTCAAATGGATTCAAATATGCATCCTTATGGAACTCTAGCTAGCCTTGTTTCATCGACATGACCTAGTCTATAATGCCACAAGAAGACTTCGTTCATTTCTGAACTGTTCCTCTTGTGTGTGTTCTGTACGTTTAGAACTATAGTTTGATTCAGAACGTGTACACTATTATACAACTTACCATACCCAATCAACACTTTATTTAGGAAAATATTCACAATATTATTGGTACGAAATAGCAGTCGCTCGGAATCAATGTATTACCACTTGGTAACACTATGTGATATTTGCCAACTGCTTTGCCTGCAACAATTGCACCATCTCTACTACTTAGAGACATATCACCCTATCCCACTTCTCTACCTTTCTTTAGCCTATGTAACAAATTACATATATGGGATCCTGATCCGGTATCCCATACCCAGGATGTAGAGATAACTGAGAAACAGTTCTCGGTTACGAACACACCCGAAGACGATGCATCAACATACTTATTCTTCGTTTGGATGGCGTGGGAATTTGAATATTCCCCTATTCCTTTCTCAGACATATGACAATCATAAGATAGAGCGGAACCTAGTCCAGTTTAATAAGTAGGTTCGGTCAAAACATCCGTATTATTATCTTGATTAAGGCATGTCATTGGTCGCTACTAGGAGAGAGAGAAGGATAATCACTTTGCGTGCGCTCTTTGCAAGATTAGATTGGTTATTTTATCTAATCAGGATGGCTCCCACTGTTTTTATCAAATCTTCCTTCAAACCCTAAAAGGTAAGATTAGCCGGGATTAATTATACCCTACAGGTTCGCCAATCGTTCAGCCAGGCAGGTATTGGTACTCTGAGGGAGGTTCCCCGTGCTTTCGCACGGACCTAATTAAAATAAACCTCGTTTCCCTAGAGGCTTAAACCCGTTAACACCTTTCTACACACCTACTTGATTAGTTAATTGAAAAGTGCAAAACTCTCCCAGAATTAACTCTTACTCGCAGTGGGTATCGGGATCCAACTATCATATAGAAGGTATGCAATCTCATTGCAAATTTCAACACTTGAAATTCCCGATAATGTTTTTACCCCTAGTCACTTATGACCTTGACAAGGTCAACAAACAATAAGCGCTAGTCAAGTTCTACCCGTCATTTCTTGATTGAATTAAACCCACCCGCACGACCTTTGACAAGGTCAACAAGGCCGCATGACTACCCTAACCCAATCGCATCACATGCTAGCAGATAAGCACTAATCAGCTACCGCACACTACGCCTTGATAAGGTCAACAAACGCAGCACGAATACTAAATGGTACTTATCTGAAATGACGGAGGGCTATGCAGGTTTTTAAGAAAACCATGAGCGTATTGAACTTGATATCGTTGTAGAATCTAGAGATTTTGAAAAGGAGTGTTTTTTAGGCTTTTTCTAGTTTCGCTAAAGAGGTCGTGTAGGGTTGCTATGCACGCGCACAAGGGTCTATGAGGCATCAACCATGCCCGATTTAAAAATTAGCCGTGCCGAACAACCCGAAGCCGGATCTTTAAACTAGAGATTAGGCGAAAACTAACATGTTAACAACTTTAACACTAAGTGAGAGGGATTACAACCTTTGTAGATCCGGTCCTTCACTTCATATGCTCCGTGTTGTGGTCCCTTCGCTGCGATCATCGGGTTCCGGACTCTCGAGAGGTTCCACGAAGAGAAAGATGCAACCTTTGCTTCCGATCTTCGATACAAAGATGATCTACCTTGAAGTTTCGTTAACACAAGCTAACACTCATGAAATGATGTGAACACCCTCATCTAAATGGCAAGGGAAGATGAGGATGATGAAGTAGGATTTTTGCTCTCTTTATTTATCTTTTTCTCATATTTATTCATCACTTGGAAAAAGCTAGTAAGCTTTTTCCATGAAGAAAGAAGAAGGAAGAAGATGAAGATGAATAATCATTATCCTTTTGTGATGAATAGAAAGAATTAATATGATAAATAATGCAACCATGGTCAAGCAAACTCATGTAGAGAATTAACTAGGGTTAGGGTTTGGGTTAGGTTAAAGCATGAGTCACTTGAAAATATCTTTCACAAAACAAAACCAAAACCTTCTAGAATCATCTAGAAAGCTTAACCCTAATCCAAACCCTAATCATGTTTAAACTCCACTAGACATGTTGCATTACTTATCATATCATGTTACAATATTATATATCACATATATAATATTTATCGTAACAAAATAAAATAATACAATTAACATATATCGCATATATATCAATGTATTACCCGAGTGAGAAAAAGAATCTTTTAGTGAGCTAATATTAGTTAATGTAATTTAAATATATCATATATATTATTATACATTAAATTATCGAATCAACACTTGATCCGACAATCCGGCTATATCGCATATAACCGACTAATATTTATCCGTACCGATTCATCGAATCAACACTTGATCCGATGACCCGGCTGATATCAAATATCGCGAGAATAGAATACGGTATCTCATATCGTATTATCCTCGGTCCCGCACATATCACATATGTGCCCCTACTCCGTTTCGCCTGAGCCAAGACTCTGTGTAGGACTCTAAAGAATCGTCAATACGCCGGCAGTAGGTGATGATCATATCAAACACCCACAAGCTGCAAGCGGTCAGCTAAACATAACAGCCACCCAGGTATTGAGCGCTCAGAAGATCAACAAGCAAGCCTGTAACTTCTCCTGTGAATCCAAACAGTAACACTTCCGTACAGTCCGGTCTCGTCGTCTGATATGTTGCATATCTCGCCTAGGGGTGGTAAACGTCAGACCCCAGTAGCTCGATAAGTCGTGTCGATATAAGGTCTATAACAGTTCGAGAAACTACTGATAACACTTACCAGTAAATCTCAGCAACCCTGGCCAGGGATTTCCGGTTATAGCTAATCGAACACAGCACAACATCCACTCCCTATACCGGGAGAGACGAATCCCCTCCTATCGCTCATTGCCTCCATGTGATTCGGGACTGTACCCAAAAGCCACCTTTTTGCACGCCCTCTTGGACATGGTATGATGGAAATCAAAGCACAGTGGGAATCACACAAGACTCTATGACGATCTCGGGTCAACAGACTACTCTGTACCAGTGTCACCGGAGAACTGCCATCTGACGTGAGGTATAATACCATCTGGGAGTTCTCGGCGAGTCCGTCCAGTGTACCCAGTCTCCACTAAGCACCCGTACACCATCCTTGATGTCAAACACCGATGGATATGGGATCATCCATCGCCCATCATATGGGTCAAGATGCGTATACGCTAGTCTACTCTGGCGTATCGATGCCCTGTCTCGATACACCCTCGACTAGGAACAGTTATAGGATGTACTCGTCGACTACCGTGGCCCCACTAGTATGATCTCATCATAGTCCCAGTAGTCGAGTACATATCCTAAGGGCTTTATCAACATGTAATATAGAGACAATCAGAGTACATGTTAAGATAAAGTACAACCAGATAGCATAATATCATATCGAGCAAGAAAGTCCTCCCTATATATGTCCTAGCATCCACTACAATATACATCGTATGTACAGTAATGGCCTCTAGGGCATACATAAAACTAACAATCTCCCACTTGCACTAGGGCCATCTGTTGTGGTATCGCATACCCAACAATTAGCTGCGGTTGAAGTATCTCATACTCAACCATCCCATAAAAGTCTCTACTGGGAAAAGGGCCTTTGTGAGTGGATCCGCGCTGTTGTCCTCTGTGTCTACTCTCCTAACCTCGATCTCCCTGGAGATCAACCATCTCCATGATCAGGTGATACTGCCTAAGAATTATATCTGGATTTCTGATGGGACGGTCGTTCCTTGGCATAAGCCACAACTCCATTGTCTCACAATGGTAGGAACGAAGTTCATCTCATGAACTTATATCTATCCAGACTGCCTCTTTAGTAGCATCCTTGGTAACGATGTATCTTGCCTTTAATCGTCTAGTAAGTCACGGTATCTAGCTTGAAACTCTTCCAACATACCGTCCATCCACTGAGGGTAAAGACAATGCCTGCGACTGACATTCAGTCGTCCTTATCACCCTGGAACCTTTCCAGTGATTCTCCCTAGGATCAATTGATACCATCTCACTACAACTAGTAAGAATCCTAACATCCAATTAGATCTATCTCATAGATCCAAAACCCAGGATTTAGGAGGTATCAACTTCGATCCTATATGGAGAATCCTTGTGATAAGCGGAGATTGACCGAGCGTAGCATAGGAAACTCCTTCCCTATCAAGAGTATGTCATCCACGTACTCTACGAGGATCACCACCATACTCTTTACTACCTTTTTGTATATACAAGGTTCATCTACCATTTTGATGAAGTCAAACTCTTTGACTACCATATCAAAACAGATGTTCCAACTTCGCGATGCCTGTTTTATCATATAAAACATCTTGCACACGTTTCCGCTACTCCCACTGTCTACGAAGCCCTCTGGCTGTGTACTTATAGACGCTCTCTTCTAAAACATCATTTAGAAAAGCAGTCATGACACCCAACCACCAGATATCGTAGTCATGGAATGTAGCCGTGGCAAGTAGGATCTGGATGGACTTAAGCATAGCTTTGAAAGTCTCAACTTTTCCATGTACACCAAGTAATCTTCTCAAGATATACTCGCTCCTGATGGGGATTTAACCCTTCAGATAAAGCAACCAAAGTCCATACTTTGTTGGTGTATAAGGAATCCATCTCAGATCGATAAGCATCCAGCCATTCTTACAGAGTCCCACTCCTGATGGCCAGCTCGAAACTAGTTGGGTCATGATCTCATGATGCAATCCTCGCTCCCACTGTCATAAAGAAACCGAAGTATCTCTCAGGTGGGTGAGGAACCCTACTAGATCGGCGGAGAGGCTGAGGTTTGTTGGAAACTATTGAATCATTTGGTTCTACCAAATCATCAGCTATAGTTTGTATAGCTGGAACATTTCCAGTTCTATATAACAGTCCTTGCCTCGAGCTTTTCCGGATTTTGCTTTTAGACATAGGCCGGACAACCCCAAATCTTAACTAACTTAAGATATGGGCTCTTCCCTTTCCATATCAAATATGAAATGGTAGGCAACTGATTTGATTTGAACCCTATTCAATAGGTATGCAGCTTCTCAAGTGCATAACTCCCAAAAAGAAATAAGAAACTCAGTAGTACTCATCATAGAGCACACCATATCACATAGGGTGCTATTGCTCCGCCCCGATACACCAAGGTGCTGTGGTGTATACGGAGGAGTAATGCTGAGAGAGAATCTCATTCTCCTTTAGAATAGTCCAGGAATTCCGTGCTCAAGTATTCTCCTCCTTGATCTCATCAAAAGACATAATACTTATACCCGTATTTTGGTTCTTTACTTCTAATTTATATTCTGTGAATATCTCAAAAGCTTCGGACTTGTGTTTCAACACATATTTGAATCTTGGGAGATTATCAGAGAACGTAATGAAGTAAAAAGAACCGGTCTTGGCATGTATAGACAGGGGACTTTCATACATCAGCATGTATCAATCCCAAGAGCTCACTAACTCTTTCTCTGTTTCCAATAAACAGAGCTGTGGTCATCTTATCTTTGTGACATGACCGTCAAGTTTCACAAGATGTAAATTCAAACTAATTTAAATATGCATCTATATGTAACTTCAGCCAGTCGGGTCGCATTGATATGACCTAGTCTACAATGCCTCAAGAAGGATTCGTTCATTTCTGAACTCTTCCTCTTGTGTGTGTTCTGTATACTAAGAACTGTAGTTTGATTTAGAACGTCAATGCTTTTAGATAACGTGCCTGAACCGATCAACTCTTGATATAGGAAATGTTCAAAACATTATCCAACAATACAAAATTATATCCTTTCTTTACTAATAAAGAGACTGATATGATTTTGTATATCAGGTTCGGTATCTAATAACATTTGTTCAGAATCAATGTATTCCGGTAATACAGGGTGATAGTGACCAACAGACTTGGCTGCAACACTTGCACCGTTTTCTGTCTCATGAAACTTATCACCCGTTCTCAGTTCTCTACCTATCTGTAGCCCATGTAACAGATTACATATACGGGATCCTGAGCCGGTATCACATACCCAGGACGTAAAGGATACTGAGAAACAGTTCTCTGTAATGAACACACCCGAAGATGATGCATCAACATGCACTTTCTTCGTTTGGGCGGCACGGGAAATCTGGTATTCCCCAATTTCCTGTTCTGTCTTATAACAATTATAAGTTGGAGCGGGACCAACGTTCCCCAGCTCAGTATAACAAGCGGGTTCGGTCAATATATCTGTTTTATTATTTGATTAAGGCGTGATATGGTCGCTACCTGGAGAGAGAGAGAAGAAAACACTCAGCGTATGCTCTTGCAAGATTAGATTGGTTATCTAATATATCTAATCAGGATGTCTCCCACTGTTTTAATCAAATCTTCCTTCAAACCCTAAAAGGAAAGACTAGCCGGGATTAATTACACGCTACAAGTTCGCCAATCTTTCAGCCAGGCCAGTGTCGGTACTTTGAGGGAGGTCCCCCGTGCTTTCGCACGAACCTAATTAAAGTAAATCTCGTTTTCCCAGAGGCGTAACCCCGTTAACACCTTTCTAGACACCTACTTGATCGGCTAATTGTAATGTATAAAACTCTCCCAGGAGTAACTCTTACTCGCAGCGGGTATCAGGATCCAACTATCTCATAGAAGGTATGCAATCTCATTGCAAATCTCAACACTTGAAATTCCCAATAATATTTTACCCCTAGCATCCTATGACCTTGACGAAAGCCAACAAAACATAGGCTACTAGTCAAGTCCAACCCGTCATTTCTTGATTGAATTAAATCCACCCGCATGACCCTTGACGAAAGCCAACAAAGCCGCACGACTACCCTAATCCAATCGCATCATATGCAGCAGATAAGCAGCAGATAGCTACCGCACACTACACCTTGACGAAAGACAACAAATGTAGCACGAATACTATATACAACTTACCTGAAATGACGGAGGGTTACGACAGGTTTTTCTGAAAACCTATTGCGTAATGAACTTGATATCGTTGTAGAATCGAGTGATTTTAAATGGAGTGTTTTTGAGGCTTTTCTAGTTTTGCTAAAGGGGTCACTCCCGGTGAAGGGATCGTCGGCCCTTTCCTCATCGAATAAGGTGCAGGATATATCACATATACCGCTGTGCAAAGCCAGAACTATAGAAGCAATCAAAAGACAAACCGAGTTTGTAGGATCTGCCAGTTATTGCTAAAGGAGTCACTCCCGGTGAAGGGATCTCGGTCCTTTCCTTATCGAATAAGGTGCTGGATGTTCTACAAGGAACACCGCTATGCAAAACAAGAACTAGAGCTACCAGTTTTTGAACAAGCTTCTACAACATCTTAGGTTTCTTTTATTTTCATTAATCTCATTAATGAAGTCCCATTTTAATTATGCTTCGCAAGCATCACATTTGAAAACGAAATCTGCAATATAACATATATCTCATATATATAATATAAACATTCGTCTCAGGCAGTAATATGATCTCATCACAGAACATTGCAGCAGAAGAACATATATGAAATATTGGATATACTAGGACGTCCGTGTTTTCAATACGAGCCAGTATAAAACACGGATTCCACGGTCGCGATGAATAGCCAAACCCACATCCCTAGACCCCTACGAGAGCGGCAAGTAACACTGCCAATTCTAGGGTTAGGAGACCCGGTCTCGACTCCTCGAGATGGTCTCCCACTGGACCCTAGAACCCGGTTACTTGTGCTCCCCTCCTTGGGTCTACCTAATGCGGAAAAGTAAATAATATACAACGGTGACATCTTCCGCAACCTGGAAGTGCCCCAATAAAAGAATATTACATACAAATGAATTTTACATGAATGAAAAAGAAAAACTCTCATCTCACATAAAACCCCCGGCTATTCAAAACGCGACGATCCAATATAACATATCACAGCAACACATAATATCTCATATCATCAACGTAAGCAAGTATGCGTATCCCGATTGTCGTTGATGTATAGCAACGAAGCCGGCGATACACCACATACTACGCTTACGGTCACAGAAAAGAAAGTGTAAAACTACAACAGTTGGAATCCGCAACCTCCTTAGACATCACATGCCTAACCAAATGAATTCCTTAGACATCGCATGCCTAACAATTATAAACCCCGCATTTTAGTCTCATTATCGAAAACTCTTTTCAACATCAAGTCGGGAAATTCAACAAGATTCCCGACGTCCTGATCGAATGCTCGTCGCAAACTTTAGTAGACGGCCGCACCCCAGATGCCGTCGACGAAGTGCACTAAGGCGGAACACCGCTGCCACGAGCACCCGAACGGATGCTTTCGACGACGGGGCTCTCCTACAGTCACTTGGTCGGGGCTATGGGGCGTGGCTGTCTATTAAGTTTACCCGGCGAGTATCCGCGTACGCTACGTGATTGCGACGGACTTTTGATCACATCAAAATTCCGTGGCAACCGATCATTTGAGACTAAACTGCTATGTTTATAATATTCAAATTAGTTATCTCATAACTACCTGTGGATTCCAAATATTGTATCACATTCTAGATAAATAGACAATGTTAAACTTTCCGATCGAATAATCAAACACCCAAGATTTCCCCAATATATCTCAACACTTGAAATCAGTTTAAAAACATCCATCACATGCCACAGTACCAATGGTCCAGCCGTAGAAGGGTCAAGCCAACGCCTCACATGTGGCATGCCGTACTGCCCCAAACCCTAAGGTTCAAAAGGCAGTTCAAGACGGTCACATAATCGAGTTAAGGTTTGTTGTCTTCTAGAGGGTCCACCGCGTTACTGGCACGACTTAGAACGTTCTTAAACACGAGAAAAAATCCAACTTTTGAAAAAATTTCCGACAGGGGAAAAAGTGAGTTATTGATATCCGTTCGAACTTTTTAACAGTTTCTAAAAATTATCCGGACAAACTAAACAAAGTTAAATTATCCGATCGAATAAACGATTCCCCAATACAACCCTTGAAAACTCAACACTTGAGTGGAATTAAAATATTCCCAGAAAAAATTAACAAGAAAGGGCCTAAAAATAATTACATGAAATTTCAGGGACTAAGTCCAAATTTTGGTCGCGGAACCGCCGCAAAACCAATGGTTTGGCCGCGGTTCCGCGGTCAAATTTTCGAGTTAGAGGTCCGTACTTCACAGTAATTCTTAGGTTTTCCTGATTAATTTTCTGAGAATTTTTAATTCAGAAAAAACCGCATTTTTAAAAATTGTCCAGAGAGGGTTCCGTATCGGGGTTTTGACGTTCGATCGGACTTTAAACTTCGCCTAGACTTCGCCTAAAGCTCTAGCTTGGCTCTGATACCACTGTAGGGTTGCTATGCACGCGCACAAGGGTCTACGAGGCATCAACCATGCCCGATTTAAAAATTAGCCGTGCCGAACAACCCGAAGCCGGATCTTTAAACTAGAGATTAGGCGAAAACTAACATATTAACAACTTTAACACTAAGTGAGAGGGATTACAACCTTTGTAGATCCGGTCCTTCACTTCATATGCTCCGTGTTGTGGTCCCTTCGCTGCGATCATCGGGTTCCGGACTCTCGAGAGATTCCACGAAGAGAAAGATGCAACCTTTGCTTCCGATCTTCGATACAAAGATGATCTACCTTGAAGTTTCGTTAACACAAGCTAACACTCAAGAAATGATGTGAACACCCTCATCTAAATGGCAAGGGAAGATGAGGATGATGAAGTAGGATTTTTGCTCTCTTTATTTATCTTTTTCTCGTATTTATTCATCACTTGGAAAAAGCTAGTAAGCTTTTTCCATGAAGAAAGAAGAAGGAAGAAGATGAAGATGAATAATCATTTTCCTTTTGTGATGAATAGAAAGAATTAATATGATAAATAATGCAACCATGGTCAAGCAAACTCATGTAGAAAATTAACTAGGGTTAGGGTTTGGGTTAGGTTAAAGCATGAGTCACTTGAAAATATCTTTCACAAAACAAAACCAAAACCTTCTAGAATCATCTAGAAAGCTTAACCCTAATCCAAACCCTAATCATGTTTAAACTCCACTAAACATGTTGCATTAGTTAGCATATAATGTTACAATATTATATATCACATATATAATATTTATCGTAACAAAATAAAATAATACAATTAACATATATCGCATATATATCAATGTATTACCCGAGTGAGAAAAAGAATCTTTTAGTGAGCTAATATTAGTTAATGTAATTTAAATATATCATATATATTATTATACATTAAATTATCGAATCAACACTTGATCCGACAATCCGTCTATATCGCATATAACCGACTAATATTTATCCGTACCGATTCATCGAATCAACACTTGATCCGATGACCCGGCTGATATCAAATATCGCGAGAATAGAATACGGTATCTCATATCGTATTATCCTCGGTCCCGCACATATCACATATGTGCCCCTACTCCGTTTCGCCTGAGCCAACAAACCTCTGTGTAGGACTCTAAAGAATCGTCAATACGCCGGCAGTAGGTGATGATCATATCAAACACCCACAAGCTACAAGCGGTCAGCTAAACGTAACAGCCACCCAGGTATTGAGCGCTCAGAAGATCAACAAGCAAGCCTGTAACTTCTCCTGTGAATCCAAACAGTAGCACTCCCGTACAGTCCGGTCTCGTCGTCTGATATGTTGCATATCTCGCCTAGGGGTGGTAAACGTCAGACCCCAGTAGCTCGATAAGTCGTGTCGATATAAGGTCTATAACAGTTCGAGAAACTACTGATAACACTTACCAGTAAATCTCAGCAACCCTGGCCAGGGATTTCCGGTTATAGCTAATCGAACACAGCACAACATCCACTCCCTATACCGGGAGAGACGAATCCCCTCCTATCGCTCATTGCCTCCATGTGATTCGGGACTGTACCCAAAAGCTACCTTTTTGCACGCCCTCTTGGACATGGTATGATGGAAATCAAAGCACAGTGGGAATCACACAAGACTCTATGACGATCTCGGGTCAACAGACTACTCTGTACCAGTGTCACCGGAGAACTGCCATCTGACGTGAGGTATAATACCATCTGGGAGTTCTCGGCGAGTCCGTCCAGTGTACCCAGTCTCCACTAAGCACCCGTACACCATCCTTGATGTCAAACACCGATGGATATGGGATCATCCATCGCCCATCATATGGGTCAAGATGCGTATACGCTAGTCTACTCTGGCGTATCGATGCCCTGTCTCGATACACCCTCGACTAGGAACAGTTATATGATGTACTCTTCGACTACCGTGGCCCCACTAATATGATCTCATCATAGTCCCAGTAGTCGAGTACATATCCTAAGGGCTTTATCAACATGTAATATAGAGACAATCAGAGTACATGTTAAGATAAAGTACAACCAGATAGCATACTATCATGTCGAGCAAGAAAGTCCTCCCTATATATGTCCTAGCATCCACTACAATATACATCGTATGTACAGTAATGGCCTCTAGGGCATACATATAACTAACAGGTCACTCCCGGTGAAAAGATCTCGGCTCTTTCCTTCTCGAATGAGGTGCTGGATATTTAGGTATACCACTATGCAAAGCAAAAACTAGAGAAGCAATCAAAAGAAAAAACCGAGTGGATTGTAGCATTTGCTAGTTTCACTAAAGAGGTCACTCTCGGTGAAAGGATCTCGGCCCATTCCTCATCGAATGAGGTGCTGGATATTCATCAAGGCATACCACTATACAAAGCAAAAACTAGAGCTACCCTTTTTGAAATTTTGATTCTACAACATCTTTAGGTTTCTTTCTTTTCATTAATCTCATTAATGAAGTCCCATCATTTAATATTTTCGAAACATTACAGAAAAGTGAAACGAAAATAGAACGTACGCTTATGCTATCCGCATTCGCCACTGGGCCCCGTCATGCACCGTTAGGGTACTTAACTACCGGCAGAGCGGGGGCTGGACTAGCACGGGTGCAAAACATAAGCAACGTTTATTATATATCATATATATAATATAACATTCGTCTCACGCAGTTATATGATCAACATCACAGAACCAAGCAGCAGAAGCAACATATGAAATATTGGACATACTAGGATTTCCGTGTTTTAAATTTAGCCGGTAATGTAAAACACGGATTCCACGGTCGTGATGAATAGCCAAACCCACATCCCATAGACCCCTACAAGAGCAGCAAGTAACCCTACCAATTCTAGAATTAGGAGACCCAGTTTCAACTCCTTAAGATGGTCTCCCCTGGACTCTAGAACCCGGTTACTTGTGCTCCCCACCTCGGGTCTATCCTAATTCGGAAAAGTAAATAATATACAACAGTGGTGACACCATCCTTAACCCAGAAGTGCCCTAATAAAAGAATATTACATACAAATTTTATATGAATGAAAATTGAAAAACTCTCATCACACATAAAAAAAACCGCTATTCAATCTCGATGATCCAATAAAACATATCACCAGCAACACATGATATCACATATCATCAACGTAAGGAAATATGTGTATCCCAAATTCTGTTGACATATAGCAACGAGATTTGGGATACCCTACATATTACACTTACGGTCGCAGAAAAGAAATGAAAAACTACAATAATTAGAATCCGCGTATTCTTAGACATCATAAACCCGGAATATCTCATATTCCGGATTTCATGCCTAACCTGATAAATCTTGTATTTTAGTCTCAAATTGAAAACACTTTTCAATTACTTAGTCGGGGATTCAATAAGATTCCCGACTACATTATCGAACACTCGTCAGAAACTTTAGTAGATGGCCGCACCCCTGATGCCGTCGACGAAGTGCACTAAGGCGAAACACCGTGGCCGCAAGCACCCGAGTGAATGCTTTTGGCAGAGGGGTTCTCCTACAGTCACTTGGTCGGGGCAATGGGGCGTGGCTACCTAGCGAAGTTATTTGGCGAGTATTCGCATACAATACGCGATTGCGACGAAGTTTTGATCTGAATCAAGACTCCGTGGTAACCGATTTACCAAGACTAAAATGCTAGATTTATAATCATTAACTAGTTTTCACAAAACCAATTAAATGTGGATCCCCACTACTGCATCCATATCAAACTAAACCCGAAACGACGTAACAATTACGACTACGAAACACTCCGTATTGGCCCCAATAAAACTATTAACATCACATAAATACTGGGCTAATCAAACAATACCTGAAACCCCAAAACCCAGATACCAGAATACCAAAGAAATTCGAACCCAAAACAATGCAACAGGACTGGCCAGGCCGGACATTTTGTGTTTTTCGCCGGGTGAAAACCGGTGAAATGGTCTCGAATTTTTTCAGTGTTCTAGTTGTATCAAATACAACATTCTGCGGTTGCTTAAAAAAATTTATGAGGAAGTTTTAAAATCGACAGAAACTGTGATCTTGGGTTTCGGTGTTTCAGAGTTTTTCGGTTTCGTGATTCTAATTACATTGTCTAATCTTCTAGCTTAGGTTCTGATACCATGAAAGTCTACCCTAGCACCACCACGAGGTCCAAGTAGCATCAAGCATGCCAAATTCAAATTTTTATAGGTGCTAAGCTAGACTTAATAAGATCTTTAGCTAGTTGATTATGGTTTTAGTTTGATATCAATGTTAACTATAAGAAGTGAAGATGGCTATACCCTCGTAGATCGATTCCTTCACTTCACATGCTCCATGTAGTAGTCCCGTGACTCCACTAGGCTCCACTTGAGGCTTTGGACGAGCTTCTTCCTATGACCTTCGTGCCGAAGATGATCTACGCAAAGTCTCTCCAACTCAAGCTACCTCTACACTAAAATCTTTAGCATAGGAAACACGCTACACTCAATCGCTAGTCGAGTGTATGATGGTAAAGTAGGGGATATGATTTTGCTCACAAGTTCGTGTTCAAGCTTCATGGTTCACATCACATGTGAGGGTTGAAGCTTGAACCATGACAATGAGGAAGATGGAGAAGCTAGAGAGCATGAGAGCAAAATGGGAGCAACTCAAGAAAAATGGCTAAGTGTTAGAATGAGATGATGAATGAATGGCAACTCTTGACCCCTCACTTATTCAAGCATGTAATTAGCAATATAAAATTGTAACCATGATTGAATAGTGAGTCAAGATGAATAAAATAACATAAATCCCATGCTTGAAACCATGCTCCCATTTTCCACCTTATTTCTATATTTCTCAAAAATAGAAATTCAAGCCATGCTTCATTATTATATATATATATATATATCATATATATTAATATATATATAATGGAAGAATAATTAGTGAGCTAATGATATTAGTTAAGATATAATTATATCACATATAATATATATCACATTATTAAATCAACACTTTATTTAATAATCCGGTTATATCGCATATGACCGACTAATATCATTTATCTGAGTATCACATTATCAAATCAACACTTGATTCGATAATCTGGTTATATCATATATAACCTAACTTGTTAACAGTTATCCAGATTACAATACCGTATCACATATACTTATTTAATCAGGCCCACACACATATCACATATGTGTCCTACTTCGTTTCGCCTTAACCAGGGAACTTCTGTGTGAGACTCTAAAGACCCGTCAATACGCTAGCAGTAGGTGATGATCACATCAGTCACCCAAAAGCCGTCAGCGGTACTAGCTGGACTTAACGGCTATCCGGGTATTGAGCGATATGAAGATCAACAAGCAAGCCTTTCCATACTCTCCATGAAGCCTATCAGTAACATTACTGTACAGTCTGGTCTCTTTGTCTGATATGTCTCATATCATGTATATGTTGGAGATAGTGCCCTCATAGTCAATTATTGGATCGCAGGTACGTGATTGCAATGATTGCGGAGGACCTATCCCGGTAGGACAGTCTTACTCGAGATGATAGTATGCTATCTGGTTTGCCTTTATCAGTCGTGTACATGTTCAGGTGACTGATTGCATGTTACACTTTGATAGAGCCCTTAGTATCTTGCTTTACTACCAACAGTATGATGGCGATCATATACGTGAGAGTTGGGTAGTTTATATGCATATCCTTAATTGTGGTCCCTAGTCGTGGGAGTTTCGAGACAGGGCATCGATACTCTGGAGTAGACTAGTGTGTACAGTCGAGACCCGGACGAGGGGCGGTGGCCGGTCTCATAAGCCACTGGTGTCAGTTGGATCACCTAAGATGTATACAGGTGCTCATTGGGTTATGAGTACACCGGACAGGACTCGCCGGGAATCTGCTAGTTAGTATTATATCTACCGTCAGATAGCAGTTCCCTGGTGACATGTGTACAGGTTAGTTCATCGACCTGAGGTCGTCATTTGTCTCGTGTGAATTCCCACTGTGCTTTGATTTCTACCCTACCACGGCTCAAAGGAGTCGTGCAAACAGGTAGCTTTTGGGTACAGTCCCGAGCCATATGGAGGCACGTGAACGGATCGGCAGGGGATTCGTCTCTCCCGGTATTGGGGGCGAGGTCGTGCTGTGTCTAGGAGAGCCATTACACAAAGTCCATGGCCATGGCAGGAGATTTACTGGTAGGTACTCCAGTAGTATCTCAGGGTGTTATTGGGCTTCACTCCGACACGACTTATACTGCTATTGGGGGTCTGACGTTACTAGCCCCCTAGGCAGATATGCGATACTCATTGACGAATGGACCGGACTGTATATACATTGTCACTGTTAGGCTCAGTAGGGTTTTCGGAGGAGTTCGCTCATCGGTCTCCCTTGAGTTCGCTCCTCGGCCACCCTTGAGGTCAGTCCGTGGGCAGCCGTTACGCATTGCTAGTGCCGCTGACGGTTTGTGGTTAAACCCACTGCCAGGGTACTGACGAGTCATTAGAGTTCCCCACAGACAGTTTCCCAAGTTCGGGCGAAACGTTGTAGAGGCCGTATGGTTTTATGGCAGGGTTCGGAAAATGCACGTGCGTTTACGCACGTGTCAGTTTTCGGGCAGATGATACTGGTCGGCTTTGGTTTAAGCCGGATCCGAGTATCATATTGAGTAGGTATAATATCTTTGTCTCAGTTGCATTTGTATTCGGTCGTAATACAAATGCGGGTATATTTATACAGTTTCGGGGTTATCCTGAAAGTTGTTTCAGGATCACTTTTGGAAGTTGCCAGTTTCCAGTTTTCTATCAGCCGTCTTTTAACATTCGGTTAAAGACGGATTTATCTTTTCTTGGGTGAGGTGAGTCAGTGTTCTAGAAGTTTCTGGAAGTGGTGACTAGGATGGTGACTAGGTTCATGACTCATCTTTGCATTTATTAAAGGGTGACTAGGTTTTAGTGACTCATTGTTTTAATTAATACCTTTTGGATTGCTTAAGATATTTTGTGATGATAAGGTTACATGCTATGGTCACCTCCCTCCTCCTACCATCACCTCCCTCCTTGCTTAAATATGGCCGGCCCTCTCTCTCCTCCCTCACTTGGTTACTTGATTAATTTTGTAGAAAAGATATGATAGTATTTGGGTGCATGGAAATTTCATTACCTTATTTCATTCCATCACCCAATTCCCTCGGCAACTTCATTAACCGATCGTCCACGGATTTGGACGAAGTGAGACAAAGTCATCTACTCATTCTCTACATCAATCTTGGTCGTCTCTTTTAGCAAACTTGACGATCGAGTTGCCTCAAGTCAGAGGCGGGAGCCCGTTTAAAGAATCGGTGATGTGGTGCCACCTCGACGAAGGAATCGGAGATCGACGAGATCGGAGCAGCCGCAACGGAGCGTGGGATGATGGTTAAAGAACGAAGGACTCGGATCGTTCGGTATAACCTTTCTACACTCTTTACAGTTTGTTAGTTTAGCAATAATGGCAAATCCGGGTTAAAGTATACGATAGCGCCAGTTAAAAGTTTTTTGTTCCGCATTTGGCGTCTGTAGACTGCCGGGGCGCTAGCGTAGACTTACAGTGGTATCAGAGCCTAACCATTTTGCTATGTTAACTTGTGCTAACGCGTTTAAAATATCGATCCGACCGGAAATCAAAAATCACAAAATTACAACTTGACAGTTTCTGTTGTTTTTAAACGGTCTCCAAAATTAATTCTACACATCTCAGAATACTGTGCAGGCTTTTATTAGAACGACGTAGAAATTTGGGCACGTGACTCGATGAGACAGCCGCGGAAACGCGGTCAAACCTATGGTTTGACCGCGCTTCCGCGGCCACACAGTGAGCTCGTGGTCCCAAATTTTCACAGTGGGTTCTTGGTTAGATTTTGGGGTTTTTGGTAAATATCGTTTTGGCCCAGATTTTGTTACTGTTCACCAGTAAGCAGTGGGGCCCACTTTTTGATATTTGGTCTTTGGTCGATCGAAATTTAAACACGTTAGTTTACAGTGCTTACATTATATCTCCGACCGGGAATGTCATTTGATCGGTAAACCGCGTCTGATTGCTATAGTTCTTTTAGACGGGTTTGCGAACGTGACATTCGCGTTGATGTTCTGTGTTGTGCTGTGATGTTGCGGATTTGTCGTGGTGGATAGCAGTGTGCAATGGTAGTACAGTTTGTGTTTATTTGTACTTTTGATATTGCGGGGCGAGCGTCCAACTTGTGGACAGCCGTCACTGCCTGTTGTATAATATTCTTTTGGGGCACGACCAGGTTGCGGTCGATGTACCTAATGTACTATTTTTCATTACTGTACTAGGTTTTGCCCCGCGACGGAGTGCACGGATAGCCGGGTTCTGAGGGGCAACGGGTCCGCATCTCATGGCTTTGAGAGGCAGAGGGGTCCCACTCTAGAATTGGCAGACTATTCGCCGCACTCGTAGGGGGTACAGGTTGACCCAAGGAGGGGTGCCCAAGATTACCGGATTCCGTGGAGTGTTGGGTGGTCCATTCACTATGCTGTAGGGGGCTGCCTCGCTTCAGGTTTTGGCGGGTAACTTGCCGCACCCGTAGGGGTCTAGGTTTCATTGCACAGGCTATCCACACGACAGGGGAACGTCGGGTTTCAGCAGCGGCTCTGTGAAACTCGGGGATCCCAGATATCTGTATTGTTCTGTGATGCTTATTACTTTTCTGTAATGTTGCATACTATCACGCCTGGAGCGATTATTGTATATTGGTTTATATACTATTAGATGTTGTATATGTTTTACACCCGCGCTAGTCCAGTCCCCGCTCTGTCGTTAGTTAAGTAACCTAACGGGTGATGACGGGACCCAGTGACGAATGCGGATGGCATATACGTACATTTTATTTTCGTTCTTTTCTGGTGTGATAATTGATGGGACTGCGTTAATTCTGATCAACGCAAAGTAAAAACAAACCTGTATACAGTTGTTGGGACAATTTAAAAAGTGTTATTGCAAAGACGTTTCCTTTTGTTATGCATAGCGGTATTCAGTGGAATATCCTGCACCTCATTCGACGGGGCAAGGGCCGATATCCCTTCACCGGGACTGACCCCTTGGGCAGAAGTTTGCGTCAGAGTAATAACTTCACTATAGTCGATTACAAGTTGCTTTGCATAGCGGTATTCAGTGGAATATCCTGCACCTCATTTCACGAGGAAAGAGCCGAGATCCCTTTACCGGGAGTGACCTCTTTAGCAAAAGGTTTTCGCCACTATATTTTAAAAAGCTATCAGGTTCCTTCAGCGATATCAAGTTCACTACGCTAAAGGTTTTTCGCCAAAAACCAGCCGTAGCCCTCCGTCACTTCTTTTGGGTATTCAGTAGTATTCAAGCTATGTATTTTGACCTAACGCCAAGGCATAGTGTTTGGTAGCTGCTGGGTATTCAATTGTTGCATAGATAGATGAGTTGGTTTGGGACAGCCGTTCTGCCATTTTGACCTAACGCCAAGGGCATGTGCGGGTGGGTTCAAATTAACAAGATAGTGATGGGTAGAACTTGGCATGTGACTTATGACATTTTGACCTAACGCCAAGGTTATAAGAGCATGGGGCAAAAACTATATCGGGAGTTTCTAAAGAAACTGAAACTTGCCAAGTATGCGCATACCTTCTGGAGTATGAGTAACGTGGATGCATTCCATCACGTTATCATGCGATGAGAGTTGGATCCTGATTCCCACTGATGAGTTGGTTTACTCTTCGGGTGATCCCGATTGATTCTTCTTTAGGTTTGGGGGAGAATTTGACAGGACAGTGGGAGGTTTCCGGATTAGATAAAATGATGACCATTCTGATCTAGGTTAGAGTGCACGCAGAGTGTTACTTTTCTCTCTCTCTTTGGCAGCGACCTTTGACCGACCCTAGACTATGACTCAGTGACCAGGTTGACCGAACCTTCTTAAAATACTGGCTTTTGGATTGTCTGAGTTGCATAAGTCATTGCCACTCCTTCTTTTACCCTTTGAATTTCTCAGAACACCCGTATTACTACGGATATCCACTTCCATTGGATAGATCCATCGTATGGTTATATACGAACTCGAAGAGACTTCTTCGAGGATGGATCAAGGTTCAGGAGAAATAGAATTGGTTTATTCAGTTGTCTTTTATTATCACCTTCTCTCAGGTTGCGAGAGCTCCTTGGTTTAGGAGAGTACACCTATTACGCTTATTGGATAGTCTTATTCCAAACCATAGGCTGGTGCCGAAAGGTAGGGAATGAAGAAAACCAATTAGCCTAAGTTGGGTGTGCAGAAGGAAATATGTAAAGACAAAATAAAGGGATTAGAAAGAGGGCAAAGTAAATTGCGACTGATATCATTCACGACCAAAACCGCGTACTTCATCGCCGCTCCTATTTCACCTTTAAAGGAATAAGGTATTATTCAGTTGTCTTTTATCATCACCTTCTCTCGAGATGCGAGTACTCCTTAGTTTAGGAGGGTACACCTATTATGCTTACTGGATAGTCTTCTTCCAAACCATAGGCTGGTGCCGAACGGTAGGGAAGGAAGAAAACCATTTAGCCTAACGATGGTGTACAGAAGGTAACGACTAAAGACAAATAAATGGGATTTGGTGAGATGGCAAAGAGATATACGGTTGAAGTCATGAATTGGATTATGGAAGAGGCATTGCTATGAATACCAGGATACCCCTACGAAACATTTTCATGTTTCAGTGCATTGTTAAAGAAAAACTGTTTTCCCGATTAGACACTTACTCCAAGGGTATGTATTTACCAGGTTTCATTCTCATATCTGTATGGTTTTACAGATGATGAGTGGGAGTAAGATATTGGGAATTAGGTGATCATCCTCATTATATCGGAATTCGTTGTAATTGGTGATATTTGAGGAAATCGCCAGGGTACAGTTTTCCACCTAAAACGCACAGGTTTTGAGTTGATTAACTCAGCGGACTTATACAGAGTATTGTATGTTGTCCAAGTGTCCATCAGGACAAAGGGGTAGGTCCTCGTACTATGTTCTGTTTACTTATAACTTCTCTAGTATTTAGACAAGTGTTTCGTAGAAATACAAGGTCTAAGTTTTGAGAAGTTGTGGGTATAAGAATAAAGTGGAGAACCAGGTGTCACAAGTATCGGGATTCTTCAAAGAGATCGAAGATGTAGATTCTTGTGATTGGTATTCAGATGATAGTGATGGTTTTGAGAAACGTGTTTCTCTTTCAGGTTACTCATAATTGGATGGATTCCTAAGTTGAGTAATGCTGATTAGCCTCTTTCCATTAAGTTGATATGCACTGGAGACAGCTGCATGGATTGAATCTTGGTTCCAATTAAATAAGTGCCAAAGTTTCTGTATTGGATATAGAATAGTTCGTACCTTAAAAGATGTTAAGGTACGGGGAGTTGTCCAGCTTATGCTTAAAACCAGACTCTGGATAACTCAGGGCACGTTTCTGTAATGGCTGTTTGTGGGTTGACCCTGGCTATGACGAGGGTTGATATTCTACCATTTGGAAGATCAATAGTGATATTGTTCTTGACTCGCCACAGTTTTAGTAAAATGGATCTTTTTCAGAAAACAGTAGTGGGAGTATGGTAGAACTGGAAGTGATTCCAGAACCGCGAACGATTACGGAAAAATTTAATAGGACCTATACATTCAATCAGGTTTGACATTCCAATAGCCACTCCGCAGGTATGGTAGGTAACCTCAGATGCCCGAGAGGTACTTCGGTAGCCTCAGAGACGGTGACAGGGAGGTTCTTATCTACCCAGACTTGACACTACTGTTGTTCCAAGTTATGAGACCCGGTAGGAGGGTTGTCATAGTCAGTGGGAGCAACGGAAGCATGGTGGGCAAGTAGCTTATGTCTATTTATTGACTTGAGCAGTTATAGCGGAGATAGATTATCTAATTTTGATGTGATAGTCATGGGTTTGACTTCAATCAGAATAGGGGATGGATCAGTTAAGAAGGTAGTAGGGTGTGATGTCATGGTATCTGGATGACATACACAGAGTAGGAAGTAAAATTCCTATACTACGATCGGTTGAACTGTGGTCGTCACACAGTTGTTTCTCCAGACAGGATATGGATATAATATTTGACATTCTGGTTTCTAGATCTATGGTTTTAGATCTGGATTTGGGTAGTTTCCCAATGTGGGTACTTTGACAGATATTCTAATGGTTTTTGGAATAGTTGACTCCTAGCATGGTGGTGTACCTGCAGGTGATGGAGTCACCCTCTCTAAAGGTGTCTTACAGACTAAAGGGGAGAGGGATGTGCATGATTGGCAGATCACTTGCTCAGGCAATTGAGTCAATCATGAGATGTCAAGTACCACACCAAATGTTGGTTTTGCACTAGATGCAATAAGTTTGTATTAATCCAATCCTGGAGAAACATAAGGAACCAGTTTTAGAACATAAGTACATGTTCTACGGATTTGATGACGGCAGCCTCTTTCGGGAGACGGTTATCATTCCAGGCTTCAAAGGTGACATGATTGACAGAGTGATTGTCAGAGTTATAGTTTTTCCCTCTGACGAAGAGGGACAGTATTATGGACAGGTGGTTCAAGAGGATACTGTGGGTGGCATGGTGCCGGATACTAATTAGGTTTAGTGATCGATACAGTCTAAGAAGTTTGGATTTGGAGTTCATTTATGAACCAGGTCCCATCAGATATCCAGACATATTCTAAGACAGGTATTACTCAATTCGGGAGATGGCTTTCTCCGCGAACTTGAGATTAAGAGAGATATAGAAAGAAACATCTAGGCGGATCCACTCACTGAGGCTATTTCTCGAACACAATAGTTTTACAAACGGGCTTTGTGAAACTGATTAGTAGAGGAGTTGGATGTTCGGTTTCACACGGGCTGTGAGTAGTCGACATCGCAATATTAGCCTTGAGTGCAAGTGGGAGATTGTTGGAGATAGTGCCCTCATAGTCAATTATTGGATCGCAGGTACGTGATTGCAATGATTGCGGAGGACCTATCCCGGTAGGACAGTCTTACTCGAGATGATAGTATGCTATCTGGTTTGCCTTTATCAGTCGTGTACATGTTCAGGTGACTGATTGCATGTTACACTTTGATAGAGCCCTTAAGATCTTGCTTTACTACCAACAGTATGATGGCGATCATATACGTGAGAGTTGGGTAGTTTATATGCATATCCTTAATTGTGGTCCCTAGTCGTGGGAGTTTCGAGACAGGGCATCGATACTCCGGAGTAGACTAGTGTGTACAGTCGAGACCCCGACGAGGGGCGGTGGCCGGTCTCACAAGCCACTGGTGTCAGTTGGATCACCTAAGATGTATACAGGTGCTCATTGGGTTATGAGTACACCGGACAGGACTCGCCGGGAATCTGCTAGTTAGTATTATATCTACCGTCAGATAGCAGTTCCCTGGTGACATGTGTACAGGTTAGTTCATCGACCTGAGGTCGTCATTTGTCTCGTGTGAGTTCCCACTGTGCTTTGATTTCTACCCTACCACGGCTCAAAGGAGTCATGCAAACAGGTAGCTTTTGGGTACAGTCCCGAGCCATATGGAGGCACGTGAGCGGATCGGCAGGGGATTCGTCTCTCCCGGTATTGGGGGCGAGGTCGTGCTGTGTCTAGGAGAGCCATTACACAAAGTCCATGGCCATGGCAGGAGATTTACTGGTAGGTACTCCAGTAGTATCTCAGGGTGTTATTGGGCTTCACTCCGACACGACTTATACTGCTATTGGGGGTCTGACGTTACTAGCCCCCTAGGCAGATATGCGATACTCATTGACGAACGGACCGGACTGTATATACATTGTCACTGTTAGGCTCAGTAGGGTTTTCGGAGGAGTTCGCTCATCGGTCTCCCTTGAGTTCGCTCCTCGGCCACCCTTGAGGTCAATCCGTGGGCAGCCGTTACGCATTGCTAGTGCCGCTGACGGTTTGTGGTTAAACCCACTGCCAGGGTACTGACGAGTCATTAGAGTTCCCCACAGACAGTTTCCCAAGTTCGGACGAAACGTTGTAGAGGCCGTATGGTTTTATGGCAGGGTTCGGAAAATGCACGTGCGTTTACGCACGTGTCAGTTTTCGGGCAGATGATACTGGTCGGCTTTGGTTTAAGCCGGATCCGAGCATCATATTAAGTAGGTATAATATCTTTGTCTCAGTTGCATTTGTATTCGGTCGTAATAAAAATGCGGGTATATTTATACAGTTTCGGGGTTATCCTGAAAGTTGTTTCAGGATCACTTTTGGAAGTTGCCAGTTTCCAGTTTTCTATCAGCCGTCTTTTAACATTCGGTTAAAGACGGATTTATCTTTTCTTGGATGAGGTGAGTCAGTGTTCTAGAAGTTTCTGGAAGTGGTGACTAGGATGGTGACTAGGTTCATGACTCATCTTTGCATTTATTAAAGGGTGACTAGGTTTTAGTGACTCATTGTTTTAATTAATACCTTTTGGATTGCTTAAGATATTTTGTGATGATAAGGTTACATGCTATGGTCACCTCCCTCCTCCTACCATCACCTCCCTCCTTGCTTAAATATGGCCGGCCCTCTCTCTCCTCCCTCACTTGGTTACTTGATTAATTTTGTAGAAAAGATATGATAGTATTTGGGTGCATGGAAATTTCATTACCTCATTTCATTCCATCACCCAATTCCCTCGGCAACTTCATTAACCGATCGTCCACGGATTTGGACGAAGTGAGACAAAGTCATCTACTCATTCTCTACATCAATCTTGGTCGTCTCTTTTAGCAAACTTGACGATCGAGTTGCCTCAAGTCAAAGGCGGGAGCCCGTTTAAAGAATCGGTGATGTGGTGCCACCTCGACGAAGGAATCGGAGATCGACGAGATCGGAGCAGCCGCAACGGAGCGTGGGATGATGGTTAAAGAACGAAGGACTCGGATCGTTCGGTATAACCTTTCTACACTCTTTACAGTTTATTAGTTTAGCAATAATGGCAGATCCGGGTTAAAGTATACGATAGCGCCAATTAAAAGTTTTTTGTTCCGCATTTGGCGTCTGTAGACTGCCGGGGCGCTAGCGTAGACTTACAGTATAGGGTGGTAAACGTCAGACCCCAGTATTGTGATAAGTCATGCCAATGTCTTGCCTATAACGGTTCGAGAAACTAGTGATAACACTTATCAGTGAATCTCATAAGCAGCCCTGGCCAGAGACTTCCAATTATAGCCAATCGAGCATAGCGCAACATCAACCCCCAATAACGGGAGAGACGAAATCTCTCCTATCGCTCATTACCTCCATGTGACTCGGGACTGTACCCAAAATCCACCTGTTTGCACAACTCCTATTGAGCGTGGTAGGGAGGAAATCAAAGCACAGTGGGAGCCACACAAGACTCTATGACGATCTCGAGTCTACAGACTAATCTGTATCAGTATCACCAGAGGACTGCTATCTGACGATAGGTATACTACCAACTAGGAGTCCTCGGCGAGTCCGTTCGATGTACCCATTCTCCAATGAGCACCTGTGTACAATCTTTGATGTCACACACCAATGGTTGTGGGATCAACTATCGCCCTCTAAGGGACAAGAAACGTACACACTAGTCTGCTCTGGAATATCGATGCCCTAGTCTCGATATTCCCTCGACTAGGAACTGATTAAAGGATGTACTTTTGGACCACCCTTGCCCCACTAGTATGATCTCATCATAATCCTGGTAGTCAAGTATATATCCTAAGGGTTTTATCAACATGAAAGAGACAGACAGTATAAATACCAGTCTACATGTTAAGATAAAGGTAACCTGATAGCATACTATCATGTCGAGCAAGAAATTCCTCTATATATATATCCAAGCATCCACTATATCAACAATAATGGTCTTTAGGGCATACATATTCCTTACACGTGTTTCATTTATATTCATACTATATCAAATTTCACGTTCCATATTTATTTATATACATTCACAGCCCATTTTTCTTGGGGACTTGCCGAGCGCAAGTTCGCTGATGGGATTGCCACCCATCTTTATTTTTTTGGAATGTTCGTCGGATAATTTAGAGACTGGGGAGGTGAAACCGACTCCATAGCACTACAACTAGTTCGCAGTACAAGCCAATCTTTAGTTTCTTTCCGTTTTCATTTCAGTAAGCCACATGTTTAGGGTTTTATGTTTTTATTTCTCGTTCAGACCTTTGTAATCAGTTTGAAACTTGTTGAAGTTGAATGTAAATAAAGTTGTTGGATTTTATTCACTTGTCTTTTCTTATCATTTTTATATTGCTTATATACGCTTAGCGTATTTGTTTCAATAAAGAACCTTCTCGAAATAAATACGTCGCGGGCCTTATCACGTTTCTGCTCCCGTATTTTGGGAAGCAGAGCATGACACTGACACTCGACGTTCTACCACAGGGTATCGTGTCTTCCTAGGCTCCTCGCTGATTTCTTGGCGGAGCAAATGACAGGATACAATCTCTAAATCACGTACTGAGGCTAATATCGTGCTATGCTGGACACTACTCTTGAGGTTCGTTGGCTCTGTCGCCTTCTTCAGGATATGGGTGTTCTCGTTCCGTTTCCGGTTCCGTTGCCTTGTGACAACCGTAGTGCCATTTAGATTGCTATTAATTCGGTTTTCCATGAGTGCACAACGCATATAGAGATTGATTGTCATATTGTATGACAAGAGTATGCCTATCGACACCTTTCATTATCCTATGTCGCCTCCAAAGATCAGCTCGTCGATATTTTCACGAAAGCTAGGACTATTGCTCAACAGCAGTACTTATTATCCAAACTCTCGGTATTTGATTCACCGTGAGTTTGATGGGGGAATTAAGATATGCTGTGTATAGCCCGTGTATTCTAGACTTTTCCTATTCTAGACTTATCCATTGACTTGTATATATAAATGTATATCAAATATATTGATGCAATGAATATAATATAACTTTTCTCCAAAAGTAATAATGGATATGGTTTCAACCGTGCGTGGAATGGGGATCTGGGGATTGCTTGAAACCGTACCTTTACACCAGTACCCTATACATCTATTTGTAGCAGTGAATGAATTGTTAACAAAAGTGGCTCATGTAGGCTGAATTTGCATCATAATACAACAAGATCGGTGAAATTTAACGCATTGCACGATTATGTAGTAGGCTAGTAGCCAGATAAAATGTTCAGATGTCATCGCTGAGGTCATATTGGTGAGTTGTGACAAAATTTTCAGGATTGTATACTCTAAGCACTTACACTGCACCTTCTAAATGAATATATCATGCCTTATTAAAATAGTAAATCATTTATATAATGGAATGATACTATAATCTACAATATTAGACCATTGACCCAGCTCCATTGCTTGTTAAATTCTTAATTGAGGCACTGAAAAGTCACCTTTGAACCTTAGCCCCTGATTACATTATATATATCAATTGGGGCAGGAAAGTGAGTTAGCAGAACAAGTAGATCAAGTAAAATGGCAGATGAAGTGAAGGTGTTGGGAGCATGGTTTAGTCCTTTTAGCCGTCGAGTTGAACTCGCTCTCAAGCTCAAGGGAGTCCCCTATGATTACATTGAAGAGGAACTATCGAAAAAGAGCGCTCTGCTTCTTGAGTCTAATCCTGTGAACAAGAAGATTCCCGTGCTCATCCATGGAGGAAAGCCCGCTGTCGAGTCTCTCATCATCCTCGAATACATTGACGATGTGTGGAGCGGTTATAGGTTGATGCCTGAGGATCCAGTTGAAAGAGCTCAGGCGCGATTTTGGGCAAAGTTCATAGATGACAAGGTATAGCAACAGTAATTAATAATATTTTGTTTTTTCATCATGATGAATAAATGCACATACACACATTGTTAGCTCACAAATTTGAGCAGGTTTCAAGCGTTTCTGTTTTTGAAAGCATCGACAGTTTCAAGATGTGTTCATATATTGTTCTTAAATTGAAGCACATATTGTTCTTAAATGATAAGACAGGAAAAAAATTAATATAAGAAATTCCATTAATTAATTCTTTTATATATCTTCAGTGCTTTCCTGCTATATGGATGTCATGCTGGACTGAGGGAGAGATGCAAAATAATTACATGTACCAAACAGAAGTGAACTTGAAAATTCTAGAGGGAGAGCTCAAAGGGAAGAAGTTTTTCGGAGGCGATTCCATCGGATTTGTCGATATTGCCGCAAATCACTTGGCATTTGGGGCTGGAGTTCTTCAACAAGTGGCTGGAATAAGTTTAATCAATGAAGAGAAACACCCTGTCCTATGGAAATGGGCTCAAGAGGTCCTAAGCTTAGATATTGTGAAGGAAACGTTACCTGAGAGAGAGAAACTGCTTGATTATTTCCTGTCTAGGAAAGATGCCATCTTTCTCACCAAAGCTCCTGTCTATTGATAGTAAGGTTGGTGTGTGTGTGTGTCCTGAGACACCAAGAGTGCTTGGTTGTCAAAAAAAAAAAGATTGTTGCTATCATATGAATAAATGGCGATGCATGAAAAAAATATGGAGAATTTTATCGTTTGGTTATTTTGTGGATTGATTGTATATTTGTATGTAAACCCACCGTTGTCATTCTCAAGTTCGGATGAGAAAAGGCGAGAGTTGTGGTAGACTTGTAATAATCAACGTAAAACTTTGTCAACTTCTATAACATAAACCGTAATAAGAATATCGTTGGGACGTCCCCTGCTCAGCAACGCGCTACATCAGATCCCGGATGTAGTGTTAAGTATATAAGACTTTCTAGGTCATCATCCGGAAACGGCGCGGTATATCGGACCCCGGGTGTAGTGACAAATAAGTAAGGGTTTCATACGATCCATCTACCTTCTTGAAACATAGGTTCTCTTACGGGTAGACTAACAGAATTAGTGGAGGTGATGATTAGGAGAAGAGTTGGTATTATGTGTTTATAAGAAACTAAGTGGGTAGGTGAAAAAGGTAAAGTCATAGAGCCTTGAGGTTATAAGATTTGGTATACAGATAAAGATAAAAATCGTAATGAGATGGCGTAATCATAGATAGGCAGTTGCTTGAGGATATAGTTAAGATTAAGAGAAAAGGTAATGGAATTTTACTGGTTATGTTTATTCTAGATGGGAAGATGCTTAATATTATTAGTGTTTATCCATCACAAATAGGTCTTGATAACGCTAGTAAGCTTCTATTCTGGAAGGATTTAGATAAGACGGTGCAAACGCTACCTAGTTGAGAGAAATAATTTATTGGTGGTGATCTCAATGGACATGAAGGTACTAGTCATAGTGGGTTTGATACTATCTATAGAGGTTTTGGTTTTAGACAAAAGAATAAAGTAGGTAGCTCGTTTCTAGATTTTGTCTTGTCTTATGACTTAATCTTAGCAAACACTTGGTTTAGGAAAAGAGAGTCTCACCTTATCAGCTTTAGGAGCGGATCAAGTGCAAGTCAAATAGACTTTTTTCTGATAAGAATGATAGATAGAGATTATTGTATCGACTGTAAGACAGTGTCAGGTGAAAGTGTAACCACTCAATATAGACTTTTAGTTCTAAATTTTAGATTTAGAAGAGTACCTAGGAAGTTTAGTGTAAATCCCCAGTTCCGTTTATATATATATTTTCCCGTATTTTCCCCAAAATTTTTCTATTATTTTCATATTTTCTTACTTTTGTTTTCATTTTTTAAATTATTTTCCCCCTAATCTAATACCCCCAACCCGACCCTGACCCGACAAGTTTTCCCCACTTCTCCTTTTTCTACTTCCTTTTCTTTTTCCTTCCTTTTTCCCAATGTCCCTCCCCCTTCCTCGCAACCGTCGCCTCGTGACCCGCGCCCACCTCCCCGACGACTTCGCCCTCGATCTCAACCGCCTTCGAGATCCCAGCGCCCACTTTTCTTCTCTCTCAACCGCTCGACCTCACTCTCTCTATCTCTATCTCTCCCACTCTCTCTCCATCTCTTCACCTTCCTCTACCCCATCCTCACAGACGAACCCTCCAGTGACTACTCCCCCTCACCTCGTTGTCCATACCACGGCAGCACCTCATCCCAAGCCATCAACCAAGCTCCACCCCCGGCCCAACACTTGCAACCCAACGCCAACAGCTACCTCCACTTCCTCACCGCGCCGTTGCCTATGCTCTGCAACCCTTTCACCTCATCTGTAACCCCGCACCCGAGCCCTACCTCCTTCACCCTCACCTCCGAGCACTCTTCACGCTGAATCACCCCGATCGCCACCTCCTCTCGCCTACGCCCCACGAGCATCCCCTCTGCAATCGCACCTATCCTCTTCCTTCCCTCGCTGCTCCCCGACACCTGAAACGCCACCACTGCGGCCACCTCCGGCAACCTCCATCGTCAGTCGTCGTCGACCCCACCTCAGCAGCCCCATGTCGCACGCATGCTCAAACGTGTCGCGGCTCGAACCCGCCTCCGTGCTACACCGTGCTCGCCTCCGTACCATACTGTGCCCGGTTCAATGCACATATCGTGTCCACTCCTACACCTGCACTGTGCCTAGTAGTGCCTAGCACCGCGTCCAGTACTGTGTCGCGCCGTGCCACACCCGCACCATACACCGATTCAAGACCACGCCCGCTACCATATCACGCTCGCGTCGCCACAGCATCCAGTACTGGGTCACCGCGCATCGTTCACACACCACGCACCATGCCTAGTATCGTGCCGTCTCGTGTATCGAGACGAATCCTGCACGTGGTGTCGCTTCCATATCAGCGACCAAAGGCAAGAGAAACCTCACTTGTTTTAACTTGCTATGTACTTAGATTTATAAATTCATGTTAATATTATACTAATTATTGCAAATCAGTATTACGTAGTATGCTATCACATATATTTTGTATGCCATCATCGTATTAAATCTAAAGTGTTAGTTTTGAGAATAAACGGATCTAAACACGTCATGTTAATATCGCTCGGAAGTTGTAAATATTAGATACTGTTCTCACGGGTCAGGCAAAACCAAATTTAATTCGATAATCCTCGATATTGTGTTGTTAGTTCGATGTAGAGAACTGATCTTAAACTCCGTCGACCATGCTTAAACCTTTTACCCATACTTCCTTCTGCTACTTATGAATGTAACGTAGAAAATTGAACTCTGGATGATGAAGTATTGCATGTGTAACGACGCCCCAAAGAGGCGACGTCAATTGTGTTTTTACTGTACATGTCCAAATGTTAAATTTAATATAAAATTTGATACATGTCGGAATGTAATGATCTATGACTCATATCGAAGCTGACTCGATAAACTAGAACCCTATATGGTTTATTCTTCAATACTGATAGATCACAGTAACGAGAACTGACTGGGAATGCGGCTCTGGACTGCAGTCCAGAGTAGCATTCCACGTTGATACCCGAATTTATATGAATGTGTAGCGCTGTACGAACCTGGAATTATGCGTAACCCTATACCATTGTAAATACAATCCTGTTATATAACTATTGATTTTGGTTTCGTTTAATTTTACTGCCGTTTAGTATTTTAATTGCAATTTAAACTGTCGAAGTATACCGCAGTCCCAAGCTGGGACAGAACGGATGTTCTGACCTTGAACAGAACGTATCTCTAAGTACACAGTGGATATTGTCGATCCGTATGGTGCGTTGGAAACCTAATTAAAAGTTCTAAATTTCACTCAACTGTATCTTCGCCTAATTACGATCCCAACATGGTGAATAATATGTCGCGAATTGGACTTTCAGTTCAGGAACTGAAATTCTAACGATGAAAACTTAAAATGAGACGACGGCATCTTGCAAACCTGAAACCCGATTGACCTAGAACCAATTTTTATGGATCACTGTTTGAATTTACTTACTGCCTCTTCTGCAACATTTTGTCTAAATACTATCGTGTAGATTAATATATATTTCTGAAACCATAAGGTGCGTTGTGTTTTATATCGCATATGACTTGCTATGTTGCATCATTCTTGTATTTTATCCGACCGTGATACCTTTAGTGATAGCAAACGTTTATAGTGACTTATAGCGGACCTTGCATTATAAAACATGAGTGGTATTGGATTAGTTGTATTAAGCACGTCAGTGATAAGTGATTGATTAGTGATAGTGAACAGTGCAGTGAAAATGAGTAAGACCGTGATTTAGCGCGTGCTTGTATACAATTAATCCTATGCTTATAGTTATTGTGACCTGGGGAAAATGGAGAAATCAAGGTGGAATTGAACTCGTACTTAGCGAGGTATGGCTTATAGGATGATCATTCGATACACACACACACACACACACACACACACACATTAGGTCGTGAGCCTAGCGACACGGATGCAGGGTTATGTCCCAGGCAACAGTGGACCGTAGTCTCAGGCATGCACGAGACCCTTGTTAAACACGAGCATCATTTCCACCAATTGATTTCATTGACTTAGTGACTGATATGTAGTAACATATACATTGCCTGGTTTGCCGACATGATGCATATACTGCATAGTTCATTTCACTTGATATTTCTTATTCTCATGTTACTATATTATGCCGTGCATTTCACGTTTAATAACTTTGTACACACACTAAATATTTATTTCTATATATGTCGTCCTGATGAACTGAGTGTGCATACTCAGAGGACGAAGTAGACCCAGCTAAGGAGCAGGACCTGCCATTCGAGATCGCGGAGGTTTAGATCGCGACATCAGCACCATCGCCACAAGAACACTGTTATTTTTTGGTTAGTTATTTCTTTTATGAAAATAAATGTATCCTGAACTCTGTTATTTTATTGTAATAAAATTGTGAACTGTGATTTACTTTACTCTAGTGTTGTGCTTAATGTTTATCATGTAATGCTAGAAGCCGAAGTGTGACTACGGCGGGACTATTCTTTGACCGTAGGAGCATGGCTGGACTAGTCACCCCTCGTATCCCGTATTTTGAGAAGCAGGACGTGATATGGTTTTGTTGGTATCAGAGCCAGGTTTGGATGAACTTACAGTTCCGTCGAGGGATCCCTAGATTGAGTGACACCCTTGGTTTATGCTTTAGTACATTTCATTTTCATTTTTCTAATTCTCGTTGAATCATCCTATAATCCATGCTTGAATCTGATTCCTTTTCTTGATCATATTTTAGAGATATGGACTCTTTAGGCGACTCTTCAGGTGCTAGTTCCCATGATCGTACTGAGAAGATCCTCAGCACACTGACGACCCTAGCACAGGCTCAGGAGAGGAAGACCGATCTCTTGGCTGAGGGATTAACGGTGGTGCAAGATACCGCAATTACCACTTTGGAGAGATCTACAGCTGTCCCCTCCTCCCCTGAGGGCGCCCTTGTACTGGCTATACAGGCTAGGGCTGGTACCGTTTCTGATTTCAAGAGACTGCACCCAGCAGTTTTCACAAGAGCCGTAAATCCACTTGAGGCCGAGCAATAGCTCATCAACGTGGAGAACCTTTTGACGGCCGCTCAGGTCCCTTACGATGACAGAGTGAGCATGGTGAAGATCTCACTAGAAGACGAAGCTCGCACATGGTGGTCCGTAGAGGAAAGCCGGCTAGAGAAACCTATCGGGTGGGACATGTTCTCCGCGTGCTTTCTAGATCACTATTTCCCGTCCACTGCCAAGGCCAAGATGAAGGAGAAATTCATCATGTTGAAGCAAAATGGACGCTCAGTGGATGTTTATACTGCAGAGTTTAACCATCTGAGTAGCTTCGCACAATACATGGTAATCACCGAAGCCGCCAGGGCTAGACAGTTTCAGGAGGGGCTCGATATCGAGCTGCGGCAGCTTATTGCGTCCCTCGACCTGCAGACCTTCGCACAGGTGTTAAATGCTGCTCGAGTATAGGAAAGATTGGCAGAGAAGGCCAAGTGCCAGCGATCAGTGGACATGAGATCTTATGTAGTTCCATCAGGAGCCACCATTTCCCTCGTGGAGTGATCCTAGTTCACAGGACGAGTGTTACGCAGATGAAGCGTACCTTCTCACCTCAGCAGCCGCAGCGGAGGGTTCTGATTTGAGACTATTGCCAGAGGCCAGGGCACATGCAGAGAGATTATCGCAGAGCCAAGGGGCAGTGTCTGATTTGCGGATCCAGTGAGCACGGGGTCAACGGGTGTCCCCAGAGATTGTACGACACTTCAGCTCAGAAGGGTCCACCTCTGGTATCCCAGCGACAGTTATTCGATCAGAGGCAGACTGGTACAAGTCGGAATCAGGGGCGGGTTTTCACCCTGACCACCGAGCAGGCATAGGCTTCTGGAGAAGTCGTTGGAGGTACACTCCTTGTTTATTCTGTACCAGCTAGAGTCATTTTTGATTCGGGTGCTACGCATTGCTTTATTTCTGCACGGTTTGTGGACACACACTCTATACTTCACGAGCCATTAACTAAGGGTTGGGAGATACATACGGGTAACCAAATTAATGTGTCTATCCAAGAGTGTAGGTTATACCCTGTGGTGGTTTGTGGCAGAGAATTTTATGCAAACTTCCTTTTGATTGGGACCGGTAGCTACGATGCCATTCTGGGGATGGATTGGTTGAGCACGTTCCATACTGTTATCAACTGATGGGCTAGGAGTATTACATTTCGCATTCCTAATCATCCGCAGTTTGTGTTCGTGGGCGGCAGTGAGTCTTTAGAACTGGCTAAGTTCTAAGCGAAGCCGAAGACCTTGATCGCTATGGAGATAAACGAGAAGCCAACACCGGAGGTAGTTCGAGAGTTTCTTGATGTATTCTTCGAAGATCTACCTGGTCTACCCCCGCCTTGCGTATTGGGCTTCTCGGTCGACCTAATTCCAGGGACGGCGCCAGTCTCCAAGGCTCCCTATAGGATGGCGGCAGTCTAGTTGGCAGAATTAAAGAAGCAGATAGAAGGTGTTCTGGATAAGGGATTTATCCATCGAAGTGCTTCCTCGTGGGGTGCTTCTGTGTTACTGGTTAAGAAGAAGGATGGTTCCTTGCGCTTGTGCATCAACTACCATGAGTTGAACCGGGTGACCGTGAAAAACAAGTATCCCATTCCCTGTATCGATGACTTGTTTGACCAGCTGGGTGGTTCTTGGGTATTTTCTAAACTAGACCTTCGTTCAGGGTATCACCAAATCAGGGTCAAGGCAGAAGATGTATGCAAGATGGGCTTTCGAACCTGATATGGCCACTATGAGTTTCTTGTGATGCTGTTCGGTATTACCAATGCACCCGCCATATTTATGGACTTGATGAATAGGGTCTTTTCCAAATACTTAGACCAGTTTATCATTTTATTCATCAGCGACATTCTAGTCTATTCCAGAAATCGAGAAGAGCACGCCAAGCATCTACAAATTGTATTGCATGTTCTACGGGAGGAGAAACTCTATGCTAAGCTAAGCAAGTGCGAGTTTTGCTCTACAAGGTGCAATTCATGGGGCATGTCGTTTCGAGTGACGGCATTTCAGTGGATCCGACAAAAATTGAATCTATCAAAGACTGGCCGACACCGAAATCAGTTGCTGAGATAAGAAGCTTCTTAGGATTGGTTGGGTATTATCAGCGGTTTGTCCAAGATTTCGCCAGAGTAGCAGAACCTTTCAAGAAACTTACACGGAAATAGGTGCCTTATATATCGTCAGAGGAGTGCACCCAGGCGTTCGAGCTGTTGAAACTGAAGTAGACCACGGCCCCAATCCTAACTGTGCCAGACGGTTCTGGTGTCTTGGTTGTTCATAGTGATGCGTCGGTAAAAGGTTTAGGTTGTGTTTTGATGCAGCACAGTCGAGTGGTGGCTTACGCCTCTCATCAGCTGAAAGCTCACGAGAAGAACTACCCCACGCATGACCTGGAGTTAGCGGCCGTAGTGTTCGCTTTAAAGATATGGAGGCATTACTTGCTGGGCGAAAGAATGGAGGTGTACATGGATCATAAGAGTTTGAAATACGCGTTTACTCAGAAGGAGCTGAATATGAGACAGCGCAGATAGCTGGAACTGATGGCAGACTACGATATTGAACCACAGTACCACCCGGGGAAGGTGAACATCGTTCCTGATGCTCTCAATCGCAGACCGTCAGCCACGTACTGACTTGTTAGAAGGGGATTCTCGATGACCTTCAGAGACCCGTGTTGGAGGTAGTTACACCGGGTGTGCCCGGACAACTCTGGCAATTGCAAGTTCAATCATCGCTTATAGATCGCATTAAAGATGCACAGACTGAAGACTCTGAGTTACAGAAATTTAGAGGGTTTTTTAAAGCTGTTTGAGGACGGATTTGCAGATTCACGAAGATGGTTTCCTGAGATTTGGCAGTCGGATCTGTGTTCCAAAGGAGGGTATTTGAGATGACGTTCTAGCTGAGGCACACAGTTCCGCTTACTTGGTGCACCCAGGAGGCACTAAGATGTACAAAGATCTGAGGCAGAACTTCTGGTGGAACAGAATGAAGAGGGAGATTGCTCGCTTTGTCTCCAAGTGCCTGGTATGCCAACAGGTGAAAGTCAAGCATCAAATAATATCTGGGTTGTTGCAACCGCTTCCAATACCAGAGTGGAAATAAGAGCACATCACCATGGATTTTGTGACGGCACTACCTCGAAGTCCAAGAGGCAACAATTCCATCTGGGTTATTGTTGATCGTCTTACGAAAGCAGCACATTTCATACCTTTCCGAGTCGGACAATCGACGAAATCTCTTGCAGAGAAATATATGCAGGAGATTGTGAGATTGCATGGAGTTCCCGTTAGTATCGTGTCTGATCGAGACACCAGGTTCATTTCCCATTTCTGGAAGAGCCTGTAGGAAAGTTTGGGCACTCGTCTAAATTTCAGCACAGCCTATCATCCGCAGAAGGATGGGCAATCCGTTGTCGGTCCCAAGTCCGGATGAGAAAGGGCGAGAGTTGTGGTAGGCTTTTGATAATCAACGTAAAACATTCTCACATTCTATAACATAAACCATAATAAGAATATCGTTGGGACGTCCCCTGCTCGGCGACGCGCTACATCAGATCCCGGTTGTAGTGTTAAGTATGTAGGGGTTTCTAGGTCATCATTCGAAAACGGCGCGCTATATCGGACCCCGTGTGTAGTGACAAATAAGTAAGGGTTTCATAAGAACCGTCTAGGTTCTTGAAACATAGGTTCTCTTACGGGTAAACTAACAGAATTAGTAGAGGTGATAATTAGGAGGAGAGTTGGTATTATGTGTTTACAAGAAACTAAGTGGGTAGGTGAAAAAGGTAAAGTCATTGAGCCTTGAGGCTATAAGATTTAGTATACAGATAGAGATAAAAATCGTAATGGGGTAGGCGTAATCATAGGTAGACAGTTTCTTGAGAATATAGTTAAGATTAGGAGAAAAGGTAATGGAATTTTGCTTGTTATGTTTATTCTAGACGGGGAGATCCTTAATATTATTTGTGTTTATGCACCACAGATAGGTCTTGATAACGCTGGTAAGCTTCTATTCTGAGAGGATTTAGATAAGTTGGTGCAAATGATACCTAGTTGAGAGAAATTATTTATTGGTGGTGATCTCAATAGACAGGTAGGTACTAGTTATAGTGGGTTTGATACTATCTATGGATGTTTTGGTTTTAGACAAAAGAATAAAGCAGGTAGCTCGATTCTAGATTTTGTCTTGTCTTATGACTTAATATTAGCAAACACTTGGTTTAGGGAAATATAGTCTCACCTTATCAGCTTTAGGAGCGGATCAAGTGCAAGTCTAATAGACTTTTTTCTGACGAGATTGATAGATAGAGATTATTGTATCGACTGAAAGGAAGTGCCAGGTGAAAGTGTAACCACTCAATATAGACTTTTAGTTCTAGATTTTAGATTTAGAAGAGTACCTAGGAAGTTTAGTGTAAATCCCCAGTTCCTTTTATATATATATTTTCCCTAAATTTTTCGTATTATTTTCATTTTTTTAAATTATTTTCCCCCTAATCTAATACCCCCAACCCGACCCGACCCGACCCATTTTCCACACTTCTCCTTCTACTTCTTCTTCTACTTCTTTTTCTTTTTCCCTCCTTTTTCCCATTGTCCCTCCCCCTTCCTCACAACCGTCGCCTCGTGACCCGCGCCCACCTCCCCGACGACCTCGCCCTCGATCTCAACCGCCTTCGAGATCCTAGCGCCCACTCCTCCTCTCTCTCAACCGTTCGACCTCACTCTCTCTATCTCTATCTCTCCCACTCTCTCCATCTCTTCACCTTCCTATACCCCCTTCTCACCGACGAAACCTCTAGCGACTACTCCCCATCACCTCATCGTCCAGACCATGCCAGCACCTCATCCCAAGCCATCAACCAAGCTCCACCCCTGGCCCCACACTCACAACCCAACGCCAATGGCTACCTCCACTTCCTCACCGCGCCGTCGCCTCTGCTCTGCAACCCCTTCACCTCCTCTGCAACCCTGCACCCGAGCCCTACCTCCTTCGCCCTCACCTCCGAGCACTCTTCGTGCTGCATCACCCCGATCGCCACCTCCTCTAGCCAACGCCCCATGAGCATCACCTCTGCAATCGCACCTATCCTCTTCCTTCTCTCGCTGCTCCCCGAGACCTGAACCGCCGCCGCTGCGGCCACCTCCGGCAACCACCATCGTCAGTCGCCGTCGACCCCACCTCAGCAGCCCCGTGTCGCCCGCATGCTCAAACGTGTCGCGGCTCAAACCTTCCTCCGAGCCACACCGTGCCCGCCTCCGTACCAAACCATGCTCGGTCTAATGCACACACCGTGCCCACTCCCACACCTGTACCGTGCCCAGTAGTGCCTAGCACCGCGTCCAGTACCGTGTCGCGCCATGCCACACCTGCACCGTACACCGAGTCAAGACCACGCCCATGACCGTATCACGCCCGCGTCGCCACTGCGTACAGTACTAGGTCACTACGCATTGTTTACACGCCACGCACCATGCCCCGCATCGTACCGTCTCGTGTGTCGAGATGAATCCTTCATGTGGTGTCGCTTCCATATCAGCGACCGAAGGCAAGTGAAACCTCACTTATTTTAACATGCTATGTACTTAGACCTATAAATTCATGTTAATATTATACTAATTATTGCAAATCAGTATTACGTAGTATGTTATCACATATATTTTGTATGCCATCATCATATTAAATCTAAAGTGTTAGTTTTGAGCATAAACGGATCTAAACACGTTATGTTAATATCGCTCGGAAGTTGTAAATATTAGATACCGTTTTCACGGGTTAGGCAAAACCAAATTTAATTCGATAATTCTCGATATTGTGTTGTTAGTTCGATGTAGAGAACTGATCTTAAACTCCGTCAACCATGCTTAAACCTTTTACCCATACTTCCTTTTGCTGCTTATGAGTGACACCCTTGGTTTATGCTTTAGTACATTTCATTTTCATTTTTCTAATTCTCATTGAATCATCCTATAATCCTTGCTTGAATCTGATTCCTTTTCTTGATCATTTTTTATAGATATGGACTCTTCAGGCAACTCTTCAGGTGCCAGTTCCCATGATCGTACCGAGAAGATCATCAGCATACTGACGACCCTATCACAGGCTCAGGAGAGGAAGACCGATCTCTTGGCTGAAGGATTAACGGCGGTGCAAGAAACCGCAATTACCTCTCTTGAGAGATCTACAGTTGTCTTCGCCTCCCCAAGGGCGCCCTCATTCCAGCTACACAGGCTAGGGCTGGTACCGTTTCTGATTTTAGGAGACTGCACCCAGCAGTTTTCACAAGAGCAACAAATCTACTTAAGGCCAAGCAATGGCTCATCAATGTGGAGAACCTTTTGACGGCCGCTCAGGTCCCTGACGATGACAGAGTGAGCATGGTGAAGATCCAGCTAGAAGACGAAGCTCACACATGGTGGTCCATAGAGGAAAGCCGGCTAGAGAAACCTATCGGGTGGGACACGTTCTCCGCGTGCTTTCAAAATCACTATTTCCCAGCTACTACCAAGGCCGAGATGGAGGAGAAATTCATCATGTTGAAACAAAATGGATGCTCAGTGGATGTCTATGCTGCAGAGTTTAACCAGATGAGTCGCTTCGCACCGTACATGGTAGCCACCGAAGCCGCCAGGTCCAGACGATTTCAGCAGGGGCTCGATATCGAGCAGTAGCAGCTTATCGTGTCCCTCGACCTGCAGACCTTCGCATAGGTATTAAATGCTTCTCAAGTACAGGAAATATTGGCAGAGAAGGACAAGGGCCAGCGATCGGTGGATAGGAGATCTCATGTAGTTCCATCACGAGCCACCATTTCCCTCACGGAGCGATCCCATTTCACAGGTCGGGTGTGACGCATATGAAGCCTACCTTCTCACCTCAGCAGCCGTAGTGGGGGGCTCTGATTTGCGAATATTCCCAGAGGCCAGGGCACATGTAGTGAGATTGTCGCAGAGCCAAGGGGCAGTGTCTGATTTGCGGATCCAGTGAGCACAGGGTCAGTGGGTGTCCCCAGAGATCCGAACTGCAGGGAGGATTCGGACTGCAACAACCATCGTACGACACTTCAGCTCAGAGGGGTTCACCTCTGGTATCCCAGCGACAGTTATTCGATCAGAGGCAGACTGGTACAAGTCGGAATCAGGGGCGAGCTTTCACCCTGACCACCGAGCAGGCAGAGGCTTTTGGAGAAGTGGTTGAAGGTACACTCCTTGTTTATTCTGTACCAGCTAGAGTCCTTTTTGATTCGGGTGCTACGCATTGATTTATTTCTGCACGGTTTGTGGACACACCCTATATATGTCACGAGCCATTGACCAAGGGTTGGAAGATACATACGGGTAACAGAATTATTGTGTCCATCCAAGACTGTAGGTTATGCCCTGTAATGGTTTGTGGCAGAGAATTTTATGCAAACTTCATTTTAATTGGGACCGGTAGCTACGATGCCATTCTGGGGATGGATTGGTTGAGCACGTTCCATACTATTATCAACTAACGAGCTAGGAGTATGACATTTCGCAATCCTAATCATCCGGAGTTCGTGTTCATTGGCGGCGGCGAGTCTTTAGAACCGGCTAAGTTTCGAACGAAACCGAAGACCTTGATCTCTATGGAGATAGACGAGAAGCCAGCATCGGAGGTAGTTCAAGAGTTTCTTGATGTATTCTCCAAAGATCTACTTGGTCTACCCCCACCTCGCGTATTGGGCTTCTCGGTCGACTTAATTCCAGGGACGGTGCCAGTCTCCAAGGCTCCCTACAGGATGGCGCCAGTCGAGTTGGCAGAATTAAAGAAGCAGATGGAAGATCTTCTGGATAAGGGATTTATCCGTCCAAGTGCTTTCCCATGGGGTGCTCCTGTGTTACTGGTTAAGAAGAAGGACGGTTCCTTGCACATGTGCATCGACTACCATGAGTTGAACCGGGTGACCGTGAAAAACAAGTATCACATTCCCTGTATCGATGACTTGTTTGACCAGCTGGGTGGTGCTTAGGTATTTTCTAAACTAGATCTTCGTTCAGGGTATCACCAAATCAGGGTCAAGGCAGAGGATGTATGCAAGACGGCCTTCCGAACCTGATATGGCCCTATGAGTTTCTTGTGATGTCGTTCGGTATTACCAATGCACCCGCCATATTTATGGACTTGATGGATAGGGTCTTTTCCAAATACTTAGACCAGTTTGTCGTTGTATTCATCGGTGACATTCTAGTCTATTCTAGGAGTCGAGAAGAGCACGCCAAGCATCTACGAATTGTATTGCAGGTTCTACAGGAGGAGAAGCTATATGCTAAGCTAAGCAAGTGAGAGTTTTGGCTTGACAAGGTGCAATTCCTGGGGCATGTCGTTTCGAGTTATGACATTTCATTGGATCCGACAAAAATTGAATCTATCAAAGACCGGCCGACACCGAAATCAGTTGCTGAGATAAGAAGCTTCCTAGGATTAGCTGGGTATTATAAGCGGTTTGTCCAAGATTTCGCCAGAGTAGCAGAAGCCTTCATGAAACTTACACGGAAAGAGGTGCATTATATTTGGTCGGAGGAGTGCACCCAGGCGTTCGAGCTGTTGAAACTGAAGTAGACCACGACCCCAATCCTGACTGTGCCCGACGGTTCCGGTGGCTTGGTTGTTCATAGTGATGCGTCGGGAAAAGGTTTAGGTTGTGTTTTGATGCAGCACGGTCGAGTGGTGGCTTATGCCTCTCGTCAGCTGAAAACTCACGAGAAGAACTACCCCACGCATGACCTGGAGTTAGCGGACGTGGTGTTCGCTTTAAAGATATGGAGGCATTACTTGCTGGGCGAAAGAGTGGAGGTGTACATGGATCATAAGAGTTTGAAATACGCGTTTACTAAGAAGGAGCTGAATATGAGACAGCGCAGATGGCTGGAACTGATGGCAGACTACGATATTGACCCGCAGTACCACCCAGGGAAGGTGAACATCATTCCTGATGCTCTCAGTCATAGGACGTCAGCCACGTTGCCGACTTGTTCAAAGGGGATTCTCGATGACCTTCAGAGACTCATGTTGGAGGCAGTTACACCGGGTGTGCCTGGACAGCTCTGACAGTTGCAAGTTCAATCATCGCTTATAGATCGCATTAAAGCTGCACAGGCTGAAGACTCTCAGTTACAGAAATTTAGAGGGTTAGTTAAGGCTGGTTTGAGGAAGGATTTGTAGATTCACGAAGATGGTTTCCTGAGATTTGGCAGTCGGCTGTGTGTTCCAAAGGAGGGTATTTTGAAGTTCTAGCTGAGGCATACAGTTCCGCTTACTCAGTGCACCCAGGAGGCACTACGATGTACAGAGATCTAAGGCAGAACTTCTGGTGGAACAGAATGTAGATGGAGATTCCTCGCTTTGTCTCCAAGTGTCTGGTATGCCAACAGGTGAAATCCGAGCATCAAATAATATCTGGGTTGTTGTAACTGCTTCCAGTGCCAGAGTGGAAATAGGAGCACATCACCATGGATTTTGTGACGGCACTATCTCGAAGTCCAAGGGGCAACAATGCCATCTGGGTTATTGTTGATCGTCTCACGAAGGAAACACATTTCATACCTTTCCGAGTCGGACAATCGACGGAGTCGCTTGCGAAGAAATATATGCAGGAGATTGTGAGACTGCACGGAGTGCCCGTTAATATCGTGTCTAATCGAGACGCCGGGTTCATTTCCTATTTCTGGACGAGCCTGCAGGAGAGTTTGGGCACTCGTCTAAAGTTCAGTACGGCCTATCATCCGCAGACGGATGGGCAATCCGAGCGTACGATCCAGACACTCGAGGATATGCTGAGGGCATGCATGCTCGATTTTCAGGGCTCGTGGGAGGACCACCTCCATCTGGTAGAGTTTTCGTATACAACAGCTACCAACCTAGCATCCAGATGGCACCATTCGAGGCTCTGTATGGATGGAAGTGTCGATCCCCTCTTTGCTGGGATGAAATGGGTGAAGGAAGGTTGTTGAGACCTGAGCTCATAGTACAGACAGTGAGTAAGGTTCAGATGATCAGGCAATGTATTAAGGCTGTTCAGGACAGACAAAAGAGTTAGACAAATGCCGGCAGAAGATCGTTAGTGTTTGATGTTGGTGACCACGTATTTTTGAAGATATCACCCACTCGGGGAGTGATCAGGTTTGGTAATCGGGGGAAACTCAGTCCCCGATTTATCGGATCTTTTGAGGTTCTAGAGTGAGTAGGAGAGGTGGCTTATCGACTTGCCTTGCCTTCATCGCTAGCTGGTATGCATAATACTTTCCATGTATCTCAGTTGAGGCGCTACATTCGGGATGACAGCCATATCTTGGACCATTCAGAGTTAACATTGGGCACCGATCAATCTTACGACGAGCAACCTACCGATATTCTCGATCGTAGGGAAAAAGTGCTAAAGAACAAAGTCATTCCCTTGGTTCGAGTTTCTTAGGGTGGTCGTTCTCTAGGAGAGTTTATCTGGAAATGCGAGGAGGACATCCGTCCACGATTTCCGCAACTGTTTGAGTAGTTATTGTTTTTACGTTGTTTTCATTCTTTAATTTCGAGAAAGAAATTTTTGTAAAGGGGTATGATGTAAATCCCCAGTTCCTTATATATATTTTCCCGTATTTCCCCCAAAATTTTCCTATTATTTGTTAGGAATATGTATGCCCTAGAAGCTATTATTGTATGATATAGTGGATGCTTAGACATATATAGAGGACTTTCTTGTTCGACATGATAGTATGTTGTAGGACTGCCTAGTACGACATCAAGGTTTCGGGAGGCATCGTCCATGCCATTTTCAAAAAATTGTAGGGTTACGCCCTGGCCATCAATCCATGGCTAAACGCGGAACAAAAACTTTTTTTAAAACCCGGCGCTAACGGAACCCGATTCCCGGATCGAACCATTAACCCTATACTAGTTAACTGTAAAAAGGAGTTTAATAGATTATACCGATCGATCCGTGTTCTTCGGTCTTCAATCTCTGTCCCAAGCTCGTCGCGGCTATTTCGATCAAGTTCGCTCTCCGGTCTCCCTCGTCGAAGACGATCCACGTCGAGGATTACTAATACGGGCTTCCGTTTAAAAACCGAAGCAACTCGGGCATCCAGTTTGCTAGACTAGATACCCAAGATGAAGTAGAGATAGTGTGTGAATACTTTGTCTCAAAACATCCAAGAATTTGGGTGGAGATAAATGAAGTTGCCAAGAGTGAAGAAGTGAACATACAATTTGGCTTAGAGGAAAAATTGAGCTTGCGGGAAAATTGGGCTCGGCCAAAAAAAAATTTGTTCTCTGTGGATTTCTTGAAGAGGTGAGGGTATATGTGATCTAATTAATAGTGAGAAACTAAAGAATTATCTCACAAGAAAATCCACAGCCACAAATAAAATCTTTCCCAAAGAAACAACCACCAACCCCACAAATATCTAAACAAATATCCAAAGCAAAACCAAAATCCATTAATGCACGAGAGATGACTCACGAATTTGCCCACTAGTGCATGCACCCTAATAAAATGGCCGTGAAATTAGCCTGCTCAATTAAACAAAAATCAGCCAAAAACATGACTCACAATTTCATCAAAAATTAAACATTAAACTAAATTTTTTAAACAAATAGGAGAATGGCAACTTCAAAAGTAAACTCGTAATGGAATTACAAGAATACCAATCATTCGTATATACATACATGCATCCGTATTCCGACCGAATACGAATACAACGAGACGAAAATATTCCAACAATATAATACTATGATCCGGCTTAAACCAACGCCCGCTAGTATTATCTGTCCGATCATGATCCATGCACAAGTGCACGAATATGATTGAACCCTGCCATAAAACCATACGGCCTCTACAACGTTTCGCCCGAACCAGGGAAACCCTCTGTGTGGGACTCTAAAGACTTCTCAATACGCTGACAGTGGATTTAACCATAAGCACGTTAGTGGCACTAGCTGTATGTAACGGCTACCCAGGTATTGAAAGAAAGAGAGGCCGAAGAGCGAACTCATCTTGAAACCTTACTAAGCCAGATAGTGACAATATCCGTACAGTCCGGTCCGTTCGTCTATGAGAATCTCATGTTGAGCCTAGGGGGTGGATAAAGTCAGACCCCTAATAACTTGACATTTAGTGTCGATATGAAGCCTATCACCAATTGAGAAACTACTGATCTGAATCAGTAATTCTCGTCTACCCCGGCCGAGGATTTTTGGTGATGTCCACCCGTACACTCCGCGACATCAACCCCCAATATACCGGGAAAGACGAATCCCCTGACGATCCACTCACTACCTCCATGTGGCTCGGGACTCTACCCAACTAAAAACTGTTTGCATGACTCTTTTGAGCCGTGGTAGGGTATTAATCAAAGCAGAATGGGAACTCACACGAGACAAATGACGATCTTAGGTCGATAGACTAACATGTACACATGTTACCTAGGAACTGCTATCTGACAATAGGTATAATACCAACTAGCATATTCCCGGCGAGTCCGTCCGGTGTACTCATAACCTAATGAGCACCTGTATACAACTTAGGTTAATCAACTGACATTAATGGCTTGTGAGACCGGCCATCTCCCCTCGTCGGGGTCTCGATCCGTATACACTAGTCTACTCTTAGAGTATCGATGCCCAGTCTCGAAACTCCCACGACTAGGGACACTTTAAGGATGTGCTTATAGACCACCCAACTCTCACGTATATGATCACCATCATACTGCTGGTAGTCAAGAATGAATCCTATGGGCTCTATCAACCTGTAATAGTGATATGTAATGTCACCTGAAGTATGTACACGATGATAAAGACAAACCAGATAGCATACTATCATCTCGAGTAAGACTGTTCTACCGGTATAGGTCCTCCTTCAATCATTGCAATCACGTGCCTGCGATCCAATAATTGACTTGAGAGCACTATAGCCAACAATCTCCCACTTTCACTTAAGGCTAATTATTGCGGTGTCGCATACTCATTGCCCATGTGATACCGAACACCCAACTTCTTTACTAATCAGTCTCACAAAGCTCGTTTGTAAAACTATTGTGTTCGAGAAATAGCCTCAGTAAGTGGATCCGCTCCAGTGTTTCTTTCTATGTCTCTCTTTATCTCAAGTTCGCGGAGAATGCCATCTCCCGAAATGAGCAATACCTATTTTAGAATATGTCTGGATATCTGATGGGACCCAGCTCACAAATGAACTCCAAGCCCAGCAAACTTCTTAGACTGTATCGTCAACTAAATTTAATCAGTATCCTACGCCATGCCTCCCTCTGAATCCGCTTGGACCACCTGTCCAAACTATTGCCTCTCAAAAGAGGGAAAACTATTACTCTGACAGTCACTCTGTCATTCAGGTCACATTGGAAGCCTGGAATAATAATCATCTCCTGAAGGAGGCTGCCATTACCAAATCCCTGGAATATCCACTTATGTTTATAAGCTGCTTCTGAATGTTTCTCCAGGATTGGATTAATATATCAACTTATTGCATCTAGTGCAAAAACAACATCTGGTGTGGTACTTGACATCTCATGATTGAATCAATTGCCTAAGCAAGTGATATGCCAATCATGCACATCCCTCTCCTCTTTAGTCTGTAAGACACCTACAGAGAGGGTGACTCCATCACCTGCAGGTACACTATCATGCCAAGATTCGTCCTTTCTAAAATACCTTTAGAATACTGTCTAAGTAACCAGATTGGGAAACTACCCAAATCTAGATCTAAAACCATAGATCTAGTAACCAGAATGCCTGATATAACATCCATATCCTTTGTGGAGAAACCACTATGTGACAACCACAGTATAACCGATTGTAGTATAGGAATTTCACTTCCTACAAAGTGTATGTCATCCATATACTAGGACATCACACCCTACTACCTTCTTAACAGATCCATCTCCTATTCTGATGAAGTCAAAGCTTATGACTGTCACATCAAAAATAGATGATCTATCTCTACTATACTTGCTTTAGTCTATAAATAGACATAAGCAACTTGTCCACCATGCTTCTGCTGCTCCCACTGACTACAAAAACGCTCTGGCAGAGTCATATACACGTTCACTTCTAAAGCTAGTTCAGAACGACGCTATACTCATCCTCAAGCCGGGTCTCATAGTCTAGAATAGCAGTAATGGCAAGTCTAGGTAAACAAGAACCTCCCTGCCACCGTCTTTGAGGATACCGAAGCACCTCTCGGGCGCCTGAGGTTAACCACCATATCTGTGGAGTGGCTAATGGAATATCAAACCCGATCGAATCTTTAGGATCTTTTAAATTTTCGGTAATCCTCTGTGGTTCTGGAATCACTTCCAGTTCTACCATACTCCCACTACTATTTTCTGAAAAAGTCCATTTTACTAAAATTGTGGCGAGTCAAGAACAATATCACTATTGATCTTCCAGATGGTAGAAAGTTACCCCTCGTTATAGCCCGGGGTAACCCACAAACTTCCATTACAGAAACATGCCTTGAGTTATCCAGAGTCCGGTTTTAAGCATAAGCCGGACAACTCCATATACCTTAACATTGTTAAGATATGAACCATTCTATATACAATATAGAAATAGAGACACTGATTTAATTGGAACCAGATTCAAATCATGCAGCTGTCTCCAGTGCATGTCAACTAAATGGAGAGAGGCCGATCAGTATTACTCAACTTAGGAGTGCATCCAGATATGAGTAACCTGAAAGAGAAGCAAGTTCTCAGAAACCATTACTATCAACTGAATACCAAACACAAGTATCTACATCTTCGATCACTTTGAAGAATCCTGATACTCGCTTCACATGGTTCTCTACTTTATTCTTGTACCTATAACTTCTCAAAATTTGGACCTTGTATTTCTATGAAATACTTGTCTAAAACTGGAGAAGTCATAAATAAACAGAATATAGTACGAGTACCAACCCCTTTGTCCTAATGGACACTGGACAACATACAATACTTTGTATAAGTCCCCTGAGTCGAATAACTTAAATCCTGTGCGTCGTAGGTTGAAAAATATACTATGGTTAAGAAGAATTACACCGTTGTTTAATACTCCTTACCCAATCATCAACTTATATAGGTAAATATCATGGACATTGTCACGTCCCGAAAGTACGGAACATGACCGGCACTTAAACTACGAAACGTCTCGAGGCGTACGTAATCTAAGTAAACCGAAAACCCAGAAATCCAAACCAAGAAAAGTAGTAGAGTGAAGGAAAACCAATTTAAAACAAGTAGTTTTAATAGCATAAGCCGAATTATGCGGTTTTTAAGAACATCAAAATTTCCTGAAAATTTCGGCAGAGCCTCCTTTGTAAATACTGGCCCCCAAACGGAATACAACATGAATAGTATACGAAATCAAAAAAAGGGCATCCCCAAGCGGGAGCTAGCTCTTCGTCAATCGACGGTCACAACCATACAAGCAATATAATATACAACGCCAATGGCGAGGATCAAAACTTAATAGGAAACTCAAACCATAAGAAAACCACAGAAAAATAACGCACGACTCTAAGGTCCAAGGAATAACATCACTGGTCTCTATCTCAAAGTAAATACATGTTTGGTTGATGGAACTTCTAGATACAACAGAATAATGGTATACAAGATATATAATGGGGGTACGATACAAGTAAACCCACCTACTAGCAAATCACCCGAAGGAAACTATGCCCGCAAAGCCGTAAAGAAACCTGTACGGCAAACCTGCAAGAAACTGGGGCACAACGGGGGTGAGTTGCCAACTCATGAATAGAAAAACATCTACGGAAAGAAATCGCATAAATAACGCAACCTAGGTCAATGATCATAATATATCCTTAATATATATAACAAGGCTAGGGTAAATATCTAACCCGAGCGTAATCTCATGTGCCCGTGTCAGTGCCTCAGGTAGCAATATATCATATGAATGAGGTATGAATGCAAGAAAACAGAATACATGTAAATGAAGAACTGTTTTCATAATTTAGTGAGATTTCCTTTGTATTTTTAAAATGAGGTATCATAATGAAATCAGCATAAAACAGTGCCTAGCATCGGCACAAAACGTAATCCCAATATCTCGATATCTCTGTATCACAGTCTCTGTACCTCAATATCTCGAAATCTCAATGTCTCAATCACAATATCTAGGGCGCCGTCAGTCCAGACCGGCCCCTACCTTCCATCTCAAGACCACGACGGTATCCTCCGGATATCCGACGCGTCGGGTAAAATCACCGGTAGGTAGTGCTCCCGTGCCAGGCTCACATCATCATCATCACGCGCTTCTTGCCCCGGGGTACCTTACCGGGTCCACCATGTACCCGAAACGGTTCATCCGTCTCCTCGAATCGGGTCTCGAAATCCATTAGCAAACTCATGGTGGAAGACTCATATATCATGGGAAAAACAGAACTTTTTATTTTAAAAGAGAGAAAAGGTTTATTTATGTTTTTGCGGTTTTCCTCCAAATCCAGAAAATCTCATGGAAATCCGAATCCAAAACCTCAATAACATGTAAAATAGTGAATATATGCATGAGAATCCATGAATGCGGCATAACAATGAATAACAGTATGCATGAAGTAGCAGGTAATAACTACAATGTCTAAACTAACATATAAGGCAAGTACGCTATGTCAAGCAATAATATTTTCTAAGGTGTACGTGATATGGCAATTACTGATGAAGATGTGTGTGAGCCGGCAAGTAAGTGCACGTGGTACATATGCATCATCGGTAATGGTGCTGGTGTCCTAACAATATGATATCAACATTGCAATAAGAAATTATAACATAAGTATGCGATGCGAAGTGAACCACAATAATACGCGGGAGCTGAATACTAGACGCAACTGTAACTAACCTGCATTAATCTAATATAAGTCCTACAAATGGTGCCTTTTGAAATAACACGAATCATGGGGTTTTGAAAATAGGGGCTACGGTGATTTTATGAAAAGATACGTCTTTTGAAATATCCGTAGGATCCCTTGGGCTGTCTTTTAAAATACCCATGATTCATTAGTTTTTGAAATAGGCAAGAATCGAATCTAATCTAACAACTAAACTAAACTAAAGGGCTAAGATAACAAGCTGGACTACAGGTAAGGAAACCGCCTAACTTATGAGTCGATACATATACATACCTGTATATATATTAGTCGGCGATCCCGCCTCAATAATATCATATCCGATACCATATCTATAATCTGACATCCCAAGTTAGTTTTTGAAATAGGCAAGAATCGAATCTAATCTAACAACTAAACTAAACTAAAGGGCTAAGATAACAAGCTGGACTACAGGTAAGGAAACCGCCTAACTTATGAGTCGATACATATACATACCTGTATATATATTAGTCGGCGATCCCGCCTCAATAATATCATATCCGATACCATATCTATAATCTGACATCCCAAGTCAAGAGTGCGGATCAATCATCAAAATATAGCTCGTACGTAAATCCGTCGTACGGCATCCCCAAATCTGGGTACGGGTCAAAATCATATTCATCACACTATTCATCCGGTATCCTCTTTATCAAAGATCATAGTCTAAGGTACTGACCTATGTCTAATACAATACTAATATCATCAATATAATCACGATCTGACAACTGATCGACAGACTCGTACAAACCGATATCATTAGCACATATCATCATCAAGGGGTATACATTCCCAATATAGCCTAGGATCAATATCCTAGCATATCATATCTCATATGACGATCACATGTCGACCACATTATTTATAACACTATTCACCCGTATCGTCACCCCAAGATCCTCTATAACACCAGGACGTACCTCAAGTACGAATCCTGCCATATCATCGATATCACAATCTCAACACAAATCTCATCGACTCATCTCAATCCCAAGTATCATCCCCAAATCCGTATGTGAACACATAGTCCCATACCCATGTGATAACATAACTATAAAGAATCCCATGAGCACATATACATAGGAATGTATGCAAGTATGTATGCGTGTATGTGTAGTGCAACACTACCCTAGGGTTCGCAACACTAAAATAATCCAACACACCAATATCCATCCTAAACATCGTTATTAATCCCAAATAACATATAATAATTGCTGGTGTGTATACGCATCCGTATACACCACCACGGACTGCGGGGGTGCTATACGCCATCCACCCGACTTCTCCCCGTAGATATAAATCTACTCACCCGGTCCTCGCTCGCCGGTGCCGACGTCGCCACGCGCTTTCTTGTCGTCTCTAAGTCCACATGGGGTACCTACATATCATAATGCATCGTATCGCATTAAAATCCGACTCATGACCAAAACGGCTCACGAATCCCACATAGGTCGAAACCTATGGTTACTCTCACAAACCAACCCAAAAACCCTCGACGTCGGCGTGCAAACGCCCGACCATCGAGAAAAACCCAAGTACACTCATTTGCACATTCACGAATACTAATTTAAATAAAGGATAGGTTAAAATTCACAAAAACCCCAAATTCACTGTAGAAGCCATTTTTCCGAAAATCTAGCAAGCAAAAATTACCCGTTTTAGTACAAAACTCGACGTTTAAATGAATGTAGCGGCCAATATACTTATTAAATATCTTAAATAAGTCATAAAAATAATTCCCATAATTTAATCTCATTAAATTCCATAAACCCTAAAATTCTAGTTTACAAAATACCTAAATTTTAACAATTTTATAGCAAAAATGAACAAACTACAATCTAACTTGGATTTTCATGAACTAAAGCATTAAACCACTCAATATAATATTTATAATGACATGAAACCTAAATTTGAATTTTATCTCACAAGAATATAATTATTTAAAAAAAAACTAGTTTACCAATTATATAATTATCACTTTTAAATCAACAAATATGCAAACTAGCAACTTAAATTGGATTTAGCATAACATTAATATGTCAATTATATCACATAAACTAAATCTCACAACACAAAATACCAATTTGAAATCAAACCCCTCTCTTGAATTTTAAATCATGCACGTAGAACTAATTAAAAACCTAATTAAACAATTAATTAAGCTAACCTAAGCAATTAATAACACATTAAGCAAAAAGGTTAGAATTTATACCCAAATAATTTGAAGCTCCCACAAACACACTTAGCCTCCCAAATTGAAATCTAAATCCCTAGATCCATGCTAAAGTAGCCAAGGAAAAATGGGTTGGAGGTGGATTTTGATTTTGTGGGGTTTTTTGTGTTGGTTTTTGGGCATTTTGTTGAATTTTTTTTGATGCAAAATGAGAGAGGAAGGAAGAGGGGCTGTTGTGGTGCAGGAAAATCAAGTGGGCTCGGCCAAATGGGGAGGAGAAGAGAGTGTGAGGTGATTGGAGAGAGAATGTGGTCAAAAAGTCCACATTTAATTCTATTATTCTCTTTTCTTTTCTTTCTTTTCTTTTGCAAAACAAGTGGGGACAAGAGAGGGGGGCTGCTGAATTCAGCCAAAAGGGAGGGAAAATGGGGGTGTGTGAGTGTGGGTATGGGTGTGGGGTGATGGAAAATGATAAATACTATACCTCCAAACATCCATTAACACTAAATTCACTATTTAAGCCTTTTTCTTCGATATTTTCTAAACCGTTTTGGCAAACCATTTCATTTCAAAAACCACAAGATAAAATTTTGTTTAATGTGTTATGATGCACAAAATTTGTTTCAACTCATTCCAATTTGTAATTTTCCCTAATTAAATATATTAGTGACGGCTTAAAATAATAATAAAATAATTTTTTTCAGAAAATTTGAAATTTCACCAGTGGCTCAATAAACACCAAATGCTAGCAATTACATAGCTAGAATATGTATATTTAATTTTTATAATAAGATATTTGTATTTTGACTTTTTACAGAAAATCCCCTTGTTTTACCGATTTTCCGAAATTTCACCGAAACGATTTTCAAAACGCTACAATCTTCCCCCCTTAAAGAAATTCGGTCCCCGAATTTTAATTCAAACTCCCCCCAAATACAAAAACATCTAAGCAAAATCATCAACTCGTCGAGGCTCCGAAACCATAAGTACATAATACGCATCATAGCGCAATGCATGGGCTTGAGCAATGAGCATATAACTCAAATCAAAACTCCGTCAAGCATCCTGCAATTATCGGAGTCATGGTAAAGACACAAATGTCAAATCCAATAGAAAATCAATATGATATAACTCAAAACTATACACGTAAATATCAAATCTATATATGTAAATAACTGAAGGAAATGAATGCCGAATATATTCAGGTACTGTCCTCTGACTAGTCCTTCCCAGTACGAAAACACATAGCAAATATCATAAAACGTACTGCTCTATAGAATCAATCCAAAAGTGCGTATGAAAACCCTATGCGTCCGGTGCGCACGGAAATCAAAATCCATACATGTGCCAAGCAGGTGCACAAAACAACATCAAGGTGCAGCGGTTGTGCACACAACATCGGTCATAGGCAACGTACGTACCTAACAGCAAAATCAGGTGCATCTGACATGCACGAAAAATCTCCATTTAGTGCATCTGGTGTGCACCAAAATCGCATCTCAAGACATGCCCTCAACATGCGCGAAAATCCAAATCAGGTGCATCCATCGTGCACGAAATCATGAAATCCAGCATCAAGCGCCGAACATGCGCAAAATCAAATCAGGTGCACAAGATGCACAAAACAAATATCGAGTATCACAATCGAAATCGAAGTCCAGTGCATCTAAGTGCACAAAAGGCGTATCACTGCACTGCAAGCATATATAAACTATACAGAGTGCAGGAACCAAATCGTGTGCGTGCATACGCACAAAATCAACTCAAATGTCTAAAACCGTAAAATCACAAACATGTGAAACCAAAGAACTAAAACGATATCAAGTGCAACGACTGTGCGAAAATCGTAAATCCTCAATCATCAAAACCAAATCATGCGAATAATTCACCCAAAACATCGAAATCTAGTATGGCGGAATAGTCCCGCTCAAGCACATACTCAAGAATCTCTGGCCAACTGTCGTGGTCACTCATAGCATGTCTCGTCAATGATCAAGAACTCTGGTCTGCTGGCGTGCGTAACATGACCACTCCTGGGTCCTGGTCTTCTCGTAATTCATTCCAGAAAGGTCCTGTCGAGGCTTTCCCAAATCACGTCTCTGCCGAACTGTCCGGAAGTTATCGTCCTTTACTATATCTGTTTCTTGTTCCGGAACGGCTGCATACTCATCGCGACTCCTTCTGGAAGGTATATCTATGCACAATGCCTCGGCATGCGTATCGCATCTCTGATGTCGGCGGAGTGGAACGTCATCTCATCAAGATCTCGTACGAACCCCTTACTCCACTTTCTCTAATGTCGACTGCTTCGGACTCGTCTCATCGTGGCTGCATGGACTGAGCTCCAACGACTATCCTCGTATTTGGAGTCTCCCAAGAAATGCATCTCACCACCTAGCATCCAAATTAAGTCGAGCCATCCGATCGAGTCGTCAAAACCTCATAATCCCCCAAGAGCTCAACATCTTGGGCACAGTTTAATAGTATCGAGTACATACTACAGCATCGGTGGTCCAGCCGTAGAAGGGCAAACCCAAGCCTCACTAATGGCGCCGTAGAACTGCCGCAAACCCGAAGGTTCAAAGGCTTTCACACGGTCATTAAGTCGAGTTAGGGTTTCATTCTTCTAGAGGGACCATAGAATTGCCTGCATGTTTTTCCGACTATTTTAAACTTGGAATAGTAGGTTTCTGACATTCGATCGTCTCAGTCGACTCTCAATGTCTCCGTGTGAAGTCATCTCTAGCTGGAATCAATCTATCTGATGACCTCGCATCGGGGTAGGCGAACGAACCACCTGTCCTAGTCGTTCATCATCGGGTGACTAGCGACCTTCTATCATCTCTTCTTACTACTCGTCCCGCAATAGCTCCAACATATGGGGCGATATCTCGTCACTCGCAGCAACAACTGGCTCACTCGTCTGCACGCTGAACAGTGCCTCAATCATCATGAGTAAGAAATACACCAACGGTCATCAAAATCTGGCTGGCCTCTATCATTGGCTCAATTCTCTAGTGTCGATCAGCACATCCGAGTAACCTCATAAAGGCGATCCGCCAAACGCTAGTGGCGCGGAAACACAGTAAAAAGACACATCTCTGCAATTGTGTGTCGCCAGAATCATGCCCTGGTCAGTCCTCGTTCTTGACGAGCTCATACTGACCGCAACTCTAGCCGTAGCTCTCCCTGCCCGTAATCGTGGCAGCAAAACCATAACTGGTACTGATGAGGCTAGATCGGAATGAATATAACACTGAGCAAAGAAATGTACATCCTAAGGCTCCTTAAGTGGAGTAGCGTATCGTAAATATGCCGCGGAACATACCTACGGTACGTCACTCTACTTTAGTCACCTATTCCATCAACCAAGGGTCATCCTACGCTCCGAAGGTAAAACCTAACACTTTGATACCAACTTTTTCACGTCCCGAAAGTACGGAACATGACCGGCACTTAAACTACGAAACGTCTCGAGGCGTACGTAATCTAAGTAAACCGAAAACCCAGAAATCCAAACCAAGAAAAGTAGTAGAGTGAAGGAAAACCAATTTAAAACAAGTAGTTTTAATAGCATAAGCCGAATTATGCGGTTTTTAAGAACATCAAAATTCCTGAAAATTTCGGCAGAGTCTCCTTTATAAATACTGGCCCCCAAACGGGATACAACATGAATAGTATACGAAATCAAAAAAAGGGCATCCCCAAGCGGGAGCTAGCTCTTCGTCAATCGAAGGTCACAACCACACAAGCAATATAATATACAACGCCAACGGCGAGGATCAAAACTCAAAAGGAAACTCAAACCACAAGAAAACCATAGAAAAATAACGCGCGACTCTAAGGTCGAAGGAATAACATCACTGGTCTCTATCTCAAAGTAAATACATGTTTGGTTGATGGAACTTCTATATACAACAGAATAATGATATACAAGATATATAATGGGGGTACGATACAAGTAAACCCACCTACTAGCAAATCACCCGAAGGAAACTATGCCCGCAAAGCTGTAAAGAAACCTGTACGGCAAACCTGCAAGAAACTGGGGCACAACGGGGGTGAGTTGCCAACTCATGAATAGAAAAACATCTATGGAAAGAAATCACATAAATAACGCAACCTAGGTCAATGATCATAATATATCCTCAATATATATAACAAGGCTAGGGTAAATATCTAACCCGAGTGTAATCTCATGTGCCCGTGTCAGTGCCTCAGGTAGCAATATATCATATGAATGAGGTATGAATGCATGAAAACAGAATACATGTAAATGAAGAACTGTTTTCATAATTTAGTGAGATTTCCTTTGTATTTTTAAAATGAGGTATCATAATGAAATCAGCATAAAACAGTGCCTAGCATCGGCACAAAACGTAATCCCAATATCTCGATATCTCTGTATCACAGTCTTTGTACCTCAATATCTCGAAATCTCAATGTCTCAATCACAATATCTAGAGCGCCGTCAGTCTAGACCGGCCCCTACCATCCATTTAATGACCACAACGGTATCCTCCGGATATCCGACGCGTCGGGTAAAATCACCGGTAGGTAGTGCTCCTCTGCCAGGCTCACATCGTCATCATCACGCGCTTCTTGCCCCGGGGTACCTTACCGGGTCCACCATGTACCCGAAACGGTTCATCCTTCTCCTCGAATCGGGTCTCGAAATCCATCAGCAAACTCATGGTGGACGACTCATACATCATGGGAAAAACCGCACATTTTATTTTAAAAGAGAGAAAAGGTTTATTTATGTTTTTGCGGTTTTCCTCCAAATCCAGAAAATCTCATGGAAATCCGAATCCAAAACCTCAATAACACGTAAAATAGTGAATATATGCATGAGAATCCATGAATGCGGCATAACAATGAATAACAGTATGCATGAAGTAGCAGGTAATAACTACAATGTCTAAACTAACATATAAGGCAAGTACGCTATGTCAAGCAATAATATTTTCTAAGGTGTACGCGACATGGCAATTACCGATGAAGATGTGTGTGAGCCGGCAAGTAAGTGTACGTGGTACATACGCATCATCGGTAATGGTGTTGGTGTCCTAACAATATGATATCAACATTGCAATAAGAAATTATAACATAAGTATGCGATGCGAAGCGAACCACAATAATACGCGGGAGCTGAATACTAGACGCAACTGTAACTAACCTGCATTAATCTAATATAAGTCCGACAAATGGTGCCTTTTGAAATAACACGAATCATGGGGTTTTGAAAATAGGGGCTACGGTGTTTTTATGAAAAGATACCTCTTTTGAAATATCCGTAGCATCTCTTGGGCTGTCTTTTAAAGTACCCATGATTCGTTAGTTTTTGAAATAGGCAAGAATCGAATCTAATCTAACAACTAAACTAAACTAAAGGGCGAAGATAACAAGCTGGACTACAGGTAAGGAAACCGCCTAACATCTGAGTCGATACATATACATACCTGTATATATATTAGTCGGCGATCCCGCCTCAATAATATCATATCCGATACCATATCTATAATCTGACATCCCAAGTCAAGAGTGCGGATCAATCATCAAAATATAGCTCGTACGTAAATCCATCGTACGGCATCCCCAAATCTGGGTACGGGTCAAAATCATATTCATCACACTATTCATCCGGTATCCTCTTTATCAAAGATCATAGTCTAAGGTACTGACCTATGTCTAATACAATACTAATATCATCAATATAGTCATGATCTGACAACTGATCGACAGTCTCGTACAAACCGATATCATCAGCACATATCATCATCAAGGGGTATACATCGCCCAATACAGCCTAGGATCAATATCCTAGCATATCATATCTCATATCACGATCACATGTCGACCACTTTATTTATAACACTATTCACCCGTATCGTCGCCCCAAGATCCGCTATAACACCACGACGTATCTCAAGTACGAATCCTGCCATATCATCGATATCACAATCTCAACACAAATCTCATCGACTCATCTCAATCACAAGTATCATCCCCAAATCCGTATGTGAACACATAGCCCCATACCCATGTGATCACAAAACTATAAAGAATCTCATGAGCACATATAAATAGGAATGTATGCAAGTATGTATGCGTGTATGTGTAGTGCAACACTACCCTAGGGTTCGCAACACTAAAATAATCCAACACACCAATATCCATCCTAAACATCGTTATTAATCCCAAATAACATATAATAATTGCTGGTGTGTATACGCATCCGTATACACCACCACGGATTGCGGGGGTGCTATACGCCATCCACCCGACTTCTCCCCGTAGATATAAATCTACTCACCTGGTCCTCGCTTGCCGGTGCCGACGTCGCCACGCGCTTGCTTGTCGTCTCGAAGTCCACATGAGGTACCTACATATCATAACGTATCGTATCGCATTAAAATCCGACTCATGACCAAAACGACTCACGAATCCCACATAGGTCAAAACCTATGGTTGCTCTCACAAACCAACCCAAAAACCCTCGACGTCGGCGTGCAAACGCCCGACCATCGAGAAAAACCCAAATACACTCATTTGCACATTCACGAATACTAATTTAAATATAGAATAGGTTAAAATTCACAAAAACCCTAAATTCACTCTAGAAGCCATTTTTCCGAAAATCTAGCAAGCAAAAAATTACCCGTTTTAGTACAAAACTCGACGTTTAAATGAATGTAGCGGCCAATATACTTATTAAATATCTTAAATAAGTCATAAAAACATTTCCCATAATTTAATCTCATTAAATTCCATAAACCCTAAAATTCTAGTTTACAAAATACCTAAATTTTAACAATTTTATAGCAAAAATGAACAAACTACAATCTAGCTTGGATTTTCATGAACTAAAGCATTAAACCACTCAATATAATATTTATAATGACATAAAACCTAAATTTGAATTTTATCTCACAAGAATATAATTATTTAAAAAAAACTAGTTTACCAATTATATAATTATCACTTTTAAATCAACAAATATGCAAACTAGCAACTTAAATTGGATTTAGCATAACATTAATATGTCAATTATATCACATAAAATAAATCTCACATCACAAAATACCAATTTGAAATCAAACCCCTCTATTGAATTTTAAATCATGCACCTAGAACTAATTAAAAACGTAATTAAACAATTAATTAAGCTAACCTAAGCAATTAATAACACATTAAGCAAAAAGGTTAGAATTTATACCCAAATAATTTGAAGCTCCCACAAACACACTTAGCCTCCCAAATTGAAATCTAAATCCCTAGATCCATGCTAAAGTAGCCAAGGAAAAATGGGTAGGAGGTGGATTTTGATTTTGTGTGATTTTTGTGTTGGTTTTTGTGCATTTTGTTGAATTTTTTTTGATGCAAAATGAGAGAGGAAGGAAGAGGGGCTGTTGTGGTGCAGAAAAATCAAGTGGGCTCGGCCAAATGGGGAGGAGAAGAGAGTGTGAGGTGATTGGTGAGAGAATGTGGTCAAAAAGTCCACCTTTAATCTTATCATTCTCTTTTCTTTTCTTTTCTTTTCTTTTCTTTTCTTTTGCAAAACAAGTGGGGACAAGAGAGGGGGGCTGCTGAATTCAGCCAAGGGGGAGGGAAAATGGGGGTGTGTGAGTGTGGGTATGGGTGTGGGGTGATGAAAAATGATAAATACTATACCCCAAAACATCCATTAACACTAAATTCACTATTTAAGCCTTTTTCTTCGATATTTTCTAAACCGTTTTGGCAAACCATTTCATTTCAAAAACCACATGATAAAATTTTGTTTAATATGTTATGATGTACAAAATTTATTTCAACTCATTCCAATTTGTAATTTTCCCTAATTAAATATATTAGTGACGGCTTAAAATAATAATAAAATAATTTTTTTTCAGAAAATTTGAAATTTCACCAGTGGCTCAATAAACACCAAACACTAGCAATTACATAGCTAGAATATGTATATTTAATTTTTATAATAAGATATTTGTATTTTGACTTTTTACAGAGAACCCCCTCATTTTACCGATTTTCCGAAATTTCACCGAAACGATTTTCAAAACGCTACAGACATAATTTCAAAAAGTTATATCTCACTTTATAAAATAAACATACAGATATATCTATTTGAAATTGGTGCATAACAACGGATATTCAAAACCAAATATTTGCCATCAGGCAAAACCCAGACGATTTCCTCAAATATCACCAATTACAACGGATTCCGATATAATGAGGATATAAACACCTAATTCCTAATAACTCACTCCCACTCATCATATGTAAAACCATACAAATGTAAGAATCAAACCTGGTAAATTCATACCCTGGAGTAAGGATCTAATTGGGAAATCAGTTTTCAATTAATAACGCATAGTTAAACTGAAACATGAAAACGTTTTGAAGGGGTATCCTGGTATTCCTATTAATGCATTTTCCATTATCAGGTTCAAGACTGTAACCGTATATACGCGGTTTGGTCGTGAATGATAGCAGTAGCAATTTACTTTACCCTCTTTCTAATCCCTTTATTTGTCTTTACTTATTACCTTTTGTACACCATGCTTAGGCTAATTGGTTTCATTCCCTATCTTTCGGCACCTGCCTATGGTTTGGAAGAAGTCTATGCAATAAGCACAATAGGTGTACCCTCTCCTAATCCTAGGAGCCCTCATAACCTGAGAGAAGGTAAAAGGAAAAGATAACTGAATAGTCTTATTCAATTTCTGCAGAACCGGAAACCATCCTCGAATCTTAAACAAGTTTCTTCGAGTTCGTATGTAACTATACGATGGTCATATCCAATAAATATGGATCTTCGTAGTGATACAGAGAAAAAGCAAAGGGTAAAAGTAGGAGTGGTAATGAAGTGTGCAACTCTAACAATCCAAAATTCAATATGCTTTAAGAAGGATCGGTTAAGTTGGTTACTGAGTTATAGTCTAGGGTCGGGTCATGGTCGCTGCCAGAGAGAGAGAGAAAAGAAAAACTCAGCGTGGACTCTAAACTAGATCAAAATGGTCAATCACTTTATCTAATCAGGATGTCTCCCACCGTATCCTCAAATTCGCCTCCAAAACTGAAAGAAGAATTAGTTGGGATCATCTAAAATCACCCGAGGAGTAAAACAACTCATCAGTGGGAATCGGGATCCAACTGTCATCGCATGATAACCTGAAGGAATCTACTAACATTATCACACTCCAGAAGTTATGCACATACCTGGCAAGTTTCCTGTATGTTTGAAACTCCCGATGTGATTTCTACCCTATTCTCTTATGGCCTTGACGAAGGCCAACATATCATAAGTCACATGTCATGTTCTACCCGTCATTGTCCAGGTTAATTTGAACCCACCCACCCATACCTTTGACGAAGTCCAAAATAGTAGTATGACTGTCCTAAACTAACGCATCTATCTATGCAACAGAAAAGTAACAAATAGCTACCATACACTATGCCATGACGAAGGCCAACAAATATAGCATGAATACTAAGTGCTACCCATCTGAAATGACGGAGGGCTACGAATGGTTTTTGGCGAAAAACCTTTAACGTAATGAACTTGATATCGTTGAAAGAACCGGATAGCTTTTTATCAATATATAGTGGCGAAAACTTTTTGCTAAAGAGGTCACTCCCGGTGAAGAGATCTCGGCTCTTTCCTCGTGGAATGAGGTGCGGGATATTCCAACTGAATACCACGACGCAAAGAAAAAATTAATCGACTATAGTGAAGTTATTACCCAGACGCAAACTTCTGCCCAAGGGGTCACTCCCGGTAAAGGGATCTCGACCCTTGCCTCCTCGAATAAGGTGCTGGATTTTCATAACCGAATACCGCTGTGCAAAACAAAAGAAAACATCCTTGTAATAACAGCTTTTTAAAATTGTTCCAACGACATCAAATAGGTCTGTTTTCCTTGCATTGATCTGAATCAACGCAGTTCCATCAATTAATCACACCACAAAAGAACGAAAATATGATGTACGTATATGCCATCCGCATTCGTCACTGGGTCCCGTCATCACCCGTTAAGTTACTTAACTAACGACAGAGCGAGGACTGGACTAGCGCGGGTGTAAAACATATACAACATCTACTAGTATATATATAATTATATATAATAATCACTCCAGGCGTGATAAATGCAACATCACAGATATGTAATAAGCATCACAGAACAATGCAGATAATCCGGGAGTCCCGGGTTTTCTTTGAGCCACAAGTGAAACCCGACGTTTCCCTGGTCGTGTGGATAGCCTGTTCAATGAAAACCTAGACCCCTACGAGCGCGGCAAGTTACCCGCCAAAACCAGAAGCGATGAAGCCCCCTTCAGTAAAGTGAATGGGCCACCTAGCACTTCACAGAATCCGGTAACTTGAGCATCCCTCCTTGGGTCAACCTGTACCCCCTACGAGTGAGGCGAATAGTCCACCAATTCTAGAGTGAGGCCCCCTCCTTCTCAACGCCCTGAGATACGGACCCGTTGCCCTCCAAAACCCGGCTATCCGTGCCTCCATCACGGGGTAATCCTAGTATAGAAAAGAAAATATGTACAATGGTGACATCGACCTCAACCCGGTCGTGCCCCAAACAAATAATATACAAACAGGCAGTGACGACAATCCACATGTCGGACGCTCGTCCCGCGATATCAAATGTACAAATAAAATTAAACTGTACTATCATTGCATCCAAGATATCCACCATGACGAATCCGCAACAACACAGCACAACACAGAACATCAACGTGAATGTCATGTTCGCAAACCCGTCTAAAAGAACTATAGCAAATAGACAAGTTGTACCACTCTAATGACATTCACGGTCGCAGATAGAAATGCATGTACTGAAAACATTAAACAATGTTAGAAATATTAACTTTGAAATAACCCCAAAAAGCCCCAAACAACTAGATAAATCCATATCAAATTGGGTTAAACTAGCAATACCACAAAACCAATATTCCACAGACTAGCACGCACCCAAAATATCAAACCCAGAAGACAATTCAAGACTGGCCAGGCCGGAATATTTCCATATGTGGCCGCGTCAAAATTGTTGGAATGGGTTCGTATTTGGGGTATCTACTAGTGGTCATCTTAGTAGTCTTCTACAGTTGCTAAAATATTTTTAGAAGACTCGGAAAAATTAACAGTGAATGAAATACTAGTTGGTATTGATTTGGAGTTATTTCGGTTTCGATAATTTAGCATTGTCTAAACAACTAGTATGCGGTTAATGGGTTGGCTCTGATACCATGTAGGGTTACGCCAGCGCCCTGGCCATCAATCTGTGGCCAAACGCGTTAAAAAAAACTTTTTTTAAAACCCGGCGCTAATGGAACCCGATTCCCGGATCGAACCATTAACCCTATACTAGTTAACTGTAAAAAGGAGTTTAAGAGATTATACCAATCGATCCGTGTCCTTCGGTCTTCAATCTCAATCCCAAGCTCGTCGCATCTTCCTAGATCAAGTTCGCTCTCCGGTCTCCCTCATCGAAGACGATCCACACCGAGGATTAGTAATACGGGCTCCCGCTTCAAAACCGAAGAAACTCGGGCATCCAGTTTGCTAGCCTAGATACCCAAGATGAAGTAGAGATAGTGTGTGAATACTTTATCTCAAAGCACCCAAGGATTTGGGTGGAGGTGAATGAAGTTGCCAAAAGTGAAGAAGTGAGCATAGAATTTGGCTTGGAGGAGAAATTGAGCTTGCTGGAAAATTGGGCTCGGCCAAAAAAAATTGTTCTCTGTGAATTTGTTGAAGAGGTGAGGATATATGTGATCTAATTAATAGTGAGCAACTAAAGAATTATCTCACAAGAAAATCCACAGCCACAAAAAAACTCTTGCCCAAAAAAAAGTCACCAACCACACAAATATCTAAACAAATATCCAAAGCCAAACCAAAAAACATTAATGCATGAGAGATGACTCATGAATTTGCCCACTAGTGCATGCACCCTAATAAAATGACCACGAAATTAGCTTGCTCAATTAACCAAAAATCAGCCAAAAACATGACTCACAATTTCATCAATTTCATCAAGAATTAAACATTAAACTAAATGTTTAAACAAAAAGGAGAATAACAGATTCAAAAGTAAACTCGTAACGGAATTACAATAATACCCCTCATCCGTATATACATACATGCATCCGTATTCCGACTGAATACGAATACAACGAGACGAAAATATTCCAACAATATAATACTAGGATCCGACTTAAACTAAAGCCCACTAGTATTATCCGTCCGATTATGATCCGTGCACAAGTGCATGAATACGATCAAACCCTGCCATAAAACCACGGCCTACAACGTCTCGCCCGAACCAGGGAAACCCTCTGTGTGGGACTCTAAAGACTCATCAATACCCTGGCAGTGGGTTTAACCACAAGCACGTCAGTGGCACTAGCTGTACGTAACGGCTACCCAGGTATTGAGCGAAAGGGAGGCCGATGAGCGAACTCATCCTGAAACCCTACTAAGCCTGACAATGACAATATCCGTATAGTCAGGACCGTTCGTCTATGAGTTGTTGGATGTATATGCCCTAGAGGCCAGTATTGTATATGTATACATATGGATACTAAGGATATGTATGTACGGAACAATCTTGCTCAGTTTTATAGTAAATTATTTGACTTGTCTTTATCCGGATATGTGTATTTATTTGTATTGTTGTTATATCTTGTTTGCACATATTGATACAGAATCGATACGGTAGTACACTATTGTGGTTTGTCTTTATCTTAACATGGCATATGTCATACTCGTTATTACATATTGCGGTTACATGTTGATAAGGCCCCTAGGATCTTTCTTGACTACCTGTGTTATGATGGCGATCATACTTGTGGGGCAGGGTAGTCCATAAGCACATCCTTGAATGGTCCCTAGTCGCGTGAGTATCGAGACTGGGGATTGATACTCCAGAGTAGACTAGTGTGTACGTTTCTAGCCCCATCGGGGGATGGTTGGTTCCGCAGCCATTGGTCTGATGCACTTAAGATCGTATACAGGTGCTCACCGGGTGTGAGTACACTGGACGGACTCGCTGAGAACTTCCATGTGGTACTATACCTATCGTCAGATGGAAGTTTTCAGGTGACATGTGTATAGGTTAGTCTTTGGACCCGAGATCGGCATTTGTCTCGTATGAGTTCCCACTGAACTTTGATCACTACCCTACCACGGCTCTACTGAGTCGTGCAAACAGGTTTTTGTTGGGTTCGGTCCCAACCCACATGGAGGTAGTGAGCGATTGTCGGGGATTCGTCTCTCCCGGTATAGGGAGTCGATATCGCACTGTGATTCGATTGGTCAGGACCATAAGACCTTTGCCAAGGCACATGGGATTTACTGATAGGTTGATCAGTAGTTTCCCGGATTGGTCCTGAGCCACATCGGCATGACTTATCAGGTTATTAGGGTCTGACGTTTACCATCCCCTGGACCCGGTATGCGATACTCTTTGACGAAGAGACCAGACTGTGCGGATATTGTCACGGATAGGCTCAGTAGGAGTTCGAACGAGCTTTCTTGTCGGCCTTCCTTTTCGACAGGTACCTGGGTTGCCGTTATGTACAGCTAGTACCGCTGACGTACTTGTGGTTAAACCCACTGCTAGAGTACTGTCGAGTCTTTAGAGTCCCACACAGAGGGTTTCCCTGATCCAGGCGAAATAATGTAGTAGCCGTATTGGATACGTGCAGGGTTCGATCGGTTGATGTACTTTGTACTCGAACTTTCGATCGGACAGTTTGTAATACTAGCCAGCTAGGGTTTGAGCCGGATTATTAAATCAGGTATTGATTTAATAATTTACGTATATGTATTTCGATATATATATTCTAGTATTACGTTCTTCGTGTTATTCTATCTTTTTCGGCGTTCGGATTTTTATCCGATTGCCGATATATATGTACAGACTGAAATCCGTATTTATTATAGATTTCCTTCTAGAAGGTGGCCAACTCATTATGTATTTTCATTTATTTGATAATTGGAAATGAGGTGTAAAGTAAAAGGTATGGGAGAAATGGTGATAACCATGCTTTAATAGTTTACAAATGAATTTTTAATTCATTTGGAGTTACTATTGAAGCATGGTTGTTAATTGTTTAATGAAAGAATTCATACACAAAACCCATGTGTGTATTTTCTCTTTCATGCTTGCTTCATTATTCTCTTGAGCTCTCATTCGCTCTTGATTTTCCTCCCTCCTCTTGCTTTGCTCCGCCTTCATCTTCGTTCTCTTTACTAATATTCTCATGAGTTGAGAAATAAGTGAAGAGGTTAGAAAAGAGATAGCAAACACTTATACACCCTCACTAAATCCTAGATTACTTAGACTAGAATCCCATGTTCTCTAGTTGCTCTTTCTGACATTTAGCAAAGAGCTAGAGCCATGGATCATACCCCTCGGGTGGATCATCGAGGACTAAGGAAGACCGGAGAACAAGCTCGATTCCGGAGGACCGATGGAGCCGGAAGTGGAGATCGGACAAGTTCAAGGAGGCTACTTGGAGCACATGATGAGGAAAGAAGACCGAATGACTCGAGCCTATTGGTATAGCTTCATTCATAGTAGATAGAACTCAAAATTGCTAACTAGGTTTATGGTAATGATCTGGTTAAGTTTTATGCTAGCGCCAATGTTTTGTTCGTTATAAAAAATTTGTTTCGCATTTGGCCATGGATGTTGGCCGGGGCGCTAGGGTAACCCTTCATGGTATCAGAGCCAGCCCATAAACCCTAGAGTAGCAGTTTAAACAATGTTAAAACTACGAAACCAAAATGATTCCACTAAACCAAAACCCACGTCTGCAGTTTCTGTTGGTCTCAGAAATTTTTTTAAACAAGTGCAGAGTGATCCTTGCATAGAGATATGTACCCAGAACAAAAATTAGACAATTTCACATACTTTTGGCAGGCAACATGGCTTGTTTTTCCGGCCTCCTCGGTTTTGTGGGGGAGGAATGCAGTGAGTTTTGTTCTGGGCACTTATCTCTAGGATTTTGGTTTTCTGGTGTTGTTTGGTTTTTACCCAAATTGACTCTCTGTAGTTTTCTGTACGGGAAAATTTGGCCTGTTTCGAAGTCGTTAAATTTAACACTGTTTAACAGTTTACAGTACTTTCACTTTTATCTGTGACCGGGAATGTCACTCGATCGGTAAAACTCGTCTGATTGCTATATGTTCTTTTAGACGGGTTTTGCGAATGTGACATTCGCGTTGATGTTTTGTGGTTGTGCTGTGATTTTGGTTGGATAGTCGTGATGGATAGCATGTGATGCAATGTTAGAAATACAGTTTATAATTCATTTGTACATTTGTTATTGTGGGGCGAGCGTCCGACATGTGGACTGCCGTCTTTGCTTGGTTGTATATTATTTTAGGGCACGACCGGGTTGAGGTCGATATCACCGCTTGTATATATTATTTTCTTTTTCTATATTAGGATTACCCCACGGTGGAGTGCACGAATAGCCGGGTTGTAGAAGGCAACAAGTTCGCATCTCATGGCGCTGAGACGGAGGGGGCTTCATTCTGGAATTGGTGAGCTATTCACCGCACTCGTAGGGGGTACAGGTTTTCATTGCACAGGCTATCCACACGACCAGGAACGTCGGGTTTTATTTGCGGCTCAAATGAAATCCGGGGCTCCAAGATTATCCACCATTCTGTACTATGATTCTGTGATGTTGTTTATTATCATGCCTGGGACGAATGTTATATATACTTATATATATACTAGTAGATGTTGTATATGTTTTGCACCCGCGCTAATCCAGCCCCTGCTCTGTCATTAGTTAAGTAACCTAACAGGCGATGACGGGGCCCATTGGCGAATGCGGATGGTATATACGTACATCATATTTTCGTTCTTTTCTGGTGTGATAGGTTATAAATTGATGGGACCGCATTAATTTTGATTAATGCAAGATAATAAACCTAAAATATGTTGTTGGAACCAAGCTTTAAAAACTGACATTACAGACGTTCTCTTTCGCTTTGCATAGTGGTATCCAGTTTAGAATATCCTGTATCCCATTTGACGAGGCAAGGGCCGAGATTCCTTTACCGGGAGTGACCCCTTGAGTAAAAGTTTGCGTCAACGTAATAACTTCAATATAGTCGATTATTTTTTCTTTGCATCATGGTATTCAGTTTCGAATATCCTGCATTTCATTCGACGAGGAAAGAGCCGAGATCCCTTCACAGGGAGTGACCTCTTTAGCAAAAATTTTCGCCACTATATATTTATAAAACTACTCGGATTCCTTCAACGATATCAAGTTCATTACGTTAACTGGTTTTTCGCTAAAAACCCAGCCGTAGCCCTTCGTCATTTCTTACAAGTGTTACTTGGTATTCATGCTGCGTATGTTGACTGTGTCAAGGCGTAGTGTATGGTAGCTGAGAAATACTTGTTTATGGCATATGATGCGATTGGTTAGGACAGTCGTATAACAATTTTGACTGTGTCAAGGGTCATGCGGGTGGGTCTAATTCAATCTTGGACAATGACGGGTTGAACTTGGCTAGCTACTTATGATATGTTGACTGTGTCAAGGTCATAAGTCGTTAGGGGAAAAAACCACATCCGAAGTTTCAAACATACAGAAATCTTGCAGATTTAGCATACCTTCTGAAGTGTGGTGACTAGAGTGGATTCCATTTAGTGCATCACACAATGATAGTTGGATCTCGATCCCACTGATGAGTTGGATTACTCTCGGAAGATTATCACACTTAACTATCAATGCTATAAACCAAGTAGGTGTCTAGAACGGTGTCAGCGGGGCTAGGCCTCCAGGGAAAAGAGGTTATGTAATTAAGGAACTTCACGAAAGCATTGGAAAACCTCCCTCAAAGTACTGACACCAGCCTGGCTGAAATGTTAAGCAAGTATTGTGACATGCGATGTAACACCTTAGAATGTGTTTTTGGGATAATTATATTTTAATGTATGGTTTTTAATAAAAAGTTTACCAAATTGGTTTTCAATTATTTTATCCTATTTAATGAATATTTTATTAGATTTTTCCTAGCCTTGCACACACTTGTGCATGTTGACTAGGGTGTTAATTTGGGGTTTAACCATGATTAGCAACATGGTGGGTTAACCATTTCTTTAAGCTAATAGTTATAATGTGTATTAAGTGTTTTGGGTTTTTCTTTGCATGGTTGTTTTTAAAATAAAACGAGAAAGGTTTTGAAAATGAATTTTCTTGGTTGACCATGAGAGAGAGAGAGAAGCATGGTGCTACATGGTTTAGGCCATGCTCATTTAATGATGAGAGAGAGGGAGTGAGGGACGGGTTCTTGCCTTGCTCTCATTTCTCATTCTCATTCTCTTTTCTCTCATTCTCTCACTCTCATTCTCTCTCTCACACACACACAAGGCAGAAGCTCCAGCAGCAACACCAGGAGAAAGCAGCAGCACCGAAGCAACATCAGCATCAGCAGCAAGCAGCAGTAGCAGCAACAGCAGCAGCAGCTTCTGCAACAGCAGCAGCAGAGGCCCCAGCAAATTGCAGCAGCTATCATCTCCTCCATTCACTTCTTCTCCTGCTTCCTAGGATCCCATAGGGTATAACTCTCAAACCCAATTTCTCTTTTTGTGCAGCTTGTGTGATAATTAACTTCGTTTTGTGTTTAAAGTTAGTTTTTGTGCTAAAATGGTGATTTATGTGGAATTTTGATTATATGATGATTGTGTTGGTTAACCCTACCTATTTAAGTGTTATTAGGGTCACTTTAACTGAGAATTAATCCGGATTTCACTAAAATACCATAGGGTTTCCTTTTGTGTGCAAATCGGTGTTTTTAAGCGATTTTATGGCTTTCTGTGATCTGCTATTGACCCGGATCCTTCAGGATAAAACTGAGAATACTGCAGTATGCTTACTAGGTCTAGACAACAACACCAGAACACGAGGCCCTAAACCCTATCTTTGGCGCAGATTTATTCAATCTGGCCGCAAATTGCGGCCAGAAAGGGGAGTTGGGTGTTGGGGTCTTGGGTAGGGTTGTCTGCTGTGTTCTATAGTGTTTTGGCATGTGTAGTTTTGTGAGATTTGACCTGTAGGAAAATATGGGACAATATATCGTATTTCATGTTCGTTGTATTTGCACGATACGCGCGATACGTGAGTGGGTTCTGTGATCCAGCGTGTCGCGGTAGTTTTAGACGCGTATACACACGTTTCAGCGTATCGTGCACACGCGCGTTTAGTTCGCGATGCGAGTTTCTCATTTGAGTTCGATATCGCGTTTTGCGAGATATTTTTCTTATATATGGACTCCTTGTCTCATTTTCAGGTTTGCAGGAGAGTACATTGGACGCAGCAACAAAAAGGAAACAGGTGGTAGGATTCACCTAGCATGGAGCGCTGGTGAGTAGATTTAACATCTACAGGGGAATCGCCCGCATGGCGTTATGCGTCTGGGCTAGGATTCTAATACTTGTCGCATATTCTACATCATTGTTAGAATTGCGCCTTTACCCTATTTTTTAGATATAGTTGTATTGTGACTAGTAGCCGTAGGACACTGCACATATTATTGACGGTTCATGTTGCACGAGCACGGATTGTATGCTTCACACACACCGTCAATAATTGCCATGTCACACACACAAACCATTATAGATATTATATTACTTATCACATTTTACATTTAGCTACAAAGATACCTTGCTCATATTTTACTTATACCCAGGGGGTATACTACCTCATTTACTTATAGGTAGACACCTATATTTAGCTGTACCTTATTGATTTCACATGCATCTGGTTTTAGCTACATATTTTCCTTTATATGCTCGCATTTCAGATATATTGCACATATTGTATTCATGGATTTGCGCATTCTTATATGGATTTTTCATGAAGTTTTCTGGATTTGGGAACCGCGGGAGTTCATGAAATTATGCATACATCGAAAAACCCAGTTTTCTTGATATGATATTTGCGCATCCACCATATGTTTTATCGGTGCTGATTTATATATATATCCCTACGAGGAGGAGTCGAGGCCGTAGAGGGTACATGGTGAGGCCCGTAGGTATCCCGGGGCAAGAATGGGATGTCGATGTACCACGCCGATAAGCCCGGCAGGGGAGCCATACCATCCGGTGACAGTACCAATGACTCGGCGGTGATCATGGGAATACCGTTGGGAGTCATGTACGTATGGATACGTCGAAAGGAGAGGGTCAGAGCTAGGCACTCGTGCTTTCGGGATAGCGTATGATACATACCTATCAGGATGCTAGTCTTGGTGACGGCATCTGATAGATCAGTATTTCTGTGTCGATGCTTGGCATATTGGTTTTCATGATATTTCCAATTACTTTGTATAGATAACAGGGGATTTAGCCGTTGTTATATATACCCTTACACCAATATTAGTGGAGCGAGATGCTAATATATGTGTATTGGCCCCATCATATTTATTTCTGCAAATATATATATATATATATATATATATATATATATATATATATATATTTAGGATGTTAGAATTTTACTTGAGTTTGATTTAGGATATTAGGTGATTCATTGAGATTGGATACCGGATACATATGAGATTACTGATTTGTACATTCGGGATATAGGAGATTACTCGATATTGTACATTGGGAAGATGTGAGACTTATATGATATGAGAGCCCAACTTGGGGGCTGATTTGAGAAATTAGGATTTGAGTGTCTTGATGGATTGTGATCCTACCACGATGTCAGTGTAACGTTGTGAAAATCGTTTTGGTGAAATTTCGGAAAATCGGTAAAATAAGGGGGTTTTCTGTAAAAAGTCAAAATACAAATATCTTTATTTTAAAATTAAATATAAATATTCTAGTTATGTAATTGCTAGTATTTGGTGTTTATTGAGCCACTGGTGAGATTTCAAAATTTCTGAAAATTTTTCCGAAATTAATTATTTTAATATTATTTTAAGCCGTCACTAATACATTTAATTCAGGAAAATTACAAACTGGAATGAGTTCAAACAAATTTTGTGCATCACGACACATTAAAACAAAAGGTAACATGTGATGTTTGAAGTAAATGGGCTTGCTAAGAGGGTTCCAGAAAATTAGGAAAAAAGTTAAAATAGAAAAGAAAATAAATAATTATTGAAAAGAGATTAAAAGATGTATTAATTATTGATATTTCTACATCACTCTACACATTTCCCCTCTCTTTTTTTTTCTCCACCTCACTTGGCCGAGCTCACCATTTTGGGCTGTCCAAATTCTTCACTTGGTCCATTACAAATTGAATAGAAAAGGAAATTAAAGAAAAAGGGGTAATAAGTGTGGAAACATCTACACACCTCCACACACACACATACTCCACTCTCTTTCTCCTCAAAATTTCGTGCCCTCCTCCCTACTTGCTGTTGCTGCTTCTACCTCTCTCATTTCTATCTAATTCCCTCTCAAAATTCATACAAATCCATTATCAAATCAACACAAATCCTATTAATTCCTTAATTAACCTTTAACCATCATTCTTTTGCCTAATCTAGCATGGATTTTGGAGATGGAAACCATTATTTTGGGAGGCTAAGTTTTCATGTTGATCCACATCACTTGAGGTATAAAATCCTAAACCATAATCAAATTGTTGTTTGCTTTATTAATCTAGCTTATTTGCAAAATTAGTTGTGGTTTCTATTTAAATCTTCAAAATTCAAGTTAGGGTTGTAAAATCAAGTTATAATTTTTATTAATTAATTAGGCTTATAATAACTAGTTTAACAGTTTTAGAATGAGAAAATCTTGCATGGTTGTTGAATTGTAAATTGTTCATTCAAATCGTTTAAATTAAGTATTTTGCTAAATAGTTTTTTTAATAAAACATAATTATTGGTGATATAAAATTCTAATTGAGGTTGTTATCACTAGATTGTGGTTTTAGTGAGGATACTAACTTATTATTGGAATGGAAAACTTAGTTTGATCACTAGTTTCCTTTGATAATGGGAAAATAGTAAATAAATGCTACTATTTTGTAAACTAGATTTTGGAAATTTCTAAATAAAGGGGATTTAAAATATAATTATGGTTTTATTATATCATTATCATCATGAATTGTAGTTTAAGACATTAATCCATGTAAAATAATGTTTTGTGGTGGGATTGTGGTATTTTGCTTGAAAAATGTTGAAAATTTTTAAATGTTGCAAACTAGAAATTTCAAATTAATATAAATTTGTGTAATAAAAATATAGTAATGTGTTTTTAAACTACAAGTTGTTTGATGATGTTATCTCGATCCATCGGAGTTTGTACGCCGATATCGAGCTGTATTTGGTGCTTTTGCGTGGATGAGACATAGGTTTTAACCTATGCTTGTTCCTTGCGTTGTTTTGACTTTGTATGTGATTCAGTTTACGATGTTATTTATATGTTTGCGTTTAGGTACCTCTCACGTGGACTGCGGGCGATGAAGAGGAGGATGGCGACACTGTCTTCGGCAGACATGGACCAGGTGAGTAGATGCATATCTACGGGGGGAAGTCGGGTGGATGGCGTTTAGCACCCCCGCAACGTAGAATAGGAATAGTACTTATTGACATTAGGAAACCAGACGTGACCCTAGTAGGACCCTAGTATTGACCCTAGGCTGGACTAGACTGATTTAGGAAAACCATATCAGAGGATGAGTACCTTGGAAGAGGTTCGTAGGTTTCAGATAGAAACATACCCACGCACACACTGAAACTCGACATGGGGTACGTGTATGTGTATATATATAGAACTAGGTATAGGTACATACATATATATACAACACGTATAGGTGATTCATTGATGTGATATGATATCCGAGGTATGATGAAACAGTATAACTGGGCTTGATGCCGTGATTCTTGACTATACAGTCGTAATAAAGTGTTGGCGGATCATTAGAGAATGAGATAATGAACATGAATATATAAATTATAAAGAGTGGTGGTGATATTGATGTACATGGGACGCTAGAATAGTACTCGGACTGTAACTTGTGACTGATCACGATATGATATATGTATAACTTGATTACGACATTATATTGGTGTGACCTGATCCCGATATCATATAAGTATGACCTAGTCACAATATGATACATATGACATGATATTTCTGAGGATAAACTAATGATGCTTATCATGATGGCAATGATATATGATTGATGTATGCAATCACAGTTTAACACCTTGATCATGAGATGTGCTGATGATGACATTATACGAATGAAGAGACACCTAGGAGATACTTGACCGTACCCCGATATTGGGATGCCGTACAATGGATTTTACCGTACGAGGCTTAGATTTGATGATTGATCCGCACTCTTGATTCGAGGAAGCCGTACTACGTACGTGACGCTATTGAGGCAGGATCGCCGACTATTAGAGATATTGATTCAGACCTTAGGTAGACTCTAGTTTCTTACTGACTAGCCTATTAGGTTTAGTTCCTTAGGATGTTAGATGGACACTGGTTTAGGTTCGACTCACATAGTGGTAGTTGTACTCATATCTCGCAGAGGAGTGGATAATGCACATCTGTCTTTACATTCATACTGTAATCATCATGGTGCATGTTCTTACATATGTTGCAATAATCAGTACAAACCATACCTGTTAGGACACCAGCACCATTACCGATGATGCGCATATTCCACGCACACTTATTTGCCGGCTCACACACATCATCATCGGTAATTGCTATGTCACGTACACTTTAGATCATATTGTCTTTTATGGATAGAATCAGTTAACAACTAGACGGATATAATATTGTGATTATTCTCTGACATTAGTATAAGACATGATATTTATTACTTAGACATTCATGCATTCATATTTCATGTTATCGCACAGTACTATGGGCATATGCCGACACTTATCATATACTTACTCATGATTTTGAGATTTGGATTTCTATGAGATTTCTGGATTTTTGGGGAAAACCGCAAAAATATATAAAAACTTCTCTCTCTCTCCTCTTCTCTTTTTAAATAAGATGCGGTTTTCCCGTGATGTATGTGTCGTCCACCATGAGTATTTCATGTTTTCTGTTGGATTTCGAGACCCGATTCGAGGAGTGGATGAACCGTCTCGGGTACATGGTGGGCCCGGTATGGTACCCCGGGGCAAGAAGATCGAGTTGTAGACGATGAGCCTGGCAGGGGAAGGCTACCTACCGGTGATGTCTGGCGCAGCGGATATCCGGAGGATACCGACCGTTGTCGTGGGATTTGATGATATGGGTCGATCCGGACTGACGGAGCCCGACATATTGAGACTTGAGGTTACATGTGTTGTGTCGATACTTGACACGGATTTCCATGGATTTCATTGTTGAGATTTCAGATGCTTATACACACTTTACTATGATAACAGCTAAAGAGTTCTTATACATATATATCTGGATTTCAGGATTTGTTACTTTACATTCATGGCGCATGCATTTCATTTCATATGACATAGTATCACATGAGGCACTGACACGACACGGAGTATTTGCACTTACACGTAGTATTACCCTGCTATTCTAGATGATTGAGATATAGTAGTGTATTATTATGACCTAGGATAGCGTCGTGCATTCGATTTCTTTTCGTAGATGTCTTCTACTCACGAGTTGGCAACTCACCCCCGTTGTGCCAAATTTTATTACAGGTGAGATGTACAGGTTTCCCTTGGCAGTTGCTGGCACATCATTTTCATTTCGGGTGATTTGCACGGTAGGTTGGTTCATTTGTATCTGAACCGCCGTTGTATTTTTATTATTTCATTTGTATCTAGAAAGCTCCATCAACCATACTTGTATTACTTGATAAGTTTATTGGACCCGTCTTTTATTTCGACCTTAGAGTCGCGCATGTATTATTCTGATCTGGTGGTTTTGTTTTCTTTTGAGTTTTGAGCCTCGCCTATTGGCGTTGTATATTATTGTGCTTGTTGTGGTTGTTTCCGCCTGTTGGCGTTGATGCTAGCTCCCGTTTGGGGATGCTTTTTATTGTTTATGTATATTATACTTGTTGTACCCGTTTGGGGGCCAGTTTTTATAGAGGAGACTCTGCCGAAATTTTTGGGAAAATTGCTGATGCTTTTAAACTTGTTTTCTTTTCTTCTTCTTCTTCTTCTATGGTTTAGATTTCTGGGCTTCGGCTTACTTAGGTTACGTGGCGCCTCTAGATGCTTCGTAATCTAAGTGCCGGTCACGTTCCGTACTTTCGGGTCGTGACAAAGTTGGTATCAGAGCGCTAGGTTTAACCTTGTATAAGTCTAGGTGACCCTTGGTTGATGGAGTAGGCGATTTAGGTAGAGTAACGTACCGTGGGTATGGTCCGCGGCATACTTACGATACGCTACTCTGCTTAAGGAGCCTTAGGATGTACATTTGTTTGCACCGTATTTCATTCGTTCCGTTGATCTATCTTCGTCGATGTCGGAGGGTGGTTTTTTGTTACCACAGGCGCACTGGCAGAGGGAGCTGCGGCTCGAATGCGATAACCATCAGAGTATTGGTTATTCTTGAGAATTGAAGCATTGCTTAGCGTGCGGGCGAAGGGTATTCACATGCCGTCCGGATGAAGTTAAAGGGTTCGAACGATTATCAGAAAACCATTTTCCTAAGTTTAAAGTATTCAGAAGAACATGCAGGTATTTCGATGGACCCTCTAGAAGAATGAAACCCTAACTCGACATAATGACCACGAGAACGCCCTTGAACCTTAGGGTTTACGGCAGTTCCGCTGTACCATTAGTGAGGCTTGGGTTTGCCCTTCTACTGCTGGATCATCGATGCTGGGGTATGTACCGGATATTTTAAGCTGTACTTGAGTGTTGAGCTCTCGGGGAATTATGGGATTTTGATGGATCGATCGAAAAGTTTAATGTAGTCCGGATATCAAGTGAAGGGATCGACTACGTGGGAGACTCTAGATATGAGTATTGCCGTGGGTAGCACAGTTAGCACAGCTACGAAGAGACGAGTTTGAAGCAATCGACATCAGAGGAAAGAGGCGGACATTGGCGATAGTGTTTACGATTGTGATTTAGTGATTTGATTTTGGTATTTTGAGGACTTTGTTCTACGATTGGTATTTCATGGGTGTACCTTCATTTCATTCTATTTGTGTTTCATATATCAGTTGTATTGATTTTGTTTAGTACACACCCAGTACACTTGATTTGGTTTTATATATTTTGCGATTTTGATTTGATTTCGTGCATAGGGGTTACACGTGATTTTGACATATGTTTCGACCTAGTTTTCATGCATTTTTGTACTGTGCTTTCGATTTTTATATTCGACGTATGTTTCCGTGCACCATGTGCACCTGATTAGGATTCTTGCGCATACTTGGCGCACTTGATGCGATTTTGTGCACACCAGATGCACTAAATCGGGGTTTTGTGCAGATTAGATGCACCTGATATTGTGTCGTGCACGCCCGTTGCACTTGACAGATGTTTTTGGTGCACACCTGTTGCACTTAGTTTTGTTGTTGTGTGTATTCGTGGTATCTGTATTTGGTTTCGATTTCAGTGCGCACCGGACGCACATGATGTCTATTGATGTGATTTGGGATTAATTTCAGTTTGAGCAGTATGTTTCGTAATCATTCGATTTAGTAACCAGGCGGGACGTGTATGTTAAATAAAAGATATATATATATATATATATATATATATATATAGCTACTTTTTTAGAATAAACGTCCGCTGCTTATGCCGTGACACGTGCATTGCACGGCGATTTTCATGAGGGGTTTTCGTATGTTTCTTTATTATGATATTTAGGCGATTTCACTATGATACACAATATATATAAGTTGTAGTATTGATATTTATTATGTTGGTTTTTGTATTGGGTTTTGATATTTTATCCTTACCATAACTCCGATGATTGCGTTATACTTGACGGAGTTGATTTTAGTTATGTATTGATGATTTCGGAGCCCCGACGATTTGAGTATTTTGATAAATGTTTTAGTATTTGGAGGGGGAGTTTTAATTTAAATTCGGGGACCGAATTTCTTTAAGGGGGGAAGATTGTAACGTTGTGAAAATCGTTTTGGTGAAATTTCGGAAAATCGGTAAAATAAGGGGGTTTTCTGTAAAAAGTCAAAATACAAATATCTTTATTTTAAAATTAAATATAAATATTCTAGTTATGTAATTGCTAGTATTTGGTGTTTATTGAGCCACTGGTGAGATTTCAAAATTTCTGAAAATTTTTCCGAAATTAATTATTTTAATATTATTTTAAGCCGTCACTAATACATTTAATTCAGGAAAATTACAAACTGGAATGAGTTCAAACAAATTTTGTGCATCACGACACATTAAAACAAAAGGTAACATGTGATGTTTGAAGTAAATGGGCTTGCTAAGAGGGTTCCAGAAAATTAGGAAAAAAGTTAAAATAGAAAAGAAAATAAATAATTATTGAAAAGAGATTAAAAGATGTATTAATTATTGATATTTCTACATCACTCTACACATTTCCCCTCTCTTTTTTTTTCTCCACCTCACTTGGCCGAGCTCACCATTTTGGGCTGTCCAAATTCTTCACTTGGTCCATTACAAATTGAATAGAAAAGGAAATTAAAGAAAAAGGGGTAATAAGTGTGGAAACATCTACACACCTCCACACACACACATACTCCACTCTCTTTCTCCTCAAAATTTCGTGCCCTCCTCCCTACTTGCTGTTGCTGCTTCTACCTCTCTCATTTCTATCTAATTCCCTCTCAAAATTCATACAAATCCATTATCAAATCAACACAAATCCTATTAATTCCTTAATTAACCTTTAACCATCATTCTTTTGCCTAATCTAGCATGGATTTTGGAGATGGAAACCATTATTTTGGGAGGCTAAGTTTTCATGTTGATCCACATCACTTGAGGTATAAAATCCTAAACCATAATCAAATTGTTGTTTGCTTTATTAATCTAGCTTATTTGCAAAATTAGTTGTGGTTTCTATTTAAATCTTCAAAATTCAAGTTAGGGTTGTAAAATCAAGTTATAATTTTTATTAATTAATTAGGCTTATAATAACTAGTTTAACAGTTTTAGAATGAGAAAATCTTGCATGGTTGTTGAATTGTAAATTGTTCATTCAAATCGTTTAAATTAAGTATTTTGCTAAATAGTTTTTTTAATAAAACATAATTATTGGTGATATAAAATTCTAATTGAGGTTGTTATCACTAGATTGTGGTTTTAGTGAGGATACTAACTTATTATTGGAATGGAAAACTTAGTTTGATCACTAGTTTCCTTTGATAATGGGAAAATAGTAAATAAATGCTACTATTTTATAAACTAGATTTTGGAAATTTCTAAATAAAGGGGATTTAAAATATAATTATGGTTTTATTATATCATTATCATCATGAATTGTAGTTTAAGACATTAATCCATGTAAAATAATGTTTTGTGGTGGGATTGTGGTATTTTGCTTGAAAAATGTTGAAAATTTTTAAATGTTGCAAACTAGAAATTTCAAATTAATATAAATTTGTGTAATAAAAATATAGTAATGTGTTTTTAAACTACAAGTTGTTTGATGATGTTATCTCGATCCATCGGAGTTTGTACGCCGATATCGAGCTGTATTTGGTGCTTTTGCGTGGATGAGACATAGGTTTTAACCTATGCTTGTTCCTTGCGTTGTTTTGACTTTGTATGTGATTCAGTTTACGATGTTATTTATATGTTTGCGTTTAGGTACCTCTCACGTGGACTGCGGGCGATGAAGAGGAGGATGGCGACACTGTCTTCGGCAGACATGGACCAGGTGAGTAGATGCATATCTACGGGGGGAAGTCGGGTGGATGGCGTTTAGCACCCCCGCAACGTAGAATAGGAATAGTACTTATTGACATTAGGAAACCAGACGTGACCCTAGTAGGACCCTAGTATTGACCCTAGGCTGGACTAGACTGATTTAGGAAAACCATATCAGAGGATGAGTACCTTGGAAGAGGTTCGTAGGTTTCAGATAGAAACATACCCACGCACACACTGAAACTCGACATGGGGTACGTGTATGTGTATATATATAGAACTAGGTATAGGTACATACATATATATACAACACGTATAGGTGATTCATTGATGTGATATGATATCCGAGGTATGATGAAACAGTATAACTGGGCTTGATGCCGTGATTCTTGACTATACAGTCGTAATAAAGTGTTGGCGGATCATTAGAGAATGAGATAATGAACATGAATATATAAATTATAAAGAGTGGTGGTGATATTGATGTACATGGGACGCTAGAATAGTACTCGGACTGTAACTTGTGACTGATCACGATATGATATATGTATAACTTGATTACGACATTATATTGGTGTGACCTGATCCCGATATCATATAAGTATGACCTAGTCACAATATGATACATATGACATGATATTTCTGAGGATAAACTAATGATGCTTATCATGATGGCAATGATATATGATTGATGTATGCAATCACAGTTTAACACCTTGATCATGAGATGTGCTGATGATGACATTATACGAATGAAGAGACACCTAGGAGATACTTGACCGTACCCCGATATTGGGATGCCGTACGATGGATTTTACCGTACGAGGCTTAGATTTGATGATTGATCCGCACTCTTGATTCGAGGAAGCCGTACTACGTACGTGACGCTATTGAGGCAGGATCGCCGACTATTAGAGATATTGATTCAGACCTTAGGTAGACTCTAGTTTCTTACTGACTAGCCTATTAGGTTTAGTTCCTTAGGATGTTAGATGGACACTGGTTTAGGTTCGACTCACATAGTGGTAGTTGTACTCATATCTCGCAGAGGAGTGGATAATGCACATCTGTCTTTACATTCATACTGTAATCATCATGGTGCATGTTCTTACATATGTTGCAATAATCAGTACAAACCATACCTGTTAGGACACCAGCACCATTACCGATGATGCGCATATTCCACGCACACTTATTTGCCGGCTCACACACATCATCATCGGTAATTGCTATGTCACGTACACTTTAGATCATATTGTCTTTTATGGATAGAATCAGTTAACAACTAGACGGATATAATATTGTGATTATTCTCTGACATTAGTATAAGACATGATATTTATTACTTAGACATTCATGCATTCATATTTCATGTTATCGCACAGTACTATGGGCATATGCCGACACTTATCATATACTTACTCATGATTTTGAGATTTGGATTTCTATGAGATTTCTGGATTTTTGGGGAAAACCGCAAAAATATATAAAAACTTCTCTCTCTCTCCTCTTCTCTTTTTAAATAAGATGCGGTTTTCCCGTGATGTATGTGTCGTCCACCATGAGTATTTCATGTTTTCTGTTGGATTTCGAGACCCGATTCGAGGAGTGGATGAACCGTCTCGGCTACATGGTGGGCCCGGTATGGTACCCCGGGGCAAGAAGATCGAGTTGTAGACGATGAGCCTGGCAGGGGAAGGCTACCTACCGGTGATGTCTGGCGCAGCGGATATCCGGAGGATACCGACCGTTGTCGTGGGATTTGATGATATGGGTCGATCCGGACTGACGGAGCCCGACATATTGAGACTTGAGGTTACATGTGTTGTGTCGATACTTGACACGGATTTCCATGGATTTCATTGTTGAGATTTCAGATGCTTATACACACTTTACTATGATAACAGCTAAAGAGTTCTTATACATATATATCTGGATTTCAGGATTTGTTACTTTACATTCATGGCGCATGCATTTCATTTCATATGACATAGTATCACATGAGGCACTGACACGACACGGAGTATTTGCACTTACACGTAGTATTACCCTGCTATTCTAGATGATTGAGATATAGTAGTGTATTATTATGACCTAGGATAGCGTCGTGCATTCGATTTCTTTTCGTAGATGTCTTCTACTCACGAGTTGGCAACTCACCCCCGTTGTGCCAAATTTTATTACAGGTGAGATGTACAGGTTTCCCTTGGCAGTTGCTGGCACATCATTTTCATTTCGGGTGATTTGCACGGTAGGTTGGTTCATTTGTATCTGAACCGCCGTTGTATTTTTATTATTTCATTTGTATCTAGAAAGCTCCATCAACCATACTTGTATTACTTGATAAGTTTATTGGACCCGTCTTTTATTTCGACCTTAGAGTCGCGCATGTATTATTCTGATCTGGTGGTTTTGTTTTCTTTTGAGTTTTGAGCCTCGCCTATTGGCGTTGTATATTATTGTGCTTGTTGTGGTTGTTTCCGCCTGTTGGCGTTGATGCTAGCTCCCGTTTGGGGATGCTTTTTATTGTTTATGTATATTATACTTGTTGTACCCGTTTGGGGGCCAGTTTTTATAGAGGAGACTCTGCCGAAATTTTTGGGAAAATTGCTGATGCTTTTAAACTTGTTTTCTTTTCTTCTTCTTCTTCTTCTTCTATGGTTTAGATTTCTGGGCTTCGGCTTACTTAGGTTACGTGGCGCCTCTAGATGCTTCGTAATCTAAGTGCCGGTCACGTTCCGTACTTTCGGGTCGTGACAGTCAGGTTTCCGTGGGAATGACATATTTTACTCCATACCTCATACCTATTTGCTTATGCACTATTCCCTGTATTAGGAGTATGTAACGCCTTGAAAAGTCGTTTTGGCGTTTTCCTGAAAATCGGTGAAAATTCAGTATTTTTCCGAAAACTGTCTTTTTTGTTATTTTGCAGTTTAGGACTAATTATACCTAACATGGATAGGTAATTGCTTGTTTTTAGTAGCTAATGAGTTACTTATGAAATTCTGGTCGTTTAAAAAATTTCCCTAATTTTTCGTTTTTTTTTAATATTATTTTAAGCCGGTAAGAAAATACATTAAATTAGCGATAAATACAAAAAATTTTGGGCTAATTTTAATCTTTAAAATTATGTTAATTAAAATATAGTTGTAACATAAATTTTTAGTATTTTATTTTGATTTTTAACTAATTTTTATTATAGAAAACGAAATTTATTGAATTTAAGCCTAAACTTGCAATTTTGGACTTGTAGGGGGTCTTTTTGCATAAATTTTTTTTGTGCACTCTCTCTCACTCATTCCTCACCTCTAGGCCGGCCATTTCCAGCAGCTCATGGGGAAAAAAATTCCATGCTCCTTTAACTTTGTATATTGTGTGGAAATGAGGGTTTTTTTTAAAGGTTTTTGAATTGTTAATTGGGTATGGTCTTTTGTGGGTTGGTAGGAGTTGACCTAGAATTTTCCCACACCCCACACCACTCCCCTCTCTCTCATTTCTGGCCAGAAACCAGAAGCTCCCCCCTTCATTTTTCCTTTCTCTTTTGTTCACAAATTCATCTCAAAAATCAACAAAATCAACAAATTTCTTCACAATTTCAAAGCAAAACCATATTCCATCTCTTCTCCAACCTAATTTGGTTCAAATCGAGGTGAAAGGAGGTATCTTGGGAGGCTTGGGCAATCTTAGGATTGATCTTTTGAGGTATAATTTCTAATCAAATGGTTAAATTATAGCTTAAGTGTGCTAAACTAGAACCTTGGAATTTGTTTAGTGTTAAATTTAGTGTTAGTTTCATTCTAGATTTTTTAAAAAAAGTTCATGGTTGAAATTAAACTAGGGTTTTTAGAAACCATTATTTAGTTAATTAAATCTATTTTGCTATCTAGTTGTTTGCTAATCTAAGTTAATGAGGTTACTTTATTTGTGTTGGATTCAAATTAGTGCTAAATTGGTATTGTCATGTTTAGTTTTGGATTGAAATTGCTAATGATGAAAATCAAGAAAGGTTTTGTTTATGGAAATTAGGTTTTTAAGCATTGCTAATGGTTTAAAACTAATGTAATGGCTATCTAGTGGGTTAGTTGGATGTTGTGTTGGATTGTGAGCACTTTATCGCATAACGGCGATGTTGCGTCGTTTTTTTTTTTGAATGTTTGTGCTTACTAGTTTTGTGATAAAAGTATGTGATAAATTAGTTTTGATATCTTAATGATTGTATTGGCTTATCCTATGATATTTAGGATGCATGAGTGCGGATTTTTGAGTAGTCGGGTTTTAGTTTTGCCGGGCGACCAAATCGGCGATTTTTGCAGTTTTTGCGATTTTCACGTGTGTTCCGCGCACCTCGTGCACGTTGTACCTAGCTAGTGAACGTTGGTATTTTCATTAGGGATTTGCGTCGTTCTTGATTTGTAACCTTATGTTTGTATTAATGTAAATTCCAGGTTCGGTCGCGGAGACGTCAGACGCGGCACGAAAGGGAAAAGCGGTGATTGGACACAGCTAGCTAGGGATTCCGGTGAGTAGATGTAACATCTACGGGGGACTATCGTTGGATGGCGCAAGCCGCCCGATAGTTTTAGTAACTTAAAAGATTCTTAGTGATGCTAGTAATTAGGGGTGTAATACTTTTATGATTATTTGCTGCATCCATGCCTTATATTGACATACATATGCGAACCCATTTTATAGGACACCTGCACCATTGCCAGGGTTTTTATATGCAGCACGAGCACCATTCATGCTTACACACACGCCTTGGTAATTGCCATGCCACCACACTAGATAACCTATAATTTGAAACCTTTTACTAATTGATGCTTAAACCTGTGCTATTGTCTTTAATTCCTTAAAATGAAATCGTAGGATTGCTATTCATGTGCATGCACTTCATCATATTATTTGTTCATGCCTAATCTATTAATCACACATCGCAACTTGATTATTGATACCATATGCATTAATTATCATTGACATATGCACTTATGAGGATTTCTTGAGATTTTATGATATTTCTGGATTTCGGGGGAAAGCCGCAAAATTTCTAAACTTATTATATTTTTAAAATATGTAAATTGCGGTTTTCTAGTGATGTAAGCGTCGTCCACCATGAGTTTGCTGTGGTTTTCGAGACCCGTTTCGAGGAGTTGGATGAACCGTCTCGGGTATATGGTGGGCCCGGTAAGGTACCACGGGGCAAGAAGCTCGTGTTGCTGACGATGAGCCTGGCAGGGGACGGATTACCTACCGGTGACTTCATTGGGCACGGCGGATATCCAGAGGATACCGACCGGGGCTTCGAGAGGATGAGATATTGATATTGAGATGGGTCAGCCGGATGGCTGAGGCCAGAGACACTATGACATGGATTTATGAGATTTGAGACAGTTTTTAGGTGTCGTTGCTGGACACAGATTGTTGTCGATTCTATGAGTATTATGCTGGCATTCGAAAAGAGTTTCAAAAACAAAAAAAGATAAAATTTTTCTTATATATACCTATTGAGACCTCAGATATTCATGTTGCATACATACACCTGCTAGTACACTGATGTTGTATACACACCTGCTAGTGCATCCAGTCATACTTGTATTTTAGATGCTAGGATGCTTGTGTGCATGCATACGATAGCCTTTGTAGATGTTATTTATTACTCACGAGTTGGCAACTCACCCCCGTTGTGCCACAGTCTTTTGCAGGTCCGCTCCGTCAGTACAGTAGCGGCGGGCCCACTTGTTTCTTTTGCCTCCTTTGCCTGGACTCGAGGTTTTGCTCTTAGGTGGGTTATATTACTATCTTTGTACCACCTTGTATATTCTTTGTATCTAGTGTACTCCATCTACCAGCATTATTGTATATTGACCTAGAGATGAGACTGTGAGATTTATGGACTTTTTATGCTGTATTTTGGGGTCGAGCTCACTTGAGTCGACATGCTGTTTTTCTTATGCTTCATTATGATTATTTCGCATGTTGTTGCTTTACATTGCGTGGGATTTGTGACCACCCTGTGGAGAAGAGCTAGCTCCCGCTTGGGGATGCCATATTTGTTGGATTCATTTATATTCTTGTTGTACCCATTTTGGGGGCCAGTATTTACAAAGGAGACTCTGCCGAAATTTTCGGAAAAATTGATATTGTTTTTAAAAAGGGTTTTATATAACTTATTTGATAAACTCGCTTTCAATTGATTGAGTTTTCTTTACTCTTTTGCTTATTTGGTTTTGGTTTTCTGGGCTTTGGCTTACTTATTTTACGGACGTCTTGCGACGTTTCGTAAACTTAAGTGCCAGTCACGTTCCATACCCTGCGGGTCGTGACAAAGTTGGTATCAGAGCGATATGTTTTACCTTTTTCAGTGTTGGATGACCCTTGGTAGATGGAGTAAGTGACTTAAGTAGGGTAACGTAGCGTGTGTATGTCCGCGGCATACTTGCGATACGGTACTCCGCCTAAGTGACTTTAGGATATACTTGCTTGAAAATTCCTTCTTCAATTCCGTGTATCCTATGATCCTATTGCACTGTTCTTACTATCCATTTTCCTGTAACAGCCACTATGCCGCCGAAGGCTACGAGGGCATAGAGGGCTGCCGCCCGAGACGAGATTCGAGCTGGCTCGTCCGAGACTAGGACTGAGCAGGGTGGTATGCCTACACCGCAGGGACAGACCGATCCACCTTCCCCAGGCCGTATGGATAGGCTCGAGACTGGTATGGAGGAGTTGCGACAGATGATGGGGGGTATGCAGGAGCTACGTCAGATGGTAGGATCCCTAGTTGCAGCCAGTCGTACACCGAGACCGGACGACGTACCTCCTACATCACAGACGACCATGATACCTGCTCCTACTACTACCACCGTGGCCATTCCGATTTCACTACAGGATTTCATGAGGCTGAGACCTCCAGTATTCACCGGCACCGAGGCAGTGGAGGACCCCCAGACGTTCCTTGACAGTTTAGCCAGGATCTGCCGTTCGCTGAGATGTTCGGATGATCGATGGGTAGAGCTTGCGAGTTTCCGACTAGAGGGTCTCGCGCAGACATGGTGGGAGTCAGTCTTGAGAGGTCGAGCTGCAGGTCTACCGCCTATGACTTGGGCCGAGTTTACAGCGGTCTTTCTAGCTCGTTTCCTCCCAGAGAGCGTTCGTGACGCCAGAGCTCGCAGCTTCGAGGCCTTAGTCAAGACACCTGGGATGACGGTGTCTGAGTATGACATCCAGTTTACACAGTTATCCCGATATGCTCCGTATTTGGTGGATACCGAAGAGAAGATGGTGAAGCGGTTCGTACAGGGACTTGATGCCCAGCTATATCTTGCCATTGGCGCCCAGCACTATGACACTTATTCAGCTGCTATGGATACGGCATTACAGATGGAGGCACGCATATCACAGACTTCGGCCGTTTCTGGGCCGAAGAGGATTCGCACCGATGTACCGTCTCAGAGGCAGCGCGCCAGATTTTTTCTGAGAGATAGGCCTGGCAGAGGATTTGGTCGGGGACAGCTATATGGTTCTTATCCCCAGGGACAGCAGCCGTCGCCAGGGTGTTTTGGGTGCGGGAGTCTGCACCATCTTGTCAGAGACTGTCCGGCGAGACGACAGGGAGCAGCGACAGTTCCGCATGTGACCCTACCACCATCACCACCCCCTCCTTAGAGAGCCCTACTTCCTACCACAGGCGATGCTCCACGCCAGTTAGGTGCACCCAGAGGCCGTGGATGCGGCGGTCCTGTTCAGAGAGGATGAGGAGGCAGAGGCCGAGGTCGAGGTCAGCCCGCTATCGGTGGAGGACAGGCCCGAGTATTTGCTTTGACACCGCAGGATGCGCAGGCATCCAATGCCATTGTGACAGGTACCTTGCCAGTTTGTTCTTTCGACGCACGGGTATTATTTGACCCAGGTTCCACATATTCGTACGTCTCTACACACTTTGCACCGATGTTGGGCCGTGAGTCGTCGTCGTTAGATCATCCGCTTGTTGTTAGTACTCCGGTAGGCGAGTCGTTTGTCGCTCGTTTTGTTTTTCGTTTGTGTTCCGTTCGTATCGGGGAGAGGGATTCATCAGTTGATTTGATTCTCCTCGATATGTTGGACTTTGATGTTCTTCTGGGCATGGATTGGCTAGCCACTTGTTATGCTTCGGTGGACTGCCGTGAGAAGGCAGTCAGATTTAGCTTTCCGGGAGAGCCAGTCCTTGTTGTTCAGGGAGACCGCAGCGTCACCCTTCCCAGCTTGATTTCGTCTCTTCGCGCTGGTCAGCTCTTGCGGAAGGGATGTCAGGGATTCTTAGCGTATGTTTGTGATACTCGAGCTGCAGAGGTTCCGTTGGACCGGGTCTCGGTTGTTTGTGAGTTCCCTGATGTTTTCCCTGATGAGCTACCTGGGCTACCACCTGAGCGCGATGTTGAGTTCTGCATTGATTTGACTCCCGGCTCGGGGCCTATTTCTATACCGTCTTATCGGATGGCCCCGGCAGAGCTTCGAGAGCTGAAGGATCAGTTGCAGGATTTGTTAGATAAGGGGCTTATTCGACCTAGTGTTTCTCCGTGGGGTGCTCCGATCCTGTTTGTCAAGAAGAAGGATGGAAGTTTGCGCTTATGTATCGACTACCGCCAGCTGAACAAAGTTACCGTTCGGAACAGATATCCGTTGCCACGCATTGATGATTTGTTCGACCAGCTTCAGGGTGCGGGATATTTTTCGAGGATCGACTTGCGATCAGGATACCATCAGCTGCGAGTTCGACAGGAGGATATACCGAGGACAGCTTTCCGCAAGCGCTACGGCCACTATGAGTTTTTGGTGATATCGTTCGGACTCACCAACGCTCTAGCAGCATTCATGGATTTGATGAACCGTACATTCAGGCCGTATCTTGACTTGTTCATCATCATGTTTATCGACGATATCTTGGTGTACTCCCGGAGCAGAGAGGAGCACGAGCAGCACTTGCAGATTACGTTACAGACTCTGAGGGAGCACCAGCTGTTCGCAAAGTTCTCCGAGTGTGCATTCTGGCTGGACAGCGTCGGATTCTTGGGTCACGTGGTTATGAGAGACGGCATTTGTGTGGACCCGAAGAAGATTGAGGCTGTTCAGCAGTGGCCCCGACCTACATCGGTTACTGAGATCCGTAGTTTTCTAGGCCTGGCGGGCTACTACAGACGTTTTGTTCAGGACTTCTCCCGTATAGCTGCACCGTTGACCGGTTTGACCCGGAAGGGAGTTCCTTTCGTCTGGACGGAGGAGTGCGAGCGTAGTTTTCAGCAGCTACGGACTCGTTTGACTACGGCGCCGGTATTATCTTTGCCTTCGGGATCAGGCGGATTTGTGGTCTACTGTGATGCTTCGCGAGTGGGATTAGGATGCGTGTTGATGCAGCATGGCCGGGTGATCGCATATGCTTCTCGGCAGCTGAAGAAGCATGAACAGAACTACCCCACTCACGATTTGGAGATGGCTGCAGTGGTCTTTGCACTGATGATTTGGCGACATTACCTATACGGCGAGTCGTGTCAGATATTCACTGATCACAAGAGCTTAAAGTACATATTTCAGCAGCGAGACCTGAACCTCAGACAGCGTCGTTGGATGGAGTTAGTGAAAGACTACGACTGCGAGATCTTATATCATCCTGGCAAGGCAAATATGGTGGCGGATGCGTTGAGTAGGAGGCCCGGGGGTAGTCTATCCTTTTTGCGCGCAGTGCAGAGGCAGTCGTCAGCAGATTTGCAGATGCTATGCGACAGCTGAGTTGAGTTCGAGTTCACTCAGACAGGGGGATAGCTCGCGCATGTTCGTGCACGCCCACAGTTGCTTGACCGTATATATGAGGCACAGCGCAGTGATGACCGTTGCTCAGAGATCATGGCACAGATGGGACAGGGCAGATTTTCCGAGTTCGTGATTGACGATCAGGGGATTTTACGCTATGGATCTAGACTGTGCGTACCAGATGCTGATGGATTGCGGCGCGACATTCTTGAGGAGGCACACCGATCAGTGTATAGTGTCCACCCCGGTTCCACCAAGATGTACCATGATATGAGAGAGACCTACTGGTGGGACGGGATGAAGAGGGACATTGCGGAGTTCGTTTCGAGATGCCTGACTTGTCAGCAAGTCAAGGCCGAGCACCAGAGGCCCGCAGGAGAGCTACAGCCGTTACCCATTCCAGAGTGGAAATGGGAGCAGATTTCGATGGACTTCGTTGTGGGTCTACCCAGGACCAGTCGAGGGTAAGACTCCATCTGGGTGATCGTAGATCAATTAACGAAAGCGGCTCACTTCCTGCCAGTGAAGACGACTTTCAGCTTCGCTCAGTATGCTCAGCTCTACATTGACGAGATCGTGCGACTACATGGCGTACCGACTTGTATCGTGTTAGATCGAGGCACTCAGTTTACCAGCCGACTATGGCAGAGACTTCAGGAGGCTTTGGGCACTCGTTTGAGCTTCAGCACAGCGTTTCATCCGCAGACCGACGGACAGTCAGAGCGGACCATTCAGACTCTCAAGGACATGCTCAGAGCGTGTGTTTTAGACTTCGGCGGTAGCTGGGATCGTCATTTACCTCTAGTGGAGTTCTCCTACAACAACAGCTTCCAGGATACTATTCAGATGGCACCTTTCGAGGCATTGTATGGGAGGAGATGCAGATCGCCCGTCTGTTGGACAGAGCTCAGCGAGAGCAGCATTTTGGGGACGCAGCTTGTTGAGCAGACGACAGCGATGATACAGTTGATCCGAGACCGGATGAGAGAGGCTCAGAGCAGGCAGAAATCCTATGCAGACAGGCGCCGTCGCAGATTAGAGTTCGCAGTTGGCGACCATGTTTTTCTGAAAGTCTCTCCGATGAAGGGCGTGATGCGTTTTGGGCAAAAGGGGAAGCTTATCCCTAGATTCGTAGGTCCCTTCGAGATCCTCGAGCGTGTCGGCGCAGTTGCATATCGTTTGGCCCTTCCACCCAGCTTTCCCGATGTTCACCCCATCTTCCATGTTTCGATGCTCCGCAAGTACCTTCACGACCCTTCGCATGCGATTCAGCACCCGACAGTCCAGCTAGAGCGCGACCTTTCGTTTGCAGAGCAGCCGGTGGCCATCCTGGATCGGCAGGTAAAGAAGTTGAGATCGAAGATTATACCAACCGTCAAGGTCCTTTGGCGTAGTCCGAGCAGCGAGGAGGTCACCTGGGAGACCGAGGGCGAGATGAGGAAGAAATATCCCATCTCTTTGAAGGTACGCGTAGTTATTTTTTAAATTCGGGGACCGAAATTCTTTAAGGGGGGAAGATTGTAACGCCTTGAAAAGTCGTTTTGGTGTTTTCCTGAAAATCGGTGAAAATTCGGTATTTTTCCGAAAACCGTCTTTTTTGTTATTTTGCAGTTTAGGACTAATTATACCTAAAATGGATAGGTAATTGCTTGTTTTTAGTAGCTAATGAGTTACTTATGAAATTCTGGACGTTTAAAAATTTTCCCTAATTTTTCATTTTTTTAATATTATTTTAAGCCGGTAAGAAAATACATTAAATTAGCGATAAATACAAACAATTTTGGGCTAATTTTAATCTTTAAAATTATGTTAATTAAAATCTAGTTGTAACATAAATTTTTAGTATTTTATTTTGATTTTTAACTAATTTTTATTATAGAAAACGAAATTTATTGAATTTAAGCTTAAACTTGCAATTTTGGACTTGTAGGGGGTCTTTTTGCATAAAATTTTTTTGTGCACTCTCTCTCACTCATTCCTCACCTCTAGGACGGCCATTTCTAGCAGCTCATGGGGAAAAAAAATTCCATGCTCCTTTGACTTTGTATATTGTGTGGAAATGAGGTTTTTTTTAAGGTTTTTGAATTGTTAATTGGGTATGGTCTTTTGTGGGTTGGTAGGAGTTGACCTAGACTTTTCCCACACCCCACACCACTCCCCTCTCCCTCATTTCTGGCCAGAAACCAGCAGCTCCCCCCTTTCATTTTTCCTTTCTCTTTTGTTCACAAATTCATCTCAAAAATCAACAAAATCAACAAATTTCTTCACAATTTCAAAGCAAAACCATATTCCATCTCTTCTCCAACCTAATTTGGTTCAAATCGAGGTGAAAAGAGGTGTCTTGGGAGGCTTGGTCAATTTTAGGATTGATCTTTTGAGGTATAATTTCTAATCAAATGGTTAAATTATAGCTTAAGTGTGCTAAACTAGAACCTTGGAATTTGTTTAGTGTTAAATTTAGTGTTAGTTTCATTCTAGATTTTTAAAAAAAAGTTCATGGTTGAAATTAAACTAGGGTTTTTAGAAACCATTATTTAGTTAATTAAATCTATTTTGCTATCTAGTTGTTTGCTAATCTAAGTTAATGAGGTTACTTTATTTGTGTGGGATTCAAATTAGTGCTAAATTGGTATTGTCATGTTTAGTTTTGGATTGAAATTGCTAATGATGAAAATCAAGAAAGGTTTTGTTTATGGAAATTAGGTTTTTAAGCATTGCTAATGGTTTAAAACTAATGTAATGGCTATCTAGTGGGTTAGTTAGATGTTGTGTTGGATTGTGAGCACTTTATCGCATAACGGCGATGTTGCGTCGTTTTTTTTTTGAATGTTTGTGCTTACTAGTTTTGTGATAAAAGTATGTGATAAATTAGTTTTGATATCTTGATGATTGTATTGGCTTATCCTATGACATTTAGGATGCGTGAGTGCGGATTTTTGAGTAGTCGGGTTTTAGTTTTGCCGGGCGACCAAATCGGCGATTTTTGCAGTTTTTGCGATTTTCACGTGTGTTCCGCGCACCTCGTGCACGTTGTACCTAGCTAGTGAACGTTGGTATTTTCGTTAGGGATTTGCATCGTTCTTGATTTGTAACCTTATGTTTGTATTAATGTAAATTCCAGGTTCGGTCGCGGAGACGTCAGACGGGCACGAAAGGGGAAAGCGGTGATTGGACACAGCTAGCTAGGGATTCCGGTGAGTAGATGTAACATCTACGGGGGACTATCGTTGGATGGCGCAAGACGCCCGATAGTTTTAGTAACTTAAAAGATTCTTAGTGATGTTTGTAATTAGGGGTGTAATACTTATAAGATTATTTGCTGCATACATGCCTTATATTGACATACATATGCGAACCCATTTTATAGGACACCTGCACCATTGCCAGGGTTTTTATATGCAGCACGAGCACTATTCATGCTTACACACACGCCCTGGTAATTGCCATGCCACCACACTAGATAACCTATAATTTGAAACCTTTTACTAATTGATGCTTAAACCTGTGCTATTGTCTTTAATTCCTTAAAATGAAATCGTAGGATTGCTATTCATGTGCATGCACTTCATCATATTATTTGTTCATGCCTAATCTATTAATCACACATCGCAACTTGATTATTGATACCATATGCATTCGTTATCATTGACATATGCACTTATGAGGATTTCTTGAGATTTTATGATATTTCTGGATTTCGGGGGAAAGCCGCAAAATTTCTAAACTTATTATATTTTTAAAATATGTAAATTGCGGTTTTCTAGTGATGTAAGTGTCTTCCACCATGAGTTTGTTGTGGTTTTCGAGACCCGTTTCGAGGAGTTGGATGAACCGTCTCGGGTACATGGTGGGCCCGGTAAGGTACCCCGGGGCAAGAAGCTCGTGTTGCTGACGATGAGCCTGGCAGGGGACGGATTACCTACCGGTGACTTCATTGGGCACGGCGGATATCCAGAGGATACCGACCGGGCCGCGAGAGGATGAGATATTGATATTGAGATGAGTCAGCCGGATGGCTGAGGCCAGAGACACTATGACATTGATTTATGAGATTTGAGACAGTTTTTAGGTGTCGTTGCTGGACACAGATTGTTGTCGATTCTATGAGTATTATGCTGGCATTCTAAAAGAGTTTCAAAAACAAAAAGAGATAAAATGTTTCTTATATATACCTATTGAGACCTCAGATATTCATGTTGCATACATACACCTGCTAGTACACTGATGTTGTATACACACCTGCTAGTGCATCCAGTCATACCTGTATTTTAGATGCTAGGATGCTTGTGTGCATGCATACGATAGCCTTTGTAGATGTTATTTATTACTCACGAGTTGGCAACTCACCCCCGTTGTGCCACAGTCTTTTGCAGGTCCACTCCGTCAGTACAGTAGCGGCGGGCCCACTTGTTTCTTTTGCCTCCTTTGCCTGGACTCGAGGTTTTGCTCTTAGGTGGGTTATATTACTATCTTTGTACCACCTTGTATATTCTTTGTATCTAGTGTACTCCATCTACTGTATCTACCAGCATTATGTATATTGACCTAGAGATGAGACTGTGAGATTTGTGGACTTTTTATGCTGTATTTTGGGGTCGAGCTCACTTGAGTCGACATGGTGTTTTTCTTATGCTTCTTTATGATTATTTCGCATGTTGTTGCTTTACATTGCGTGGGATTTGTGACCGCCCTGTGGCGAAGAGCTAGCTCCCGCTTGGGGATGCTATATTTGTTGGATTCATTTATATTCTTGTTGTACCCATTTTGGGGGCCAGTATTTACAAAGGAGACTCTGCCGAAATTTTCGGAAAAATTGATATTGTTTTTAAAAAGGGTTTTATATGACTTATTTGATAAACTCGCTTTCAATTGATTCGGTTTTCTTCACTCTTTTGCTTATTTGGTTTTGGTTTTCTGGGCTTTGGCTTACTTATTTTACGGACGTCTTGAGACGTTTCGTAAACTTAAGTGCCAGTCACGTTCCATACCCTGCGGGTCGTGACAGAGTACCTGTTAGTGTACTCTTCATGATTGTTGCATATCTACATTCTCATATCCCTATCGCATGATCATTGCATACTATTTTCATATCACTACTGCTTCATATATTGGCTGTACCTATTAGTGTACTTTCCATTATTCTGCATTCATATGACCTGTCATTACTGAAATTGTATATCTTAGATTAATGCTGTACGTACATACCTGCGATTACCTGCATATGTTATCTACTATTCACGAGTTGGCAACTCACCCCTGTTGTGCCACAGTTGTTTTGCAGGGTGTTTCCCCAGAGTAGTCGAGGAAGGCTATTCATCTATCATCTTTTGCCACAGATACCGCATCGGCTCACAGCAAGCTGTTTTGCTTAGGTGGGTTTGGTGGTTATCTGTATTTTGTATTGTACATTCGTTGTATCTTGTACTCTCCATCTACTATTATGTTGTTGACTTAGAGACTTGGTGAGGACGATACTGTATATTATTTGTGGATTTGTTGTCTTTTATACAGCTTTCTCTCTATTGTCTTTTATTTCTTCGCTACGGCGTCGTATATTTGTTGTAGTGATTGTTTTCCGCCGTTGGGCGTGTATTTGCTCCCGTTTGGGGATGCTTTATTTTTCTTTAATTGTTGTAACCATTTTGGGGATAGTTTTTACAAAGGGGGTGCTGCCAAAATTTTAAAGAAAGAAGTTGGATTTTTAAAGAATTTGGGTTGCGATTTCAAATGTTTCAAAAACTTTTAGTATCTTTTCCGTATTTTCATGGTTTAGATTTCTGGGATTTGGCTTTCTTTTACTGCGTTAAGTCTTTAGGCGTTGCGTAGTATTAGGGCCGTCACGTGCCAATTTCGGGTCGTGACATGCGATTAATCCTGACTAGTTCTTCTTTTAAGGTTTGAGGAAGAATTTGAGGAAATAGTAGGAGCCATCCTGGTTAGATAAATTAATAACCAATCTAATCTTGCAAGAGCGCACGCTGAGTGTTTTCCTTCTCTCTCTCCAGGTAGCAACCATTTCACGCCCTAATCAAGATAATAAATTGTATCGCTTGACCGATCCGAATTCTTATTCGGGGATGGGAACGCCGGTTCGGCTCTAACTTATGACAACAGTCATAAGTATGAGCAAGGGAAAGAGAAAAGTTTGAATTCCTTGATAACCCTATCGAAGAAGAAGCATACCGTTACATCTTCTTCAGGTGTTCTTGTAGTTGAGAACTGTTTTTCGGTCAGTCCTATCTCCTGGGTACTAGATACCGGATCAGGATCTCATATCTGTAATTTATTGCAGGGACTGAGAAAAAGTAGGATACTTGGACCAGGTGATATGTCCCTCAGAGTAGGGAACGGAGCACAAGTTAATGCTGCGGCCGTCGGTGAATATCACCTAGTGTTGCCAAATGGAAATGCTATGATTTTGAACAATTGCTACTATGTGCCTTCCATGCTTTGCAACATCATATCAGTTTCTTTACTTGATAAAAATGGATATAACTTTTTTCTTGATAGAAATATCATGAACATTTACCTTGATAATGTACCGGTTGCAGAAGGTACACTGTGTAATGTATCTATGTTCTAAATCAGAATACAGTTCTCAATGTACAAAACACACGCAAGAGGAAGAGTTTAGATATGAACGAATCCTACTTGTGGCATTGTAGATTTGGTCATATCGGAGAGAAAAGGCTGAGTAAGTTGCATAAAGATGGACTTTTAGATACGTTTGAATTTTCATCTTATGAAACTTGTCAATCTTATCTCAACGGAAAGATGACCAAATATCCATTCACCGGACACGGGGAAAGAGCAACAGAGCTCTTGGGACTCATACACAGTGATGTGTGTGGTTCGATATCTATACATGCAAGCGGTGGGTTCTCGTACTTCATCACATTCACTGACGATCTCTCTAGATTCGGATATGTGTATCTTATGAAATACAAATCTGAAACTTTTGAGAAATTCAGAGAATTCAGAAACAAAGTAGAGAAACAGACTGGCAAAAGTATCACGATCCTCTGGTCTGACAGAGGAGGGGAGTACTTGAGCAACGAATTCCTAGATTACTTAAAAGAGAATGGAATTCTTTCTCGACTTACTCCTCTTTACACACCACAGCATAACGGTGTATCGGAGCGAAGGAATCGTACCATATTGGATATGGTTCGCTCCATGATGAGTAATACTGAGTTGCCTCTTTCATTATGGGGATATGCACTTCAAACAACAGCACATCTTTTGAATCAAGTTCCATCCAAATCTGTGCCTAAAACTCCGTACGAAATATGGAATAGTAAGAGTTTGTATCTTAAACGTGTTAAGATTTTGGGTTGCCTTGCTTATGTCAAAAAGCAGAAGCCGGACAAACTTGGGGCACGGTTAGTTTTGTGTAAGTTTGTAGGATACCCAAAGGATTCTAATGGGTATCTATTCTACCACGCAGAAGAACAAAGGACTATTGTTTCTCGAAATGCCAAATTTTTAGAATGGAAGTTTCTTACAAAAGAATCCAGTGGGAGCGCAGTAGAACTGGATGAAGTTCCAGAAACACAAACTATAACTGAATATTTGGTGGAACCGCTAGATTCAGTTATATCCGACGAACCTTACCCACTCCGCAGATCTAGTAGGATTTCTCATCCGCCCCAGAGATACTACGTTTTTCTCATAGATGGGGATCGAGAGGATTGCATCTTGGAAGAAGATGATCCTACTAGTTTCAGGCAGGCCATTATCAGTTGGGACTCTGATAAGTGGCTGGATGCTATGCAATCTGAAATGGAGTCCATGTATACCAATAAAGTGTGGACCTTAGAAGTTGCTCCACTCGGGGTAAAACCCGTTGGATGCAAATGGATCTACAAGAAGAAACTTAGTGTAGATGGACAGGTGGAAACCTATAAGGCTAGACTCATTGCAAAAGGTTTTCGTCTAAGACGAGGAGTGGACTATGACGAAACCTTTTCTCCAGTGGCTATGCTCAAATCCATTAGGATCCTGCTTGCCATTGCTGCCTTCCATGACTATGAGGTCTGGCAGATGGACGTAAAAACAGCTTTTCTAAACGGAAGTTTAGAAGAGTGCATTTATATGGATCAGCCAGAAGGTTTTGTAGACAGTGGGAGCAGCGGGAAGGTGTGCAAGCTACTCAAATCCATTTATGGATTGAAGCAAGTATCGCGGAGCTGGAACATCTGTTTTGATGAGACAGTCAAGGACTTTGACTTCATCAAGAACGAAGATGAGCCATGTATTTATAAGAAGATTGTAGGAAGAACTGTCGTATTCCTAGTCTTATACGTGGACGATATTATTTTGATAGGAAATGGCATTCCTATGCTACAGTCGGTCAAGCTATTATTTTCACAAAGTTTCTCTATGAAAGACCTAAGTGATGCCTCGTACATTCTGGGGATCAAGATCTACAGAGATAGATCTAAGAGACTATTGGGACTTTCACAGTCCAGGTACATAGAGACCATACTAAAGAGATTTAGTATGGAAGATTCCAAACGCTGGTAACATACCCGCATTGCACGGAATCACCCTCTCCAAGGAGATGTCTCCCAAGACTGACGAGGAGAGGGTTCGCATGAGCACTATACCCTACGCTTCGGCGGTAGGATCTATAATGTATGCGATGCTATGTACAAGACCAGATGTAGCTTACGCACTAAGCGTGGTGAGCCGGTATCAGTCAGACCCAGGTGAGAACCACTGGACAGCAGTAAAGAACATTCTCAAGTACCTGAGAAGGACTGATGAGATGTTCCTGGTTTACGGTAATGGAGATCTCAGGGTCGAGTCCTTTACCGACTCAAGCTTCCAGAGTGACAAAGATGACAGCAGGTCTGTCTCTGTTTTATGTTTACCCTCAATAGAGGGGCGGTATGTTGGAGGAGTTCCAAACAGGATACCGTCGTAGACTCGACGATGGAGGCTGAATACATTGCTGCAAGCGATGTCGCAAAAGAGGCAGTCTGGATGAAGAAGTTCATAGCTGAACTTCAGGAAGTTCCATCCATTGTTGATCCGATGCCTGTGTATTGTGATAACAATGGGGCTATAGCTTTAGCGAAGGAACCACGGTCCCATCATAAATCCAGGAACATCCTAAAGCGGTATCACCTGATCAGGGAGATCATAGATCGCCAGGAGATCGAGGTATGGAGAGTGGATACAAAAGAGAACACGGCGGATCCATTTAGAAAGGCCCTCCCTCAAGCACAGTTCGAGCGAATTTTTGGGATGTTGGGTATGCGGTATGCCAGCAGCTGACCTTAGAGCAGACGTTGGGTATTCGGTACGCCAATCACTGGCCTTTAGTGCAAGTGGGAGATTGTTGGATGTATATGCCCTAGAGGCCAGTATTGTATATGTATACATATGGATACTAGGGATATTTATGTACTTAACAATCTTGCTCAGTTTTATAGTATATTATTTGACTTATCTTTATCCGGATATGTGTAATTATTTGTATTGTTGTTATATCTAGTTTGTACATATTGATAAAGACTCGATACGGTAGTATACTAGTGTAGTTTGTCTTTATCTTAACATGGCATATGTCATACTCGTTATTACATATTGCGGTTACATGTTGATAAAGCCCCTAGGATCTTTCTTGACAACCTGCGCTGTGATGGCGATCATACTTATGGGAGCAGGGTAGTCCATAAGCATATCCTTAAATGGTCCATAGTCGCGTGAGTATCGAGACTGGGCACTGATACTCCAGAGTAGACTGGTGTGTACGTTTCTAGCCCCGTCGGGGGATGGTTGGTCACGTAGCCATTGGTCTGATGCACCTAAGATCGTATACAGGTGCTCACTGGGTGTAAGTACACTAGACGGACTCGCCGAGAACTTCCATGTGGTACTATACCTATCATCAGATGGAAGTTCTCAGGTGACATGTGTACATTTTAGTTTTTGGACCCGAGATCGGCATTTGTCTCTTGTGAGTTCCGACTGAACTGTGATCACTATCCTACCACGGCTCTACTAAGTCGTGCAAACAGGTTTTGGTTGGGTTCAGTCCCGAGCCATATAGAGGTAGTGAGCGATTGTCGGGGATTCGTCTCTCCCGGTATAGGGAGTCGATATCGCACTGTGATTCGATTGTTCAGGACCATAAGACCTGGGCCAAGGCACTTGGGATTTACTGATAGGTTGATCAGTAGTTTCCCAGATTGGTCCTGAGCCACGTCTGTACGACTTATCAGGTTATTAGGGCCTGACGTTTACCATCCGCTAGACCCGGTATGCGATACTCTTTGACGAAGAGACCGGACTATACGGATATTGTCATGGATAGGCTCAGTAGGAGTTTGGACGAGCTTGCTCGTCGGCCTTCCTTTTCGATAGGTACCTGGGTAGCCGTTACGTACAGCTAGTACCGCTGACGTGCTTGTGGTTAAACCCACTTCCAGAGTACTGTCGAGTCTTTAGTGTCCCACATATAGGGTTTCCCTAATCCAGGCGAAATGATGTAGTAGCCGTATTGGATAAGTGCAGGGTTCGATCGGTTGATGTACTTTGTACTCGGATTTTCGATCGGACAGTTTGTAATACTAGCCGACTAGGGTTTGATCCGGATTATTAAATCAGTTATTCATTTAATAATTTACGTATATGTATTTCGATATATATATTCTAGTATTACGCTATTCGTGTTATTCTATCTCTTTGGACGTTCGGATTTTTATTCGATTGCCAGTATATATATACAGTAGACTGAAATCCGTATTTATTACAGATTTCCTTCTAGAAGGTGGCCACCTCATTATATATTTTCCTTTAATTTGATAATTGGAAATGAGGTGGAAAGTAAAAGGTATGGGAGGAATGGTGATAACCATGCTTTAATAGTTTACAAATGAATTTTTAATTCATTTGGAGTTATTATTGAATCATGGTTGTTAATTGTTTAATGAAAGAATTAATACACAAAACCTATGTATGTATTTTCTCTTTTATGCTTGCTTAATTATTCTCTTAAGCTCTCATTTGCTCTTGATTTTCCTCCCTCCTCTTGCTTTGCTCCACCTTCATCTTCTTTTACTTCACGAACATTCTCATGAGTTGAGAAACAAGTGAAGAGATTAGAAAAGAGATAGAAAACACTTAGACACCCTCACTACATTCTAGATTACTTGGACTAGCATCCCAAGTTCTCTAGTTGCTCTTTTGACATTTAGCAAAGAGCTAGAGCCATGGATCATACCTCTCGGGTGGATCATCGAGGATTAAGGAAGACCGGAGAACAAGCTCGATTCCGGAGGACCGATGGAGCCGGAAGTGGAGATTGGACAAGTTCGAGAAGGCTACTTGGAGCACATGATGAGGAGAGAAGACCGAAAGACTCGAGCCTCTTGGTATAGGTTCTTTCATAGTAGATAGAACTCAAAATTGCTAACTAGGTTCATGGTAAAGATCCGATTATGTTTTATTCTAGCGCCAAAGTTTTGTTCGTTATAAAAATTGTGTTCCGCATTTGGCCACGAAAGTTGGCCGGGGCGCTAGGGTAACCCTTCATGAGTATCGCATGTCGAGCCTAAGGGAGTGGATAAAGTCAGACCCCTAATAACTTGACATTTAGTGTCATTATGAAGCATATCACCAATTGAGAAACTACTGATCAGAATCAGTAATTTTCGTCTACCCTGGCCGAGGATTTCTGGTGATGGACACCCGTGCACTCCGCGACATCAACCCATAATATACCGGGAGAGACGAATCCCCTGACGATCCACTCACTGCCTCCATGTGGCTCGGGACTGTACCCAACTAAAACCTGTTTGCACGACTCCTTTGAGCCGTGGTAGGGTAGTAATCAAAGCACAGTGGGAACTCACACGAGACAAATGACGATCTCAGGTCGATAGACTAACCTGTACACATGTCACCTGGGAACTGCAATCTGACAATAGGTATAATACCAACTAGCATGTTCCCGGCGAGTCCGTCCGGTGTGCTCATAACCTAATAAGCACCTGTATACATCTTAGGTGAACCAACTGATACCAATGGCTTGTGAGACCGGCCACCGCCCCTCGTCGGGGTCTCAATCCGTATACACTAGTCTACTCTTAGAGTATCGATGCCCAGTCTCGAAACTCCCACGACTAGGGACACTTTAAGGAT